>JBAMCK010000652.1:25000-740000 GCA_037075185.1 Drosophila pseudotalamancana
GTTGTTTTGTGGTACAATTGATATATACAAATGTTGCATAGATAAAAGCAAATAAAAGAGTAGTTTATTAAAAGCATCAATACCATTGAGCCATTCTATGCATATGTGTATGTAAATATGTCGCTGTGCAAACACGGCTTTTTTCTATATACGATTTTTAATATGTTATTCGATATGTTATTTGATTTGACAGCGTAAAAGATTTGAATGGGTAAATAAATGAAAAAAGTTGTCAGACCTAACATTAGAACTTCCCAGAGTTTGTATTTATAGAGTTTTAATAGAAAATTGTGCTTTATTTTTTGTATTAGTTTTACTTTTTTTGCTTTTTCTTTTTGTTGTTATTATTTGATTTTGTGAATATTTTATTTGCCGTGTGGCTTACGTAAAGCTCATCAAAACCAATTATCCGAATGAATGAAGACAAGTGCAAATATGAACTTTAATAAAATGCATAATCGCTTCCACCAGAATATAATAAAATTTCTATAAATATAAATGAAAGAGCAACAAATGGACAAATGGACAAATGGACAAATGGGCAAACCAAATAAACGAAAATTCATGCGAGTGCATAAATAAATAATAATATGATATGAAATATTATTGCAAGTTCATAAAGTTCAAATGGCATAATTTACCAATTAATTAACGTCAATATAATATTATTAATAATTCATTTTTTTTATTTGCACTCGCTGTTTGGATCAAATAACCAGCATTTGGCATTGTTCAATGGCATTGTTGAATGCTCATAATTAATAATAATTAATCAGAGTCTCGCACCGCTGCGTGCCTTCGCACCTTTTACCTGTGCAACAGTACTGTAAATTGCCAAGACGAATTCCTAAATAACTTCGCCTGCCACAAAGGTGGGGCACGCAAGCCGCAGCACTTCCGCCGTGTTGCGGTTGCTGCGGATGTGGCCTGGGCTCCAGCTCCAGCTCCAGCTCCAGCTCCAGCTTTGGCTTTGGCTCCGGTTTTGGCTCTGGCTTTGGCTTTAGCTCCGACTCGAGCTTGGCGGATTGCTCTTCGCTCGCTGCTTCTGACTGCCTTCATTTAATTAAAAATGTATTATGTCCCCATGAGCTGGCAGTCGCTGATGCCACACCACCAGACCGACACTCCCCCCACCCCTCTTCCCCCACCCTTCCTTATCATCATCCTCATCCCAAACAGCATCAGCATCCCCCTCGTTTGACTCCTGATTGACATTTAGACATTTCGAGTGAAAGCTGCAAAAAATCAACATTATTTTGTTCTGTTTGCACCGAAGCAAGCGCAAAAGCAAAACAAATACATAATAATAGATATTTGTTAACCCAACAGCCAACACCCAGCGCCTGTCCACACATCATCCCCCCCCCCCCACTCCCTTCCTCTACCACTGAATGCTACGACACTGCATTCACTAGAGCTTATTTCCGTGTAATTCCGCACAAAGTTTTCGATATTTAATCCACTGGACTGACTTTTGTTGATTTTTAAACCAATGCTACGCATACATTTTGCACATAAACGCGGTTCGAACCCCGACGACAGAAAAAAAATAAATAAATAAAAATAGTTTATTGTTCGGTCACGCTTCGAATAAAACGAATGCTTCGCGGTTCAGCACGTAAATCCAGTTTAAACGTCGATAAGTCACACATATTCCGTTACGAATCAATTTGTGATTCAATACTGTTAATATTCAGTCAGTTACATTTTCGAACGGGTTCCAATATTAAAGCCAAGTTTTAAATAAAATATAGTTTGATTCTGCTTTCGAGTCAATTGCAATTCGGATTTATTATACTAATTGGAAGTCCTGTTTTTATACTTTATTTTATATATTTTTTACATATTTTTTTTTAAAACTTTTTTTTTTTTATATAAGTAAAACACAATCCAAATCGTTAACAGCAGTATTTAAATAGAATTTCTGTTCTGCATTGTGTATACAATATTTATCTATACTATATACGGAAAATTCCTAGACATCCTTGACTTCTACTTTGAATATGACAGCAAGAAAGATTTCCCGAAATGGTTCCAAATTCTTAAATTTATTGTGATAGCAAAATATTTTTAAATATAAAATATATTTTTTATATTTTATTATATTTTATTATATTTTATTATATTTTATTATATTTCTGATTCTGCTTTCAGTAAAACTGCAGTTCGGTTATTATATATTACTTCTTCTCATATAGAAGATATCCGAGCCCTGAACTTCTACGCTTCGTAGAGAACTTTCGTAAGCGTTCTAAGATTTGAAGCCAATTACAATTGAAACTTAATTGGCATTCTTGTTCACCCTGAGACAGAGGATACATAATATGTGCATGTATATACATATATATGTGTGTATGTGGATGAAAGTAATGCTAATTATCAGTGAATACTGCAGATGCTTTGAAGGGGTTTCAAGTTTAAGGTCAATTAGAGTGCAACTTAATTGGCATTCCTCTTTGGCCTGTTCGGCCTAAGACATGTCATGTAAATATATATGTATATATATATTATATATGTTTCTTGCTTACATATAGTGAATACCCAAATGCTGAACTTCAATTATTTCTGTAGGACAGAATTAATGAGCCCACTTACATATCAAATTCGAGATTTAGCCCACGGCTAATGAAATTTAAGGAGAAGTCGCACATCAAAATGTGAAGGCAAGTGGGAAAATACATTATTAAATATTAAAGCTCCGTCTCCGAATTTCAGTTGCGACCCCTCAATGTTCCGTTGCCGTTTACCCCGGGCTTCGGCTGGAGCCGATATTAATTTTCTATGCCATACCTCAAAGGCCGTATTTGTGTGCAGCGGAGTCAAAGACAAAGTCAAAATCAAAGTCAAAGTTTTATGGCTAAATGCAGGCAAATATGGCCAACAGTCAATTGGAAAGGAAAATGAAAATGAAAATGAAAATGAAAATGACGCTGCACAATTTGTTGTTCGATGTTGTTGAAATTGACCAAAGGTTTAAAGTTGCGGCCGCAGCTCTGTTTTATTTACCAATCGCAATCATTTTTATTAATTTTCAAAAGAATTCCAGCTTTGGCAGTGCCATTAATAAGAAATGGCAGCCAGAAGCCATAAACTTAGCTGGAAATCATTTGGGAGCTGGCTGCCCCTCCCCTCCCCTCCCCACCCCTCCCCCCAACCTACAATTCACCATACCTACACCCTACCCTCTCCGCCAGCCCAAACAGCAAAGGGAGAAAAGTTTATTTTGCACATACCGCAAATATTTTTCAAATTAATCTTTCAGCGTTGCAAAAGCGTAGCTAAGGAAATGCTGTGCATCAAACTCAACAAATGAACAAAGTTCGTCCCCATTCCGGCGGATATTGCACCCGCAACATGAATATCTTATCCGTACACCCACAACAATGGACTCGACCCGAAAGTAACTGAAAGTATCGACAAATATACTTCAAACATTTCCGGCACAAATGTTATTTTATTCATTTCCATTTGTTTTATCCATGCACATATATTTATTGAGCTCTGTGTGTGTGTGACTGACTGACGGATTGACGGGCTGGCTAAGTGACTGACTCCCGGATTGACTGACTGATTGATTGATGAATAGAATATCTGACAGACAGGTTAAATGACTCATGGGTTCCCTGGAAGGCTGATTAATTGCCAGACTAACTGACAAAGAGATTAACTGACTCATTGACTGACTGACGGACTGAGGAGCAGACTGTGTGACAGATTATCCAACTGACTGACTGACTGACTGATTGAGCGATTGATTGATTGATTGAGCAGCTCAGTGATAGAGAAGTTAATGGACTCATGCATAAACTTAACTTATTGCATTGACTTAATAAGGGAAAATAAAATAATGTCGATTGACTGGGTAACTGATTGAGAACCTGACTATGGACTGACTGACTGATTGAGGAGGAGAATAACTAGCTTATGGATACCCCGAATGGTTGCTTAATTGCCAGACTAACTGACAGCGAGGTTTAATAATTCATTGACGGACTGAGATGCAGACTATATGATTAGCTGATTGATTGAGCTGTTGATTGACAGAAATGTTAAATACAGACCGAGAAGCTCAGTCACATGGCTGATTGATATAGCTGTTAACTGACAAAAAGCTTAACTCATGGATCCATTGAAATGCTGGAACGGCTTATTAAGACTGGTTGATGGTGATTGATTGGGAGACTGACTATCTAGTAGACTGCTCCATTGACTGTGTGACTGACAGATTTACCCTCTGACCGGTTAACAAGCCAAATGAGTGACTGATCCACGTAACTGTCCGACTCGCTGATTGACTTACTTGACAGTCTGACTGACTGATTGATTGACTGACTGGCTGACTGTGTACCTGGCTGTCCGTTTCCTCGATTCAATGATGGACTTATTGACTGACATATTGATTGACTCACTGACTGATTGTCTGACTGACTTTCAGACTATCTGACTGACTCATTGATTGACTCACTGACTGACTGAGTGAATGACTAACTGACTGCTCGATTGGTTAACTGAACAACTGACTGATATAGACTTCATCATTTTTCGGCGATTGCCAATTGCCAAGCTGACGGAATGACTCATTCATTAACTGACTCACAGATTGATTGACCGCCCAACTGACTTATTGATTGACTCTCTGACAGACTGAATTAACGAACTTGCACTGATGAACTGATTGCCTGATTGATTACATAATTGACTTGTATGAAATAAATGACTTGTTCATGGACCTCCTGATAGACTGTGAATGCTATTGATAGATTGCCTGACTGACTGACTGACTGACTGGCTGGCTGACTGACTGGCTGACTGACTGGCTGACTGATTGCCCAACTACTGCCTCGCCGACACAACCTACGACATAAATTATTGATTGAAGCCACCTCAAACCTGTTTCCAAATACAAATGTAATTAAAATGCAATTTGAGACGCTTTTCAATGAATGCGAAAACGCACTCAGGTGGGAGTTTATTTGAGTTGAGGTAATTGCAGGCTAGCATAACCAAAGAAAGAGAAAAGCGTAATTTAATTCTTGTTCATTTGTTCATTTGTTCATTTGTTCATTTGTGAAATTGCGGTAATTAAAAATTGTTGCTGCTCATGAAATGCAACACTTTAATTAATTGAAATGAAATATTTTGCAAATAACACAATTTAAGAAAAATGCTATGAAATATGAAATATTTAATTGAATTTAAGCGAACGCACACGCAAGCAGTGTGAATGTGTGTGTGTGAATGTGTGAGTGTGTTAATCGGAATCCTAATGCAATTCCTTTTCATTTTGTGCTCGATTTTCAAAGACTAAAGTCCTTTGGTCCCCAATGTCCACAATCAGTTTCATTAACTTGGTAAGGCCAACCGAAACACAAGTCTAATACAAACCAATTTCTCTCTATGTCTCTCTCTCTCTCTCTCTCTCTCTCTCCCCCTTTCTCTCTCACTCGCTCGCTCGCTGGCCGGCACACACTTGACTGAGTAGCACTTGTCGCAAGCCAAATACTTGAATTTCAAAATGAAACATTATGATGACAGTTGAATGGAGGGAAAGAAACGGAGAGTAAAATTAAAATTGAGTGCGTATATTGTGGATTACAGAATAATAATAATAAATTGCTCAACGAGCGGGAACACTCATTTATATAAATGTGGAAAAGGTATAAATATAAAAATAAATATAAAATATACAATTTTCAATTTCATTTATTTATTATTATTACGCTGTATCGTCGTTTCCAATGCTTGATTGGGCTTCAGCTTCGGCTTGGGCTTGGAAATTGGAATTGGGTTTGGGTTTGGGTTTGGGGCTCGGCTTAGAATTGGGGCTTGAGGATTGGGGACAGGCTTGTAGCTAAGCAACAGAAATTGAAAACTTAAATCGATTTCCACTTGACAAATAACTTAAGTGGCCGTTTATATACCAGCTCACGAACTTATAAACACACTCGCATCCGTACATGAGATTTTCCAAACTTCATGCATAACTATGTGTGCAAGAGCGAGAGAGAGAGGGAGACTGAGAGGGAAAGGGGGCTAAGGGGGAGACAGAGTGCGGCTTGGTGGTGCTCGGATGCTTTCAAAAATATTCCACACGATTAATTTTTTGCGATCCATTAAAAAGATTTACTTAAATTGACAGAATCATCGAGTGGATGATGCCTGGCATCGCGACGTCGTTGTCCTCGATGCGTCGTTGTCCTCGAACCTGGCCCTGGACGCATGAAAAATGTTATTTCCCCGAGGAGTGTCAGCATACTACATACACCACATGCCGCACTCACACACTCACACACACACACACACACCCCATCCCCACTGTCCGCATGCTCCACTTGTAGCCTGGTTTGCACACGCACACACGCAAGTGTCTCAATTTGCATGCGATAAGCCCTGAGGAGGTTCATTGGGCAGGGGAGTGGCGAGGAGGGGCAGAGGGGAGAGGCTAATGCCTGATTGGTGTGTGAATGGGTGGACGGCGAGGAGGCGGGGCGGCGGGGCGGCGGGGCGGCTGGGCGTGCCCCATTTAATGCATGTACATAATCATAAATTTACAGTCATTATCAGATTAGCGAGCGGTATTCACTCCACAGCTACTGCAGCAGCAACAACAACAACAACAACAAACACAAAAAAAACAAAAAAACAACAAACAACAAAAACTGCAGGGCCGCAAATTGAATTTTGCAAAATAGAATTTATGTGAATTGCTTACCCTGTGCTCCCACAGCCTACAAGTGGGGTATACTCGTATTCTCTTGGAAAAGGATTATTTTACTTTATAAATCTCGAGGACTCTCGACATTTGCATCATTTAAGTAGAACCCATTGTTTGAATCGTTTATACTAATTGACTCTTATACAATATTCAAAATTGTTTTCAGTGTAATTTCATTATTATTCAAGCACTTCAGTTCTCAGCAGTTGAGTAGTTTAAGTGTAAAAGTCTCTCAGCGAAGTAATGGATTCGATAACCGACCGAGCTGCGGATATCATTTTCTTAGAAACTCATAGAACTGTTTTATCAAACTCGAGTCAGAAATTCCACTGTAGCTTACTAAAGGTCAAAGGTTAGCTATCTAGAATGTAAGTATTAATAATCTGTCTATACTTGACTCCGATAATTTACTTCATCATATAAAACGTTCGAGATATACGCAATTACCTTGACATCGGAAATTTATAGAAAACAATATAGTAATAAGTTTATGATATAGATAAGTCCTAATGTATGTAAGTTTCCAAAACCCTAACTCTTAAGGGTTCCAAGATCGACGTGTTTATACACACGCACAAAGGAAGGACTGATCAGCCCGACGGTTAGAACTAAACCGACTCGACTGTAGATCATAAAAGAATAGAATATACTTTATGGGCTCGGCCACGCCTTCCTCTGCCTGTCGCACACATTTGCAGAAAACATGATACCCTGAATTTACATTTTTTGAATGGCTTCAGGGTATAAAAATAGGTTGATGGCTTGCAACAATGTCCTATTGTAATAATAATAATAATAATAATAATAATAATAATAATATAAGGTTATTGTTTTGTATAGCATTTTAGTAAAGCCTTAACCAGAGAAAAGAGTTACCTGTGGCACCCCTCACTTTGAATACCCTTTACCCTGATTCTAGCTCGAGAGTTTCGTAATTAACTTTTCTTACAGATACCGAAGTATCTGGGAAATGCGGAATGAATCTATTCAGAGACGAAAGATCTCGAATCGTATAAATGTTGCTTGTACTGTATTTTTATGAAAAGGAGATATATAAAAAAACAATCCGATAAATGTTATATGATATGATAGATCAGACTCTGCAGATACCAATAAATTTACGGAATTTACGGAATTTACTCATATAAGGAATATTTCCAAAGTCTAACAAAAGACTAGATTATTATGTTTCCTTAATTGTGTTTTATGAGCAGGAATACCCAATAAATGTATTCAAGATATATTTTGGAAGCAAACAGAATGAAGTTGCTAACCGATAACAGTTATACGATATGGTAAATGAAATCTTGCCGATACCCAAATATGTGCTAAGTACGAATATAGAAAATCTATTGAAAGTCCCTTGAGAAAAGATCTTACCTGGAGGACTAGACAAGTAGAATAAAGACTAGAATAGTCGAGAATAGTCTAGACTAGACTATACTAGACTGTAATAGAATAGAATAGAATAGAATATAATAGAATCGAGAAGAATAGAATAGAATAGAATAGAATAGAGCAGTATGGAATAGAATAGAATAGATTAGACTAGTCTAGACTAGATTAAACACATGTGTTTCACATTTTGTGACGGAAAATGAATAAGCTCTATAAGGGTATCAAATCCGTTACACACACACGCACAACATGGTGAACAGACACTCACACACATGAAATATATGAGAAAGACATATACTCACACACACACACATAGAAAATGAGGCTTTTACCCTTTTCACGTTAGCCACTTCACTCGCGCCACATTTGTATAAAATGTAAATTATGTTAATGGTAATAAAGTGTCTATTATGTAAGCAGCACACACACGCACACACACACACACACATACACATAGAGAGGCACACTGAGAGAGTAACCAATACCAATGCATTTTTGTAAACGCTTTTATTAAGTGATTCAAATTAGAGCCAAGCCACTGAGTGGGAGGCGGTCTGCTACCAATTGGAGGCACGCCCCTTTCGTATAGTTGAATTCGATGCTGGCCTTCAAAGTTTTATGGCTGTTAATTATGCGCATATATCGGTAAATTGTGCAACGGTAAATGCCATAACAATGACTATGGAAATGCGAACGTAATATAATCAGATAGCAAACGACAAAAAAAATAAAAAAAAAAAAATAAAAAAAAAAAATAATAAAAAAAAATAAATAAAAAAAAAAATGAATCTGATGGGAATGGAGTTAAAAATTGGGTTGATTACACGGCGATTGGGGAAGGGGTCGAGAACCGTTGGCAAGGCAAAGCGCATAATTAACGTTTCATTGAACAATTTGAATATTTGAGCTTTTGATTAGCGTGGCAACTTTTCCAGCTGCTGGGGAAAGCAATTCTCGTCAAGCCAAAGGAAGAGGAAGACTGTGATGGGGAGGGGGAGTGGGTGAGGGGGAGGAGTGCAGACAGCGGATGATATGTGGCATAAAGAGAGAAAAAAAATTCGTGGAATGCCATCAGAGTTGGAAAATAAAATTAAGTACAAATTAATAAGAGTGAAGAGCAAAGAAAAATAAAAGGAAAATCAAGCATACACAAAAAGGTAACCAGAAAAAAAATTGCTTGAAATACGAATGAGAATGATGGAGAGAATGGGAATGGGAATGCGAAGAGGGGAGACGAAGTGTGTTGGGAAGGACGTGATTTATGAAAGACAAATGAGGTGGTTAATTGTGAACATTTCTAGGAAGACAAAGGAAAACCGCTGCAAATGTTAATTACGGTCAGCAACTACATTTTTGGTTAAATAAAAAAAACCCTCGGATTGCAAATGGAGAGACAAATCATCATGAAATATGACCGAAAGGGGAAATCCAACCAAAAATTTCACCCAACGACCGGCACTTAAACCTTTTAAGCATTATCCACTGCTAAGCCAACGCGTTTGGAAGCCAAAAAAAAAAAAAAAAAAAAGGGGGGGGGACGCATTATAAATATGTCGGATGCTGCATACCGGCTAAAATCCTTGCACTTACATAAACAAGTCAAGTCGAGTCAAGTCCCCATTCCCCCATCCCCAAACCCCCGCTCTTGCCCCAGCCAGAGGCTGTCCATCTTGTTGCTGGGCATGGACATAAATCATGTTATGCGACATCTCGCTCGTCCAAGCGTCTAGCAAGCCAAATTGTTATTGGCCTGCGGCCGAATGCGTTAGAGCCAAGGACCAAATATTACCAAACAGCTAGAGCCGTCGCATATAGAGGCATAACTTTTAGGGCCGCACAAACACGGCCATTACATGTGAAGGCCCGGAGCTTAGCTGTCATCAAGCCATCAATAAGCCAGAGAGAGAGCGACAGATAGAGAGATAAAGAGAGAGAGGAAGCTGCACTCTGCTCTCTGAACAAAAGGTAACGCCCACTATGGTGGACCGTTAAAAAGCGCTGGCCAAATAACTGGGGCCCCAAAATCGCATAATTAACGGAACATGGTTGGGTCATTAAATGGGCATTAAATGGACCAAAGTGGAGGAGTGGAGAGGTGGAGGAGTGGAGAGGTGGAGGAGTGGAGAGGTGGAGAGGTGGAGGAGTGGAGAGGTGGAGGAGTGGCTGATCCAAAGGTGCGGGCGCCACGCTACGCTGTTCCACTGCTGATAAGCCCACAAGTCAGGCCCCCACCTGGCCGACCAAAAGCTGCCCAACAACAACAACAACTTGAGGTAGAAGAAGAAGCAGCAGCAGCAGAAAAAGCATCCTGCTTAAAGCCCTTGAAACGAAGAGAAGCATCGGCCTGTACAAATTGCCATGACCTAAACTTCAAATTGGACTTAGACTGGGATTAGTCGATGCAAGTGTGTGCGTGCGTGTGTGTGTGTGTGCGTGTGTGTGCCGATGCCGGAAAACAAAGCAGCAGTAATTTAACTTGTTAATCCGTACAGCAAAGTACGCAACACTTTTTCCACTAAAATGTGACATGAAAATGCAATAAAAAGAATTGCTGACCAGTGTTTGGCCTTGATCTTGATATCAATGTTGATGCTGGCAGCTCTTGGCATTGCCAGCGATTTAGCATTGGCACAAAAAAGAACACAAAAAAGAGCACAAAACGGAGCGCACAAAACGGAGCGCACAAAAACGAGGAAAATGGGAAAAAGGCAAGCAAACTTTTCCGCACCAGCGACAACGACAGCCTTGACCCAAATGCAGTCGCATTCGATGCACGCATACGGAGAAAAGCATAAGGGAAAAGCCCCCAATCAAACATAAGCTGACAAAGAAAACAGAAGTGCGAGTTAGTCTGCATGTAGCGAGTGGAAGGAGTGGGCGGTGGGGTGGGGCAAGGGGTAGAGGAAAATATGTGTTCGCCCCAGAGCCATTGACTGTTTGGCCATTTTCCATGCGCTTGCATTTCCCATTCACATTTCGCGCTTCATATTTCGCACGCGCATTTTCATTCATTTACCTGCCCCCCCACCCACTCCTAGCTCTTGGCACTCTTTCTACACTCTCCACTCTCCACCCCTCACACTGTTCGCACTCTTCCATTAAAAGTAATTGCGAAAATCAGTTTGCCATATCAATAAGTCTCCATGTTGCACAATCGCATACCACAAGCTCCCGTGTTCCCAAAATCAATTCAACGCCATTTTCCAAATGTTGCTTTCCCTCTCCCTCCCTCTCTCCTTCTCTCTCTCTCTTTTATTGGATTTCAAGTGAATATACTCTTGGGTCAAACTTAAAAAAATATATATAGCTGCCGGCTTTAGGATGGTTATTTTTTTTTTTTTTATTTGTTGACCCACTGATTTGATTTAAGTTCGAAGTTTAGTAGAAAAATATGTACATATATATAAATTGAATTTCAAATTCGATGCGATGCGATGCGATGCGATTGAAAATTCCAACATATTTCACTAAAGTAATTCTTAGAGTTATTTATAGTCAGGCTTTTAAATGTAGGGTTAAAAGAGCTCTAGCAGAGATTGATATATATGTATATAGATCCTAATCAAAGCAGATATTATGTAAATATATGGCCCTCATCGAGAGACATAAATACGAGCATAAATGTTAGATCTTAAACTTTTCTGTAATAGTTTGATCTATAAGTATCACAAATTTTATTATTAATTATTCTATAAAAAAAACTAAATACTATGAAAATCAAAATCAAAACCAGTTTTTAGTTCGGCTGAAGGTTTTAAAAAGATCTAGTAGAGATTGATATATATAGATCTTAATCAAAGCAAATATCATGTATCAAGAGACATAACTACGAGCACAGATGTTAGATCTGAAACTTTTTTGTTAGTAACACAAATTCTATTATTATTTATTCTGAATTGAAAAATCGAAATCAAAATGAAAAGCAGTTTTCAAAGGCGAAATGATGGCGAAATGAATTACAGAATGTGGCGGTATAATCAAGCTCCTATTACATGACTATTCACAGCACAACGGGCGTTGCTTGTTTACACGGCTCGTAAGCACCCTCACACACACACCCCTCACACACACACACCGCACACACACACACACACACACACACACACCGCACACACTCTTGAGCTCAGCGCCAGTCACTCGTCAGCAGCAAGAGGCAAACGAGCTCCAGTTGTGTCTGTGTGTGTGTGTAAGGAGGAGGAGGCTAAAGCCAGGACACATAATTACAACAAGCGAACAGTCTGAACTATCTGAGCACTTGAGGGTTAGTATAGGATAGTATTTCCGAGAGTGTGCGGTGGGTAGTTAAATCACTTTCATGGTCCTTCACTCCTTCGCTCTGCATATTATTTATAATTTTTGATTAACCCAAACGAAAGTGGATGAATTTCAAGTTGTTTCTGCGAAATCTTAAGAATCCAACATAAGCAATAATTGAGAGCTACACTATGCTATGCCCCAGATATCATTTTGATTGACAGCTGCGACAGACTTTAACAACTGAATGTCAAATTCTAATTATAGTTACAATCTTTCTACTGTTTCTGACATTTCGACTTCTCAATTACCATTTAAGGAGCACTTCAGATTTCATTCTTTTCACTGAAACGTTATAATTATAGAATAAGAGACAATGACAACTCTATAAGAGCTTCTCATAAATATAAGCTGAATGCTTTTGGACGACTACAATTAAAAACTTCAACATAGCAATGGATAATATTTTATTAGAACATTCAACATTTCTCACTTGAACATTGCTGTCTATTAAATACATAATACTAATATCTTACACACTTTGCCAATACAGTTGACAAGGTTATATATATATATATATATATATATATTATAGGGTATAGGAGAGCATTTAATGAAATAAATTACGAACATAAGTTCTGGAGCAACTAACGATTATATTTGGCAACAAAATGAATGAAGAAACTTTTTTAATGTGCACTTACGGCACACACTCTTGTAATTTTCTATAAAAGTGGAAGCCATAAATCGATAGATGGTATAAAATGTTTCCGACACAGGGTTGAATGGCCAAATAACTTAAGTTAAAGCTGTTGTATGTGCTGCGCACACATTCGCTTAGTTATGCCCTGTTTACGGAGCGAGCAAGCGAGCATATTGGGTTTGGCTTTAAAGTTGAGTTCAGAATAAAGTGTGATATGTATATAGAATATATAAATATATATTTCGGCTTTGTGATATATATAGAATATATATCAGATAGATAGTTTAACTGAAAGCTACGCCCTGTTTACGGAGCGAGCAAGCGAGCATATTGGGTTTGGCTTTAAAGTTGAGTTCAGAATAAAGTGTGATATGTATACAGAATATATAAATATATATTTATATATCAGATAGTTAGCTTAACTGAAAGCTGCGCACACATTCGCTTAGTTATGCCCTGTTTACGGAGCGAGCAAGCGAGCATATTGGTTTCCTCTTCAAAATTGAGTTCTATATACATAACAAAAATATTGAATATTTGTATATAAAAATTAAATGGAAGAAGAAATATTGCCCACAATTGAAGATATAATCAAGGATTACCAACTTGTAATCTTTCTCTCTTATTTACACGCTCCTAATTTTACAGCTTGAAATCCTTTGCTTTGCCCTTCTGCCTGCAGTCTGAGAATCAGCGAAGCAGTTAACAAACGACTCTATTTAAGAAGATAAACAGGTAATTAGATTGCTGAAACAGGGTATCGCGAGACGGTTTTTGCTCATATTTGAAGGTTATGTTTGCGTGTGCGTGTGTGTGTGCGTGTGTACACCCACACCTAGTGTAAACTGTGGCGTTACTTTAATGTTTGCTGTGCCAACAGCTCAATTTTAATATGTTTACTTGAGAGTTTGTATTGCCTGGTGCCCGTATATCAGCTAACAGGTGTTTTCCATATGTTTCCACGGAATTACACACACAGTCACGTACACGCACACGCACACGTACACGTAAGCGTGTGTGTTAATATGAATATGCATTTGAAATACACTTGAGTCGTAAAGGTTTCTCTCCGTTTTCATTATTCGCGCCATTAAGAGATGGCTTTGCGCTCTGCTTATTGATATTGCAATTTAGCGGACATAAATTGGGGCCAGGTGCACAGGTAAGGCCCAGTGTGGTGCCCATTGCCCATTGCCCATTGCCCATTGCGCATTGCGCATTGCCAAGTGCCACTTATGGGCGCTCAAGCAATCAGCCAACAGGTCGGATGCGGCCAACAGGTCGGATACGCAATGCGAGGCTCTTCAATGCGAATTGGTGCCGCTTTTGTTCAGTCTACAGCTCTGTGGTTATGGCCATGTTTATCTTGCCTATATTTTGTTGATTTTGCCGATTTCTCCCCTCAACCCCCCCCCTACCCTTCCCCCCTCCCCATTCCCCTCTTGCTCTTTCCGCAACCCGCACGCGCGGCTTCCGTTGCTGTGGGTAACTTTTTGGCTTTGTTAACTTTTTACTTGATGGGCATGGAAAATTGTATTTTACATTATTGCAAAGGCAGCTCAAGCTGAAAATAAAAGTTAATTTTCGCTTGTCGCTCTAAGCCAATTAGTGTGGTAGTTCCTCCCGCACCCCTTTTGGGCCCCATTTCTCTGTCTGGCCGGTCATCAAGTCGCCTTAACGAAGCCAGCGAACCAGCAAATAACAAAAACAACTAATTGAGTAAATAAAGTTGCCTAAACTTGATTTTTCTTTAGCTGCCTGCTGCCTGCTGCCTGATTTTTTCATCCCGCACCCATTGAAAATGAAAATGAAAATGAAAATTCTGGGTATAACGCTTTGGCAAACGTATATGAAACAGTCAAAAGAAACCGTGAACATATATACTCGATCAGCCTAAAAACAAAAAAAAGGGCTTGAAATCCAATACTAACTATTCAAGCGGAGATAGACTTTGTTGCTTATCGATAATCGATTAAAATCGATATGCCACTTGGGCTATTTGATTGCTTTTGCACGTCCTAACAGCAATTCTCGTAAAGCACACACATACTAAATTGAGTACTACAGTTAGATTGAATTACATTGGAATAGGCCAATAAACATAGCACTTAATCACTATCGCATTGCCGTTACGAAGCACAGTTACAGCATCTATGTGAGTTGTAATGCCTAAAACAGCTGTTCGGCTTAAATTTCGAGTATCTCCAAATCTGACACTTCCGACTAGCCTTTTGCCCAGAAATATCTTATATGAAAATATTGAAAATATCGTATAATTATGTTATTGTAATGCGTAGCTTTATTCACAATTTCCAATTAGATTGTTCAGCTATGTCGATCTATATATTATTCTGTTAGTCTGTACGAACGCGTCAATCTTGAAAACTTTAATAGCTATTTATTTAAAAACTGAGATCTTCTTTTTTCTATGTCCTACTTGATTCTAGTACTGCTTTGTTTTTTCATATCTCATTGCTTTTCCTTTATAACGCTTCTTTGCAATTTTCTTCACAATTTTTGAATTTCTTCGAACCTCTGCTGGGCGTGGAGTTTAGGGTATCTGCTAGTCGAGCACGACTGGATAATTGCAGTCTTTGCGACTGACCTTGTTCGGCGGTTCGAAAAGGCAGCAGCAACCTTTTTATTGCTTTAGCTATCTTTCTCAGACTAGCTCTAATTCTCTCTGAATGTACTTTTCCCTTTCGGCCTCGCTCTCTCCCTCTCCCTGTCTCTCTGTCTCTCTGTCTACCTCTCCCGCTCTTTCTGGCACATACAAAGTTGGCTATTTTTAAACTTATTTTATTGATCCCTAAAAATAATTGCAAAACCAAAAAAGCAAAAGCAAAAAACCAGCAAATCTGTTGAAAATTTTATCACAAATTTTTTAGTTCGACAGGCGACGTCGCAACCAACGGCATCTCCGACGCCATCTCCATATTCATTCATCATCATCATCATCATCATTATCATTATCGTCATTATTATTATAATCATCGCAGCCAGACTTTGCTTTTAGGGCTTTAGTCATAATGAAACAACCGCAAGGCAAGGCTGCCCCAACCAAAACCTTGCACCATTCCCAACCCCACCCCCACCCCCACCCCCACCCCCAGGAAAACAATCTTAACCCAAAAGGAAGCCCAAACCCCAAGCGAACCCAACGACTGGCTTTGGGTTGATTTAGTTTTCAGTTGCGAGACGCGAATTGAACGCGGGGCCAAGTTTCAAAAATATTTGCCTTTGCCTTTGCCTTCGCCTTGGTTAACTTTGCTTATAAATTTTCATGATTGTAAGCGCCAAGGAGCGCGCAGCAAGAAATCACAAAAGGCTGCTTTTGAGTAGAGCACACACACACACACACACACACACACACACACACACACACACACACACACACACACACACACACACACACACACATGAATGGAAACAAACGTAATGCTAAGTATATACACAGCGCCACACAATTGAATGGAAGCAAATCTGCCAAATTGGCTAAGAAGAATACAAAAACAAAAAAAACAAAAAAAACCAAAAAAAATAAGAAATGAAAGAGTTGCCATAAAGGACTTGGCTAATGAACGGTTAATTGTGCGAAGCTCGAATTTATCAAAACTAAATAAGCCAAATGCAATTATCATTTAATATGGCATTGAAAATGTTTGATAAATACAAATAATAAGCACAAGTTCAAAGCTTTCAAAGTAACTGTAAAGAAAGAACTTGACTTAATTAGGTAATAATTGTTGCTTACAAAGTTCAAGTAAGTCTCAAGATTAAACAAAAAAATATATATATATACAAAAACAAAAACAAAAAAGGCAAGTTTTGTAATAAGTAATTAAGAACTTTAGAAACGGATGCGGCCCGATTCTCAGATTCTCAGATTTTCTCCTTAGAAGTGAAACTCATTATGAAATGAGATAAAAAGAAAGCAAAACAAAAACAAAAAACAAAAAAAAAAAACAAAAATAAAGAAAAGAAAGAGTTAACTTGTAATAAGTTAGAGATTAATTAAAAATCAGCAAATAATTTGATTTGAATTCGAATTAGAATGGGGAATAGAGAGTTAGAATCAAGGTAAAACTGTCTTGTGCCAATTGTGCATCCATACAATGCAATCGAATCGGGATTCCCGTATCCCCTGTGCCCGTTACTCTGCTGCTGCCTAAATAACGGAGTCGCTTGGACAGCACACGGAATGCAATACCCAACAAATACACAAAGGAATCGAAGCTATTGTAAACAAGTCAAAGGGAGCCCCACGCTGGGAGCTCCTTTGAACATTCTGGTTTATAATTGAACGCACGCCGCATGTTTCGCATTTCACGTGCTTCTTCTTTCACCCGCCACCCCCTCTCATTTTAGAGCCTAAAGGTTTGTGTGTGTGTGTGTGTCCCTAGAAAGGTGTCGCAAATGTCAAATACTCATTTGTTGAATACTCCAGAATAATAATAATAATAATAATAACAATCGATTACCGTGCAAGCATATTAATCAGCAGCATATTATGTACCGTTATCCCATTTGCAATGGACTTAACGCCCATGCAAAGGAATTCGCAAAATTGACAATAATTTTCGCTCACTTAATGGACTTTTGATTATTGCGGTAAAATGTAAATCGATAACACTTTGAAATTGCGAGGCGTATGTGCGGCATAACATTGTCCATATTCAATTGCCCTGCACTGTATGCATGAGAGTGTGTGTGTGTGCGTGTGTGTGTGTGTTTGTGTGTGTGTGTGTGTAGCCAAAGTTGTGTAAAACGACGAAGTCGACCTCGCAACGTGGAATGTTACTTAAGTTGAAGCGCAGCTGGGCGCTGGGGCAGTGATAATGGGCTACACCGAAAAGCCTTCCCTCGCACACACACACACACACGTACACACACACGCACACCCAGCCCAGCCAGCCGTCTCGTATTACACTTGCGTTTTCTTACAGTTTTCAGCTCGTCGCTCGTGTATTGCTTACACACTCAGTTAAGTTAAGTTTGTGTATCTGTTACGGCATGCCGCTCCGTGCCGCAACTTCTATTGGTATTGCTCCCCATTGCTATGTGTGTGTGTGTCGCTCTCTGTATATGTGTGTGTGTGTGTGTGTGTCTGTTTTTTTTTTTGGCAAAAGTTGTGCGTTGGCATTGCCGATGTTATTTCTCAAATTGTTGCCACAGCAGCAAACACAACGAGGCGATAGAAGAGACGTCAGTTGGACAACTAGGCAGACAGTCGAGCAGCATTTCCTTTTTTTCATTTTTATTTTTTTTTTTTTTTTGTGTGTGTGTGTTGTTTTCCATTTGGCGCTGGAGGCTGGCAGAGGCCTCTGCTATTGATAAAGCGTGTGCAGGTCTCTGTTGTAGCTGCTATCGTGCCTTGTTATAAAAAGAAACGTAGAAAGAGACATTTTGGAATGTTTCCCTTTATACACGCCTTCATTCCCTTTCCCTCTCCCTTTCCCTTTCCCTCTCCCTATCCCTTTGGCAACTACCACGCAAGCCCCATTGGAGGGCAGACTGAAACTGTAAGCAACAAAGCGACACGCAAAATGCGCAACAGGCAGGCAGGCAGGCAGGCAGGCATACAAAAAGGAGAGACGCAGATAGCGACACAGAGCCAAAGCGAGCGGGTGTGGGGGAGAGCGAGACAGAGAGAGGAGCGAGAAGCGAGGAGCGAGGAACGAGGGCGAGAGAGTGAGAGAGAGAGGAAACCCCAGGCAACTGTGACCATGTGAAGCCATTGCCGTTACCCACAAATTTGTTTCATTCTCATCATCGTCACCATCGCAGCTTGTTGCTTTGCCAACTTTTTGTATATTTTCTCGTTTCTGCTTCTTCTGCTCTTTGCTGCTAGCTTGTGTGTGTGTGTGTGTGTGCGGGCGTAACTTTCTGCCGTGTCACAGTTAAAGCAAGGCCCAGGCAAGCAACAAAATATCTCTTTAAAGGAGTGAGCAAGAGAGAGCGAGCGAGAGAGAGAGAGAGAGAGAGAGAGAGCGAGTGGCACGCGGATTACATTAAAGTACGCATTCAAAATCGCGACTGCAATTGACAGCTGGTTGATGTTGCTCTTGTTGTTGTTGTTGTTGTTGCTCTTGTTGTTGTTGTTGTTGTTGTTGCTTGCCTTTTTGTTCGGCCAGTTACTAAAATTATTTCATTCTGCCTTCTTTGCTATATTTATGCATATATATACATATATATATATACATATATAAATATATATATATATGTGTGTGTAATCCACAATAGTATGACAGCCAACAATTCGTGTTAAATTGTGCGAGAAGCTGAATTAAATTAACCACATGACCATGCGCAAATCGATAATGCCCTGACTTTTGCCTCGTCACACCCCCTCCAAACATTTCCCCCTTCCAGCTTACCCACCTGCCACATGCAACACAACACACATCTCTCTTACATTATTCACAATTGCAAAGAGACCTTGTTGGACTTAAAAATAAATATATTTTTAACAAAACCACTTAAAGTTGACATTTGGCCAAGTGTGACCCGCGGCAAGGTCTGAATTATTCGAATAAATGTTTGCGTTAAGTTTAAGAGCTTCCATTCAATGTCATCCAAAGTTAGAAACGCGACAGTTCCTTAAATCAGCTCATTCCTGTTTCCCAACTGAAGCCAAACTGTCCCCAGTAATCCCTAATTGAACACATTTATTTCAGTTGGCCTGAAAAATAAAGCCACATATTTATTCATATTAACGCTATGCACACAAGGACATTCCCATCTCGATGGCCTTGGAGGAAGAGAGATAAGCGGACTCGGAGCATATACATATATATATTATATAATATGAATTCATATGCTAAGTCAGGGTTTTTCTGCAGTTGGAGTACAAAATTATTGTTTTTTTTTTTTATTAATATTTAGTTGGAAAGGCGATCTCAATAGTAGATCACGTTATAAATAAACGTGTCGAAAGTGAGAGAAAGATCGTAAGCAGGGGAGAAAGAGAGAGAGAAAGTCGCTCTATAAGCATCAGTATTCAAGAACTTATTATAAAGCCTTTCAATACTCATCAGTAGCGCACGATCTTATCGAATCTTATATCGTAATTAAAGAGTTTGAAATTCTCAAACGTAAACCCACTTATCTAAAATAAATTTAATAAAATATAAAATTATAATATTCATTTTTAAGTTTTAATATGTATGAACTTATCTTTTTAAATTGAAAAATGTCTAACTAGGTACTTCCTGACCAATCTACTATAGAAAAGAAATCAAATCTAATACCTAAATTAAAGTGTTGGAAAATGTAAATAAATAGAAATAATAAGTAAGTCAATGTCATACACATTATAATGAAAAGATGAAATATTTTGTAGTTTTCAAATTTCTGAAATTAATTTGTAAGTTTTTAATACTGCTTTCAGTAACTATCTAGTTATGAACTTCAGTTTTTCAATTAAATAAAGTTATGCTTTATTTATTTATATAGTTAGGCAACCCCCAACCAAGCCCCAAAAGCCAACCTTTTATCTTGCCCACATCCCAGTTTTAAATAATTTATCCACATTTAAAATAGTGGATTGGCCAAGTTGAAAGTAACTTTTGACCTTCGCATATTGTTAGTGAAAACTTTGGGCCAGGAGACCGGCTCGTGCATCCCCGCATCCCCGCATCCCCGCATCACGCATCCTTAATGCTCGTCGCTGTTCGGCTTACCTCAAAACTGCAGCCACAAGTCAACTGCCACGCCCCTTCCCGCCCTTTCGAAGACGGCCGTTGTGCCTGTTCGGCTGTCAAATAGCTGTCAAATTTAAGCCTAAATTAAACGGCCGGCTAACAGTAAAAGTCAAGCGAAGCGCAATTTCTCCAGTTGACTGGCGCGTTTAATGCGGCGTATACGCAACGTCGCAGAACAGAACAGAACAGAACAGAACGCAACGCAACGCAACGGAAGGCACAAACAAAACCACTGGCAGCAGCTGCTGTCCGTTAATTGCTGTGCAGCATGTGGACGCTTGACTACATGCTACATGCTACATGCTACATGCTACAAGCTACATGCTGCATGCCACGGCGACGAGTTGCATGCAATAAGCGCATGTGGAACTGCTTAATTAAACGCGCCTCAAATCGATTGCGGCACGAAAAGCTTTTAAGGCGCCACAAAGCAGTGGCTAACAAATATGCCAGATGGCCAAGCCTGCCCTCTCCCTCTCACCCTCTCACCCACTCTCTCTCTCTCTCGCTCACTCACACACTTGCTCCCTCCCTTCGTCTCTCTCATGGGTTTATTAGCATTTATGAATGTGTGTGTGTGCCATGTGGAATTCTCTTTAAGTGCACGAAGGCGTCGCGACGTCTGCGAGCAAGCCAAGAAGAAGAAGAAGAAGAAGCACAAGAAATGGAAGAGGAAGAAAAAAGGCGCAACAAGTCGACAACTACTTTGCCAATAATGGCGTCGCCTGGCTTCCAGCTGTGCGTGTTTCGCTAGGTGTGCGACTGAGTGTTATATTGCCTCATACACACACACACACACACACACACACACAAGACACAGACATGGACACCGACACGGACACGGACACGGACACGGACACCTAGATACAACTAGATACAACTAGATACATATATATAGATATATATATATATATGGACCGTTGCACACAGCGGAAGAGGCGCCACTTTAATGCCGCAGCTCTGCAAATTGTGGCGCAAATTTTATTTAATAATTTAAACTCAGTTACCGCTCGAAATTCAAAAAGGAATCGAATAGATTGACAGCGATTTGCATTTGCAACTCGATTTGTCGACTTCCGTCAAACTTTTCCAATTGGCATTCGACGGAAGTCCTTTACGCAATCATCAATCGAAATCCAGATCGATATAATGATTATATTTATGAGCCCAGCTCAGAGCTATGTTGTAAACTATTGTAGTACCTATAACATATAACATATAACAAGACTGCCTCAGTCGGGTGTGCTCGGCCAGCAGTTACCCTGGACTAAGCGTCGTGATCGATAAGAATCGATATTAAAGTAAAGGCATCGCTATTAAGGTAAAGGCATGTGTTATCGAAAAGTTATATTAACAAGCGTGCCTCAGTCGGGTGTGCTCGACCAGCAGTTACACTTGACTAAGCGTGGTGATCGATAAGAATCGATATTAAAGTAAAGGCATCGCTATTAAGGTAAAGGCATGTGTTATCGAAAAGTTATATTAACAAGAGTGCCTCAGTTGGGTATGCTCGACCAGCAGTTGCACTTGACTAAGCGTGGTGATCGATAAGAATCGATTTTAAACTAAAAGGCTGTGCTATTGAAAAGTAATGTTAGCAAGACTGTTTAAATCAGGTATGCTCGACTAGCAGTTATCCTAATAAAAAATAATGTTGACAAGAGTAATAATGTAGAGTTTGCTCGACTAGCAGTTAACCTGGCATCAGCGTGAAGATCGATAAGTATCGATGTTGAAGTATTAAAAAGTTATGTTAAATTTATGATATTAAAAAAATAGGCAAGCATACATTAATTCCTACTCCAAAAAACGAATGAAATTCATGGGATTTACGACAGTTGCGACTTCCAATTTGTTTTCTATTGAGCATAAGGACTTTTATATGCTCGCGTCACTTAAAACTTGATAATGGGAAAATTAACTTTTATTAAGTCGACTGCATTGCGGCGTTATCGATAAATATAATTAATTAATTTTTTGTTATTTTCACTCAAGTTTTAATTGCGGGAAACATAAGTCTGATTCGCTTCCATGCCTACATTTTGTTTTATGTTATTTTTATGCCGAACACCAGGCTCTTCCCTTCCCCTCCACTACTCCCCCCACCCACCCACACACACACACACACACACACACCAAGAGGTGGAGGCATTTGGTGCCAAAACAAATACTTGCATTGTGTTTGTATTTGTCTATTAGGGCTGTGGCCACGCCCCACGCCCTACGCCCGACACCAGCCGCCCCTCTCCCCCTGTGCCTCCGCCGTGCAATTCCGGGGAGTTAATAGTCCGCAACAACAAGAACAAGACCGACAGCTTAATAAATCGCTCGTAATTTAGCAAATTCCCAGCGCCAGCCAAAGACAAATCGAATGGGGGGAAGGCCAATGAGAGGACCCGCCCCCACACCGTTGCCACCCCCTCACCCAGCTGCAACCCCTTCCATCCCTACAACCCCTACAGCCTGAATGCCCCTTAAGCGCAGTGACTGCTCAGCCAAGTGAGCTGCTCGCTTAAGTTAAATATGAGCTTATTGGCTTAAGGGCGGAATGAAACGAAACGGCTGGAAAATGGAATTGGAACAACAAAAAGTTCGACTAATAATAGCAATAAAATAAATAACACAGTAGAAGCGGCCAATTTTCAACCCTAAATTAATCTTAATTCTATTGTTACAAAAAAATACTAATTTTCTTTTATTTCATTACATTATTTGTACTCTGTTCCTCAAGGGAAAAGGAGTATATTGTTTGTTTTTATTTTTCTTTTTTTTTTTGTGTTTTTATTTTTTTTCTCAGTGTATGTCTTGCTGTGCTGTGTCCCGTAAGCTAACAAAGTGTCGAGATTATATGGATTTGCCCACTGGGAACGCGGGAATTACAATATATTATTCAGTATATTTATTTTCAAATGTATAGCGGATGCCGATAAGAAAATAAATATTTTATATATTCACGCCCACTGGGGGGGACTCAAGTAAAAAGCAAAGACTGAGCTTAACTTGAAAGGTGGACTCGAATCGATGTTGTAATCAAATATCAGAAAATATACGCATTTTAAACAAATAAAAAAATGCCGAAACAGAGTATCACGCAGTCGGTTAAAAATTATATTATTTTACTGTATTACTATAATTATTATATATATATAATATTATACATGTTTTAAGTATTTTGCAACTATTGGAATATACATTAAAAAAATAAATGTATGATAGGTTTGATTTACATCCCAAATCAAAGGGTTTTTTTTTATAGAGCTATAAAATAGTTTTACATTTAAGAAGTATTCGAGCTGAGATTCAAGGATGAAGATCTAAGCAATTATTGTTTTCTCTTTGAGCACTTGAAAAGTATTTCATTATATTCTTATATAATGAAAATTAATTAAATCTTACGATTCGAACCTTTTCAATTCAAAACAGGATTCATGAATATGCAAATTTTTAAATTTGAATTTGATTTTTTTTTTTTTAGAATTTTTTGCTGTTCTGCAATGAATGGAAATCAGAAAGTTTGAGGGTTTGACTATCGAATACCTGGAAATATATAGCTCGAATATGAAGGCCTAAATTGCAATTAAGAGAACGAAGAGGATGAAATGAATGGAAACAAAAGAGAATATGAAAACTTTCTATGAGTATCTTTTGACATTTCTGCTCGTAAGAGGCTCTCGACATTGGCGTGAGTAAAGCACAACAAGAAGAAGAAGAATACGAAGAAGAAGAAGAAGAAGAAGAAGGTGAAGTCGCAGAAGAAGACAAAGTTGAAGCCCAGTTGCCACACGTAGCACACGCCTCGTGTGACGCAACGTATCGTAATGAGATTTTGTGTCAGCTTTGTGTTGCTTCTGGCATTGGCCATGGCTTTGACAATGGCTGTGGCAGTAGCTGTGGCAGTGGCAGTAGCAATGGATGTGGCCGTGGCAACTGCAATCCCGTGCCCCAAGATTTATGTACTTCCAATGGCCAGTTGAGAGTTGCGTGTTGCAGTCAGGTGAGAATTAAGTGTAGTTGTTGCCACAAGTTGCCAGCTTGATTAAAATGCCATCCGTGGCTCGAGGGTGGGGCTGGAGCACAGGGGTTGGGGGTTGGGGATGGGGCTTGTGGATGGGGTATGTAGACTTAAGCCGAAACGATACGTTAAGGTGCGGCGCATTCATCTGCAGTCCCCATGGGATCCCTGCATATGTACATATATAAGCTTAAAATTTGTATTGTTTATGAGCGGAACATCAGAAGTGCCGGCCTTATGGGTCCTGGATAAGAGGAGGACGGAGCAGAAAAAGCAACTATATTCAGTGCCAGCTGAAGCATCGTGAACATTGAAGTGCCTCGAGAGAACTACTTAAGTCCAATAAACCACCCTAGGATATTACGTTTCTATAATTACACTCCACTGCTAACTCACCTGTGACTAAGCTTAAAGAGATATTGGAACTGTGATACATATAGGACAGCTTATCTAAAATATAAAAGTTGATTTAACACCTACGAGTAAAACTTGGAAAAAAAAAAATTATTTATGTGAGTCCAATATTTATGCTAGGATATTACGCTTCTATAATTTCACTCGACTGCTAACTCAACTGTGACTGAGATATTGTCTCTAGAACAGGAACTGAATATATGTATAAGATATAAGAGTTAATATCTATGATTTGAAAAAGAGAGAGACAAAGGCAAAAAAAATTAAATTGTGAAGTGACCCGAGAAAACTACTTGGGTGCAATACATTATCCTAGGATATTACGTTTCTATAATTAAACTTCATTGTTAAGTCAGCTGCGACTGAGCTTTAAGAGATATTGTCTCTAGAACAGGAACAGTGATACATATAGGACAACAAATCTGAGATCTACAAGTAAAACTTGGAAAAAAAAAAGTTATTTTGTGAAGTGACTCGAGAAAACTACTTGAGCCCAATAATTTATACTAGGATATTACGCTTCTATAATTTCACTCGACTGCTAACTCAACTGTGACTGAGATATTGTCTCTAGAACAGGAACTGAATATATGTATAAGATATAAGAGTTAATATCTATGACTTGAAAAAGAGAGAGACAAAGGCAAAAAAATTAAATTGTGAAGTGACCCGAGAAAACTACTTGGGTGCAATACATTATCCTAGGATATTACGTTTCTATAATTAAACTTCATTGTTAAGTCAGCTGCGACTGAGCTTTAAGAACAGGAACTGTGATACATATAGGCCAGAGGATGTATGACATAAGAGTTAAGATCTCTATGACTTAGAATGGAAGAAGACGAAAGAAAAAAACAAATTATATTGTAAAGTGGGCTGAGAAAACTACTTGAGTCCAATAAATTACCCTAGGATATTACGCTTCTATAACTACGCTGTCTACATTGTCTCTGAAGCATTAACTGTGATATATGGAGTACAGGGAATATGAATAGGATTCAAGAGAATCAAGAGTCTTAAGAGTTGTAGTAAATTATAAGATGTAGGATAAAGAACATAGAAATAAAAAATGCAGAGCAAAGGCTATAGATATATAGAAACGAACATGAGGACTGCTGTAATAGACCTACTTAACTTTTTTATTCTGACTCCAGAACTGTTTCCCAAGCTAAAGTTACATAATTTTCCCAATTTCATCTGGAGCGGGTAGCGAAAAGTAAAAATTCCATATATCAACTCAATTACTTTAAAAGCGACAAAGTAACTTTTTACTTCAAGGCAAGGCATATAAAAAGTCCGCTTGTTTGATTCATAGCAACAAGAAAGTTACTGAAACTTCTGTTCGTCAACCTCTCAGTTTTTCATTATAACTTTTCGTAATCGCAGTTATGCCACAATTTATACAATTTGTGGAGTAATCAATTTTTGATTATTTTGTATTTTAAGCATTTTATTTAGCTCTGAATATTACGCATGACTTCCCAAGTATTCGACTGATTACAACGGGATGCTCATTTCCGCTAAATAATTTGGATTTCAGGTGTATTGGTATTGGTATTGGTATTGGTATTGGATTGCTTACCACACTCATAGAGAAAAAAGTGGTACTGCTTTGTCGTTATACTAATTGTCAAGCAGGTGTTGTAACACCTTTGGCATACAGTCATATGCCATAAGGTTCACAAAATAAGGCAACCTTCCGAACCCCACATTTGTGCTCCTGGTTTCATATTACGAATGACCTTCCAGGCGCAATCGACGGTTTGACCAGTCAAAGCTGGATTTCCTTCCAACGTCCTCTCCCCCTCCCCCTCCCCCACCATCATTTTGAACTGATATAGATAGCCTTCTTGTAGTGAGCCAGACTATTGGACTATCAGACCATCTGACCATCTGACCATCTGACCATCTGACCATCCGACTATCCGTGTGACTGGTCACACGAAGCTTTTGCTTCATTGCAGGCAAATCTGCTTGCCTTCGGGTGTCCGGCGAAAAGGTGCTTCATCAACAGACAAAAATCAGCGCACATCAAATTTGCGACCAGGAGAGAGAGGGGAGACTGCCCCAAGGGGACATTGGGATCTGCAACACACCTGACTGTCAGGTCAAATATCTCGGGGTCACACTCGATGAATGTGTGACTTAAGGTGGCAAACAAGCTGCAAAGCCAAATTCGTAAAACCAAACTGGATGCTGAGGTCCTTTAGCAGGCTACTGAGCAGGGCTGTATTTGGAATCTATTTATGGAGTATTGCTATACAGTAAAACCAGATGAACTGGTGTCGAGTGGTTCACTAGACGCACAACTAAGAAAATATATGTTAAAGTGACGCTCATCTGATTTATCAGTTTAAAAAACAGAAGATTAGACGTAGGTAATTATGTTACTGTAACTAACGGTTTGTCCAATTCACCTTTCATGCTAAATTGGCGTCAAGCAACACTCTTGGATTAAAATTGTTATAAATACGCTGCAAAGTCTCTGAAGTCTATCCATACAAAAACTGCCAATAGAAGTGAAAAGTTCATAAAAAAAAGTTTCAATTTGCAGCTCATTTTTCAGACTTATTTTTATCCCATGATAATGGAAATGTTAATATTAAAGACGCTTAAGCGCAATTATTATAAAGACTGGGGAGCCTGAAAAATGAGTTTTACCAAAGCTTTTCCCGTACGTAAATAAACGGCGTAAAGCAAATTTTTAGCACTAGGAAATGCAGAATAATTGAAGAGAATATAACGGTAGATCAGGAAAAGACGAGAGCCCCGTTCACTGTAATTTTTATTTTATTTTTATTATATTTTTTTTTTATTTATTTTGTTGTGTTATTGTTCGCGTTCCCCGAACTGTTGCTGATAATGTTAATGTTACTGTTACTGTTACTGTTAATGTTAACGGTAATGTTTATGTTTATGTTTATGTTTATGTTTATGTTTATGTTTATGTTTATGTTTATGTTTATGTTTATGTTTTGTTTATGTTTTGTTAATGTTAATGTTAATGTTAATGTTAATGTTAATGTTAATGTTAATGTTAATGTTAATGTTAATGTTAATGTTAATGTTAATGTTAATGTTAATATTAATGTTAATGTTAATGTTAATATTAATGTTAATATTAATGTTAATGTTAATATTACTGTTACTGTTAATATTACTGTTACTGTTAATATTACTGTTACTGTTACTGTTACTGTTACTGTTACTGTTACTGTTACTGTTACTGTTACTGTTACTGTTACTGTTACTGTTACTGTTACTGTTACTGTTACTGTTACTGTTACTGTTACTGTTACTGTTACTGTTACTGTTACTGTTACTGTTACTGTTACTGTTACTGTTACTGTTACTGTTACTGTTACTCATACTCTTACTCATTCTGTTACTGTTACTCATACTCTTACTGTTACTCATACTCTCACTGTTACTCTTACTCTTAATGTCACTGCTGCTCTCTAACTATTGCTGTTGCCGTTGCTGTTATTGTTGTTGTTGTTGTTGTTGTTGTTGTTGTTGCAATGGCATTGCTATTAATTTCCGGAGTGGCGTCTGCAGCTATTGCCTTGGCTTAAATGTCAGAGCCGTTAATTGCTTCACGTAGAAATTGTCTCCGCTTCTTCGGTATCTTCAGCTGCTGGCCGCTCGCTGCTGCTGCCTCCGGTTGTTTCTATTAGTTTAAATTAAACACCTGAGCGTCCATGGGGCTAATTATTGTGTATGTCCATTCGTGGCATTTCGTTTTTAATCATAGTAATTATTGTGCGCTTGTTTAATAACAATTAAACGTTGGCTTCTGCTTTTATTTTGTTATTGCTCCAGTCCGTTTATATACATATTTATTTTATTTTTTTATTTCTGTTACGAAGCACAATTTGGCATTTAATCAATACAATTAAAGCCTTGGATCTAGACTGCGAACATCATTAAAAGAAATGCCAAAGACAAAGAGAAAGACAACGGCAATGACAACGACAACGACAACGACAACGACAACGCCAAAGACAAAGACGACAATGACGATAACAAAAATAAACATTAAACAACAAAAGCAACAACAACAACAACAACAACAACGACGACAAAAAAACAGCAGCGATAAAAGGCAGCCAGGCAAGAGGCGAAACTTGTTGGGCGAGTCTCTACAGCTGTCCGCCTGAGAGAGATACAAAAGCGGGATTAAAACTTTTTTCTAGCAACCAAAATTTAAGCCAGCACACACACACACACACACACACACAGAAGAAAGCAAAAGAGAGCGAGTGAGTGGGCAATGGAAGGGGAAGAGGAGGAAGAGGCGCTCAAGTATCGCACCCGAACGCGTCCCGTTATCTATGGCACACAAAAAATCCTACGAAATGCGCACACCAAACCGTCTGCTGGATGAAGGAGTGGTATAGGGGGGAAGGGGGAACGGGAGAGGAAGAGCGCGAGCGCTGAGCCCGTTGTAGAGAGCAAAAGGGGGGAGCAGAAAAGCGAACAGAAGTGAAGCATAGCAAGTTTTTACGCAAATAAACGCACTTTTTTGCACAACTTTGCGCCACTTTCATTTTCTTCTTTTTTTTTTGTTTTTTTTTTTTTCTTTCGTCTGTCCCTTTTTATATGCTACAGTTTTTGTCGCTTTGCTGGCGCGTGTGTGTGAAACAGTTATGCTGCTTACCGGCTTGTTGTTATTGTTGTTGTTGTTGTTGTTGGGCCACCAAATTCTTAACTAATGGAAAATAGTAATTACAATATTTTGTGCCTGCTGCTAAAGGTTTTAAGTCCTGCCTTTTTGGCAATGAAATAAAATGAAAATAAGACAAAAGCAAAACCAAAAAGAACCGAAAAAAAAAACAACAGAAAAAGCCAAATTAAAAACACAAACAAACCAAAAGCAAACAAAACAAAATAAACATAAGGCTATTATGGCTTTAAGCGAGACACCAGCAACAGTCGACGCTGGACAGCGAGGGGGCGAAGCGAGGGCGGGTGCTGGCGCTAGGGGAGGGGGCGGCTTACTTGTTTTTTGGGCTGGTCTATTTGTGTGCGTGCTGCGTGAAAATTAATAATAAATCAAAATTAAATGTTTGCTTACTTGACACTTTGGCTTCCTTGGCTGCACTCTCTCTTCCCCTCTTTCTCACTCCTCTCTCTCGCTCTCTATCTCTCTCTGTCTGTCTGTTGGCTTTCTGCTTTACCGTTTTATGTTTTTATTTTTATAAATTTACGCTGCTTTTATTTTCTTTATTATTATTTATATGCGTTGCTGCTCGTGACTTACTGTTGCTTTTACTTTTTGCATTATTTTCTGTGCGTGTGTGTGTGTGTGTGTTGTTTTTTTTTTTTTTTATTTTTATTTATATTTTGTCTGGCTTGTGCAATTTTTATGCCACGTCCCAATTGGCTTTTGGTTACTTGCAAAATGTTACAAAATGTTTAACAGACAATTAATTTTATGGCAAAAATCGCAAAGGCAGCAGCAGCAACAACAACAGCAGCAGCAGCAACAGCAGCAGCGGCAACTGCAACAGCTGCCAACAACAACTTCAATAAAAACGACAGCAGCAGCAGCAGCTGAAGCGGCAACACATTAAATCGTTTATAAATCACTTTCGACAACTTTCTCACACACACACGCACGCACGCACGCACACACACACACATGTGAAGCTTCATACTTTTTGGCAGCGCAATAAAATGTCATTTATTGTGCATGCGGTCGAGCTGAGGGCAATAAGTTTCGATTCGTAACCGCGGATCTCGTGCGGCCAGTAAACAATTAATTCGCGATTTCGCATCCAATCTTTTTCTTCTCATTCTTCTTCTTTTTGTTCTTCGTTTTATCAACAAAACGAAAAACATGCAACAAAATGCAGCAATTTAAATCGAAACACATTTCAATTCCTACCTTACTTATGTTGCTCCATTTATTTTCTTTCCTAATCCGGAACTTTTTCTGTTCTGTTTTATAAAAGTGTTCCGTATTTTTATCTTTTTGGCGGAAATTTCGACATCTTATTAACAATGAATTAATTGATTCCCAAACGGAACCAATTAAACCGTCTAAAAACAAAGCGCTCAAATAAAAGCTCGTTAGCAAGTTTTCCCAGCAAAAACAACAACAATTTTCCGTTATATTCCCAATTGGCATTTCACCATAAATTCGACTTGTTCCATATAAACGAATGTAATCAAAATTTCTCTCCGTGTGAAAAGTTAAAAGCCTTTCAGCAGAAATTGTGATTAACTGAAAGCCGGATTATTAACGTAATCCCAAAAAAGATTCAATTTGCATCCCATTTCCGCAACGTATGTAAATTATATATATTTTATGAAATTACTTTATTTACTTTTCCATGATTTGTAATTGAAAATTACATTTAATATATTTCATAATATTTCGCGGTTTTTTGTAATTCTCAAAGTATTAAGAATCGAAGAATCGAAATCGAAGTTTGGAAAAAACTGGCAATATTTTAAGAATTACAGGAAAAAAATTATTTCTTATTATCGGTTTTAATCAAGAACAATTTTTATTCATATGATATCATGATAATTTTTATACATAAGATATTCATTTATATCATGTATATGTATGAATATATAGGAAGAAGATACTTTTTTTATAATGAAAGATCTTTTACCATATATAATTATACATAAATATACAAAAATACTCTAGGATATTATTATTTGGTTTCAAAATAATATATAACACATAAAACCCAATTTTGATCACAAAATATATAGGGTATAAAATGTTTCAAAAAAGTGTAAGTGTTTTTTAGAAAATTCTTTATATATTACCGCTTAAAATCAGCCACCGATGAAAACTTTTACTTAGCTTGCTTTTTTTTTTTTGATTAGTTTAAAAATTGTTTAAATTATAGTTTTATTTTGGAAATTCTGTTCTTGACTTTTTTACTTAAATTGCGATTTAAAATTTGGGTGTCGGAACTTAAATTAATAAAATAAAAAAAAAAAAACTACATTTATTTATTTATTTAAAGCTGTATAATTTCAAAATATTGCTTTATATTTCAGTAAAAATATTGCAAAGCTGAACAAAAGAAGAAAAATTAATTGAAAGAAAAAGCATTTACATGCATTTTATAAGTTTGTAGCTAAATAAAATCTGTTTAAAAATTGTTTTGTTTATTATTTTGTTTTATATTTATTGTTTTTATCACTTGGCATTTTATTGCCATAAGAACATAAAAAAATATGCAAAAAAAATTGTTGTATAGTTAACACAGATACAAAAAAAATGCAATTTGAAAATTTTGCGCTCACCGTTAGAATGAATTCACTGCGAGATTAACCGTTAAACTCAAAACGAACACTTAAAATGTCAATTTTTTGTTATTGTTTAGTGAAAATAATGAAACTTAATTGAATTTTTGTAGAAATTTAGTTTTTGTTGTTTTTTTTTTTCGAAATGAATTTTACGAAAATGATGATTTGTCTTTGACTTGGAATCGAGATGATCTGGTGGATGCGAAGGATTCTCTTGCGGAAAACTTCAACTGGTTGTCGCGAGGCTGCTCGAAGCGGAGTGAATCGCTGGATGCGTTGCACGGTTTCTGCGGCCAGCAGCGACGACGATGAGCACGAGAATGACACGACCAAGCGATGGCCATTGCGGGACAAGCTAACGGGCCAGCCGACGATGGCTAGAACGATGCCAAACGACGGCATCCCGATGACGGTGACGAGGCCGAGGTCGAGGCCGAGGACGCTGGCGAGGACAAGGGCAAGGGCACGAACGAGGACGCCGCTCGAGGATGGCGCGTCTCGAACTCAAATCGCTTCAATTTCTGTTTGTCGACCCGCCCGCCAGGTGGGGCTGCGCAGGGGCCGACTTCTGCTGGCTGCAGCAGCCTCATCAGCATGCTGGTGTTGGTGTTAAGGACATGGCCGTTGCCTGTGCGTGTGTATCTACCAGCAGAGACGCAACAGTGCCGACAGCGCCACCAACAACAAGTGGAACTTCGGCACACACACACACACACAGACAAACACGCACACGCACACACACTGGCACAGAGACTCACATTCGTTCGTATTTTGTGTATTCGTTTAGCGCGAATCATTTTCGGTTTCTGTTTCGGTTTCGTTTTGCATTCGCCTTCGCCTTTACCATCGCCTGCGCCCTGCTTCCGACTCGCCTTTGCCATGCCTTTGCCTTTGCCTTTGCCTTCGCCTTTGCCTTCGCCTTTAATTTGTACAGTTAGCTCAGCTGTCGACGAGCCGCAGCAAGAAATGCACAATTTGCCGAAATAGCCAAAAAGCTTCCGCTGGGTGGCGCCACCTTGACGAACTTAAATACGCCTTCGCTAAAGCTGCACACACCCACGCACACACTCGCACACCCATACGCACGCACACACACGGACACGCACACATAAGCGCTCGCACTTAAGATTTGATTAGGCCAAGTTTCGGCCAGAATTCAATTGTTTTTGCATTTTCTTCTCTAATTGTTTGGCAGTGCAAATAAATGACGAATGAATTGTACAAGCAAAGACAGAAAGAGCGACACTGAGAGACAGAGAGAGATTAAGAAGAAAAAAGAAAAGATTTTAACAGCATTCAAACGCAACATTTTTAACCATTTAATTTTAAAAATTATCTGCCAATTCCCTTAAAATATCTATTAGCGTTGTTTTTATCTGTATTCTATAATATAGCTATTATAGCTATTTTCAGCTTATAGCTATGTACATATGTATGTATATAGAAAAATGTGAGAAATGTAGAATCATCATCCTCAACTATACACATTGCAGTCAACAAAAACTGAGTTTGGCTAAAACGGGAACCATGTTATTGCCAATCTTGCAAGTCTGACATTAATGCAAAACTTTGCTATTTGCATGCATATGCAAAGACAAGCAAACATTAAAGTGCTTCGAGTTAATTCACACACACACACACACACAGACATATAAATACAACTAAATTAAACTTTGTTCAAGGACTACACGTAACTGTACAAACAAGTTAACTAAAAGCCCCCTTTCCCTTATTTATTGGCTCAATTTATCGATTTGATTATTTGCAGTCAATAAATTTTAGTCATGTTTTTCAGCCGAACTTTCTGCAGAACTTTACAAATATTTTTTATTCTATATTGTCCTTAACTTTACTGGAATGACAATTCAAATAATAAAAAAGTCATAGCTCCAATAACTTTTTTCTAGCTGTTTCTAGCTTCAAGAGTTGCCAGCACTGGCAGAATGCCTGACCTGATCTTTTTAATTTGCGTACAGAAATAGCTGAAAGCGTTCTCAGCTATTCAGCAGTTCCGTTATTCAGCTGTTCCGTTGCTCAGTTGTGAATTGGCATTCGGCTCGAGAAGATCGCGGAATGGATTTGCTTTTTCTCAGTCGCCGCATCTTTCTGGGCGATGGCAGCCACGAGTCGCCCCTCAACGGGGGCATCATCGTCGACTCGGGGGGCATCATTAGACGTGGTAAGTGGAAAAGCTCGAGGCTTACGCGATTCGCAACCTTTTTCCCATTATCGTGTCGATGTGTCTGCAGTGCACAGGGTATACCTATCTATATATTATGTTGTTTATTAATAGGCGGATATTTTATTATTTGGCTTAAGAGAGAGAAATAGAGAGAAAGTGAGTGTGTGAGATAGAGAGTGAGCGTGAGAGTGTTGGCTAGAGAAAAAGAGAAATCAAGAAAGAATAAGAGCGATACATAGGGAGAAAAAAGAGAGAAAAAAAAGAGAGAGATAATGGAAAAGGAAGATCAGGAATGCATGGAAAAAGAGACGTCTATCTATATATAATATATATATCTATATATGAACAGATATGATTAATTCTTAATAGTTTTTCGTACATTTTTATGCTTTCAGTTTATTTTTTTAAATTTTTTCTATATTGTTAATATATGTATAATTAATATCATAAATGAGCATCATCCAAACTTTAAATATAAAACTTCAGAAATTGATTAAGCAAAGACTCTACCTCTCTAACCCCTCTCTCTTTCTCTCTCTCTCTCTCCCTCTCTCTCTCTCTCTCTTTCTCTCTTTCTCTTTCTCTCTCTCTCTTTCTTTTCCTTTCCCGCTCATTGTTTCTATACCCCCACCCACTCATGCTTCCCCTCTCTATCTCTATTTCTGTGGCCCTTTCCCACACTCTCTTCCTCCTTCGCCACTCACCCTCCACCCTTCCCCAACCCTCCCTCAGAGGCCTTAAGTCAATCCATATTAATTCGTATTTGCTTTGGCAGTCCTATGCACATCGCAGGAAGTAAACAGCTATCTGTACAATACGGAATCGGAAGCTGTCTACGATTTTGGAGATCTGCTGCTGATGCCCGGATTAATTGATACAAACGTGCACATCAACGAGCCCGGCCGGACGGACTGGGAGGGATTTGGGACGGCGACCAAAGCGGCCGCCGCCGGCGGATTCACGACCATCATAAATCGGCCCACGTGAGTAGCTGGCGGACAGGCTGTGGCACGCCCTCCTGCTACTGTTCCTACACTCCTTTCTACAGTCCAACGCCCGCAGCAATGCCACGCCCCCCACCACCAGCGTGCAGGCTCTGAAGGCGAAAGCCGCAACGGCGCGCGGCAAGATCTACGTCGACGTCGGCTTCTGGGGCGGAATGGTGCCCGGCAACCTGGATCAGCTAGCGCCCCAGCTGGCCGAGGGCGTGGTCGGACTACAGTGCAGCCTCTGCAACAGCGCCGCGCCCGTAGGCAAGGAATTCGCCGCCATCAACGAGGCGCAACTCGCCGAGGCGCTTCATCAGCTCGAAAAGGAGCACGCAACGAATGCGCTTATAGCGGTAACTATTCCATATATATATATAGATACAGATATAGATATAGATATAGATATAGATATAGATATAGATATAGATATAGATATAGATATAGATATAGATATAGATATAGATATAGATATAGATATAGATATAGATATAGATATAGATATAGATATAGATATAGATATAGATATAGATATAGATATAGATATAGATATAGATATAGATATAGATATAGATATAGATATAGATATAGATATAGATATAGATATAGATATAGATATAGATATAGATATAGATATAGATATAGATATAGATATAGATATAGATATAGATATAGATATAGATATAGATATAGATATAGATATAGATATAGATATAGATATAGATATAGATATAGATATAGATATAGATATAGATATAGATATAGATATAGATATAGATATAGATATAGATATAGATATAGATATAGATATAGATATAGATATAGATATAGATATAGATATAGATATAGATATAGATATAGATATAGATATAGATATAGATATAGATATAGATATAGATATAGATATAGATATAGATATAGATATAGATATAGATATAGATATAGATATAGATATAGATATAGATATAGATATAGATATAGATATAGATATAGATATAGATATAGATATAGATATAGATATAGATATAGATATAGATATAGATATAGATATAGATATAGATATAGATATAGATATAGATATAGATATAGATATAGATATAGATATAGATATAGATATAGATATAGATATAGATATAGATATAGATATAGATATAGATATAGATATAGATATAGATATAGATATAGATACATATTGAACTCTCGCATTATCTTGCAGTTCCACGCGGAGCTGCCCCCCAGTGAGGAGGAGCTGCAGCTGCCGGACGAGGAGGGGAGCAAATGCTATGCGAATTTTCTGCGCACGCGGCCCGCCAGCATGGAGCTGTCCGCCGTGGAGCTGATCTGCCGGATGGCTGCGGCGCATCGGCAGCAACGATTCCACGTCATGAATCTCAGCTGCGCCGCAGCGCTGCCGCTGCTGGAGGCGTGCAGGCGGGAGGCGGGCGGAGAGCTGACGGCGGAAACGTGTCCACATTATGTGGCACTCAGCGCCGAGCAGGTGCCCGATTGTGGCACCCAGTTTAAGACATGGCCGCCCATCCGGGAGCTGGCCAACCAGGCCGGGCTGTGGACGGCGCTCCGGCAGCCGGAGTCGCCGCTGCAGCTCATCGCCAGCGATCACTCCTCGGCCACGCCGAGCGCACGTTGCCTCACCTATGGCCGTGGACGTGGCAACTTTGTGAATGCGTGGCCGGGCATCAGTTCGCTGCAGCTGAGCTTGCCCGTGGTTTGGACACGTGGCCGCCGGGAGGAGCAGCCACTCACGCTGCCGGAGGTGCATCGCCTGATGTGCTGGCAACCGGCGCAGCTGTGCGGCTTGTCCCGTTTCAAAGGACGCATTGCCGAGGGCTTCGATGCCGATTTCTGCATCTGGGATCCCGACGAGCAGTTCACCGTCTCCAACGACCAGCTGCTGGCCGCCCACAAGTCGCCCACGCCCTATGCCGGCCAGCGGCTCCAAGGCGTGGTGCATGCCACGGTGGTGCGCGGCCTGCACGTCTACCAGCAGTACGAAGGATTCGGCCAGCCGCTGGGCAAGGTCCTGCTGCGCAAGAGCAGCGCCAAGCTGGTCAAGTTTGTTCGGCTGTGAAACTAAACTTTGTTAATTAAACAAATTGCTTTCTCGAGATTGATCCAACAGCCATAGCCAAATACACACACACACACACACGCATATATATATATACATTTTTGAGTGGGTGTAACGGTGCACACATCCTCTTCCTGTTGTACGTAACCAACGGCTGCCGCTGCCGCTGCCGCTGCTCGCCTTCTCTGCTCTCAGGTTGGCTCTGCTTGACGTCGACTCCTTTATCAGGCGTGCAACAAGTTGTCGCGTGGCAACGCTAAGCAAACACACACCAACACCAACACACACACACACACACCCTAACTACTGGCCATGTCGGGTCTCCCTGCATGTGGATGACAGCTTAAGTTTGCTTGCCAGGCGTCAACTCAATTTTTGCACTGTGTGCCACAGGACTTGTTTACTTAAGCGGATACCAGTTAGAGCGGGACGCACGATTATGTCCACACACAGCTACGTGTGCGTGCGTGTGTCTCTGTGTGTGTGCTCATTTGCTGGTTCATGCGTGACAACTGTGCGCGATAACGAAATCGCAATTAAGTTTTTCGCTTTCAAAAATCATATTTGAATGAAAATACATTTTCATTTATAAATATTATTTATCATCTTTAATTTCTTTAATTTAGCTTGCTTACACTTTTACATATTTAACAAAAAACCTTTTCTTCGAATCCAAAATATTATTCGAACTTAAGTTCCAAAACAAATTCTTGAAGATTTGTCTTTTTTACATAATTTTTTGATTAATTAAATGAGAATAGTGAAAAAAATAAAGCAATTTGTATTTCTAGATATTATTACTCTATTACTATATATTATATTATATTTATTTTTTTATAATTTAAATTGCTTACATTTTTATATATTTAAAAAAAAAAAACATTTTCTTCAAATGAAAATTTTAAGCAAACTTTATTTATGAAATAATTCTTCAAGATTTATATTTTTTTTTACATAATTTCTTTAATAATTAAATGAGAATAAATGGAAATAAGAATGAATATTATCAAAAGGTTAAATTGCTAACATTTTTGGATTTTTAAAAAAATATTTTTTAATGTTAAGTTTTACTTAGATTTTAATGTAATGAACTTTGTTTAAGAAAGAAATTCTGGCAATTTGTTCGTACGACACAACTTGATTTTTTTTTTATTTTTTTTTTTTAAATTCTTTACTGAATCTGAACTTACATTGAAACCAGATTCGGAGTAGCCGGCAACTAAAAATTTAGAAAAATTAAAAAAAAAAAGTTTAATAAAATTCATCGTATAAACTCTTGCCTTTCCTTTTGCTTTGGCTTTAGTGTTGTTTACAAAAAACGTTACAAATAAGTAAAACAAAATAACATTATTAATTAATAAGCAAATAATCCAAAATATAATAAGTAAAAAGCAATAGGAAAATAATATATTTGACTTGCCACACAACGACAATAATGCGTTAATAATATTGTGGCTTATAAAACTTAACTGGACAACAAGCGGCTAAAAGATTTTTATTAACTTCAATGCGGTCTGCAAAGTAGCTACAGTTTATAATAATGCCCGCCAACAACAACAACAACAACAACAACAACGCACCCCCGTCCATTGGTGTCACGCACCTGGATAAAGCACAGTTGGGGCCCAGGTATAAGCTTTGATTCCTTTGTGGATTTTTGGATTGTTGCCCACTGCCGCCCGTTGGCTTTTTGTAAATATACCTGCCACACACGCACACCCACCCACACACACTCAGTCTCACACACACTCGCACACTTTCTGACCTCTGCTGCACACAATTTTTATTTAATAAATACCTTACTTCCTGCACGTACACACACATTGGTCATGGACTATCCTGCATTTGTTGTCTTCATCTGACTGCTGATGTTCTCGTTCTTTATACCCTGTTCGCCATGAAAGCCATTTGGGGAGTATTAGCATTTACAATTTGCCCGCTTCAAGAATTGCAGCTCTTTGAAAGATCTTTTTTAAGCATTTATAATGGCAATCGCCTAATGAAACTTAATTAAGTGCCTGACTCGGAGATACCCTGGAAATATTTTTTTGAAACATCTTATTATAGCAATATATATAATTTTTTTTTTAATAGCAGTCAAATAAAATGTATTATAAAATATTAAAAATACTCGCAAGTGCCTGACTAGGAGCTACCCTGCACACTGCTTACAAAATTTCAATTTTGTACTCTCTAAATACTCAAGTGAGACTTACAAAGCATATTTTTTATCGCTACTTTATGTAGCTTACAAGTAATGGCTTAAAAAGCTGAATCAATTATCGATATTTATCGATAAAAGCCGTAAGGAGTTTACATATGTGCTAAAGACAGATACTTGGCTAACATAAAACTCTTTAAAACGGAGTAAAATATTATGAATAATAGTTATAAGATAAGCAAATATAATAGAATATATACTAAATATAGTATAATTTTATTAATCATCAACTTCTTGATCAACTTTTGTTAGAATTATATTAAGAGGGCACACCTGGATAAACATTCTACAAGAGTGTTGGGCAAAGCGTTTGTTCAGACTGAAAACAGAGTATAGCGAGAGTCGGGCAATGCCGACTTGCGTTGCCTTCAAGCTGAGTCGTTCTCGTTGTCCTGTTCCGGTTCTGGTTGTGGTGCTGATTCCATTCTGGGCAAGCAACTTTATTTGCCCACCTGCCTGGGTCAGACCATGCGTCGCAGCCTCATGAATGTGTGGGTGGTAGGTGGTGGGCGATGGTTGGTGGGTGATGGGTGGTGGGTGGTGGCTGGGGTGTGCCGCGGGCAGCAACTGGTTGGGATTCGGCCCGGCGCTGTGTTTGGTGCTAGCTTTTGGTTATAAATGTATTACGTACAGCGCTTTACGCGCCCCTGCGCATTTCTTATTAAATAAATGCCCCAAGCAGCACTTTCAAATCACATTACTGCCGCTGCCGAGCACTGAAAAGTGGTGTGGCGGAAGGAGGAGATGAGCGGTGAGCGGGGGGGTGGGGGGTGTAACCCAGGTGGCGTGATTGGGGGCGACATGATGATGTTGTTCGGCCAAATTTCGGTGCTGTGGCTGCCGCTGTCAACTGCACACGCGACGCATCACAATATACGACGTATGCGTAATTTATGCAACGTTTATGAAGCATACGTCATGTAAGCACGGCTCACACACACACACACACGCAGAGAAAAACTCTCGGGTACGGCAATTATTCAATGTATCTCTGTCAACTGAAGCAACAACAAAAAAAAAAACACTCGGGTGCAAAAAAAATTGCGCATCACTGTGTGTAAGTGTGAGTGTAGGGGCGACTGTCTGCTCTTGTGTATGTATATGCGCTTGATGACTTTTATTATTGTATTACGCATACGCCAAGTTGCCAAATTGAAAATTTAGCTTCAGCTTGTGGTTTAAGAGGCGTTTATGTTTTGCACACTCACTGAGGGTATGACCATTTGGTCATGCAATATGCCCGTATCGGCAGATCAGACTACTATATCACTTCAGACTTGAGATATATATATATATATATCTATATATCACTATATTTGTCTCAGAAACTATCGATTGGAAAATAAGTTTTTTCTTAGTAAACTTTAGTTTTAATTTTTTATTCAAATGTTCATTTTCTTATACATGTACACATATAACGGTATAATATGTACATATATGCATATCGTTTTATGTAGGTAAATATGTAAAGTATTGATATAAATATTATATAGAAATATAATATAAAAAAATATTGGATTGTTAAGATACTACGAAATTAAGTTTCTGCTTAATAAAATCTTACGATAGTTTAATACAATTGATGTATTTAAGCTCTTATATATTTAGATATATGTATGTATGTATGTATTTCCTTATAATAAGTATGTATCGGTAAGTACATGTAAATATGTAAGATATTAGCATAACATGTATAACTATTATATTTATGTATATTTAATAAATAAGTTACTTACAAACAACATTACTGAATTGTTAAAATCCTTACCAAAGCTAAAAAATAATTGCTATGGTATTTCATCTTTGACGCACCAATTATATCCGTTAATTTTGGTTTGCTTTGGCATTTCTTTAACATGGATCAAGGTGTGAGTCGAGCGTGTTGCGGTTGACTGTGGTTAGATTTTTGTTCCTTTTAACAGTGTATAATGAAGTTCTGGCTAATTGATTTCAAATGAGGCAAACACAAGGACAACAATAAAGTGTGTGGGAGAATAGTTTGAATTTTAAAATTTAAATACGCATTTAAAATCAAAATGGAACGTGTTGATTTGTAACAATTATTTAATTATTAGTTTACAATTTTTAATTGAGCGCCTAAGCGCCAGCCTGAACGTATGCAATGAATTTTGCAGGCCAGTCAGCTGCTGTTGCTCACACGCATGTGCGAGCGAGTTAAGCGCGTACGTTCAGTGTGTGTGGGAGCGAGAAAGCATGAAAAACGTCACCATCGCATTGCGTTGCGTCGCGCCTCTGCTGCGGCGTACGCCATAACTGTGCGCTAAAAGCAACAAGAACCACAAGAAGAACAAACGATAACGGCACATCAAAAAGCAAACGTCGCCGCCGCCGCCGTCGTTCTCTCCCTCTCTCTCTCTCTCTTTACATACACGTACGTATGTACGGGTGTATGGCATTCAAATGACCAATACAAATAGAATGCGCCTATATGTGTGTCCAAATGTTGACTAGCGTAGGTATTTAAAAATATTTCTGGCACATGTAGTTGTTGTTCTGCATGAGTAAGCGAACAAGACAGCGGCCGCGAGAGCGCGAATGAGTGCAGGCTGGAGAGAGGGAGACTAAGCAAGAAAGAATGAGAAAGCTGCGTAGGAACGCCGGCAATGGCAACAACAACGGCAACAACAACGGCATCTACCATCCACATACGTCAGCGTCAAGCACCGTGACTTTGACGTGGCGACAATAACGTTTAGCGCTCTTGCTTTTCTATTATTATTGTTGTTTGTATTCGCTTAAATTGTTGCTCCCGCTGCACTGAGAAGAAGAAGAAGAAGAAGCTGCTTAAGCAGAGAACAACAAAAATTACGAAACAGCCCAGGGAGAACACAAGCACATGCAAGCACACATGAATGCGTACACACACACACACACACACACAGATACATACTTGCATGCATACATATGCATGTATGTATGTATGTAGATTCCAACCATTATATTATTATTGTGGCTGTCAGAAACAAGTCCGATAGGAATATTCTAAGCACGACTCGAAGACATCATCAACGTACAATGCATTGAGGCACCGACCAACGTCTGATATATACAAAATAAACATAAAATTTCTAGCACTTAGTTTGTATTTTAATTATATAATATCAAGTGTATGCACACACACACACACACACACACACACGCAGGCATACAATGGGCGGCACGCTATGAAATTCTGTTGCCGACTTCGTGATTCACTCGCAGGCAGAATTAGCTGCTGCACAGTGTAGGTGCTGTCTCCCTCTCTCGCATTGAATTTTCAATTTAGCTGATATTTAAAGGTATGAGCCCATTGTAAAAACATTGGAAACTAATTAATACCTTTAGCCTTAAAAGATGTTCGCAATAAATGAATCTTATCAATTTTTGATTAAAAACATTGATTATCTATGCATTTATATTGAATATATATGTACTCGTTTGCATATATCTTTGACTAAAATGTTCATTAATGTTTATAATTATATAACTTTAATGATGAATGTGACTAATTAATTAGTTAACTTAGGCAAGTAAGAGCATAAGCTCTTAATTGCTAGCTAGATTAAAGTTCGTTTGCTCGATGCTCAAGCGCTGAGCTTTTTTTTTTTCAAATATTTTTCGTGCACTTAGTGACACGAAAGTAGTTTAATTTTATGCACAGGCACGTGCACATCACTAGCTGTTTGCTGCCGCTGGTGGCGCGGCCGCGGCCGCGGCCGCTGTCGCTGCTGGTGACGTGTGCTGCGGCGACTTCGACGTCGACGTATGTACATGGTCGTCGTTGTCGTAGCCACGTCGTGGCCGCTTAGTCAGTCATCGGTGTCAGTATTGCTTTTCAGTTTGGCTACGTAAAGCGGCGTCAGAGGCAGCAGCAGCGACGAGCAGCAGCCCCTAAAGCAACAACAATAGCAATAGCAATAGCAATCGCAGTCACAGTCGCAATCGCAATCACAATCGCAATCACAATCGCAATCGCAATAAGCGGCAGCAACAACACTCAGTTAGTTGTCGGTTGCGCCGTCGTCGCGTCATCGAGCGCCGGCAGCAGCAGCAGCAGCAGCAGCAGCAACAACTACAACGACAAAAGGTGACGAGTGCGGCCCATTAAAGAAGAATAAGAAGCAGCGCGCACAAATTTGGGCGCCAAAAAATATACGCACATATATGTAACAGTATTAGTAAAGCAAATGCAGCAACAACAACAATAACAAATGACTATTTATTAGTGTCTGTTTGTGTGCGTGCGTAAAGTGAGTTTTTTTTTTAATATTTGCGAGCTTTATACATACATACATATGTGTGTATGTATGTATGTATGCGTGTGTTAAATATTTGTGTAAGAAATTAAGCAAGTAATTATAGCCGCTTTCTCACTCGCACTCGCAGTTCTAGCGGGAGAGCGCCAAACGTTTAACTTGTAGAGCAACGACAACGACAACAACAACAACACACACACTCATGTATGTATGTGTGGCTATGTGCATGCACACATACACAATGTACATATAATGTATTGTAATCAAATACAAATCGGCAAAACAACAAAAATCTTGACGTAATCGCAAAACAACGAAAAGAAATCGAAAAACAAAAAGCAACAAAAACAAAACGACAGCGCAAAACGCGCATGAAAGGCAGCGCCAAAAACAACAACAACAACAACAACAACAAAACAACAAACGCAACGGCAAAAGCCGTTTGTTTTCTTTCACGTTTTTTTGTTTTCTTTTTGTCTTTGCTTTTGTTATTTATTAATGCACATATGTATACATATGTATGTATGTATGTATGTATATTGTTGTTAAAACATCTCATTAGGCGGCTTGCAAAAATTACAAATTTTACGTTACGCGAAATTTTGATTTGCCTTCTTCGTGGTGAATTTCATTGTTATTAGTCAGCAGCAGCAGCAGCAGCAGCAGCAGCAGCAACAAAGAACAACAACGAAAGCGGGTAAGAGATATGATTAGCGGTGTGTGGGGGGTTGGGGGTGTGGCACTAGACAGAAGTGTGCACTTAATGACTCTTATCGATAGCGTTAACTCATTTTTAATGCACACAATACCTAAATAAAAATTGAAGGAAAAAACTAAACCCAGGAAGTAAAAAAGGCTAAAAGGGAAAATAATTATTGTAATAGATGAAACATATGTTTCTGCATTTACTTCAATTCATCAGCTAAATATCAAAATGTTTCATTAAAAATAAATAAAAAGCAACTTGTCCCATATTTAAAACATTTCCTTTGTAATTACAGTACAAAGAATTTCTTAAACAAGGCAATAACTAAAAAATAAATATTTGTTCCATAAGATATATAAAATATCTATTTAAGCAAGCAAGACTTTCCCACAACAGCTTCTTTCTATAGAGCCTAATGATATAGTAGTACGCTCTATTTGAATAGCAAATATTTGCATATACAAATTCTTTTGACCGATCGGTCCACCGATGTTATATGATACAATGGAAATACGTTTGCTTACAGAAACACAAAAGTAAATTTCAATTTCAAAGAATACGAGTATGTGTGATATATGAAAAGCCCAAATAGAAGAATTTGGCAACATAATTCATTTTCCCTGCCAATTCCAAAGCAATTATTCAGAGCTGTATATTGAAATCCAGAGAAACCATATATAGAATACATACATACATGTATGTATGTGTGTATATATAGAAACATGACTTCAAAGATGGCGCATAAGATATTACACTTATGCTTCGAATAATTACGATACATACACATAGTATGGAACAGAACAAAGAAAAAATATATAAAAAATCTTAAAATTAATCCTCTTCATATATACAAATATTTCAGTGAATACGATATGTATATTCAAAGTGTTAAGGCTTAAATCTTTTTCACAATACGGCACATTGTGATAATAAATACAGTAAGATATACCGTAAATTATGAGTAGAAATACAATAGAGCTCAATAGAGCTGCGCTATATACATAAATGAGAACCTTTTAATGCAGATAATTGCCGTTTTTTTTGGTATATCCGATAATTGTGCAGTTTATAATGCTATTTATGGCCCACACTAGACTTTTGTCATGTTTCATTTGAGGCCATTCCAGGCATTACTTTATGGGCGTGCAAAATGGTAACCTTATCGATAGCTCTGACACACATCTACCTCTAAATGAATCATGAAACGCAAATCAAATTATAAATTATGGGACTACATTTGTTTACATACATACATACGTATAAATCAGGTAATCACTAACGGTAAAAGCTGCTCCCAAATCTTGGAAGGTTGGGCATTTACTATAGAAAAACTCAGTGAGGGATTCAAGACTTCCAAATGCTGCATCAGCTTTACAGTAATTGATGTATTTACAGTTGCTATTACAAATAACGTCTATGTGTGTGTCTATGTGTGAGTGTATGTGAATGTAACTCCCTTATTCCCAGCACCAATTAAGCTCCGAAGTGGAGCTGATTTTTTTTCTATGCATTCGCAGGCAAACGAAATACAACAACGCTGATAACGGGCCCCCAAACTGATAACAAGCATTCACTCGCATATGCTTACATATGTACGTACATATGTACATATGTATGTATGTATGTCTGTGTGTACATATGCATTAATATGTACCAGGGCTGCATAGCGTAACAAACTTGTTACTTGCAAACTAGTTCCGGTTCATAATCCTGCCCAATACGAAACGTGTAATAGATTTGATCTCTTTCCAACAATTTTGATAAGTACCTTAAGTGGGCGCCAACTTATTTCAAAGCCCCAAAAGTTTTGTATTTTTAGCCAAGTTGATTTTCAAGAGGCTTAAAATTCGGTTTCGCTGCTTATGCTAAAAAAAACTTGAATGCAAGTCGCCAATTAGTTTGCAGCCATGGCATCCAGATAGTACATACATATGTATACATATGTATGTATGTATGTAGCTATGCTTGTATATATGTTTGTATGTATGTATTATATATATACATATATATTTATGTTGACGCCAAACGGTTGTATTATCAAATTACTGTTAGCTGATAATCCGCATAAAGCCGTCGAGTGGGTGTTGGGAGCAGTGAGATGGGGTATTTGGTGTACTGGGGGCCATGTGCAAACAGTTTCTAACAACAAAAGTTTTCCCCAAACAATTGGTTTGTTTGACAGCGTCACCTGCCGCTTCTATCTCCCACGCACTCGCAGCAACACGCACACACATTCCCATTTTCGTTCCCTTTCCCATTCCCCATTCCCCATTCCCATTCCCATTCCCGTTCCCATGGCAAGAATTAACTGTTTTCGCTTGCGATTGTTGCTGCTGTGCACTCATTTAGCTTTAATTAATACAAACAAATACAGAAGCATTCGCGCAAAATGCAATGCATGAAGGCGAGTTAAAAATAAATCATGCTGACGTCACATTTTGCGTATGAACAAGAAGAAGAAAGCAACAGCCACAGTCACATTCAGATCGAAAGCCCAAAAGCGAAATGCGAAATGCGAAATGCGAAATACGACTGATTGGAATTGATTAAAATGCAGCAGGCAAAAGCTGCCATTCCCGTTGCCTATCTTCGCTGCGACTTGCCTGATGCTTTAGCTATTTCAAAGGAAAACGGCAGCAATAACAACAACAGCAACAAAACAAACGGCATAATTTGAAGCGGCGCGTGTTTCGATTTCGATTTCGGACTCGCAACGATGATGTCAATGACGTTGATGACGTTGCCAGATTTTTATTTATGCTCTCAGCTTTGCGACTTTACGCCTTTGTTCGCTTTCTTCATTCTGGCTACTCACCTTCCAGGCCTCCCTTTCCCGCTCTCCCTGTCCACCTCTCCCTCTCGCTCCTTCTCGCTCTGGCTGTGATTAGCTTTTTGGTGTCAATTACCTCTTTGAATGGTCGCAAGTATTTTTAAGTTGCGCTTACGCAGCGATGATAAGCAAGCACAACAAATTAAAGCGACGCGTTTACATGTTTACGTGTGTGCGTGTATAGCTGTTGGTGTGAGTAATTGCGACCACTAAGTAAGAGAAGGAAGTCGTCCGTCAGACGCATTCTTTTTCGTTTTCTTTGCCAGGATGCGTGTGGCTGTTCTCAGCCGTAGCTTTGCTTCCGGTCAACGGGACAGCTTCCATTCTCGTCTAAGGTGTCCTTGTTAAGTATACGTCGTTCGATGGACACACGTGCTACCTACACGCATTCGAAAAGTGGGTGGAAGGTGGGGAAGGGGAGCGAATCTTTTGTTAACGCCTTCTGTATCGTTGAGCTTGGAGCTTAAGTTGACATACATACATACATACATACATACATATATACATACAGTGCTTATTCATTTTTAGAATTTCGACCAGTTTGACTTATTTCTTGAATGCTCCAAAATGCTCCACTTTTCTGCAATGCTCAACTAACCGGAAATTCGGATTGCATTATTGATTAAATGCGAAATCTTTCGGGGATCATCACAAAAGATTTCGTTTATTTCGTTAATATTGCCATTCACGGCAATTACAAACAAGTGAGAGCTCTGAGTCGGGTATTCCCCAATGGAAGAAACCCTGACCTTGCAGCTATGGAACCTCTTAACCTATTAAATTATTTATGTTAAAATGGATGAGATATCCTTAACGGGAAAAATTCATTGATCTATGATTTTTATTAATGGGTATGCATTTGTCTAAGTTTTAAGATTTACGGATTCTTACATACAGACAGACCGTATATATTGGATATATTTTTATATGTATGTTTGTCTAAGCTCCCTTTTGCCAAATAAGTATAGCCAAGATTCCCATTTTCCATGTTTACAGGGTATACACACAATAGAGGTCTGCTGTTAGCCATAAACGGTTTGTTTCGGGAGAAAATCGAAATGTTTTTTATACATACATACATACATACATACATATATACTTGTATATACATATTAAAAAAAATGGAAAGAAAATACAAATTAAATGTTTTTTGAATAATAATAATAATATGGGGGGGGGCAGTTTTTATCAATATCGAAAAGTGCGAATCAATTATTTTAGAGTGAATCCGCGCACATCTCTCTTTCGCTCACACAAACAACTCGCAACATAATTTTATGCAAAATCATTGTGCTTTATGTTTTATGCAACAGTAAAACGATTTTAATCAGCTGCCTTAAATAAAATCATGATTGTGTTTAGTCGGGATCTGGCCTGAAGGGCAGCACCGAGTTTTCATCACAAACATTCGAATTACTCTTTTACCAAGCACACACACACACACGCACACGTGATTTCCGGCTTACAAAGAAATCCGCTCCTAAATAAGTTCATTGCAAATTTTTGAATTCCAATTCCAACTCGAACTCAATGTCATTTTTTAATGGGAAATTTCTATTTGCTTATAAGAAAAATCACGTCTTTCTTAACTGTGAATTCCATGCAGAACTTAAGTTTTTTTTTTATTATATAAAATGCTACAAAAGAATAATAAACAATGGAAACCAAATTTGAGGTAAAGTATACTTCTCTTCATAGGCATATATGTATATAAAGAATCTTTCTCTGTGTTAGAGGGATATTTATGGAGAGTTGTGACTAAACATAAAATACTTACATACATACATATGTAGAGATTGAAAAAGTTATAAGCTTCAAGTTCAAGCTTCATGTATTATGAATCTCTATAATATATTGCTTGGATGTGGGTATTATGTTATGGGTAGAACTTAGCTCGTGAGAAAGTAATTTGTTAAATGTTCGAACAGTCATAAGTTTCTGTATAATTGCCAGCTTAAAATTTAATTTAATTGAATTGATTTAGCTTATAGACAATGTGTCATAGATTAATTATTAAATTCATTTAAAGTGACGCAAAGTTCATTTCTCGAAACACAATTAACTAATGAAAGTCTGAAGCTAGAAAGAGTATATATATATATATATATATATATATAATATGTATGTATTAACATTTAATTGGATTCTACCAAAATGTCGAGAGAGTATCTGGTATCTGGTACAAAGTGGGCTAAGTGGATCCGGACTCTAGTCCCAGTTGAAAAGTTTGCAACCTTAATAATAATTATAATGCAAACATTCACATATACATATGTACATATGTATGAGTGTGTGTGACCAAATGGCGTTCGTGTTGTTGACCAATGCAACAACAACAACAATAACACCAATCAAAGGCATCCACTGAGTCAGTCAGTCGGCCAGTCTCTCTCTCTCTCTCGCTCCCTGTCTGCCTAGCTGCAGGCTTTTAGCTTGCTGTCTCTCTCTTTTTTACCTTTGCTCTAAGTCTTACAGACATAACGGCATTTTGTAGGACTCAAGCGACAGTCACAGTGGGATGTACCGAAATAATGCGTGTTACAACGCAATTAGTAGCCATTAGTAAATGAATTTTTGGCTCATTATAATTTAAAAAAATTGAATCTTTCTTTAAATATAGTTTTATTGAATGTTTAATATGCAGAACACCTATCAAAATATAAATTAACCAGCCCAAAGCAAGTCACAGCATTAAAACAGGCTAAAACAACTTGTTGGCATTAACATTAGCAATTACATTAATTACCAATTTGCCTGCAGCTGGTTACAGCTATCTAAACACTTAGGAAATATAATGACTTATCGTTATTTAAGATTGATTAATCGACCGCCAGACTATCATGACGTTGCAGCCCTGCTGCCAGCAGTGTCGCACGACCAAACAGCTGTTTGCCGTGCTGCCAGCTGTGAGTAAAGTCGTCGCGCGCTTTTTTCATGCAGCTATAGGATTGTGTAATTTGCATATGTCTTATGCAAACAATATGCGAATAATTTAGCATTTGTAATTGATTAATAATTTTTTTGCCTAACCCCATTTCTATTAAACAAATAGTACAAATTTCATTGTCAAATTCGTATGGTGACTATCTGGCAACGCTCGACCGTTAAACGGGTTGTCGTCGCTGCGTGCGCATGCATATGTGTGTTGTAGAGTGCGTGTTCTCAGTGTGTGTCTGCCTGCGTTTGTGTGTGTGTAGATGAGTTTGTGTGTGTTTGTGCCAGTACTGAGACAGTGAAGCAGCGCGAGCGAGCGAGTGAGCAATACAAAATAAAATTTTGCGCAAAAAAGGGCCAAGAATCTGATCAATAAATTGAAGTTAATGTTAAATGTGACCCAAAACGCGCGACCTGGACTACCTATAAACAATTAGTGTCCCCACATTCAATCATTGGCCAAGGCAGCTGACAAACAAATCGCACAGCGCTGCTCAGAAAAAAGAACGTAAGCAACGATAACAGCAGAAAAATTTTGTGTGCAGAGCGCGCGTGCTGCCAACTGCGTGAAAAGTGTTTTGCCTTTGACCACCCGCCCGCCGCCATCGACATCGTTAACCCAATCAAATCCAATAACAGATCATTTGCCTGTGCGGAAAATTAGGACCAAAATACGCGCCCACAAGTGATGCATCAGCCGCAATCATCTACGTAGTAGCGAGAAGCTAACGGAGCTAGTTCTCTGTTCTGCTCTTGAGTGTGTGGCGTGCGTACAGTTGAATTTTTCAACAAGTTGCCAGCACAGCGCGCAACGCGACACAAACACACACACACACACACACACACACATACACATATTTACAAACGCAAGCGCGCGCAGAGAGAAGAGAAACAGAAACAGAAACAACAACAACAAGAGGAGCAGCAACGTTTTAGTGATGTCATCAGAAAGTAAGTTTGCGTTTTTTTTTTTGTTTTGCTTGCCTATAACACAACGTCGTCATGACGTCATTTCATAAAAATACACACAACAGTTGAGACAGTATGGCCGTTGCTGTTGTTGTTATTGTTGTTGTTGTTTTGTCGTTGTCATCGTCGTCGCCGTCGTCATTTTTGTAGCAATCAAACAAAACAAACCAAACAACAGTTGTAGAGGCCAGCAGCAGCAGCAGTGACAGTGACAGTCAGCGAGTGTGTTGGTGTGTATGCGTGTGTGTGTGTGTGTGTGTGTGCGTTTGTTTTTATTATTATTGTTGTTGTTGTTGTTGGAACGAACAATTAACAATTAGCAATTACCAATCAAGCAATATTGTAACCAAAAACCAATGAAACCAATTTTGTGCACATCTCTCTCTCCCTCTCTTTCTCTCTACATATGTATTTCTGTGCCTGTCTTTATTCTCACTGTGTGTGTACGCGCGGCCCATCTCTTTCATTGCTTTGCCAACCAACCGACAACCGACCGACCGACTGCTCCAACCGTCCAACCGTTCGCCCGTTCGCTTTCTCATCCTCCTCCCTGGTCGCATGTGCGTCGTACGATTGTGCAGTCGTCGTCCAGCATCATTCAACTTCAAGCTGGCAAAATTGAAACGGAAAAGACGCCAAACTGAAGCACTTGTCGGAGAGCGTAACGGTGCTGCTGAAAATCGCTAAAATGGACAGCATCGTCGAGGAGAATGGCAACTCGGCCTCCAGCGGTAATGTCAACGACGTTGATGTCACAGCAGCGGCCGCCGCCGCCGCCGCTGCAGCGGCAGCAACAGGCGGTCAACAGCAGCAGCAGCAGCAGCAGCAGCAGCAGCAACAGCAGCAATCACAACAAAACCAGCAAAGTACAACGAGCGGCGTTCCGGCGACGGCCAACACAAACAATGCCAGCGGTGCGGCCTCCGTGCTGACCACAACCGCAAATTGCAATATACAATACCCAATCCAGGCGCTAGCGCAGCACGGCCTGCAGGTAAGTCACGCTCCTCCCCATACGCAAAGGTGTCTGAATACCCTATGATGTGCGACCAAATCGGGTCGCTTCTCCCATTAATTACTTGGATAAGGCTTGGATTTCCTTTCAGAAACGAATCCAATCTAGATATCTATATAAATCGATTGCTATAATATATATATCAACAATTCCAAATAGAGTTTTCTAATACATAATTCACAGAATCATATTTGAATATCCCGCTTATAATTTCGACTTGCTTTGTGGCACATTCGTAAATGTTTTACTGCTCAAAGTTTTATATATAAATCCCGCTGAACTTTGCGAGTATTTAAACAGCTGGCATTATCGATACTTATTATTTATTTATACATGAGAAAGCGACTAAAAAATTGAAAACTAAGTTCAAGAAATCCATTTTATTGCGGCTTAAATGAATTAAGGAAATGTGAATTGAGAATCAGAACCTTTGCGACCGCTCAGCTACAACAAATATTGTGAATTTATATTGATTTATTGACTAACTGTTTTCCATTGGACAGGTACAATCCGTGATACAGGCAGCCAATCACTCGGGTGTCATACAAACCGCAGCCGGAACACAACAACAGCAGGCGCTGGCCGCCGCATCGGCGATGCACAAAGGCGGAACCGGAGTTGTTTATCTGACCAAGCCGGCGAACTCGACGGTCATACACACGACCACGAGCAATGCAGTGCAAGTGCGTAACAAAGTGCGTAGCATTCGCTAACCAACACATTCATGCAAAGCGACACTCACATGCGTGCACATATTAATAATATACTCGTATATATAAATTATATGTTCATGTATTATCTAACCGTGTTCGATGTGTTAACCAGTTCAACACCTTTTCAGATCCCTCCAAATTTTCAATGTAAGATCAAACCGGAACCGAATACCCAGCATCCGGAGGACAGCGATGAGAGTATATCAGACGATGATTCGCAGCATCATCGCAGTAATCTGACCCGAAGGCCATCCTACAATAAGATTTTCACCGAAATCAGTGGACCCGACATAAGCGGTAATTTGTTTGTTTCTTTCTTTCTTTCTTTGTTTGTTTGTTTGTCCGTTAGCAACAATGCAGAACCTCATAACTGCCTAGCCTCAGCCTGTCTCAGACTCTCTCCTGTCTCTTGTCTATTGTCTATCTCTATCTCTATTTCTATCTCTATCCTATTATCTTGCTCTGAATCTCTATCCATTCGCTTTTGCTATTAACATGTGTCCTTCCCCTCAGAGCTTTTTGTTATTTAGACTTTCTTTCAGTGTATTTGTTGCTTTCTTCCTTTTTTATTTCTTCTTAAACACACACTCAAACAGGGCTTATATAATTTACCCTAGAATACAGAAATGGAACATCTCATACAAAACTAATAAGAAGGCAACTCCATGCTTCAAATCATCGTTTCAAGCTTCATAAATTTCTAATATTTTCTAATGTTTCTCACCCAAAAATCTCCATTTGTGTGCAAACACACAGTTCAAAGACCTTATATAAAGAATTGAGAACAAGCTAAAGCAATGTTATGTAATACGATCCCATAAGCTAATGACTCTCTTAACTCTCCAGAACAAGTCTACGGACTCTATGGCAGATACCCTTTAAACTGCTATTTAAAATACTTTTTGTTTCAAAATTCCAATAATCTATATATATATTTATTCCTGATGGAAATCAGAAGCGCAGTCGGAACGACTCTGTCCGTATCCGTCTGTATAAACAACTTGATTTTGGGAACTACAAAAACAAGAAACTTCAAAATTTTAAATAGCTATTCCTAAATATATATTCTAAATAGCATTTAAATATATATTCTTGCAGCATAGTTATTTCTTTATTTTAATAATAAATAAATGTAATATATCATCTCATATCATAGACATCCATTTGGATAACTCCCCTACATTTCCACAAAATATATATATTTCCGATTATTACATCTCTTTTGCTAACCTGTTTATAACTGATTGTTATTATATGTAGCTTAGGGTATCTCTTAGTCGGGCACTTCAGTGCAGAGTTTTGTATGAGATTTCTTATAGTTATTCTGGTCAGCCATAATATGATTATATGAGTGTAATCTTAACATATCTGAGAGCCAGCAAACATTATAAAGCTTGTTAATACACGTACGTTAGTTAAGCGAAGCTGTAAATAAAGCGTTAAGATACTGCTAATAAGGCTGACTAAGCCGAGATATAGTTAAGACATTTGAATCTTATAGACACAAACATCTTTATACTGTCTGAGAGATAAACTCAGCTATTAGGAGTTTGTAACGGGTTAAGTTAGTAAAATAAATTAAGCCGAAGATTTATAGATCATATTTGTATGTATATATAAAAAACCATTCAAATGTATACTCAGCTATTAGGAGTTTGTAATGGGTTAAGGACTTATAACTTATAGATCATATATGTGTATATAGAAAACCATTCATGAATTTAATTTTGATATTTGTTTATTTTGAGCCTGGCAAAATCCTAAATGTCCTTTGTCGGAGCACAATCATTATTTCATTTCTACTTAACGACAAATAACCTTGAGGGGTACATTTTCAAGGCCGTTTAACAATCCCATGAGCATTTATCATTGTCACACCGAAAGGGCTTTTCATCATTTTCCTTATAAGGAAAACTTGTATGTAACAAAACTTTCACACATTTATCATCGAGGCTTTTGCTGGCCGAGTTGCTCTTTTCTATGTTGTGGCTTTTGTTGTTATTATTGTTTATTGACATCATCAACTTCATTACACACACATACACACTCATACACTCACACACACACATAGACAGTCACACACATTTATATGGACCGTTGTAAATGAGTTTCTTGAATCTGTTTCGTAGTAAACTATCTTTATCTTTCTCTCTCTTTTTCATGCACACTTCTCATTAGTTGTTGTTGTTGTTGTTGTCTTTGTTGTTGTTGCCTTTTGCATTTCACGAATATGAATGAGAGAAGCCCATCAACAACTTTTGAAAATGTCCCAGGCTGATAAGGATAAAGCAGATCGTTCATCTCCTTGTCTCTTATCTGTGCTGCCTGTAAATACTTCTACTTAAACTTCACACACACACGCACACACTAAAACACAGACATGTGTTGCATATTTTTCGATTGTTTTTTTTTTTTTAAATTCTTAATCGCGCGTTTCTTTTGCCTTTGTTGTCACTGCTGCTGTTGCCGTTGTTGCCGCTATTGCTGTTGTTGTTGTTGCCGTTGTTTTCGCTGCATACACATACACATACACACACACACACATGCACGCATAGAGACAGACAATTGACATCGTGTATAGGAGAAAAGCGCACCAACACCGACCATCCGCCCACCAGCCACCCACCACGCCTCCATCGCTCATCAACATATACATATATACATATATACATACACATACAAACAGACATACATATGTACTTATATAACAAACGTCGCCCGTTGCCGTCGCCGTTGCTGTTGCTGTTGTTCAAACTAACAATTTTATCGCCTCTCGCTCGTTCGATCGTTCGCTCGCTCACTCGCACCTACAAACCAAACACCGACACTCACAAATGAACAACAAATACAAAATTCGAAAACAAAAAATGTGATTTCTTATAATTTTTATTGTTTTTTTTGTTTGTTTTCTTTTTGACTGCCCGCGAAAATGCTACAAAAAAAAAAAAAAAAAAAAAAAAAAAAATGAAAATAAAAATAAAAATCAAACAAAATCCAATAACTATCGCATCGAAAATCAAATGATAACAACGACAACAACAACAACAACAACCACACCCCTTCAACCATATCCCAATTCAAAATCAAAAATCGAAATTCGCAATATCGAAAAACTTCTTGATGATGCAGCGGGTGGAGCACTGCAAATGCCCGACGGCAACGTTCTCAGCTCGCAGCTTGGGAGCGGGGCGGGGGGCGGCGGCGGCGGCGGCAACAACAACACATCGGGGAGTCCATTGCTGCACATGGCGCCGGACTCGGGCTACTTTATATCCAATCGGATAGCATACAATACCAGTAAATGCCGATCAGCAATAAATAGCAATAACCATACTTATACTCCTCTCTCTCTCTCTCTCTCTCCCTCTCTTTTTCTCTCCCTCTCTCTTTCTCTCTCTCTCGCTACACTCTCAGATAACAGTGGCATTGCAGAGGATCAGACGCGCAAGCGAGAGATTCGATTGCAGAAGAATCGGGAGGCGGCGCGCGAGTGCCGGCGCAAAAAGAAGGAGTACATTAAGTGCCTGGAGAATCGTGTGGCGGTGCTAGAGAACCAAAACAAAGCGCTCATCGAGGAGCTCAAGTCGCTGAAAGAGCTTTACTGTCAGACCAAGAACGATTGAACGTGGGGCCGATGCTGGGATGGACAGCATCGCTTGCTTCTGGAAGCAGTATCAGCAGCAGCGCAGCAGCAGCAACAGCAAACATCAGCGGCGACAGCGGCAGCAGCAGCAGCAGCAGCAGCAGCAGCAGTAGCAGTAGCTTTAAGTCTACAATGGCTTGGCAACGACATCAACGAGGACGACCATGTGGGCAGGACAGGAACAAGGACAAGGACACCAACTGGGACAATGACATGGACGATGGCGTCTGCAACCGGTCGCATATCATCATGGTTTACATACATACAAAAAGAACGCTATATGTAGTATAACTTATATACAGTGATCATGTTGTGATCATGTTGTTGTTGTTGTTGTTGCCATTACACACACACATACATACATAAAAAAAAAACATACACTGTTACACACACATACACACACACAGACGCCGAGAGCTGATCATGTATGCTGTGCCACCTTGTTGCCGAAATGTTGTGATCAACATTTGCGACACAACAAGAAGCTGCAGCAAACAGACGCTCACACACACACACACACACACACACAACCACACATGCATACACAGACAGACAAAACACAATGTAATTATGTTTATAATTTAAATGTGTAATATTATTTTAAAACCTATGTTTATGCTTTAGTTGTATTTCCTAATTAAATTATGCTATACAGTAGTTTTTACTGTTTTTAATTGTATTTTAAATTCTCTTTTTTTTTGTTTTTTTTTTATATAATTAAATACTACTTTGTTATATCTTAAGAGAGATCTTGAATTTAGTGTTTTGTGCGAAAACCGTAAAGATAAAGAAACCCTATATAAAAAATATGTTTTTAGCTAAATTTTAAAACAGCAACTAGCAAAATTCTTTCACCAGCCCCAAAACAAAAGAAGAAGAAAAATAAACAAGCATAATTAAAATTAAGTTTTAAAATTTGTAATTTGTAAAAAGCGCAACATATATGTATGTATATTTACGTATGCATATATGTATATATAAATATATATGTAGCTATGCAAATGTTTTAAGTTTTGTTACATAATTTTAAATATGGCCGTTTCTTTAAAATAAAATATTAACAAAAACCTGTCTAAGAAACCCCTCTCCATCCCTTAGGATAGGCTACACAAATTTTGTTCTCTGTACGCACGCGACAAAAGAATTTTATGTATAAATCATTTATATATATATATATATATATATATAAATATATATACATGTATATGTATATGAATATGTAGTTAGCGAATATTTGTACACTATTTGTATTTTAAATGATTTTACGTTAGGAACTAAGTGAACAACAATTTGGAAAATCAAATAATAAATTGTACTTTTGTTAGCCGCTACGCATAGGCGAAAGGCAAAGGCAAAGGCAGCAAAGAAATGAAAATAAAAGAAAGTGTATGAAAGAACCACAGTTAAGAAAAATCAACGAAAGCTTCATCATATTTTGTAAGTGTAAAAAAGAAGTGCAACAGAAGCAACTATGAAAATTGAAAATTGAAAATTGAAAATTGAAACAAAACAAAACAAAATATACATATAAAGCAAAAACTCTCGTTATCTCTTGTGATCAACTCAGTTGTTGTTATGAATGAAAAATGATTTAAAACAAAAAAAACATAAAGCAAAGATAATATTCAAAAAGTAAATATATATATACATATATATATATATATATATATGCGGGCAGCATGAATTATTGCATGCAACTTTTTTTTATATATGATTAATTACTATGTCGAGATGCATAAGGAATGAAAACGGAAACAATGTCAAACAGAAACAGAAAAAATAAATATATATATTTATATATATATAAATATATGTGCATAAATATACATAAATACTTTATATAGTATAGATATATACGTATATATATATATGTATATACAATATATACACGAGTCGATATATACACACACATACACACATAAATATGTATATGTATATGCATATATATGTATATATATATATCTATCTATTTTTGATGTCAAATCAAACGAGCAACAAATTTTCTGAATATGAAACAGAACAAAAAAAAATACAAAAGAAAAATGTAAAATGTAAAAACAAAACAAAACAAAATAAATTGAAAAGAGAAACAAACGCAACTTTTAAGCAGTTCATAAACGTGGTCTAAAAAACAGGCTAAAAGTTGCATAACAAATATTTTTATTGTCATTGCATAATTTTTAAGGTAGTAATTTTAATATTTAAAACATAAGCAACAAAACAAATAAAACTGACAACCGAAAACAAATGCAAATAAATAAAACAAATGAAACACAACAAAGTAGAAGTTACAATATTGTTATAAATATTTGTCTCAATGAGAAAAACATCAAAAGAAACAAAAAACAAAAAACAAAAAAAAAACATACAAAAAAGAAAATCTACATAAAAAATCAATAAAAAAAAAATAAAAAAATTAAGCTGGCTTTTATTTTATTCCATTTACGTTAGTTTTCTTGAATGCACAAATTTATCTAATCGTCGATCTCAAATTGTTTTATATTTGGGATAATAATCTTAACATCTGGAACATCGGGTACATTATATGGTAAAAAGGAACAAAATAGTTTTGAGCGAAAGGCTGTAACAGAAATATAGAATACATTAGAAGAGAAAAGAAAACACGCTCCGCTTTTATAATGTATAAAAAACATGAATTTTACATATATTTAAGTACAGACGCAGACAAATAAATGTTGCTTAGATATATATATGTATAAATGTGTATACGTGTATAAATAAATGCCAATCGGTCACAACTACGTGGCAAAAATACAAATACAGTTTATAAGGAGATTCACAGTTGTTATTCAGTTCGGTTTTTCGTTTTATCGGCGCCTCCAAATGCTCACACGGATAACATGTGCGGAAGGAGTGGATGCAGTTATATATATGTATGTATATATATATAGTTATAAAGTTATATATCATATGTCATTACAATAATCACATAGAGCCTCGGGCAGAGCGTCGGGAGCGGGAGCAGGAGCAGGAGTGGGAGCAGGAGCGGGAGCGAGGGGCAGACGCAGCCTTAAACAAGGCTTACGATATGAACATGTATAGGACGAACATGCCCATGCCCACGTAATGGCTGAGATAGCCCGCCGTAGCCCAGTGGTACATGAAAGGCAGTTTGTTGCCGGACTCCGTGACGAGCGTCTCGTTGAGCAGCACCACGCCCAGGTAGGCCAAATGGAAGATTGCTAGCAGTGAAAAGCAGAAATTGATCAATTTCACCACCCAGGAGATCGAGCAGAACCAGCCAAGCCGCTGGGGGCAGTGGACATAGCGACAGCGCTCGGCGCCGGGACAGGGATTGACGGTGACGCAAGCGTTAAAGAGCGTGGCCAGATGCCGGCGCAGCATGGTCTCGCCCTCGGCGAACGTGGCCAGCGATAGCAGCACCAGGTAGATGCGGAAGTCCATGCCGTGCAACAGCGATGACACCACATACGTGCAGAACACGGCCACCATTTTGCTGTGGCGGGAGCGCGGCTCCTGCTTGGATGAGGCGTACACATAGCGCTTCAGCCACTCGTGCATTGGCATATTCCAGCAGCGGGCCAACGCACTCAGCGAGTGTGGCCACTCGATGTGCCACGGACGCACAACCTGCTCGCCGAGCAGTTGCTTCGATCTGGTGTGCGGCATCGCTGTTGCATCCAGCTGCTGGCCGGCGGCTGCCAGCTGCGCCTGGCTGAGGAAGCTCACGAAATAGTGGCTGGTGCGCACGCTCAAGGCCCCCATGTACATGAGTATCCAGTGCGAGAGATTGGTGTTGCGTCCTGAGAGCTGTTCGCCCGGCGCATGCAACTCGCCCAGCGTGGGCGCAATGCAGTTGGAGACGGTCAGCGCCAGCAGGCTGCACAGCACATTGAGCAGCATTTGGCACAGGTTCCGCTGCAGGGGCGTCTTCTTGTGCAGCGACTCCAAGTAGCGGGCGTAGCTCAGCCAGGGACCGAGCGCACAGCTGGCCGGATTTAGAATGTAGCCCATGTAGGCGACAATGCTGGGCATGCGTAATGCTGGGGCGCTCGTCGAGCTCAAGTCGAAGGCCAGCGATATGACCTTCATGTTGCTCACCATCTGCAGGCCTCGCAGCTGGGGCCAGTCGTTGCGCTTATTCCAAATGGCCAGCTCGTAGAGGAATTGGCTGCCAACGCTGAGCACCGCAATGACCACTGCGCCGCGCTGACCCTTGCCGAGGCGCACCAAGTGGAGCAGCACATAGCTAATGCCACTGAGCAGCAGCAGGATCAGGAAACGCTCGCCCAGTGTGGCATACAGGATTGCGGCGCCGCAGAGCGCATTTATAATGTGCAGCGGCGCCAGCTTCCAGCTGTTTCCCTCTCGCACGCTGCAGCCGGAGCCGGAGCCGGAACTGGCCACCAGCTGGGCGCGCCATGGGTACAGTGCGCTAAGCAGCCGGCACACCAAGCAGCCCAGCAGCAGGGGCACGATGTAGCCCACCACTTGAGTGAGCGAGGGGACAATGCAGTGCTTGTAGCTGTCCAGCAGACGGTCGGCGACACTCGCCAATTCCTCCTCAACGTAATCGTGGCTCGAGTGATGCTCTGGGTCGAGATCAATGTAATTGTTCTCGCTGCTGTCGTCCTCCTCATCGTCGTAGTCCTCGTCGTCGTAGTATTGATAATCCATGTTGCACGCTCGACTGCAGTTGTCTCTTTCTAACCTTCGGCTTGCCGGTCGCACAGCAGGCAGCAAATAGCAAACAGCAAACAGCACACGTTTGCAAACAGATCACTGGGCCACGTAGTTGGCTAATTGCACCTGCTTGCAGCAGCAGCTTGGCAACTAAGATGTTCTCTTCTCGACTTAACTTTTAAAAAGCAGCTGCATCTTTCTGCTCACAATTCCGATGCAACGGTATTGTTCATTGCGAACGAGTCGTTCCAAGAGAGCTTAGCGAATCGCCGGCGATAGTTTTTTTTTTCTCGTTCCGGTTCCACTTCTCACTATTCCATTGAGTTGCGTTCTGATTCATTTGCTGATTGAGCGCTCCTTTTTAGCTGCCAATGCTGCCAGACTGTTGTTGCAACTGATTTACTTTTATTTGCAGGCTGACGTCACAAATGTTTGTTTACTAATCAGTGTAAAATACTTATTAATACATTGAAATTAATAATTACTTAGTAATTATTCATGCAATTACTTAAACATTTACAGGAAAATACGCTCTTAGAAGGCAATATTATATTTTTTACAACTTATTTTTAATACATCTAGGTCTAACCGCAACTCGACGAATTGTTTCTATCTGAAATATTTCAATGAATTACTTTTAATATTTATTTAATATGCCTGTTTGTTAGGCCAAATCAATCTATTAACTTAAGTGATTCGTAAATACAATTTTCTATAATAATGAACAAGGGTGTGGATCCAATTCTTGTTTGTCGTATGGGTTTTACAACTTTTCAAATACATTTTAAGTAAATTGGTGGAGATATTTTACGCATAAAAATTTATTTTATGACTTTTGTTTGGATCTACCTAGTATAGAAAACAAAATGTAGTTTGGGATCAATACAAATTTTTTTTAATTGAAGCAAAACTATTTATAAAAAGCAATATGTTTCTCTTCCGTTTGGCTGTAATTGATGATCTATAACTCTACAATAAATACTTAAGCTCAAAATCCGGCGATATTTTATACTACGTCATTTACTTACTAATTAAACTATTCGGGAATTAAGTTGTAGGTGTATTTATTGTTCGATATCGCACTTTATGGAGCGAAGCGGCACCATGAATAGAGAGGAAATACCTTTTTAATTATGGCAATACTTACCCACTTCTAATAACATAGACGTACAAACATAACGGATATGTATGCGTAGGGGCTGTTAATAAAGATACGATAAAACGTAGATAGGCCAAAAAAGAAAAAACGAGTCTAGCGATATGAGCGACATTTTTTGCACACCCACCGATAAGGCCAAGATAAAGTCTATAAAACTTAATATAGACCTTAAACATACATACACACACATACATATGTTAGTATATAGGTATGTGTATTTCAATACGTTATGCAGGGGGCACGCTTGTCTCTTTGCCTGATAAGGTGGGGGATACTTGCTCTTCCAGCGGTCGCTCGACATACATATACATGCATACATGCATGCATGCACGCGTGTGTGTGAGCGTGTATGTGTGCGTGTAGGAGAGTGCGTATTTATTTTTGCATTTAAGCAGTTTGTTGAACTTTGTAGCTTTGTCATCCATCGAACAATTCTCTTGCATTTGTGTTTGCAATTGCAGTTGCGTGCGGCAGAGGAAAAGCGGCTCAATTAACCCATTGGCGACGCTTCGAGAGAAGAAAAGACCCAAAATTCGAAAATCGAATTTGCTGGATTAAATGTCTGTGCAGGCGGATTGTTCTGTACGGTTCCAGTGCTTATCGCGCGTATGTCTGAAATTTTTAATGTTGTGAGTGTTCTTGTCGCTGACCTTGAGAACTGATAAAAAGCAACGCACGATCCGAAACAAAAAACAACAACATCAACAAAAACAACAGCGTACAGCAGCAGGCAAACAAACAAGTCCCAAAATGTGTGTCGCTCAAGAAAACAAACCATACACACACACACACATACACTTGCATATGGCCATCTACTCACACACATACTGTAGAAATGTGTACAAATGTATTTGTGAAAAACTCGTTTTTATATGCGTCGTGCGTTTATTTGTTTTTGTTGTTGTTTTTCTTTTTTTAATTTTGTTTTTATACCAAATAAAGTCTAAAAAATATGTTTGTAAAAAAATCTTAGCTTAAGCATTGCAAATGTTTAAAATAATTATATATAAGCATATATATATATATATATATATATATATATGTTTGTATAGTATATAGAATCATTATGATTGGGATGATTAGACAGTGTGAAAAAGAAGTTTCAAGCAGAAGGCAAACACAATATATGAACGTCTTAGAAAAGTAAATAAAATGTTTATTAAAAATATTTATAAGACGCACTCATCGCTGGCCACTTGAGATTGGGCTTTCGATTGATATTTGGAGTGGGTCGGGGAGGTGATTTGGTGGCGAATAGATGAGATGAATGGGTGGGTGGGTGAGTGGATGGCTCGATGGTTCGATGGTTGGACACACGCTGGCATGACATTCTGACAATGTGACATTCTGACATTGTGACATTGTCAGTGTGAAGAAGTGCGCGTGGAAGATCCGTTCAATCCTTACTGCTGTCGCCCATATCCTTGCCAGCCGCTTTGCACTGGACACAGTAGCGGTAGGAGACCGGCTCTGGAGGCTTCTCGGCCGTCACGGATGAGGCGTTCTTGCTGCTGCTGCCAAACGGTGCCGGCTTGCTGTCCACCGGACTGATGGGGAAGTGCTGCCAGTGTGGACAGGGCATCTGCTTGGGTGGGTGGATGGGGAACGGCATTCCGACTTTGCTCACTGACACTGACACGGCACTGGCGAAAGAGGAGTAAGATTTGTGTATGCGTGGATGACCAAGCCGCCCAAGTATGTATCTGAATGGATGCAACTGCTGGAGCTGCTGCACCGGACGCTCCGACTCGCTCGAAAACTCGCAATCAACTGTGCGATTGCTTGACGCAGAGACGCGAACGTCAACGACCAAAACAAAAACACAAACACAAAGGTGTCGCTTACGGCCAGCCCAACGACTGTATACCCTATCCGTTGCTCCCTTTTCGCTTAACATTTTGTGCGGGGTTATCAAATGAAGGTTTGCATGTGTGCAAATGAATAATGAATGCAAGTTTTATATATACACAATAATATACATACATATATAGAAATATATAGTATGTAAACGTATTCCAGATTCAGTTAATTAAGTAAAATCAATTTTAAAAATTGTATTAGTTATTGGCTCCCTTTCGGTTGCGTAATCAAGAATCAAACAAGAATTTATTTCTTACATATATTTACATAAATACATACGTGAGTTAAATACAAACTGATAATTCGAGCTCTCTCGGAGCTGTTTCGCATGCCTAAGTCAGAGTAGTTCGATTAGAGTAGGGCATAACAGCAGCAGCAACAACAAAAATCAATAACCGTTGTCGCTGCGACCGGCAAAAAGCAACTCAGCTGGTCTGGCGGGCTCGTCTAGCCAACAAAGAAGCAGCAGAAGTATGAAGGAGTGCGAGTGCGAGTGCGAGTGCGAGTGCTAGTGCTAGTGCTATTGCGAGTGGTGCTTAGTGCGAGTGAGAGTGCGAGCACGAGCAGCAGCACAAAGAGAGCGCGAAGAGAGCGCGAGCAACAGTTAGCGCATTGCTTTTGATTCTACAACAGACTGCAGAGTTGTTCTCTTTGTCTGCACTCAGCGGGTGGAATGACTTGTGCATCGAAAGTCTTATACAGTCTCGTCTTGTTTCCTTTGGCGAGTGGGTGGGCGGCGGGTGCGCCTTTTGTCGGTCTTATGGCTATGCTTTGTTTACCCAGCCTTTTGCAGTCTTATGCTCCGCTGCGGACTTTGTCCGCCTCACATCGCTCAAGCTGGAATTGGCGCTCCCGTTCCGGGTTGCCCGCCAAGTGCAAGTCTGGGTGCGAAATGTTGTTAACCTCGGAGCGCTTTGTTCGCCCGTTCAAGTATTTATGTCCGTACTTATACATATATTTTTAATAGAGCCGTTCAAGTGTTAGTCACGCCAGACAAGGAATCGTAGCGGGGCTGACTGGCAGTGAATTCAAATTTACTGATGCACATGTACTTATACACATATACACACACATGTGCATGCATATGTATGTAAAATCAAAATTTGGAGTAGATCATTCTCGTTTGCCACGCAAGAGCAGGTTGGTTTTGTCTACGCAGTCGATTATAAGTTTGACCACTAACTACGGAATTGATATATAAATGAACATACATAAATAAATATATATGTACATACATATCTATGTATATGCGTTCCTGGATTAGTGATTTTATTGTAATACTAAACAAATACATTCGCATAACTAGAAGATACACTGAAACGCTGACCGTAACGAACATTCTAGCTTGTATCTATGTGTGCGTGTATACACGTAACCCTAGGCACGCGCACACACACACACAATCAAACACTTCCCTAATCTTAATCTCTTGAATAACTATGCAGAGTATTGTCCGATCTTCATTAAATGTATCGACAGAGCACGGCTTTCTCTTTCTCTCATTTTTGGATGTATCAAAAATGTTAAATATTCATAAGTCGTGTTTATTAGACGCGTGTGTATTTGGTATAAGCCAAGTAGTTCGACGTGCGAGGTTAATATCTCTCTTGACCAATGTAATCTAAACGCTCAAAGTGTCGATTATTCGTAACAGATCCCAAGATTAACCAGTTTATACATATGAACATAGGATTATATGCAACGCCTCCTTCTACCTATGACATGCTTTGCTTGTCTATTATATCTGGAATTCTCATTTGCAATGGAGGTGAATTCTTTCAATAGAGCACGACTGGGAACAATAATATTATTATAAAGAGCAACTGAAAGATAAACTAGTATTTATAAAGTTGATTATTATTCTCTGGATAACGGTAAAGCAGGGCTGTAAGATAATAATTCCCAATGACAATGTAAAGAAGAAAGGACAAAGTTTGTTTATGTTATTCATTAGGTTTTTATTAAACTTATGGGTTAGTCCAATACAATTATATTTAAGCATTTCTTAATATCCTCTTGATCTGTCTCTATGGATAGCTGCCACTTCGTCCTTTATTTATCATGCATTTACAATCTTATTAGACTCGCAATTATACAATATTGACGCTCTGTCTTAAAGTTAGTTTGATATAACATAAAAAAAAAATACATATATATATATATATATATATATATATATATATATTTATATATATATATAATTATATTTATATCATGATAAAACTATGTGTTCACCTTAGAAAATGTATATGTTGGTTTTTTTGTTTATGCTTTTCTCTTTGTTTTTGAAGTTCTTGTATGATACTAAAATGATTTTTCACAGCTCGAGAGCTGATACAAAGTGCCGAAGATTACAAAAATTAAGCATTTTGGTTTCTTTTTTTGATTTGTTAAATGTATATGTTTTTATTCAATATTAATAGCATGATGATCATCATCATGCCTTACGCTTACGATTACACAAAAAAAAAATCCCTTTACATCGTTAAAAATTAAATTATTTCGCTTGTTGTATAATTATATAAATATTTTGTTTAAACAATTGCCTACATTGTGATTTTATTTGTAGATATTATTTAATATATATATATATATTTATGAACATATATATGTATATATATCTATATTGTATGCATTTAAGATTCGTTTCGCTTGATGGTGATGTAAAGTAATATGCGTTACATTTGCTTAAAGTATACTAGGTGCTATTACAATAATTAGTTTATTATAATATTATAATTAGGCTACAACGTAAACAATAACTTGACAATTATTTGATTTGTAAACCTTCTCATCAATGCCTTCATTTTGCCGCTAGGGAAATATTTACAAAACAAAGCTCCTAAATATGTCGATTCGAGAATGTGCCACTGAATGTTAAGAGTTGTGTCATATTCACGTTTAAAATGCAAGTCATTTAGTTAGTTAATATATAGGGTGCTCTACACGATAATAATGTGCAGATGCACGATGCACGATGCACAGATCTAGTGTTAAAGTGAAAGAGAGCGAGAGATATATAGAGTTAGAGACAGGAAGATATAAGGGATTCAAGATTAATTGTTTTTAAATTCATTCCGTAAACGGATGCAAGAAAATAAATCATAATTCGTACACCTGAGTTTACTTATATAAATCGTCTAAATATGTGTGTGTGTGTGTGTGTGTGGGGTTTGTCTATATATTATTATAAAAGTTTTTCTTATTTTGTTTTTTGCTATTCAAACTTTACAAATGGTATTATTACGCTTGATTCGAAAAGTATTGTGCCGAGCGTATTGAAAACGATCTACAGAATGGAAAACATTTAAAACTACTTACGGCTCATGTTTATTTTTGTTGTTGTTGTTGTTGTTGTTTTTGTTGCTGCTGCTGCTGCTGCTGCTGCTATCGTATATAGAGTTACATAAATATGTTACATAGAAAGGGTCGTCGGTTGATTGCTCGGCTAACTTAAGATCAAATATTTATATATATAATTCGCCTTATATAGTTGTTGTCATTGTGCAATCGAATGTAAGCATACGCATTAAAAAAAAACTATAATCTAACTAAAACAAACTAAACAGACAATTTAAAAAAAATAAAAAAAAAAAAAGAAATAATATCTTTATATATAATGTTATTGATATATAGTCAATTAAAATGACACGGGTATATTCTAGATGCTCCTGGTGGCTTATGAGGCATTCGAGGCGGGCAGCGGCACCTGCGCCTTGCGGTAATAAATGTTGGCGCCCTTGATGGGCAATGGATGCGCCTCCGTGTTGAACACCCATTCGTCCAGTGGAAGCACGGAGTCGTCGGAGAACAGTAGATAAAGGTACTGCAAATGAGAGGAGAAGCAAATGCAATCGATTAACTCCGGGCTGTATAACGAATAACTGTATACCGTATACTGTATACCTTGAGCGTTTCAGCAAGGAAGAAGCTCTGCTGAACGTCGTCCTTTTGTGGCTCCTGCTGGTAGACATTGCGCAGGCCGCAGTAGCCGTGCGGTGTACGGCAATGCTTCTCCAGTGCGAGGACCGCCTCCCAGCCCCAGTCGCGGTATTTCTGGTCGTGCGTCAGCCGCCAAAGCACGAAATAGCTCTCGAACGTCTCCGGCCTCAGAATGTAGTATTTCTCCTGCGATCGCAGCGCACGGGCCTCCGCTGCATCGCTGAAGCTGCAGCAAATGCGAAACCAAATGGATTAATCTCTATGGATCGCAAATTCAGAGTGTTGTTGGCCACTTACCGGAATGCTTCGGGTCCCAGTTGGGTGGGGGCGCGTATATAGCTTTCGTGGCAGGTGTTGGTAATGCCCTTGCCCACCTCCATGTACTTGTCCGTGTGCTCGTTCTGGCGCGTTGTGGCGCCCAATGCAAAAAGTCCGCCTGAACAAAAAAACGATTTTTAATCTGAATCCTTGGAGATCTTAATTGTGGAATACAAAAAAAAAACTTACCCGAGAAGCAGGCAAGGTGATCCATTTTGTACTCCAGTCGATCGAACTTCAGATCCGACACGTAGGTGAGACCGTTGGGACTGACCCGGACCATTTTGTCCATAATGGCCACCATTGCATCGTCGTACATTTCGCGAGCCTCCTCGTCCGTCTGGCCAGACTGGAGCCAGGCCTTTAGCAGATACTCGTAGTAGCTGTCACCCAGGGCGCCCAGCGACATGTGCTCTGCATTTGGAAATGGAGAAGAGATTCGGGTCAGCGTTTGGTTGCAGGCAAACGGTTGCAACTGATCTACTTACGTTGGCCCCATTTGCCGGTCTTGGGATTAAGGAAGTTGGGATAAAGTCCCTTGGGCTTTTCAATCTCCTTGAGCACCTGGCGAATGGTCTGCACCCGTTCCCGATACAGGGGATTGCCCGTTATATCGCTCAGATAGGCAAACTCCAGATGCAGGGTTCCGAACTCGGAGAGAATCGAGCTGCCTCCAGAAGCCCAGCCGTAGTTCTTAGCCATGCCCGTCTTGGTGTTGACCAGCGCATAGGGTATACCCGTGGGCGTCTGGAAAGCGGGCAGCAGCTTGTCTGCAACATGCTGCGCCTTCTCCTTGTACAGTGGATCCCCAGTGAATGCGTACAGGGTCAGCATTCCGCCAACAAATCGAATATTCGTCTCGAAGACGGACAGCTCGGCGCTGATGTTGTCCAGCGTGAATCTGCGCTCGATCCAGTCCCGGCCCTCCTTGTACTCCTTCTCCAGACCCATTATGTACAGCGTGTCCAAGCCGTCCACAATTGTGGCGCCCAGATCATACGATCCAAATATGCTGCCCGAGTGTGGCCGCTGCGACAAGGGGCGCAGTTCGTTCTTGCCCCAGGCGTACAATTTATAATTGTGCCAGGCGTGCTCCATCATCTGAAAGGGGAAGATTGGAACAGCTTGTTAGCAATGAACAGCTGGGAGACTGTGTGGGATTTCGTTGTGATTCGCAACTGGTTTAAGCAAAGTGAATTTTAAGATAAACGAAGAATAAAGTTTTTTTTATCCTCATTCTTTGTCTATATTAAAGCAGTTCTCTAGATTATACATATGTGTAACTCCAAGGCAGGTTTCGACTTTGAAAGAGACTTTTTGATGGAATATCTTGGAATTTCTTGGAATATCTTGGAATATATTAAAAAACAATTGGGAAATTTTAAACCTTTTCTCCGTCTGTATTTTCAGAATTTCGTTGTGATTCGCAACTAGTTTAAGCAAAGTGAATTTTAAGATAAACGAAGAATAAAGTTTTTTTTTTATCCTCATTCTTTGTCTATCTTAAAGCAATTTTCTATAGATTATAGACATGTGGAACTCCTCGGCAGGTTTCGACATTGAAAGAGACTTTTTGATGGAATATCTTGTAATATATTAAAACACAATTGGGAAATTTTAAACCTTTTCTCCGTCTGTATTTTCAGAATTTCGTTGTGATTCGCAACTAGTTTAAGCAAAGTGAATTTTAAGATAAACGAAGAATAAAGTTTTTTTTTTTAATACTCATTCTTTGTCTATCTTAAAGCAATTTTCTCTAGATTATACATATGGAACTCCTCGGCAGGTTTCGACTTTGAAAGAGACTTTTTGATGGAATATCTTGGAATATCTTGTAATATCTTGTAATATCTTATAATATATTAAAAAACAATTGGGACATTTTAAACCTTGCCTCTGTCTATATTTTCAGAATTTCGTTGTGATTCGCAACTAGTTTAAGCAAACTAAATTTTAAGATAAACGAAGAATAAAGTTTTTTTTTATACTAATTCTTTGTCTATCTTGAAGCAATTTTCTATAGATTATAGACATGTGGAACTCTTCGGCAGGTTTCGACGTTGAAAGAGACTTTTTAATGGAATATCTTGGAATATCTTGGAATATCTTGTAATATCTTATAATATATTAAAACACAATTGAGACATTCTAAACCTTTCCTCTGTCTGTATTTTCAGAATTTCGTTGTGATTCGCAACTGGTTTAAGCAAAGTGAATTTTAAGATAAACAAAGAATAAAGTTTTTTTTATCCTCATTCTTTGTCTATCTTAAAGCAATTTTCTAGATTATACATATGTGTAACTCCAAGGCAGGTTTCGACTTTGAAAGAGACTTTTTGATGGAATATCTTGGAATATCTTGGAATATCTTGTAATATATTAAAAAACAATTGGGACATTTTAAACCTTGCCTCTGTCTGTATTTTCAGAATCCTCGTGCGTGATTGAATTTATTATTTAAATTTGTATTTTCAGCTAGAATCATTGTTTTGTGCGCCTCCCAACGTAGATTCTATAAATAAAAGCGCTGGCATGCGGTTCCAGTTAAGATTTAAAGTAGCTGCATTAACTTGTTTTACTTTATTCAGAATTTCCATTTGCATAATTCAATTGGAATTGCACACACAAAGGAACATACACACACACATGGCTCCGTTGAAAAATGTTAACAAAATGGACAACGTTGTTGTTGGTCGTCGTTTTTTTTCAGGCATTGCTTTACCTTCTAGCTTTTCTACACCGTGGCATAGCCCACACCTTTCGGCATTCACCCAGCCCATCTACCTGCCACCTACCCTCTCTCATTCGCCATTCCCCATTCCCTATTCCATCCCTTAGCCATATATACGAAAAGCAGCCCACTGCCAGCAGCGCAGCATAATTTGGCATTGCATACTTTTGAGCGCATTTTTTGAGAAATTAAATTACGAGCAACATGCAAAACAAACTGAAATAAAATTGGAAAATACATTTCGCAAGAATGCCCCACCCGCAGATACCCATTAAAGTTAGGCAAGCAACTAGAATGAATATTTATGGTGTAAATTGTAGCTTGCTTAAATAGTAAATTAATCATGAATTATTTATGCAGCTAAACAGCAAAGAAAACTCTTTATTTAGAGCATAATTTCCCTTGAAGGAAAATCTATTTATTTGCTGCTGCTGCTGCTGCTGCTTAACATGCCTACAGGGTATCAATATGGGGAAAAAAAAAGCATCGAGCGCGCCTGCTGGGCTACGCCGATTTGCTGTGGCTCCGGGCCCGGTGGCGCCTTCCACTGCTTTGTGGTCCTCGTTGTGCTCTTTGTGTTTGCCCGGCGGATCTCTCGACGGTCGGCTGCGGTGCTTTGAAGGCAATGCAAATATTAACAGTTTTCCGGTAATTAATTAAAGTCGGACACGTTCGCACACCTCGTTCTCTTTGGTTGGGGCCAAAAGGAGTTCAAGGCCTCCTGCCAGCCCATTGTCCCACTGTCCCACTGTCCCATTGTCCCATTGTCCGCGGCTCCTCCCAACTGTGACTCCGTCTACTTTTTCGGCTGTTGTTGCGGCAGTTAATCGCAACCGCAACCGCAACCGCAGATGCCGAATGCTCAATTTTTTTTACGTTTTTTTTTTTTGGCTTTGAATACCTCGCACTTAGGCACATGGATGTGAAGAAACGGCTCCTACTTAGGCAAATTAATTCAGGGCTAACAAAGTGCAAAGAGGAAGCACACGATTCGCTGGCAATATACGAACTACTAATGAAGAGCAAATTCCAATCGGATTTTGGATTTGGATTTGGATTTATTAAAAATCGAATTAAAGTAAAAACCAACACATGGGGTGCATTCAGCAGCAAGGATACCCTGTTATGCATAGCTTGAAGAATACTTTTTTTTTTCTTGCTCATATATTTAAGAGCAACTGCGTTTGGGCCAAGTCTTTAACTTTATTTACCCAAAGGGGGGTTGTGAGGGTTGGAACTAGCCGCATTGACATGGCTGTAATTAGGCCGAGGTTTGGGCCAAGTGTGCGACCTCAATGTGGGGCAGCAGCAGCAGCAGTAAATAATCAGCTTGACTAATTTAACGGAAATTGGTTGATGGATTTGACTGATTGATTGAATATTTTTTGCAGACTGGCAGCCAAGCAGGCAACAGGGAAAAGGGAAGAGGGAAGGGGGAAGGGGGAACTGGGAGCCAAACACACAAACATAAGCGCTGATCTGGACGCTTGTGTATGCATCTGTGGTTCCAGTTTGCACGTCTTCATTACGAATTAAGTTATATCCTTGAAATGTGCAAACGTCGCACGAAACGTGCCCCGCTTAATGCGTGTGTGTGTGAGTGTGTGTGTGTGTTAAACATGATTTCCGCAGCGAAACGTGAAAACGTGCAACCCAATGAGGCGCGCCTCGTCATATGTCACACATGCCCCAAATGCGGCACATAGCAGTTGCATGCACCCGCCTGCCACAGGACACACACGAAGCTCCCGTCAACAAATCCAGTAAACGTTGAGGATTGTTTTTTTTCTTTTTTTTTTTGTGCTTTTTTTTTTGTCTGCTGGCCTGATTATCTACTTGACCTCACAAAGTCGACGCGGCTGCGGTTACGACTGCTGCTGCTGCTGCTGCTGCAGTTGTGCAAAGTTGGTGGCACGTGCCATATGCCACATGCCACATGCCACATTGCGATTAATTTGATCAGCCTTTAATTGCCACTTGCGACATAAGCGATTCGCTGAAAGTGCCACCAAGCGTTGCACCCAGTGGCAAACAACGGTGGGGCAGCAGCAACGGGGCTTAATTTAATGCAAATTTCAAATGCAACTTCAACAACAAAGAAAGTTTTTCGGCCAAAAAGTTTGCCGCTTAATGCCGCAGGGCTGCAAAACAATGCAAATGGCAGCGTTCTAAATGAAAGCGGCCGAAAGAAAAGCCGCAGGGGGCGGGGAAGCGCAGGCACTATAGCAAAGGGGATAACTTTAAAATTTTCCTCCCTTTCTTTTTTTTTTTTGTTGTTTTTTGGGAAATTATGCAAAACACCAACACTAACAAGCACACACTCACACACACTCAAACACACGCGCCAGCAGTTCACAGAAAAGTTTTTGGCTAACTCTTTGGCCGAGGCTAAGGGAATATAATTTGCTTGAGGCCATAAAATAATGCGAAAGACGACGTCGTTGCTGTTGAATATCTGGCGGGAAAAGTGTAAAGGGAAGTGCACACACACATACACACACACACAGACACACAGAGAGAAACCATCTATTTGTCGGTTGAGTTTTGCATCCTTTTTTACCGCCAGGATATGAAGTCAAACTTCACTAAAAAATGAGCAGCAGCAATACCAACTTTCCATACATACATATACAAATATGTATGTGTGTGTGTGTGTGTGTGTGTGCGACAGGAAGCAAAGAGAAACTGCCAAAGTATTAAGAAAATATGAGATTGTATTGGAAGAGCAACAGGGACAAGTTTTCCCCAATAGAATAAAAGCGCTGAGAGCAAGTCCGAGTTCCAGGTAAAGGTAAAGGTAAAGGTAAAGGCAGGGCGGGTATCAGGTAACAGGTAGATAGGTAGATAGGTAGACAGGTAGATAGGGAACGTAATTGCTTTGCATCATATCAAGCTTGCAAAATGAGCTGCATAGACGAGGAGGTCCAGGAACTCGAAGGACTTTCGTCTCTTCAAAGATGCATCAACATCAAGTAAGAGGAGAAGCTAGCTTAATATTTGAGGCTATTTGATATACAATTCACTTTTAAATAGCCGGAAAATGGAAAAGCGAACAACATATTTGCACAATTTTAAAATAGGGAATTTGGTTACAAGTTTTCTACTCGGATTGCAGAGCAGAAGACCTTGAATTGGCAAAGAATTGCTTTCAAGAACTTTGTTTCACTTTAATGATGGAATCAGGAATGCGAATCAGACGTTACATAAAAACAGTTAATTAACAGTTCATTTACTTTCAATAAACTGTCTAAATGCTTACACTAGTTGTTAGACTTAACTTGATCGCAAATATATTTGGTTCAAAGTCAAGGCATGAAATTCAATTTTAATTCCTTTTTAAATATCTTAAGACTTGGGAAATTAAGATGTTTGGAACGGGTTTTTAACGGATTTCGTGAGTCTCTCCTGCTTAATAGATTCCGATACTCTGTAACTCTCGTTAACGGCGGGCTCTACGCATTGAGGCATTCCCAATCCCAATCCCAATACCATTTCGATTTCCATTTCCATTTCCATTTCTATGCCCAATCCCAATCCCAATCCGAATCGCAATCGCAATCCTACGTCAATGCCAAGCCACATCGATGGACGTTTGGGCCGCACCCTGACTCGAGACTTGGGCTTCCATTGACAATGAAACAAATGGACAAATCTACAAATGGACAAATGTACAAATGGACAAATGGACAAATGGTCAACAAACAAAAACAAAGCAGCAAAAGTGGCAACAAAACAGCGTCGGTTCGAGCCAAAGACTCGAACTGGGTTATTGTCAGCAGCGGCGTCGGCCTTAACGGCAATGTTAATGTTGTTATAGTTGTTCTTCTGTTTCTGTTTCTGTTTCTATATTTGCTTCTTCTTCATTTTGCTGCTGTTGCTGTTGCTGTTGTTGTGGTTATTGGCGCTGGACGGGATTGCATTGATAAATGCGACATTGGCCAAATAGTAGTGCGGGATTTTAAGAGCCTGGCGCGCAGGTAAACCCTCCACTGGTTCATCCCGAAATTGGGGTTCGCATACTATACCCTGTATATATTGAAAATCAGCACTCGGGCTGTCTATATTTATTATCAGCTCTTTCCTTGGAAAGAGTTTCGAGTCACCAAAAAGTGAAGTAAATTTATTTATTTATTCATTTATATTAGGGTCGCACTTTTTTATTTTTTTTTTCGAAACTTTTTCTGTGAGTTTCCATTGGGATGTTTGGATTTTGGTTGCGACATCACGACCATATACGAGAATATATTCATTAAAAATATATTCCATTTCTTGCATGCTTCAAGCAATATCAGATGGAGTTGGAGATCTATGTCACAGGTGTTTACGATAGTTCCGTGAGCATCTATGTTAATCAATAAAGATATAAGCTAGCGCGTAGGAACAGCATATCTTCTAGTCGAGCACACCCAATGGAGCTTACTAATCTGTTTTATGTTAATTTTTTTGTATACCCAAGCCCATTAAAAATGGGTAAGCAGGGTATAATGCTTGTGTGAAAATGTATGTGACAAGCAGAAGGAGGCGTGGCTGAACCCATAAAATATATATATATTCTTAAACAGGATCAACTGGCGGGTCGATTAAGCCAAGTCCGTCTGTCTGTCTGTCTATCTTTCTTTAGAGTCTTGGAATTTTATATGTAGGTTTTCTTATAGCACGCGCATATAGAGTTTGTTTTCGATTATCGATAACTCTTTCTATCGATAACACGTTTTAGTGTTTCGAGCATATCTCCTACATCTTAAGAGCTATATATACATATGTTCAGCTAAAGGAGACACACATTTAGTATACGTCAGATTTTGGATATCTTCCCCTTCCTCCATTTTAAAGAAAAAAAATCAGTTTAGAGGATAGAAAGTCGAAGCATTTGCGCAGTTAAGTTTAATAAGCATATTCCAAAAATGTTATTAGGATCGGATCATAAACTCAAAAGTTATAGCCTACCGATATGCGCTCTGCAGTAAAATTTTAGTCGGGAGCGGAGTGCAGGGTATCTCTTAGTCGAGCAGACTCGACTAGAGTTTTTTTTTTTTTTTTTTTTTTTTTTTTTTTTGTGTTTTTGCGTCGTTCATGAACAGTGGTTCAACTAGTCGCTGAGTAAAAGTTGAGAGCAGTTTTTGTCGAGCTTCGTAGAAGCGATTACCCCAAGGTTGTAAAATAAATCAACAAAAAGCGGGAAGCATTGTAAATAAAGAGCCCCCGAACTGGCACATGGAATGAATGAAATTCGATTATTAGTGCTGGGCATGTGCGTAACGGGGCTTCAAGTTGGGTCCGTTATTAGAGTTAGCAAGCATGCAGGGTGCTGATTAACCAACTGCCTTTACTTTTACGTTTCCCTTTACCGATACCTTTACCTTTACCGTTACGTTACGTTCACCTTTAGCGTTAGCTTTATCTGTGGCCCACCTGCCCTTCGGTTGGTGCCGGCAAATTTCATGTATGTATCTGCGTTCGCCATTTTAACTGGTACAGTTATGCACGACCATATATCTTAAGTGCTGACAACAACAACAATCGAAATTACACACCTTTGGGCAGGTGAGGTGTGGAAGGGGGGTGGGGTGGGATTGGTTTACATTCGACAAAGCTGACTATGCCTGCGGCTGCCCCACAGGGATCCAATTGCAAATGTGGCAAGTAAAATGTGAGGCGTGACCAATGTTTGAACATGAACATTCATGAATCTTGCACTCATCCGCAATTGAATAAACAAATGAATATAATCGAAGGATAAGCTACCTGCCTACCTTGCTGTGTGTGCACCTGTGTGACTGTTTCTGTGTGTGTGTGTGTGTGAGAGTTAATAAATGGAAAGCCATTTTATTGACATTAAAGCATTAGAAGTTTACAATTTAAATTTGCTTGTGCATTCGCCTAAATTTAAAGAGTATTTAAACTAATACGAAATGCTTGAGAAAATTAAAATATATTATTTAGTTTTATATTTGTTTATACTGCCTTTCTATATACAATCTTAATTAATTAAGTTACGTAGACAAATAAAAGTCTTGCCTTATAATTTATTCAGGTCTATCAATCAATCGAAAAATAGAGTGTATGCAGGATATATCTCAGGCAAATCATTTTAGATCATTTTAGATCTATATATAATAGTCATATCATTATCATTAGACACATAGTGTAAACACTATAACTGTATTTCATTCACAGCTAATATACCCTGTTAACGGCAGAATAATTCTTATCACTCTATCGGCCAATAATATATATAGACTATACACAGTATTTCAAGTATTTAGCTTGAACAGTTCCGAAAAAAGTCTATTTACACTGCCTAGTGGATGCACATAGTGCTGAAATGTATATAGCCTCTTTCAATTTGTTTGCAGAGTATAATTAATTAGATTAATGGGCATGAATAATTAATTTAACAAGTAAGAGGACTCCAGTAGGGAGGGGAGGACTACAAGATACCCTGAAGCTTGGCTAATTTTTTATTTCTTCTTCTTAGGTTAGTTGATTCTAAATAGGAATATGTCCATATATATATGTAGCTCCGCCGTCTGCCTGTCACATACATGTTAAACAAAAAACATTCCAGCCTGCTTGCCCATTATCAATTAACAGGGTATAGAGAGCACTCGTCTGATAATCTATGGCGGGCCAATTACAAGTGCTTCCAGAAAGCAACGAGGGGTTAAATATTTGAAATTGTTTGTTGTTGTTGTTGTTGTTGTTGTTTGTTGCGGTTATAAAAGCCAAATGAAGGACAGAAAATAAATCGCTTCGCGTATCCTGGAAATGAATGCGGTTATTTATAGTTATTATACCCCAAACGCATTGCAAATTGGATTTCAGGGTATAATGGTTGGCTAAAGACGTCTGTCACTGGCAGAAGAAGGTGAAAGGGTGTATCAACCTTGTTGTATACAAGTATACAAGATTAATTTTTCTTTTCCTTCCTTTTTTTTGTTTATATTTCTCATTCTACTTTCTTAATGTGGCAAGTAATTAATTTATAAAATTGGTTTCAATGTCATGACTTCAAAAGCTTTATTATCTAAAAACTGATTGTATCCAAAGATTGGAATCATTTCCAATTTTGAGCCTTTTCATAAAACAGAAGTAATTGCATTAACAATTTAATTCCTTAAACGATTTCAGATATAAACTCATTTTACTGCAAACCATATTTGTGTAGAGGGTATCTGCTAGTCGGTTAGCAACCAAGAATTCATGCTTGTTGTTATTGTTGCTGGCTGCAGGTTGCAGGTTGCAGGTTGCAGGTTGCAAGTTGCTGGTTGCGATTGCAATTGCAATTGAAATTTCTTCAGCGCCTCGTTTGCCAAGGTCTCAACACGGCCGTCGAGCCGTCGAGCCGTCGAGCCGTGAAAGCGTAAAGCAATTGACGCCCTTCTGCATCCCGGAGACCCCGCCGTGCCTCAATTGCAACTGCCACTGCCACTGCCACAGCCACTGCCACTGCCACTGCCACCATTGCAGTAGGCCAGGCAAGCTGCTACCAGTTAACGGGTAACGGTTACCGGTTGCGAGCGCCCGTTAGCCACGTAAGCGTAATAAACGTCAAGATTTAGACCACAATCTGAGGACAAAACCGTTTCCCAATGTGTCACCTGCTTTCGTTACGTGCCAGCCAGGGCGTTAATACGAGGCTCCTCAACAGCTATCCTATCCATATCTTAAATTAAATATTATATCTTTTGGTATAGCTCTATGCTCGACATATAGCTGCAACAATATAAAACAGATAGAATCATCGAAATGTAAGATGAACTTCGGAATGGGGGAATACTACTATATAGTATATCGATTCAGATCTATTTTACGATATTGCATTAAAAACTGTGGAGTTTAGATCAGTTTTATAGGTTTCGATTGTGACTAGCTTTGCTTAATTCATATCCATATCTTAGTTTAAATATTATATCTTTTGGTATAACTCTATGCTCGACATAAGTGAAGCAATACCCCTTCCCCTATAGCTGCAACAATATAAAACAGATAGAATCATCGAAATTTAAGATGAACTTCGGAATGGGGGAATACTACTATATAGTATATCGATTCAGATCTATTTTACGATATTGCATTAAAAACTGTGGAGTTTAGATCAGTTTTATAGGTTTCGATTGTGACTAGCTTTGCTTAATTCATATCCATATCTTAGTTTAAATATTATATCTTTTGGTATAACTCTATGCTCGACATAAGTGAAGCAATACCCCTTCCCCTATAGCTGCAACAATATAAAACAGATAGAATCATCGAAATTTAAGATGAACTTCGGAATGGGGGAATACTACTATATAGTATATCGATTCAGATCTATTTTACGATATTGCATTAAAAACTGTGGAGTTTAGATCAGTTTTATAGGTTTCGATTGTGACTAGCTTTGCTTAATTCATATCCATATCTTAGTTTAAATATTATATCTTTTGGTATAACTCTATGCTCGACATAAGTGAAGCAATACCCCTTCCCCTATAGCTGCAACAATATAAAACAGATAGAATCATCGAAATGTAAGATGAACTTCGGAATGGGGGAATACTACTACATAGTATATCGATTCAGATCTATTTTACGATATTGCATTAAAAACTGTGGAATTTAAATCAGTTTTATAGGTTTCGCTATCGATTGTGACTAGCTTAGCTTAATTTACTCGCCTTTCTATGCGATTTTCATAAATGCAAGTTAAACAACTGTTAAAACACATTTCACTTCTTCTTCTCCTACATAATAGACATTTAATTTATGCATAGAGCTTGAATCTATTGAATCTGAGAGTTCAGGTAATTGATACACGTAGATGGAGGCGTGGCTCATCCCATTAGAAGTAATTATCCTTATATACGCGACGATCTTAGTCATATACTTAAGGATAAGAATCGATGAAAAGGCACAAATCAAGAGACACAGACTCAAAATTTGGAATGATACTGCTTATAAGAAGTATTCTCTTGCTTATAAGAAGTATTCTCTTGCTTGTGTTCCCCTTATATCGAATATCTTACTTTCTATTCAGATCCCATTTGCATGCATGTGCACGCGTGAGAACCGCATAGAAGGGTTGTGTTTAATATTCAAATAAATTAAAGTCGTGCGATTTAAAGCTGTTTTTAAAATCAAAAATTGTGCAACTGCTAACGCAACGTGAAAGCATTTTCCATTGCAGACGATAGCGATTTATCATTTGCAACAATGGGAAGAATCTTGACAGATTTAATAATTATTATTAAAGTGGATTTTAATTTGATTGTCGCTTCGTTTTGAGGCGCAGAAGAACGGCGGCAAGGAATGCTAGAGGCTTGTGTCTGTCGCTACGTGTGGCATCAACAGCTGCCACATTGCCTCGGGGTCGTGACGGGCCCCCAAAGGTCAAACATTTGAAATTGATACGCGATTGCAGAGCAGCCCCACGGCCCACGGCTCCACTGACACCTGGACACCTGGACACCTGGACACGGCCCGCGTAACTTACCTTGACGATTTGGACGCGTTTTTCGTCATCAATCAAGCTGTTCAGCTCGCTGGGCGCAACTCGTGCCTCACCGAGAGGCAACACCAGCGGTGGCTCCTCCATAAACTCAGACTGTGGGCCATCCCGCCCGATGACCGCCGACAGCTTGGGCTCCGGCACTGCGGAGGACATCTCCTGGCGTATTTGCTCCGGAGTGCGGCCATCGCCCGCCTCGATGGATTCGTTGTTGGTGGGCGTGGCATTCAGTTGGTTGACATTCAGGTTCTTTGGATGATTATTGACGTAGTTGAGCTCCTTGATGTGATTATCATTGGCGCTGACGCTGTCGCTGGCCACCTTCTCATTCAGCCGGATAATGTTCGACAAATTAATGTTGTTGATCAGGGTGACGCCCGTGATGGCCACCAGGATTATGACGAACACAATGCTCCCGATCAGCAGCAGAGGCGTCGTTTTCGACGTCTTTGGGCACATTCTTAGATTTTGCGTATTCTCAATTATCACAGTTTTCCCTTATTTGATTTTTGTTCCTTTTAATTATCTTTGGCGTTGCGGCCATCACATGTCCGCGTCTTTTGTTTCTATCGATTCATTTGTATGCTGCTTTAATTGGTCATAATATCGCGTCACGAGATAAAAACTCCACACACACACACACACACACACACACACACACACACACACACACACACACAATCACACGAATTTTCAGTGCAGGCAACAGTTCAATGCGATGGGGCAAGTTAATTGTGGCACGTTCAGCATGCAATTAATAGAAACTGACTTGCAGGCATATTCAGGATTTTCACAAATCAATTTAATCATTTGTTTAGTTCAATTAAATAATTTTCTTAATCTCTTGAAATATAATTTATAAACGAATCAAATAGAATTTAAATTGAAAATATTGATATTTCGGCAATCTATAAACTTTAGTCATTTTTTTCTTAAAATTTCAGTTTTAATTACACTTTAATTACTACGCAAGCTGCTGTGCTTCTTCTTCTTAGCAAAGCCGCACACTGTGAAAAGTTAATATTTAAATAAGTTCTACGTTCGGTTGTCGAAAGAAACTTTTGACTCCTTCGTTGAAGAAGGTTAACTTTGGTATACCTTTTCAATCAAATAGAACCTAAATGTGTAACAGATTAAGCAGCGGTTTATATAAAGAATGATTCGACTAACAATTTAAGGTCCTGAACAATATGAAAACTCGAAGCTGAGAAGTAGAAAAAGTGGTTTTAAGCTTTGGCAAGCAAAATTTTAAAGTGTTTGCGGCTTTAAACTTCAGTCTCGAGGTTCTTAATCAGCATATTATTATTTTATTAATCGCTTAAACGTAGTCACATGACAGCTGACTCGTATTCTCTGGCCATTAACACTGAAGGACACGTCCTGACTATCAAACGCTCATAATGGACAGTTAAACACCCCCACCCCTCGGCCGCATACATAATGGACAGGTTCACACCCCCAACCTGCTAAAAGGACTAATGTCATTTGTATAATAAACCTCAGATGGAATATTGAATATGAAATAAGACAGATAGAGAGGGAGAGAATGCGAGTGAGAAAAGAAATGAGAGAGAGAGAGCGAGCGAGAGTGGAATTTTTGTTCAATTGATAACATTTTTGTTCTCATTTTAATTATATTTTAAGCTTGCATTGATGAACTTTTGCGACTGTTTCCGGTTTTATGTACTCTAAAAACCGACAAACAGAATATATAATGTAACAGCGTATGTATGTATGTATGTATATAGATGGATGCATTTGGTTGCGTGCAATGCTGTTCAAATAATCAATAGCTTAGAAGACGTCCAATGACAATGTGCTCGAGTGAATAATAAAAAATTATATATTATATATGTATTTGATGTCACTCCTCCAGCCGCCCAGCTGCGATGCAATTGATGATTGCGAACTAAATGCTGGCAAACGCTGCGTATACGCAATGGTACAGAAGGGCAAAGAGAATATATGCATATACATACATATATAGCCATAGAGAATTGTAGCAATAATAATGGGGCTTACTGTTTGAGCCCGACTCTCATTAGTAAAAGTTGCGGCAAGTTGCGGCAAGTTGCGTGAGTCATTGGCGGTAAGATGAATATTTTGGCTGCTCAAAGCGAACATCTGTCTGGGCTGGCATAAGAAGAAGCCGCAGTGAATACAAATGCATGTTTTTCATTTATGCGGCAAGCAGCCGGCAAATGGGAATCAACAATCGGCAATCGACAATCGGCAATCGGCAATCGCCGCCAATCGTTTGCCTTAATTCAATTCACATCAATTCATTTTAAAAACTGGCACGCCATTCGTATGCTAGCGGCAGCGTGAGCCGAAGGGGGTGAGGGTGGTGGAGTGGAAGGAGAGGGGTGGTGGAGTGGGAGGGGGGGAGGGTTTGTCTGCTTGAGATATTGTCAGTTTGCGCAAGCAGCTGAATTTCGAAATGAATATGTATGTGAGATTTGTGCTGCTCTTCATGCGTATTTTCATCTCTTCGTTTCTATTTTTTTTTTTTTTTCTTCTTTTATTCATTTATTTATATTTTTTTTACTTTTTTGTGCGCTACTCGCGAGAGATGCGTTTAAATATAAACACTGGCCGAGTTGCCGAGTTGCTGGCTAAATGCTCAAGGACATGACTATGCGGCAATTAAAAGAAAACAAGCAGCGAGTGAACTACTGTTCGGGGAAGGAGTCTGCCCGACTAGCAGATACCCTAGAACCGGATGAGATGTGATGCGATCTGATTTGATCTATTTATAATGTTTCACTAGAGAAAATTCTAGATTTTTGGCATATTTGCTGGCAGTTACAAACGCAATCACAAATCCGTGCTACCCTGTTATGTTTATTTGATGTTTTCAGCGTGCACAGGGTATAAAAATTACAAAATAACGGAACGAAAATAAAATATAAACAGACAAACTCTTACACACACACATACACACCCACACCTACACACACTCTTACACATAGAGATTGCCCAGGAGGCTGTGCGTCAACGGCAAAAGCTTTAGGAATGCACAAGAAACGTGTCAAGCGGCCTATGTACTTTAAACTACCCAACCTTAGGACCCCCGGAGAGCACCCACTACCAAGTAGCATGTTGGCCAGCACCTTGGGGGCTCATGCAAGTTATGAGTTTGATGTTGATGTTGATGTTCTTGCTGTTGCTGTTGTTGTTGTTGTTGCTTCTGTTTCAGTTTCTGTTGCTGTTGGTGTTGATGTTGCTTCTTTTGATTAGTTTGTGTTGTGCATAGTAAAAATTTGGTCTGTATAGAATTTAATGCCACCTTGTTGAACTGTTGCGCGCACACAGACACACTGACACAAACACACACACACACACACACGCACGCATACATATGTACAAAAGCATACTTTAAACGGGGTATAAATAGAGTTAAATGAGTGTATCACTGTAGTCAAAAGCTGTTATTCACTTAATAAATATTATACCACGAGGTGCACGTGTTTACATTTCTTTTATACGCGTATTTCTTATTATTGTTTCATATTGTGAGTCGTTCGTATTGCTATTGTTGTTCTTGTTGCTGGTGTTGTTGTTGTTGTTGTTGTTGTTGTTGCGAGCAACGCGTGGCTTTGGCTGAGCGGACAACAGGCGAGTGCGGTAAGTGGAACCAACTGCCCAACTGAGGCAAGACGATGGCAATGGGATTGCCAATGAGAGGGCAGCGAAATGAGAGGAAACGAAACGGAATGAAACCAAATGAAATGAGCGTGCAAGCACAGAGAAGCGTGAGCGCGGAACAAAATGGCAACAGTTGAGACAGCAACCAAACGGCAGAGTGAAATTGTTGGCACTGTCGAAACTCCCGTCAATGCGATGGCTGGAGAGGAATGGGGAATGGGGGAATCGGGGTCGGGTGGCGTTTGCGTTTGCGTTTGCGAATGCATCGCAAATGAGTAAAAGCTTCTTTGGCATTAGCCTTGGGAAATTTTGAAACGTTAGGATCAGCAAAAGTGATCCGTTTAGTTAGCGAGATGGAGTGAGATGGAGCATGGAGTGCGGAACGAATGAGCTTCATTTATTAATGCGAATAAACGATGGCAATAACAACAAACACAATTATCACACAAGCACAAGTCAAGGAGCAACTGTGCTGAGTAAAAACAATTGCACTGTGTGTGCTTTTTCATGCTGCTCCATTTCCATTTTAATTATTCCTAATTTATGGCGAGCAGCAAAAGGCGACTTAAAAGGCGACTGTAAGTGTGGCATCAAGTATACGCAGTGTGTGCGCGCGTGTGTGGCAACAGCTGCGAAGCGCCATGCCGACATGCCGCCACGCCGCCATGTGGCCATGTGGCCATGTTAAGGGTTAAGACCTGCCACCCTGCGTTTTTACAACTGCCTCAAGTTCAGCTTTTTAAAAGCTGCACCCTTAACTGGGCTTAACATATCCTGTAATTAAATACTTTAAGTTACAAGCTATTAAAATACTTGAGTAATTGCAAAGATTAAAAGGCCAACGAAATGTTATCAAATTTTCTTAAATTTCTTGAGTACTGCTCTGAGTTCCAGCGAATTACAGTTGGAATATCTCAATTTATTAACATGAATTAGTAATTGCCTGATTCTGTATAACTTTTCATTTCTAGAACTCTCTGAAAGGAAATTGTTTTAATATATATGTATTGTATATATATATTTATTTTTTTCAGTAATAAGGGGTTATTTAAAAAGTTTTGCCCAAACTAAAAAATATGTGAATCAAATTTGTATTCTGCAATTTATATATATTTATATATATATATATATATGTTAGTACAATTGCAATATCTGTGATGTATTTAGACCCATGTGCCTGACATTTGGTTGTCACGGAATTAAAACACGACATGCATGCACTTTTAAATATAACAAATTAAGCCTTTGTTAGCGCAATGATATTCCACTTACGAATAAGTTATTTATTTTGATGTCAGCCTCAAGTTTTTAATTCGTTTTTGTATAACATCGCTATTTAGGCTAAGCCATTGATCGACTAACACGCATACTCAAACATTTTCAGAGGAAGGTAAAATTAAAAGCTTGTTCTTTAAATGATTTACAAGAACATACGAGATAAACGGGTTTACACAGACTGAGCAAGATTAGCTAGATAAGCTACTCTGATCGAAGATACTTCCTCCTCCTGATTGTTACATTTATTTGAACAAAGACACTGAATGGGTTCCGTGCATGTAAAAGTGACACAAAGACGTTACATAAGGCAATAAAGCCCATAAAAACCATTTAAGGAAAATAAATAATAACGAAAGAAAAAAGTTTTTAAGCAAGATAGGCTTCAGGCATCACGCTGCGAAACTCTACCTTCGATGCTTACAAATGTTTCTTCCCTCGTTTGTTTAATATTTGACATTTTTTCGTCGCCAACAAACAAAATCACATCATTTACATTCCGCCAGGACCTGGATCCTAGCTAAAGCCTTCCGCAGAACACAACAAAAACAACAACAACAACAACACAACAACAAAAAAAAAAATAAAACCAAGCTTTTTGGCATCATTTTCATACTCATTTTCATACATTTGCTGTTATATTTTGTTTTTCTTTTCGAAAAGCGCTGCCACAAAGCAAAAGAAGCAAAAGAAGCAAAAGAAGCAAAGGAGCAAAGGATGGCCAACAGTTGTTTCTCCGGCAAAATATAAGCCGGGCCCGTTAAGTAAGTAAATAAGTACGAGAGATTCTTGCACTTGTCACTTGCTTTGCGCTTCGGTGCCTTTCAGCTGACAGCATACGAAGACATGACAAAGGCGAGCACGGCATAAAGTAAGACAATAAACAACCATAACAATGGTAACAACCAGCAACAACCAGCAACAGCAACACCAACAGCAACAACAGCAACAACAACAACAACGAAAAGCGCTGTATCTGCTTCCCCAGATAATATGCGAATCGTTATTTTTGTTGCTATATAGCCTATACGTATATATATGTGTATACAAATACAGCCTCGCTGTGGGGAGTGCGACGGCCAGTCTTAACCAACGAGAATACTGTTATTTGTATATAGTATATACAAATTTATTTTATTTTTTTATCTCTCTTTTCTCTTCATTTTTTTTGTTGTTTTTTTTTTTTTTTTTTTTTGTGCTGCCCATTAAATGGTTAAAACGCAGGGTGTAATTAAGTCGTGCAATGGCCTTTTTTGTTGTTTATTAGCCGTCCTATATAATGTGTCGATTATAGCGATAAAAGCTGATACAGTTATTAGCGCATAACCTGTTGCGAGTTGACTTTAGTTTCAACTTAAATGCCACTTCATTGCAGTTTTAATCATTCCTCTGTAATCAAACAATGATATAGTATGCATGTATGCATGTGTGTGTATGTATGCATGTATGCATGTATGTGTGTATGCGTGTATCTATAAGTAGTTGCCACAATATCTTTAATGCACTTAGCAGCATGTCATCAAGCTTGACACACTCACAGAGATACGCGTTGACATTGCCCATGCACGACCGTTGCTCGAGGATCTTGTAAAAAAGTGTCCTGGCATAATGGGCAAAACTTTTAGCTGGCTGACTGGATGGCAGAACGTTAAGAATCGAGTTTTAAGTACGCTAATGGGGTTGACGGCGAGACGTCGTTTAGCTAAATGACATGAAATCTAAGATTTCTACCAGAGACGTCCTCGAACTATGATGAAAGACACTCCGCTCTACAGGGTGTCATCAGGACGTGAATGCTCCACTGGCGCATTTCCAATTTGTGGCTGTTGCTGTTGTTGCTATTGTTGCTGTTGTTGCTATTGTTGCTGTTGTTGTTGCTTTTGCCCACTCTTGAGCTGTTGTCTCGGCTTTTTAATAAAAAAAAAGGTAACGATGACAAAAGCGACACGACAACGACAGCGACAACAACAATATACACAACAACAAGTGTTTCACACAGTGAGCAAGGGAAACAAGTGAGAGTGCTCTCGTCGGGGATGACCGACTAGCAGATACCCTGCCACAGGCAAAGCTTATGCATGCCTAAAGAAAATTTACATATAAAACATCTCTGGCTTCCCATGGCAAACAAGGCGCAAGCCCATTATACCCTGTATTTGCACTTTCAATGGGTGTGACCGAGGTATAAAAAGATGAGTGTTGGAGTGTTAGATATTTGAGGGCGTAACGCGGCTAACGACAACAAAATTCGTAAAGAAAAGAAAAGTCTAAGAGTGATGGAGGGAGTGAGGGCGAGAGGGAGGAGGGGAGGGGAAACTGGTTTATTGGGGCAGTAGACGTTTATAAGGAAAAGCCTGCTCGCATCCTTTTGCCTTTGTGAGTCGCTACTGCAAACAATGGCGGCAAAGTAAAAACTGTTAATTAACTGGCGACGGCGGCGATTATAAAAAAGGAAATAGCAATTTGTTGCTTCTGACGCATTGCACGAGCCGTTAGACAGGGGAGGGGGCGAGGCGACATTACAGTGCAGTCTTAAGGCAAATAAAATGCTTTAACTACGACCTAAGCGCTGAACAGCTGACCCTGGGGAAGCACTTAAAAAAATCAAACAATTTGAAGAAAGTGAAAAAGCAAGTAAGAGCTCTCAACTAGGATCTATATATACTATGTATACTATATATGTATGTATGAATGTACTTGTATACTTGTGTGTATGTGTGAATTCAATAGATAGACAATAGAAAGAGACATACTTGAAGTTGTTTGGAAAAGCAACGACAAAGAAACTTTGAAGACAAACTTTTTGAAATGCATTGTTTTTGAGTATAAAAAGATTTCATTGTCGAATAAATAGTTGAAATATTAGAACAAATCTTGAGATCCATTAACAGCACTTCGAATGAACATATAATAAATAATATTATATATATAAATTGGAGTTTATCAGCCTCGTACTTCGAATGAATTGTGTATGTATGTATAACTTATAATAAAAAAAAATATATATATATATATATATATTTATCGAGCTTAAGAGCTTAAGCGGGGCTTAGATTTAGTTACTGTTAGATTGCATAATACCCATTAACATTATTGGGATAAGTCAGATAAGCTCGGGATTGGCCATATTCCTGTTGCCGCTTCGGAAAAACCAAATTACAATTAAATACTGTGAAAGGGGCGGGCCTTTGGAGGGCGGAGCTGGCTTTCCGGTGGAGCGCGACAGTGCTACAGTGCAGTTCAATTAAATATAGAACCCACTGGGGAAATACTGTGACACGTCCATGGCTGTGGCCACGCCCAGCAATGCCAAAGTTCGCCAATAAGCAAATGAAATAATAAACTTCTGCTTAGCCTCAAAGCTTAACGTGGCGTATACGCAATATTGCCAAGGGCAACCCGCCGTATTAGGAAGGCGGGCACGTGGCGGCATCTTTAAGTGATTTCTCTGGCTGGCGAATAAATTTCTACATTTTATGAAGTCCCATTTAATGGCTGGCACAACAACAGCACCATCAGCAGCACCAGCAGCAGCAACAGCAGCAGCAGTAGCAGCAGCAGCAGCAACAACAGAAACAACAATAACAATGACAGCAGCAACTGCCTCGCCACGCATGTGTTGAAAGTATTTATGAATATTTAAATTTTCACATTATGCTCCGCATTGATATCATGCAACACAGCACAGTGGTCGCAAAATGCTGCCGCAATGTGTGGCAGGCCACGGCGGAAGCACAACTAACTAAAACAAAAGCAACAACTCAATTAATATAAGTGAAATAGTTATTTAACTAGTTTAGTTTATTATTGTGCAACAGGAGTAGAAAACAAATTGGCAGGCAAATTGTTATCTACAAAAAGTTGCAAGTGTGGCAAGTCATGCGAATATTATTTATTAGTGTTTAAATTTTTAACACATTTCATTTATTTTTTAAAGTATTACAACAGAAATTAAGCTTTTCTTTACAGCATACAAAAATATTGAAGGACAAGGCAAGAAATTGGATAAAAATTGCGAAGCAAAGGAATGGATGCAAGAATTATTTGCAATTGGAGCTTGCATAGAAGCTATATGATATCTAAGACCATCAAATATCTGAATATTATAATATAAATAAATAAATATTATAATATAATATTGGCTAGCAAAGGTGATACATGAATGGAGTGGAGGAAAACGCTTTATGGCATTATGAATATATATTGAAACAATTCCATTTTGAAATTTTATCTGAGACTACTGTACAGGCAACACTCCGACGCAGCTATCACCATTTCCCTAACTCTGCTGCAGCAAGTGTGTGTTTGTGTGTGTGTGTGTGTGTGTGTGTCTGCTGCAACGCATTACACACACATTAAATTTATGGCCCGGGCAAAAAACTCTTTACAACAAAAAGCACTAAACATTTTGCTCACTCCAGGCGCCATTTGCCACGCCCTTCGGCCACAATGCCGCCTGTGAGTATCTGTGTGTGTGTGTTTGTGTGTGTGTGAAATGTGGCAAGTGCAGTTGCTGGCTAACTGGTGAACGTTGCAGCAGGCGCGAAGTCCAGAATGTGATTTTATAGAACTTACTGAACCTGAGAGCCCAGCAAGCTGAACAGTTGTGCAAACTTTGGAAGACTCCCTATATATATATGAAGAGGGGGAAATGAGAAAGGAAAAAGTGCCACCTCTGAAGGGTGTGACATAGGGGTTCAGCATCAGGCGGCCAATTGACTCGAAATCGGTTTATGAAAATCAGTTATTATGCAATAAACTCATTAAAAAGCAACCAATTGTAATGGCGTTCCAACACATGTTGGGGGGGCTGGCAAAAGGGGGCGTGGCAAGCTGGTTGGCTGGTTGGCATACACTTTATTAGGCTCATTAAATGCACAGTCCTCGAACTGTGGAAAACTTGGCAAGCGGGCAAAACTCTCGAATGAAATTGTGCTCATGATTGCGATTACGGTTATGACTGCCGAGAATTATTGCACGGGCCCGGGCACGGGTCCGGGTCCGGGTTTGGATTCTTCACAGATGCCAGGGCCAATGTGGGTGGGGGGGATTGGGAATTGAGTGTTCGGTTTGTATTGGATGAAGTTTTTCACAAGCTTCGTTAGACGCAACCAGGTCATCCAAATCTAATTACAAAGCCAGGCCAAAAGCCCAACCAAGGAAGTCTATTGCCACAGCAATGGCCATGCAATTAGAGCAGCCATAGGAAAATCAGAGCATCTATCTACGCTTTGAGCAAGGTCTATTCAGATTCTCTATGCTCATTCCCATTCCCATTCCCATTCCCCACTCCCATCCCCATTCCCAATCTCATCTTCATCCCCATTATTGCCCAGATAAACGACGAACATTTCAGCGGGCGCTGCTAATTGCCTCGCTTATTGATGCAATCCGGTGTTGCAACTGAAACATTCTGATTTTTCGGATTCGCTAATTGAAATTGCAAATGACGTATACGCCATGAGTGCCACTATATAGTCTAAATATAGGCACGTGCATATTTCAATAGAAGCGCAGCTCTAAAATTTTATTTATTTCCCACTCATTTTAAATATAAATATAATTTGAAATTTTCACACATCCATAACTAAGCTATGAGGCATTTGCTTAAAACCATACCAGAGTGTTATATAACATATGTATATAAATAAGCCTTAATAAAAATAACCCTACATTTAAAATTTGCTCACTGTTGCTTTAAAGCTAGAGAAAAATAAAGATTTTCAGATTCATCACACCATTCTGTGTGGAAATTGTTCTTTTAACTCGCGGTGTATAGCCGACATTTATATATACATACATATAAAATAAATTTTAAATTTCAAAAGAGAGAAAAACAATAATTTAATAAGCTCCCAAAGGACGTAGCCTAACACGTTATCTACTTATGATACCCACGAGAATGTGTTCTGAATTCCAAGTATCCAATAAGAAAAAACCAATCTAATTTTTTAACTTTACGAAACAGAGTATAAATCTAGAATTTTACGTCTCATAAAGCCATAAACATATTGTTTAACATTTAATTAAAATCAAATTATCAATATTTAACATAATTAAATTCTCGATAGACGATAACATTGAACAATCGGACTGCACGTCAGTTAAAACTGCATTCTTTTCTATTCTATTGAAGCTGAAGCGCCTGCAAGCATTTAAGTTGTTCGTGTGACTATCGCTTATCGATTAATTTGCCATTCACATGTGTGTGCGAACTTATGGGTGGCCGCAATTCGCACGCGGGCGGCATTGGAGGCGCAGCTTCCGACAAAACTGGCCCCGCGCGCTCTGTGGAACATATGTATGTATGTATGTATGTATGTATGTAGATGTACACATGTATGTGGCTGGCTGCATTATCATTTGAATCATCATTATCATCGGGTTTATTATCATCTTTTCTTTTTATTATTTATAATTGTGGATGTTGTGTTTGTTGTTGTCGTTGTCGTTGTTGTCGTTGTTGTCGTTGTTGTCGTTGTTGTTGTTGTCGTTGTTGTTGCGTGGCGGCGTGTAAAACCAATTTTTCATTTTGTGCCCGGCGGGCCATAAACTTTTGCGTATTATTTTTTATGCGCTGTCATAAATAAAAATATGTTTTGTTCTATGCAGAATCTAGCCGGCCAAGGGACGTATAGATGGATGGAAGGGTATGTGGATGGCGGGGTTGTGGGTAAACGGGAAGGGGATGGGGATGGGGAAGGGGAAGGGGAAGGGTGGGTGCGGGTAAGGCCCATTAAAGCGTGCTAATATACAATTTAAAATAAATTGCCAACAGAAAATAGATTTCATGCTCGGCGGGATTTCCACCACAGCCGAGCACAGACTTTAAAGTGTTCAACACAGCATATGCGGCGTATACGTTATTTGCACTCTGACATTTGCAACATGCCACCTATCTGCACGCACCCTTATATGCTGTGTAATGTCCTTTATGCTGGCATCAAACTCAAAGTCAAAGTTAATTTATGAGTCTCCGTGAAAGAGCAACGGGTACCAGCAAAGGGGTGTCTGTTTGTGAATATGTGTGTGTGTGCGTGTGTGTGTTTATTTGTGAGTGTGTGTATGTGTGAGTGTTAAGGGTGCTCGGTAAATTCAATAAACTTATGAAGTTACCGCGCATCAAATGCGTTCATTTCACTGACGATGACTCCTGCCAGCGCCAGGCTGGCCGACTGACTCACAGCGTCCTTGACGCACAGGATGTGCACATGCCAGTCAGCCACTCGGCACACACAATCAGTTGCTACCTGTTGCCGGTTCCAGCAACCGCTCCCAGCATTCCCCCTTCCCCTCACCTGCTGCTGCCGCCGCTGCTGTTGACTCATTGTTCAAATTATATTAAGCTTTGATCTCATTAATGGCGATAATGCGCGTCACAAGGTAAAAAGCCACACGGCGAAACACAAGCAACAGAGCCCCAGTCGGGTGTGACCGACTAGCAGTTACCCTGCTGCAGTTCCCGTTGACTTAATATTAATATTCTCAATATATTAAGTTTTTTTTTCACAAGGTAAAAAGCCACACAGCGAAACACAAGCAACAGAGCAACAGTCGGGTGTGACCGACTAGGAGATACCCTGGAACAATTTGATTAATTATATTTGATGACTTAAGTGCTAGACTTAAATAAGAGATAAGGTTCGTTATCAAGCCAAAGTTTATTTTCACTTTCTAAAGATTGTGACTGACAGAAGTTATATATATATATATATACATATAATTTAATATATATATACTTTAACTGCACAGCCATAGCCCCTTCTTCGGCCTGTTACAAACGTGTTCATAACCTTTATTGCCGTTTATAGCTATTTAGGCTAAAACAAACAGAGTATCTGAGTGCTCGATACGAAATGGTATAAAGCTCTATATGTTATATCTGTGTGCTATCGAACTTTTTAATTCACTGCACTTTTGTTACATTTTTAATTGTTTGTTTTTGTGCCATTTATCTTTATCACCTCCCTCTCCCTCCCTCCCTCTCTCTCTCTCTCTCCCTCATTGTTTATGGCTGTTGATTGTAGGTTGAATAAAAATACGTGAAAAACTGTTAAACGAAACCTTATAAAAGCAACTAATTTTTTCTTTTTAAAAAAATATACCATAAATTATATTGATTTAGTGATATTGTCAAAATATATCATTGTAACAATTATTTTAGCACATTGCACATTTTTATTTTTATTTTTATTACAAAAATTGATAAAACGAAAAATTTTAAAAAGTTAATAATATTCACTATAACAAATTATCTACCTGCAACCAAATCCAGTTTACATATTTTTCATATTATTATACAAATTGCTTGGCCAAAAGGTAATGCCGTCAACACATTTCTACCTTATATTTACCGTTCGTCTGTTTTTTTACGTCAATTGCATTTCTCTCCAACATAAAAACTGATTTATGCTACAATTTCATGCGCTTTCTTTCCTTTTTGACATGTGGCAAACGTTGGCCATGGCTAAAACAACTTCAAAAAAAAATAAAACAAAAAAACTTCAATGCGATTTTTTATGCTGACACAAATAAAACGCAACAAGAAATTGTCGAAAATTGAGCCTTTGGCATTTATGATTGGCTCCAACTTAAATAAATTGCTGCTATTTAAATTTGAAAATGTCCAACGGAGTGCACAAAAGCGAAAGAGTTTTCAAATTTTTGTAGGAAAATAAAAGTATAGTTAAAATAAAAAAAATCTTTGTTGAGATCCCTTTTTCAATTATAGCCGTGATTAGATATTGGTTTTGAAAACTATCTATGAATCTATATAAAATTTAGAGTTGTGGTCTAAAAATGCAAAAATATTCATTAAAGGCTCAAAATCGAATTAATATCAAATATTTGAAACGTTAAGAAAAAAATAACGATGTTCGCATTAACAGACTTTGCAACAATTTCAATAAAATAAACAAAGGTAATTATTGATTGACATTCAGAAACAGGTGAAATGCGTAACTTTGATTAGAACTGAATGCGGAAATATTTAGTTTCAGCTTTCAGTCATGTGCAGATGCGTGCACATCGATGCAAATAAGCTGCCCGGAATGCTATGAGAATGATTTATGAACGGACGGGGAGATTCCGTTGTTCCTTGTGCCTGGTGCCGCACATGAATTTGCATATGAAATTTTCTAATTGCAGTGAAATGTTCCCAACAGCAAATTGGCTGGGGGTACACATTAATGAATAATCCCTCTGCATGTTATTGCGGCCATTAGAGCAAAGGACATCGGCGGGATTGTGGCCATCTGGCTGTCGAGCGTAGCCATTCAAATTCAATGGTCATATGCGTCTTGGCCAGACAGCGGTCACATAAATACTTTCTCCGCACGTTTTATGGCCCAAACAGAAACTTGGGGACTGGCTTTTGAAAGGACTCTGCGAACTGCAGCGACAGGATATGCAATTCAATTTATTTCATTGCCGTTCTCGCTGGTGTCCACCACCTGCGGCAATCACATTAGGCATTACATGCAAACCGTTACCCAATTCGGCCCAAATACCACCACTCCCACACCAGCAAACGTCAAAGATTACAGCTGTACAATTTCCCAATAAGCATTATTCCATATAGTTTACGAGTGTGGCCGGCAAATCAATTGCAATTTGCATCGGCGATTTTATCATCTATTGGGTTAATCGACTACAATCGGCGATGGCTCCCATACAGATATTGATTTACCTCTCTATATGTATTCAATTTTAGTGCAAAATATTACAAAAATCTGTAATGAAATCATTTTTGGGTATGCAGGCAGTTAATTGAAATTTGAATAAGAGCAAGAAAATAGGAAAATGCGCCTAAATGTCATTTACAAAAAAAGTTTTGAGAGCAAGGCCTTGAACAATCCAACAACTAAATAATCTTAAGTACAGTCTATATACTAAATTTCGTGAATCCAACTGGAAAGAAATTTTTAATAGATGAAGATTGATTTCGATTCTAGCCGATTTCTAGCAAATTATCTAATACAGATTGTTAAAGAGCTCTCCTTCTATAGCCCACATATTTAGCTACGTATCTATGCCAATGACTTTGCATTTTTGGTCATGTTTTCGAGCGATCACTGTACTTGGCAAATACCACTTATAAAGATATATGATAAAGCCGTCCTCACCAACTCAATTGGTTATGTATTCAAATATAAATCTTGTTATCATAGGTTCACCCATGCCTTATATAAGCAAAGTGTGTATGTGTGTGTGCGTATGTATGACTAAGTAAGTATGCTGGCGCTTGTGCTTGTGCGTGAGTGTGTGTGTGTGTGTGTGTTGTTAATAACATCGTCAAAGCAAAATGTTTGTCGGCTAGTTTCTTGCTGTCCTGTCAATCAAGTGATTGAGCATCGTTCCTCCAGCCCAAGTCCGACAATATACACACACACACACACACACATACATGTGTATACACACACACACACAGACAACTCAGCTATTTTCCATGGTATTCTACTGCGCTTCCTTCCGTCCATTGATTTGACGTTTGAGCAGCAGGACGTACGCAAAAAGATGCTCATCATCGTCATTATCCTGGAACGTCCTGGCAGGCACTCTCGTCGATGCTGTCAGCACAAAATTATCAAATAGGCAACCTTTTACGTGGCAGACAACCCAACAACCCAACAACCCAACAAACCCAACAACCTCAACAATCTCAACAGGCTCGACCCGGCTTATCGGGTCGCAGCTGACCTTCGCAGCCTAAAATTATGCAACATAAACTAAAAATTAAACAAGCGCTCAACACAAAACAAATATTTGCTTGATAAACCAGTCGTTGAGTAAGGCATTGTGGAGGAGTGGGGGTGAGGGGTTCTGTAAGGTCAAACGATATTGTTGTTGTTGTTATTATTGTTGTTGGTATTTTTCATTGACATGCGGGCATCCAAAATTCGTAGTTGTCATCGTTGTTGTTGCTGCTGTTGTGTTTGCTGAAGCGGACAACCGCAAAGACAGACATAAACACTTCACGGCCAGAAGTTTTCGCGAGTTTTAGCCAACAACAACAACAATAAGTGCAACAACAACTTTAACAATAAGAACCACAGCAACTGCTACTTGAATTGTTGTTTGAGATGCGCAGCATTTCTTAAATAAAGACTTCAAAGTTCTCAGTTTCTTAACTGTTGTCGCTGACAAAAGATTTTCAAACAAAGCGAGACAGAAATGGAGTGGGAGAGGGAGAGGGAGAGTGAGAGTGAGAGAGTTACTTGCATCAGAATTTTCTCAAAATTCAAAGTCTGCCACACGACTAGCATATACCCTATATGCTTTTCTATATCAATAAATTGGAATACACACAGCTATATAAATATGAATATTTATGTATATCATATGTTATTATATAGTGCATAATGCATATATACAAGTAGATACCCTGCATTTCTTCCTAAAAAGTTTTAGTACAGCAGAACATTTTTATGCATCAATAACTGTTGTTTTCTTCTTTAATGTGGGCGAATACCCTGTGCCAATGCAAGCTAGACGGCAGATCTGACAGGCAATGGTGTTCACAAATACCCTGTATAAAATTTTAAGATTTATTGCTATTTATCAGTAAAAAAAATAACCCTACTCTATTAAACTTGTCAGATATCTTAAAATATTTTTTGTTGCAGCGAAAATGGACATGTGGGGTATATTAGTTTTGATGACATATATGTAACAGGCACAAAAAGGCATGAGAACTATAAATATTCTTAAATAATCAATATTCCTTTGTATGGATGAGTCGAACTTGACAACTAACAAAGTTAAACACCGGAATTTAGAAATATATTATAATAATATATTAATTCATTCTTTATCTGGCTCTATTTTTGTAATATCAAACAAAATCTGTAATCTAACTTGATTTTTAGGGCATAATGAGAATCTTGAAAATCTGCCAACATTTTTCTTCGTATTAAAAACATAATGTAATAGTAGAAGCACAGTTCAAAGTCAGATATTATTACTATAAAAAAAAAAAAAAAAAACAGAACAGCAAAGTAAATAAATATAATTTCGTATATACAGAGAAGCGCAGCTGCTGCATAAAGTGCTTAATAAGCGAAATGCTTGCGTGTGTGAATTTGTAAACGGTATCTATTAAGCGGGCAATCCCATCTGGAGCTTAACTTTGCGTCTGGCACATGTACATATATATGCATATGTATGTATAATTGTCTCGGGAAAATAAAGCCGTACGTGGCAATTGCTTGAGAACTTTCGATTTGGTTTTCTCTATCATTTTTATCCGCTCTATGAAGTTAGGAAAATGAATAGTTTTATCAACTTGTCAGTTTGCATGGCATTTGAGTTATTGAATCGGACGTAATGGCTTCGAATTGCGGTGCCCCTCAGATTGAGGGAAAGTGCTGACTCGTTTTTTCTCTTTCTCAGCCCCTTGGAGGTTGGAGCTCTCATCACATATTTATGAAGGCGACACGCACTTTACGAGGCGTACGAAACATTTTTTTTTTTTTTGTGGGACGAGTGCCACGCCCACTGTCATACACCGAATATGACTTTGGCAATATTTGGACTGAATGTTATAAAATGATTGTGAGAGGCCGCCAAATCGCAGCAGCTGCTCGTCACACTCACAGTGTGGGATTTAATTGGACATTTTTGCTAGGCAATCGTGAGAAGAAGTACTTGTCGAGCTCGAAGCTCAGCTGGTGCTCAAAAATATATGTTTTTTTTTTTGTGTCTTTTTTTTTTTTTTTGAATCGACTTTGAAGCAGAGTTTGGACGCCGCAGCGACTGGCAAAACGAAATTTCTGTGCTGTGTAGAAAATTTTATGCTTATTCCGGACTAGAATGAAACCTCGCGGGGTTCATTTGCCACTTTTTTTTTCTTTGTATTTATTTGTATTTATAATTTTTTTTTATTTCGTTTTTACTGAATTGAAATTGTGGCACAGCAGCATAATCAAAGTTTCAGCCACAAAGTAATTGTCAAAGAAAGAAAAAAAAAAGAAAAATATAACGAATTGATTAGCTTTAAGGAAGTGCGGGGCAGCCTTTCGGATTTTATGGCCAATTCCTAGGCATTTCGTACATGCCTAAGAAGTTCGCCACGTCGTTTCTACTCAGTGGAACTCGAGACCATAAAACATTTCTTTTTATCGATGGCAATTTCCCCCGTGCTGAACACGAACACGACTCAAACTGTCCGATTTTGCCCCGGACCAATAATTTAAGTGTGAGCGATTGCCAGAGCGGAGCGAGGCGCAGCTCGTGCCATCGAATCCATCGCAACATACGATAGTTATCGATTTTGGGATTAACAGTTGATTTTTTTTTAAATCAAACCTTTAAAGGCTATAAATTAGATTTATGTGATTTACACGAAAAATAAATAAGAATATTGTCAGAGCCGATTGCCAGAGCGGGGCGAGTCGCGTGCCTTTCCATGGCGTCATAGCTTAAAAGATACTAAAATTGAATATCGATATTTATCGATTTGTGGGACGACTCCTTCAGTAACCAAATATACGTAGTCTATAAGCAATCTTTAATGATTGCGGTACAATTATAAAGGATAAAAAGTAAAGTATCGATAGTAATCGATTTAAATATTTGATTTAAATGTATATTTAATAATACCAATCTGTACATCAAATAAATGTTAGCGCTTTAGAATAGAACATTAATGTTTATCGATTTGGGGATTAACTAATTAACGATTAATATTGAATAATATCGATATGAATCAATGTTAATATTTGCAAATATCATTTTAAATCCTATGGGAATAAGTCAAAGCAATAGAAGTCGTGACAAATTTTGGCCGAATCGAGTGCCATCTCTAGAGAGGGCATCAAAGAGGAGGATGTCGACTTTTGACCAGTAACTAGCAATTAGAAACAGTCGTTAAACAAACGAGTGGCAAGCGTTATTCCTTGCTCTTTACTGTTGTCCATTTGGCCATCAATTGCAACGTTATTTGTAAGTAAAAGTCAAAGGAAAAGTTTTGCTTATCAGCTGGAACGATGCATGTTTTATATGGCACCGAATGATGAATGGCAAATGTTGCAGCAACTGAAATGAGAAATTGCTCACGATTGCACATGAGATATACGAGATGACGATTCGGAGGCAATCTATTAGCCAGCTAATTGAACAGCAGTAAGTTCTTGAGCAACTTCTATTAAGTTGTCCCGCTGTGCACAGATTTGAGGTGCTGATTCAGTTGTCAAGCAAGCACAAAACTTTAAGATTTAACGTTGCAGCAGGTAAACGAAACTCCCCAACAAGCTGCACTAAATAATTGAGTTAAGGGGAGGCTACCTGATTGATAGCCAAAAGCTTTTTATGCTACCAAATAGTTAACGAAGCGTAACAGGTTAGAAATACCTTCGTTGCCGTATGTGGGTCGGTGTCTGGCTGCGTGTGTATGTACATATGTGTATAAATGTGTGTGCTCGGATGCTGTAACTGAGTCACACAAAATGCAGTTGCACTTCGCAATCCCTAATCAAAGCACCTGTCCCTGAGGATATCAGCAGCTAAAGCGTAAAGCGTAAAGCTGAACGCAGAGGAGTTTTTGCTTCATCCTTTTGGCCCAAAGCTTTGCTAAAGCTCTTTCTCCGCCAAATTTGGCAGTCGAAAGTGAAAAATGTTGCTATTTTTCAATCACTTTTCAGTTTGTTTCACAGTTTGTTAACTTTGCAATTAATTTATCTAGCACAGACAATTAATCAAGTCGAATATTTGAGTGAGTAGCTACGTGAAAATAATTTATAATTTCTCTATTTATAATTGTGGAAAATAAAATAAAAACAAAAAAAACAAACAAAAATGTTGCAGTCGACTGCGTGATACTCTGTGCTACTTAAATATCATAATTTAATAGGTATATAAATATGTATGTATATATAAAGTTCCCATAAAATATGCATTTTTTTTTTTTATTTTATGAGGGTATATTATAAATCTCTCTTAAGCTATACAAAAGTTGGAGGAGCGCGATTGTCAGTGGCTTCAAATGAAAGAGAGTCTGTGGCAAGGAGCAGTCCGCAGTCCGCAGTCCGCAGTTGCAACCCACTTGCAGATAGTTTTCAACTCAATTGGATAGCAAGAAGAAGCAGAGGTAAAAGTATTTAAGTTCAAGTGAGTTGCAAGAGGAGATTTACATTGCCGCTTTTCACTCAATTTGAATGCGAATTGTTGAATTGAAACGGAATTTATTTTTAATGCTGGCAATTTGCATTGGTTTAGAGCTCGAATCAAATGCGTTTTACAGCTGCGCCTCTAAAATCTTCAAATCTTTCCTTAGCCATTTGCAAACCCAATCCAACCCAATCCACAACCCAATCAGTGACAAAATGCGTGCAGCTGTCGCAGCCGCAACACAAAAATGTGTCTGCCACAATTCGAGGCAGCATCTGTTGGGCTCATCTACCTCTCTCATTCATTTGTGTCCCGTTCTGTTGTGTCCCGTTCTGTTGTGTCGACGTTCAATGTGGCATATCCTTGTTGGCTTTTGGTATCCCTCCTAGTATTCAGTTCGTCTGTTTTGTGCACGCTTCATGTCATGCGGAAATTGAATAGTTTCCGGTATCGAACAATGATTACTTTCGGCCCCAAAATGTCCACCCACAGTTAAGACAAGAGGCGAGCCCCACACTGCAGACCCCACCACCCGTTCCGCATTCCCGCTTGGGGCAACCTCTCGCAATGTGCAACAAAAATTGGTAGCTCCTGCATTTTGGCATAAATTGTGGCACGACCTCATAAATTATACGAGTTGTCTTTTAGCTCGGATCCATTCAATTTTTACCCAGCTAAAACCATCGATAGACACGGGTCACTTTCTTATGAATATTTCAATTACTACTATTATTCTTTGATAGAGTTTAGAATAATACTTGCTTAAATAACCGCTAATCTCTAGATTAAGAATTCAAGTATAACCCAGATTTTAACTTGGTCATGGATATCGAGTGCTTTGCTCTTAACTAATTCAAATATTAATCAAAATATTCCTAATTCTTTTTTTGTAAATTACAGAATTATCTGATTATTGACCATACTTTAAAATCGCTCGTTGTGCAACACTAAGAATTGGTATTTAGATATTTTCTTACTTGATTATAACTTAAAAATAAATTAAAGAATTATCTGGATCTTACATTAATTCAATTGGAAAGTTAAGTATTACAAATGCTGAATATCTCGTTATGCAACACTGAAAAATGGTGCTTAAAGTATTTCATACTTGTTTATATCTCAAGTGAGTTCCATTTGTCACAAATGCACAAAAGGCTTTTCTGTATATCAAAAAAGGGGCGTCAAACTCTTTAAAGCCTTTCAATGGGTGTAACGCACACTTTTTTCAAAGCTCTTTTTTGTTGCTCTCGCTGTTGGTGTTGCTTTTGCTGTTGCTTTGTTTATGCTTTTGTTATTTTTTCTGTTGCGTGGTGTCGGGCAACAGCATAATTCAAAGCATTGGAGAGTTATATAACGCATTTGTCAATGCCAGAAAAAAAAACCCATTTCGCTTTTTGGTTGCCTAGGATGACGCCTCTGCATGACATTGGACATTCCGATGTCCGATGTCCGATGGCCGATGTCCTTGGCGCATTCACTTTGTGCAAAATTGAAGCTTATTATTCCAACAGTAAGCAGCGTGAGGCCCCCCATAAACCCCCCCCCCCCACCCCTTCCGCATCTGGCACACCCTTTTGGGCGGCATCTCATCTTCACCTACCTGCCACACGCCACAATGTTGCACTCAAAGCAGCGCGTGTTATCAGAGTGAAGCCGTAGCATTTCAGGCAGCTTTTACTTGTGCCACATTTCCCGCTTGAAAAGCCACAGTTGCAACTCACCTGCAAAGAGAAGAACAAGACAAAAGAAAATATGAGCAAAAAAATTGGTATTTTATTGGGGTTCGGTACGGGGTTTTAGTTCAGTTCAGTTCAGTTCGTTTCGCTTCGGATCGGTTCGGTTCGGTTTGGTTCGGTTCGGTTCGCTTTGGTGGTTCGGTTCGGTACGCTGTCGAGGCTGCGGCGCGTGTTTTCCATTTAAAGAGGCTGCTTTGCATGGCAATTGTTGTTATAAATTATGCGTTGTCATGCCGGATGCGGAGAAGATCGGGGCAAAATAGAAAATGGCGAAAATGGAAAAGAGGAAACAGCAAGCGGGAAAACGCTCAACACTTTTAATTTGTGCATTTATACAATAAGACTAACAATTATAATGAATTAATCGGAATCAGAAAAACTGTTTACTGTTTTTTCTTTCTTAATTTAATCATTATAAATAAATGTAATATAATAATTAAAATTCTATATTAAACAAAATTTCATATAATGTGTAATATATATTCCTCACACTTAATATATATATATGTATACTATATTATATATCTTGACAAACAGATAAATGGATGTATCATCAGTTATAACGACTATAATATATGTACAGTTTTTTTTTATAAATAAGTGTTCAATAAAGAAACGTGCATCTATATTTTATTATTTAAAGTAGTGGAAAAATTGTTGTTGAACCTTACGGATGTATCTATTATTTTCATCATGAGTGTATATTAGACATATACAATACTATCCTCATAAGTTCATATGATAGACACCTATCAACTTATTGCTTTAGTTATTCTTCGAACTGATTAATTAATGAGTATATCAAATAATAATAAAAATTGAATTATTCATCTTATAATTCTTTTATCATATCTATAAAGCTATATCAACAATTTTAAGCATAACTTATGAATATCAAATATAATGATAAACTGATTCCAGTTCTTTTAACTGTTATTCACATAGATAAATGGGTGCATCATCAATTTAAGGGATAACTTATTACAAGGACTTCAAGGACTCAACGATAATTACGTGAGACAAGTGTTCCTCGAATCGAAAAGGAATGCGAAAAGGAGATGCTCGCCAATGCGGGCAATAATAATTTTAATTTAAATAACAGGATCATCGTTTAGTCCATTTCCCCCCCTTGGGGCACGTGACGAGCCGACGGCGTGTTGAGAGCGTTAAGGAGTGCCCAGTAAAGTTCTGAACAGAAGACCCCTTGGGGTAAAATGTGATTTTGTTTACCTAAAAGTTAAGCAATTTATTATTAAGAAAGTTTTGCAAGCGCGGCTAGAGAAAGGCGGCCGCGCCCCAAATTTTAATGGGAGGCTAGTCCGAAATATATATACAATATACTTTAATGGGATGACCTGTGTATGAAAAATGAGCATATTAAATAAAACATAACGGCAGAACTCAACACAAGTATGGCTGAGGGATATAGGCCATGAATTGAAAGGCTGCCAAAATCCAGGTCGTTAAGAGCGGAATCTCATCGGGAGTTTGGGCTATCACGAAGATATTATATAACCAATAAAGTTCGTAATCTGCGTACATAACACTTTTTTGGGTCTAGCAGAAAAAATGTTTTGGATCTATTTTATGTTTGTCCCCTGATTGATTTTTAAATATGATATTTACTTAAATCAAGGAATCAAACCATAATAAAATTAAAAATCTTGAGAATTGTGGAGACTATATAGAAATATTAGGGAATAAAATAATAGCAGATATAATAAAGGAGTTACATAAGAATAAAATTCTATCCAGTTCAAATAAACTTCTATCATATATGGTTTTGCTTTGATAATTAGGGGTATTCCAACAACTGATTCCTAGTTTTAGCTCATTGTTAGAGACGCGACCGCCTTAAACTATGTACAGGTGACCGAATTGTATTCAATTTGATTGCATTTACAGTTATAATTCTTGGGTTTCACGCACTCGGGGAATCCAATTACGTGTCTGAATTACTAAATTATTGGGGTCAGGCGAAATAAGGAAACGGAAACGCTAAAATTAGCGCTCTAAATTAATAAATAGCAAATTAAAAATGCATCAGCCTAATTTGTTTGCGCATCTTCTTTCTTTTAGCACAATAAATACAAAAACACCACCACTATCAACAACAACAACAACAATAAGCAAAAAATAAAAAAAAAAAAACAGCCGTATATGAGAATAAAAATGTAAGTAATTAATTTCACACGGAATAAGTTTGCAAATTTAATTGGCTTAACGCTGGCTTTTGACTGAATGACTGACTGACTGACTGACTGACTGACTGACAGTCAGGGCAGCAGAACGGGTCGAAACGTTAAGTTTTTTAGCATTAAACATTCAACAACATTCACTCAGCACTCACCTCTCATTCACCTGGCCTCACCTCACCTCACCCCGCCCCTCTTTTCAGCTCGTGCACTTAACTTTGCATTTGTTTTTGCACTGCAGCCTGATCTTTGCCATGGCCCCGACAAAGACAAAAAGAGAGTGACAGAGAGAGAGAGAGAGAGAGAGAGAGAGAGAGAGAGAGAGAGAAAGAGAGAGATGCTGGTTCCATGCTGCAATTGCATTCGTTGCAAAGAAGCTTTGCAAGTGGGAGATTTAGTGGCTGCCCCTCCATTAAGAAGCAACTACAATGCAATTGATTTTCGTTGTATTTGTTGTTGTTTTTATTTTCCAAGTGTCATTAAAACTATGCTAATTACTGTAATCCCACACGAAGATGCGGAGCGAAAGAGAGCGAAAGCTAGGGAATGCCGCATATATCATTTATAGAGAGTTAATTTATTTATTATATTTTATTTTTGCTGCTGTTGTTGTTGTTGTTGCTGTTTTAGTAATTGGCAGCGCAAAGTGGAATTGCGCTGTGCAAAACTTTTATTTTCCGATTCCAGTGAACTGGTTCTCGCGGGGAGCGGTCAGCGATCAGCAGTGAACCAACTGAGAACTGAAAAGCTGTTCGCTCGCTCAGCGATCGGTTCAAAGCATTCACAAGCGCTTGGATTCGGTTTCAGCTCGAAGCGTTTTTTTTTTTTATGTTATTTTATTTGCCTACATGCGTAGTGTATATAAAAAACTATGCACAAGATACACACATACATACATGTATTTATTAACAATGTTAATGTGTTCAAATAAAGTTAATTCAGCTAACGAAATGAATTGCAAAGTAAAAGCAGATATAAGCCTGGTTCAAAGGATGCGCAAAATCGGTTTCGACATGTGAGCCAAATAGTTAAAAGTTTAAAGAAGATCAATCGAGAGATTAGTGCATACAATATTCAATGTTTTGAAAACTGAATTTAGTCAAACAAAAACAAAGTTGTAAGCTAATCTCTATTAAGTTATAAATAATATATTATACAAAAATCAGCCGCCGGACGTTCAATTAAAAACTCTCCCGACTATAAATATTTATATGTACATACCAAACAATATTTATATGAAAGCAATAAAACTAATCGAAATTCTGAACATATAAAGATTTATTATTTTTTCCTGAATTTTACAGAAACAAAAATAAAATCTAACTTACTTAATAAGAAAAGAATTACGTCTTAAAGTAAGAGTTGAAATAGATTTAAAAAAAAAAAATACAAATTTGGTTTTATGCAAATAGACCGTCCGTATGAAACCAAGTTTGAGACTCCAGAGGATTGCATAATCCTTTATGGACAGTAGATTATATTTCCTTTAAGGATGGAGCCATTAATATTTGCGCCTTTTCCCAGTTGTTCTTAAACTAAGCGAAACGGCCCTTAAGTCACACAGTGTTCAGGTGAATGTCTCTGGAATACAGTTTTAGAGGCACTATTCCTAGAATTAAATGCAGTTACGCTATAATAACGGTACATTATCTAAGCCATATCGTACATTAGACATACATCATTTCGAATGGCTCGACGATGAGATGTACGAGTTGTAAATTGAAAATGATTTTGTTGTTCATTACTTGCCACTTGCTGCTCGCGTTGTTGTTTTACATATGACAATGCATGATTACCAATGCAGCAACAACAACAATAACAATAACAACAACAACAGCAGCAGCAGCAGCAGCAGCATGAACGACAAACAACAATAGTGTGAGTCAAACAATGGGCGCATCACAAAAATTTAAAATTGAAATTGCCGACAATATTATAAGCGAGCAAATCATGAAAGCTAGATTCTAAATCTTTCCACAGTTGTGGGAGTGGATAGAGGGGGAGGGTGATGGCGAGGAGAGGAGTGTATAGAGTGGGCGTGCTGGACGTTATTTATTTACCTGTTTGACATGTGCGCGACGCTCAAATTGAATGCCCGCCGGATTATGATCGGCAATGCCCAAGATATTAGATGTGACACCTGCTGGCATTGTTGTTGTTGTTGTTGTTGTTGTTCCATTTACTGTTGGTTGCAATTCTTTGGTTGTGCTTGCTGCTGTTGTTGTCGTCGTGGTTGAAGGCTGCGATGTGGCCAACACTGGCGCTGCTGCTGGCAGAGATATGGAATCCACATTGCCCTCCATTAGTGCATCCGCCGCCTGCAGCATGTGCGGCATGGGCAATAGATTAGCGGCGCCAATAGAAGAATGGGAGACGCTGCCGCTGCCGCTGCCCGTGCTGCTGCCGCTGCTGGTGTCATTGCTGCTACCAATGTTGCCGCTGCTTCGCAAACCAATCTCAATTACAATTTTGTTGGGCTGCTGCTGCGGCTGCGTTGTGGAGAGCAGACGGTGTAAGTTTTTAGGATGCGTTGCCGCTGATATGTAGTTGAGATCGCTTTTGGAGAGCTGATGCTGCTGCAACGTTGAGTACTGCTGCTCGACGAGTGCGGCGCGGGTTTGGGCCGCCTGATGGCCGCCATTTGCCGCCGCCGAATCGCTGGCGACCTTTTCGCGCAGCTTAACGATATTTGATATGTTGATGCTGTTGGTTAAAGTGATGCCCGTTATGCAGACCAGCACGATGGTCAGCAAGACGCCGCAGATGACTAACGTGGGCATTCGAAAACATTTTCTGCTGCACATTTTGCCTGCTCACTTTTTGGTTTGTCAGTGTTATCAGTGTTATCGTTTATCGATTATATCGATTATTATTGTTATCGCTATCGCTATCGCTGAAAGTACATGTAGTTTGGTAGTTTGTCAATATACTTTATTTGAAGTAAAACACAGTTGTTTTTTTTTTCGTCTTTCTTTTAGTCTTTTGCACTTTAGCCCCGTCCCCTGCGGTCGCATTCGGCTTGACTCGGCTCGGCTCGGCTCGGCTGGGGCTCGGCTGGGGCTCGACTTCGGCTTAGGTTCGTTTCGGTTCGCTTCGCTTTGATTCGCTTTCGCACTCTTTCGCCCAATGTTTGTCAACGTCTGCTGCGGTGCGCTGCTGAAACTCGAATGCAACTGCAGCGGCGCAGCTGAACTCGGCGCATTGCTTTGACACTGTTTCGCTCTCCGCAGCACCAGCACTCACTCTCTCTATCTTTCCCTCTCGCGCTCTCTGCGTTGCGATAACTTCAGCTGCACGTTCACCTTGGCGCCGGCGCCGCCGCTGCTGCTGCTGTTGTTGTTGTTATTATTATTGTTGTTGTTGTTGATGGCGTTGACGGCAAAGCCATCGCAGCTGCGCGCTGCGACAAGCAAACTTGCATGCCGTTACGTTTTTGTTGTTGTTTATATTCCCTTTGTTGTTGTTGCGTTAGATTATATTTAGCCGCCGATGTTGTTATTGTCTTTGTTATTAGTTTAATTATGCTGTGCACAGCGGCGCATTGACTTTTTTATTGCGTTGTATTTGCTGTTCCTCCTACCGAAAGGCCGCAGACAGGGCGAAATTCACAACAACAAAACGGTAATAATATAATCCCGCACAAAAGAAGGAGGAGAAGGAGCGCAAATAACGTTTCGCTTCTTAATTGCCATTCCCAAATTCGGGGCGCGCCAAAGCATGAGTAAGACACAAAATTGAAATTATTGTTCGACGACCATTTGAATGCTCTGCCATCGAGCAAAGCTGGCAACGAATTGAATTCAAGTTTGGGGCTGAGTGGACAGTCGGCTATTGCATGCAAACCAATTTATCCCTGATTAAACACTAATTAAAATTTCTTCAGCATGGCTGCATTGAAAGTGTAATCACCGTTAATTCCCGCAACGAACCGTTCCCGCACATACTTCAAGCGATTTTGCTTAGTCAATTTCTTGAACTCGTTGCCAAAAAAAAAAAAAAACAAAAAACAAACAAACTTTTAATTTGCGAGCATGCCGACTGGCTGGTACCCTGTACCAAAGACAAAGCATGATTGTGACTAAAATTCTCAACTTGATATTTACATTATTTAAAAACTTTTTTCTTAAATACTCTATTAATTTATAAGATTTTAAATAATTTTAATATACTATGTTAAAGACGTGCTAAAATGGAATTCAGAATGGATTTAAGAAGAACGTAATTTGTATAAAAGAAGCATACCCTATTATTTATTTGGGTAGTGGGTATACAAATACGCAAGCCATGTTTTGCCACTATTTAAGGGCTATTTTTCAAATGAATTAAACAACGAAGACGCAGCGTCAATAATTGAAATAAATGAAATACAAAACAAAAAAACGAAAAAAACGATAGAAAAAAACAAAAAACAAAGCTGAAGATTGCGACGCAGGCCGACCGAGTGGAACGTGAGAAAACTGGATGAAGTGGGTGCGTGTGTTGGATGGGGGGTACGCGGAGGAAGCTGCGGGAGCTACGATTTTATTTCTTGTCGATGTCATTTGCCCGAAAATATTTCGCCTAGGCAACAAGCGTTAATATTCAATTAAGCGAAATTCTTTACGTATATATATATATATATATGTGTGTGTAAATGTGTAAATGTGTGGTATATGAATGATACATTCGTGCGTGTGCAAGCGTGTCAAAGCTCTCGTATGCCGCTCAATTAAATCCGCAAGTATGCCTCGACCACAAAAAGTACCCAAAGCCACACGAATCCGACTCCAATTCCACATCTGCGAGAAGCTGAAGAACTGAACCAGAACAAAAGAGGCAAGCCGATAGACAAAAGGCAAAAGAAGGTGAAGGCCAGGAACTCGATAAGTTGTATAAAGGGTATTACGTTTGTGCGACAGCAGCCAAAAAGTTGTTCCAGAACCTGCCATTCAATTTCATAATTGATATTGATATAATAAACACGCATGTAACATCTATGTATATAAGACAGCCAAACTGCCAACTGCCAACTGCTAACTGCCACAACAAGTTATTAATAGGTAGTTGCATTCCACACAGTTACTGGTTTTTCTTCCCCTTTCATTGCTGGCATTTCTCTTTTCCAAAGGGCAAAAACTGTCAGAATGTCAACTTTCTAGATCTTAATGTCAACGGGCATGAATCTGGATAAGCTCTTAAACTACATATAAAATATACATACATACATACATAAAATACAAGAAGGCAGTCTGTTAGAAAATTTCAAATGCAAGACTGCAAAGTGGGTGTAAACTGTTGCATATATACATATATCATATACATATACATATAATATATACGATACATCTTCACATCATCCCGACAACACTTTTCACTATTATTTTCAAATGGCACAGCTTAAGTAGATGTTATTCGCACACAATAACAACTTATGCGATTAAGGACTTTTAAAATGCAGTTATTTACAACAAACCTTTGACAATTGCACTCAGTCAACAACATAATTCGAGAAAGCAGAAAGCAAAAAGCAGAAAGCAGAAAGCATTGCAATGCGCAACATATTCTCCTGATTTAGTGCATCAGGCGTGAGCTTTTGAATAATTATTTTGAAGAGCTTTTCGCTAACGCAGACCAGCAAAAAAGAAGAAATAGTAATCCATAAAATAAAAAGGAAATGCATTACAGACATAAATGTAAAGAATAAATTGTGCACTTATGCAGGCACAGGGTGTGTTCTGCTGTTCTTGTATGTGTGTGCGTGTGTGTGCAAGTGCAAGATGGTGGCAACTTCTTTATTAAATTAATGTAAGCAAATGGCAATTTTTCATAGCACACTTTTGTGGGCCATATATTACATTACAACGCCTCGTATGCGTAATGAATGGCAATGCAGCAATTTGCGAGCGCGATTCCCGGCGGACCGGACCGGACCGGACTGGGCCGAGCCTTCAACTAAACTGCATCAATTTTTTCTATCAACATTTGAAATAATTATTTAACACTTTGTCCTCCAACAATTTCAAATTCATTTTCATTTTCATTTTCAGCTCGATTTATATCAATATTAGAACAGTTTGTTTTTAGTCCCAAATGAAATCTGTACTTTGTATTTGCATTGCAAAACAATTAAAAATGTTGTACTAGAAATGTGTCGAATGCGCAATACTCTTTTCTCTCGAGACTGAAGTATTTTGTTAGATATTTTGTTGCCTTATTTTATACTGAATTCATTTAGTTTATTCATTAAAATGTTACATACGAGAGACCTTTCAGTTGCAAACGCCTTTTCAGTTGGCAAACATTCCAACAGTGAAACGAACGCTCTGTTTATTGTAGCTGTAAATCCGAAAGAATAATCAAACAAAGGAGTCCACAGACTCCAGGCAGAGAGGAATGTGGCCATGGCCAAGGGCAAACAGAGAACAAAGCTTCATTTCAGTTGTTGGCCAACTGTCAACATGACTGACATATCACATGCACGTCAGATTATTATTAATTATTTAATAATTAACTATCTGATGTCTTTTTCATTGGCGGTACCCAAACAAACAGATGAGCCACACACGACAGCAGCAGCAACAACGACAACGACAACAACAACAGCAACGAGACTCGAACAAATGTTCCTAATAAATATTTATAAATCCTCCCCGCATATAGAAAACATTCGCAACGAACATCGATAAACACAATTTGAGCATTTTTTGACTCTGTAAATGACAATTTTGATTCAAAAAATCTCTCTTTATAATTTATTAATTTATGCAGAATTAGGTATATTGTTTTTGCTAAATAATTTCGTTTCAATTCTATACAACTGGTTATCCCCAGATCCAACTGTCTAAAATAATACTTTCGTATGGATCTATTTTTAAGCATTTCGAACATATTTAATTGAACGTGTCAACCGTTCAGTGATGCGAATAGTTCATGACCTATTGAATAGTTCATGAACTGATAAATAAACTAGCGAATTAAATGACCCACAAAAGAAACATTGAATATATTCGTCAAACTGAACTAGAATTCATAAAAGATATATTTTTGTTTTTTCTATAATCAATATTATTGAATATTGAAGAATATTCAGACAAATATATTTTGCATCTTAATCACAATTAAACTGCTTTTAACAAGAATTCAACTGCAAAGCAAATTAAAATTTTTTGATTTCCTTTGAAATCAATTCAATTACCTTTGTTAAGCGGCTTTGGTATTAATTACAATAAATACGTTCCATTGTCTAAGGTCGATTTTACATTTATTGTTTAATAGGAAGAATTTATGTAAATTTATTGTATATAATGATGCTTATTAATCGCAATTCTTGGTAAGGTAGCGTATTGACGTCCTTTGAAGCCTCATTATATTTTCATTTCAGTGCGAGATGCGCAGCTCTCGAGAATCTCAGCCAGGGCCAGATTACGTCTTAAAGGAGCTCTACTAATTAGAGACGCATTCCAAGAATGAATGCGTTGAGTTCAGTTGTCGCTCAGAGAAATTGAAGCCTTAGCTACAGACGCAGTCAGATTTTCCAAGTGCGCGAAGACTGCAAATAGCCAAGGACGAGACTTAAGAGTGCGGCCTTGGATGTTAATCAGCGGAACGCGATTGCCAGCCAAAAGGGGAAACATCTGGTGAACATCTGGCTAAAAGCGGCGGAAGGCCCAAATGGAAGCGTTGCATATGTTGCAGCAGCTACAGCAGCTACGGCTGAAAACGTGGCCAAAATGAAATGAACTAGCGAAATTCTCAACGAATTTTTCACCAACCAAAAATGTGCAGAAACTGATGCAACTGCTGAATAAAACACACTGCAGGAAGAAGCATGATAAAACAGTGAATAAGAAGAAGAAGATAGAACAGATTTTCAGCATTTTAGGACCGTTAATAATGTACGCCCTAATTCGAATCGAGGCAACAGCCAACAAGCTGCACTAAATCCTGAATAATTTAGCTGATCTAGTTATATAATCAAAACCAAAATGGGTTAACCTTAAGTTTAGGCACTGACTGACAGGAAGACAAATTAAATCTAAAAGGCTATCAACTAATAGTAGTAGCAGTGGCTGTGGTAATACTCTGGAATTTGGCAAGCATTGATATACAACCCTTAACCAAAAATTGTATCTAGAAGCGTCCCCATAGACTGTGATTTACTTGACTTGGAGTTGAGCTATAGGAAGACAAACTTTATGCTGTATCTATTCAACTGTAGTATTGTCGTACAGGGTATACAAATTGTGATGATGGGCTCAGTTCTGTTGTTGGCTTTCATTGCGTATACGTAATGAAGTGCAGTTGGTGCAAATGCCAGACAATAGGATATTTAACTCGACAGGGAGTAGTTAGGCAGCTAGAAGCTAACTGTTAGCTGCCATTCAGCAGTCTATTGCAGCACTATAAATTATTAAAACTGTACCACAGCACTGCACGAAACAATAAAAGCCAAAAGCAACAACAGCAACAACAGCAACAGCAACTAGATATACAACAGACATGTTGTAAGTCACTTTTGTGCATGTCCATTGACTATGGAAGCAGTTTCTCTGTCATGTGACCTGTTTTCAATTGTCCAGCTGTGCTGCTCCTTTTGCTCCTTTTGCTGCTGCTGCTGCAGCTGCTGCTGTCCTGATGTCCCGCCGTGTTGTGCATTTGAGTTGTTAAGCAGAGGCAAACACGATATTTCCTTCAATCTAATGCGGCATGCGGCCGCCAACAGAAGCCCCCAGTTGCAGTTGCAGTTGCAAGCCTTGCACAAAGGTCAAAGTTGGTAACAAAAGATGTGCTCGATGTTGGTCCAAACAAAATCAATAGAAAACCGAAAATAAAAACCTAAAACCTAAAACCCAAACCTAAACCTAAACGAAACAGACACTAGTGGACCTTAATTAGTTGCTGTCAGGGTCGAAAGCTCAATGGCAACTGCGAACAGCACATAAATGAAAGCCAGGCTACAGTCGGGTGTGTGCGACTGCCAGTTACCCTAAACTCCCAACAAAACGCTTCTTCTTTCCCTCATGTATTGCATCTATGTTCCTTTCTTTCGTATTTATGTTCTACTTATAACATAATTTTTACTATTTTATATTTATCTTTAAGTTATTCAAAAATTAAATTAATTTAAGTTCTGTCTCAACGTATCTTCAATCTAGTCCGATCTATATAGTATGTATATTTCGCAATACAGAAGCAAAGCTAACAGAGGATGATCCGCTCTTAATGCGGTTGGCATTTTAAGTGGATAGTTAAGTCGCAGCTCGTGGGCAAAGTGCCAGACATGTCTAACCCACCTTTCGGTCTGTCTGTCTGTCTGTCTCAGAATGCATGTGTGCATGTGTGCGTGTGTGTGAAGCTGTCTTGTCCTTAGCACTGGGTCTCACACTCTTAACCCTCTGAGTGTCACATTTGCATTTCGAAGCAGTTCCCTACAGTTAAATGCCAGACATCAGTTACGCAACTTCTGGTCTCGATGCAGCAGCCACGACTTATCGGGGTTCTCTAAAAAAAAAAAAACGGATTTGCTGGATTCTAACGCTGAATAACAGTCAGAAATTATGTTTTGCAATTTGTGGAATTCGCTGGTTTCATTTTTTTTCTCTATTAAAGTACGAGAAAAATGTTGTTTGCATTTCATGCTAGGGAAGCTGTGAAGTAGGTGGGCGGAGACGAAAAATGAAATTACAGTTAAAACAGAGTGGAAGGAAATATAGGTAAAAGCAGTGCACACACTCACTTAAATATATATGTATCTACATGCATATTTATAGTATATAGTATATAGTAAATAGTATATAGTATATAGTATATAGTATAATATATGCACAGGTATTTCCAATCATCAACGCTTCTATTTTGTTGCTGTTTTATGCTCGCATAAGTGGTCGAGATATGAATAGGTAGATATCGATTTGAAAAAATGCATTGGCAGGTGCAAAGACAAGCATATGGACTATTGCAGGTAACCAACTTTTTAAGCTGAATACTTCAATTATTAAATTTCATTTAACATGTTTTTCTTTTTTAACATTCTTAAGATAAAATTCCTTTCGATTTACAATTTGTTTTACATCTAAAAGCTAGGTATTATAATTTTTAATATCAATAATAAAAACAATATAGAGAAAAGAAGGGCAAATACGTAAATTTGTATTAAACAAGTAACAAAAAAAAACTCTATTTAAATATACTCGACTACGAAATACTCTCAACCCCTTGCTGTGCTGCTGTTTATGCACGAATAAACGTGTTATCGATCACTAGGAAATGAAAAGATTTATCGATTTTTCGAAGATTTTTGAGAAGAAACCATTCGTAAAATTACAAGACTCTAGCTTTTATGGTTGCTGAGATTGACCCGTTCATACACACCGACAGACGGACAAGCCTCAAACGATTCGAATGCGGTTCCAAGAATACTTTATGGGATTGGCCACGCCTCCCACTGGCTATTACATACATTTTCACAAGCACGTTATACCCTGTTGAACCAATTTCAATGGGTTCTGGGCATAAAAACCAACTTGAGCATTTTTCAAAGTGGGGCTTAAAGTGTTTTGAGCCTCTGTTGCCTCTTCGATTGACTTCATTTGACAAACACACATACATACACACATATGTATATGTGTGTGTGTGTATATATGCATGTATCTTATGTCCAGAACTTTGCAGTTGTTGTGACAGTCAGTCTCTATTTCTATTAAACCTCTTTGAATGACTTTGGTAAAAGGATTTTCTGGTTTCGAATGCAGGCTGCAGCTGCAGCTGGCAGACAGGCATCAATGGTTGTTTTTGTTTTTGTTGCTGGTATTTGGCCAGTTGACAAAGGACAGCTGCGAGAGCCGCTACCACAAAATGGAACAAAATAGAGAACTGGGCAATTAAAATGCAACGAAATCCGAATTGCCAATAAAAATAAATAAAAGAAGCGAAAGTCGAGAAGCGGCCAAAAAGTCAGCAAATAATTTTACGATTTTACGATTTTACGATTTGTTCTCCATTGCAGTAAAAAAAAGCAAGTTACAAGCTGTAGTCAGGCGTGCTTGACTGAAGGATACTCTGCAATACGTGCTCTGCCACCAGTTGCAAAAAAAAGTAAAACAGTTTTAAGGGAAATGGATAGGGATAGTCAAAAACTTAAATATTCATAGTTCGTCTACACTTAAGAGTCTGAAACTAAATTCCACATTTATGTATTCTTGTACTCAAGAGTGACTTAGAGTGTGAACAAAGAGTTTTATATAATAGAAAAACTCTTTGTTTGAAAATCTGCATTTAATTTTGAAGTCTTCAGATATTAAATATATATTTAACATCTGGATTTATCTACCTAGAACTGTGTGTGCATTAAAATCTCTGCAGAGTGTTTTACAAATAGTAATATATATATATATATATATGGATTTGCTCCAAGACAAACTTGGCTTAAGTCCATTTATTTACTGCAGACACACATATATATAAATATTTTTCATTCGAAAAAGTAAACTTTTGTAGCCTTTAAAGCAGGGTTAATACATATATTATTTATAAGTACATATATATAAATTTTCAAATGAAGTCTGCAAAAGGACTAAAATAGAATTTTATAAAAACAAAGAGCTTTCGCCTCAGCGAGTTTTTATATAAAATTCCATTTTTTGCTTGGTTTCCTTTATGAATGAACCATTTTTATTGCATACTTTGAGGCGGAGCCGCAAGAATTATGACACGTTGACAAAACGGCGTTGAAAGCGCACTGAATTATTAATAACCAACGAAAAAAAAAAACAAAATAAAAATAAGTCAGTCGCTGTCCCAGTCAGAAGGTATTGGCAAAGGTGCTCTCAGGTAATCGCCATCGCATTGCCAAAGTCCATAAAAATGCAGACGAAGACTTGTTAAGTAAACCACACACGAAAACCAAAGCAAGTCAAACCAAAAACTCTACAACAACTACAACAACAACAACAACAACGAACTACAATAAATACAAATTTGTCTTGACATCAAATCAGACGTGTCAAACAGAGGCCCAAGTACTAAAACAAGTGGCCAGAAGTGGGTCCCATGTTCCGCACAGCTGATGAATGATTTTTATACCATGTTTTATTTTATATTTTTTTTTTTTACTTCTCAACCAGGTCAGCATCAGACATATGTGTGTGTGTGTGTGTGTATATATACGTACATATGGGTTGTCTTCGAAATTCCACCGAAAGCAATTTAAAATAAAAATGTATAAATTTACAAAAGTAAGAAAAACGAAAGCCATTTGTATGGCACGGCTTATGGATTGAGAGGAAAAACTCTGGCTCAAGGATTACACATTTTGGCCAGACCGTTTGGCAGAACATTTATTTAGCCATGTTTAAAGTAAGTAAGGGTTCTTATGGTAAGCCACGTATTTGATTTCCGTGTCTTTGCCTGGTGTGTGCACAATAAAATTCTATAAATACGCAAAACAATCAGTTGAGCTTAGATGTGAATTAAGTGAGGCGATCGAGAAAATAACTGCTAAGAGCGATGTTAATAATACGCCGGATAACCGAATACAATGCCAGTAAAGGAAGCCTAAATATTTGTTTGATAAGCAAAGAAACGAATAAATAAATAATAAACGAATCAGAAAAAAAATATAAAATGCAATCTTGCGCTTATCCTTCTTAAAGATAGATTACCGATTTACATAGAATATTGAGCAAGAATCATGAAGTCTAAATCCAGCATTCAAAAATATTATTCTCTCTCGATTGACTGCAATATATTGTAATCATTGTGTAAAAAGGGTATTGTGCAGCCGGTTATACCTGACTACATAGTTTTGCACATTTTAAAGAAATTAAAACTCTTGCAATTAAAAATTAAACTCGATAAAATTAAAACTCGATATGGTATTTATAAGAAATACTAAAATCGATTACTGTTATCGATATCGATCAACACTATTGGCAATAAATGGAACTGCCCTCGTTGTTTGCTTCTACTGCTGCTGCTGCTGCTGCTGCTGTTGCTGATAGCGCACGTAGAGATACTAAGACGAGGCATGCATTTGTTGCATGCCACCCATCAAGTGGATGGCTCCAGCACCAGCGTAAAAACAACAACAAGAACAACAACACCAACAGCAACAACATTCCGCCGCCATCGGCTTAGCCTGGCTTACTTCCAGCGCTTAAGTGCACTCGAGTTGGCTGTAAACACACACACAGACAAACAAACACACACACACACACACACACACACACACACACACACACACACATGTACAGACGCGGCTCTAAGCGCGAGGTGGGCATATAAAATTACACTCAATGCGATGTGGGCGTGACCACAGAATGGGCGAGTACTGAAATTGGCAGAGATGATACGCTTTTTTCTAGGCACAACAGGATGTGGCATAAACACATGTATATATGTGTGTGTGTATGTGTGCGTGTGCGTGTGCGTGTGCGTGTGCGTGTGCGTGTGTGAGACGAGGCCGTAACGCTCTTTGTTTCAGCTTTTCAACTTTGGCTCTAGGTTGAGCTTTGGTTTTAGCTTCAAATTCAGCAACAGCAACAGCAACAGCATCAGCATCAGCATCAGCATCAACTTTAGGTGCAACTTTAGCGGCGGTTAGCAGCACGGACCATCTGTATTTATTATTATGTATTTATTATGTTGCTCAAGTGAAATATAACGCATTATGTGGTCCTTTTTCACAACTGTCGGTGTGTGAGTGTATGCCTTTAGGCGCCCGTGTGTAGGTCTGTGTGTGTGCGTGTGTGTGTGTGTCTCTCTGTTTATTTGTATTTAGTGAAATGCATTTACAAGAGTTCTCTATGACACGAATGTTCACCTAAAATTACAATTTTTTAGCTTCTACCCATTGGGTACAAGTATTGAGGGTGTAATGATTCACATAAAATGTTATGTAACAGGCAAATGGAGGCGTTACTCAGATAATGTGTAATCAGAAAAAGCAGCTGATTCCGTATCATTATATATATCAAAATAGATTTCGATGTCTACTCTTATTTCATTCAAATTCGAATTCAATTTGTAGCGAGTGGAAAGAAGTATTTGTACCCTGTAAATCTCGTAACAATTCTAAGTTTAAACTTAAGTTATTCAGTAAAGTCAAGGAACTGCATAAAGTGTAGTAATATGCGTGTCTTGAGTTACAGGGCATCTGCTAGTCGGGCATTTTTCTTTTTTCTTGTATTTTTTATTATATCACTTGTAGGCCCTTAAAAGTAGTCTATTAAAGCAACAGAGCAGGCCAAAATTAAAGAAAACAGGCAAATCCATCGAAAAACAACAAACTAGAGAGTGAAAAACAAAGAAAGAGAGAGAGAGAGAGAGAGAGAGAGATAGACTGAACAAAGTGACAAAAAGACTGCAGAAAAAGGAGAAACAGAATGAGAGATTGACGGCTACAAAGAGGGTGAACGGAGAGAGACACAGAGAAAGAAGACAGAAAAACGGAAAGAAAGAATAATCACAAGAGGAAAGAGGACAAATAGAGTGAGAAAGAGGATCGAGAAAAGCCAGACAGACAGGAAGTAGACAGAAACGTAGAAAGAGAGGCAGAGAAATGAGATAAACCAAAGTAGAGAGAGCAAAGTAGAAACTACGTGAAAAGGATGCAGAAACAGGTTAAGGAAGCAGACAGAAAAATAAAAAGAGCGAGAGAGACAGAGAAAATCCACGAATTACATAAATTCAAAACAAGTCCGTGACTAACTAATCCAAGGATTAAATGGAAAACCAGGTTAACGAACGAACTTTAAGCCGAAGCAGTGAATATTTCCAAATGGATGTGCAGCTCAGATTATTCAACATTCGCATATCCAAATGTTATGCTGTGAATATCTAAAAGAGTTCTCAAAAATAAGAACTACCGAGATACATAACCTTCTAGTGTATGTATTGACGAATTACTTACATATTTTCTATAGATAATTCAAAGAAAACCTTAGCAAGGATCATAGGATATCTTTTAGTTGAACGCTTTTGGCAAAAAGTCGTCTACTTTTTGACATATTTGCTTGTTTTTTATTTGAAACAAAATTCGTGTGGAGAATTTTTGTGGCTTGCTGTGCGCGAATTTGAATTTTGTTGATAGCTCGGATTCTGTCCTCGGGGGACGAATTGGACGTGTTTTTTTTTTCCAAAATGTCGCCATGATTTTTTTTTTTTTTTTTTCTTTTTTGTTTTTGTATTTACTTATGCATATCATATTTTATTTTTATCTTATTTATGACTTTGAGTTTGGGCCATTAGAATTTGAATGCAATAATGACTTTTTGATGTTGCTTGTCGAAACGTTTTGAATTGGGAAGGACACGTTTTATATATTTTATATTCAGTGTGGAACACATGAAGCAATTCATTAGAGAATATTCTTAATTTAAATGAGCACAACGCTAAGCTAAATGCAAGCGTATCAATGTGTGTTTTATCACCTGGGCATTAGCGTACATTTTAATGCAGACCGTTTGGCAGGTATCTGCAAAGTGTAAAACATTTGAATGTATCTTATTTTTACCAGCTGAACGAACTTTTGTTTTATTACCTGAGCAACACATTAAACGCAGGTATGCAAATATCTGCAAAGTGTAAAACACTTGAATCTATCTGCTTTTTAACAGTTGAACAAACTTTTGTTGGCATTAAACTCATTTTCTCAACTTTAAACAAGAATCCAAAGATTGCTTTTAAGATCTCAGAGATTAAAGTGTGGATCGCTTCTCTGAACAATCACCATATTTTAAAAGCTTGTAAAATGTTGTTGACATGCAAAAAAAAAAAACAAAATTGGAAGAATTTATATACATCGCATACCAAATTAAATATGGATATCTACTTTGCTTCGCTTTATCATTTTACTGATAATCTTCTATAGATATGAAACTAAGCATTATTTTTTCCTCGCTATGCAATAAAAATGTTTTTCACTGTGATAAAACTTTTTTTTTCTTAAGGACTGCAAATATAATTTGTATGCTAATTGTTAATTAGTATTTTTTGTTAAATTTTTAAGCAATGCGATCAGCGCTTGTTGCAAATATAACCAAATTTAAAGATAATAATTTCTATAATGTTGATTCCAAACATTTTCATCTCGAAATGTGGGCACATTTTGTTATTTCCTGTTAGCTTTTGTCACTCACTCATTAAAATGTAAACACCGAGAATAAATAAGAAACAAGAACAAAAATGAGCAAAAAAAAAGTGCGGAACGGATGCAAGGACTGCCCAAAATGGCGTCATTAACACATTGCACATCCGTTTCCGCACGCAGCCCGATGCCTGAACGAGCTGCATGGCCAACCACAATTAATACCAGCCAAACAATGAAGTCCCCGTGTTGCCACTCGCGGCGTCCGACTGAAGCACAATGCACCTGAACGCTTTGTTATTGTTTATTTACGCGCTTTTGGCCGGCCTGGTTGGCTCGAGTAGCGGAATTAAGATGATGGCCAAAACAGACGGTTGACTCAATGTAAACGAACGCGTTAACAGTGGAAAGTCTGTCCAGGGGTTTCCTGCTTTTTCTGAAGATGATGGCAGCTTCGTTTTGTTTCAGCTACAGCCATTCATTTAGTTCAGATGCCAAGCAGGAAGCAGCTACGGCTGCCGCTGCAGCTGCTGCTAATGCTGCTGCCACTGCTGCCACTGCTGCAGGTAGCCTTGAGCACAACACAACCGTAGACAAGCGCCAACGACAACAGCGACGGCGGAATATATAGCCCGATTGACATCGAGTCGTGCGCGTGCGAGTGTTGCGTTGCGTGGAGTTGACGCTTTCAGTGCAGACGAGACATTAAACGCGCCAGAGCAAAACATCAACACAAGAAGCCAGCGAAGCAAACGGACGGACCGGCCAGGCGGCCAGGCGGCCAAACGGCGCCATTGGGCCCAACGCTGGACGCCCAACAGCGGCAGCCGAACGGCCCTCGATTGAGAGCCGAACGCCGCTCGATTCCCAGCCGAACGCCATTCGTGACAACGAATTGAGTCGAGAGGCAAGTCGCAACGAGTTGGAAGTCGAATGAGACACAGCCCATCCATTCATACCACATCTTGCATACTCTATAAATGCATTTATAATAGCATACAAATATTCATTGTACTTATTTCGTAGTGAATGTTAATCAAGAGTTGCATTATTAAAATTAAATAAATTAACACTTAATATAATTTTATTTACATTATTAAATAGAAGTAAGCTGTTTAATTCAAATAATTCTTTATTGCCTTTTTATTTAAAAATGTATTTAAATGTATGATAAGTGCATTAACAATATATCTATATACATAGTGCATATTGTTATCTTTTTATAAACAGAGCATCCACTCTTTCTACCTAGGCAATATACCCTTGAAAATTGGCCTTGAGCTTTTACCCAAACCACGAAATTAAGTTGGCAGTTCGCGAGTTTTGGCGCCAAGAAAATGTGCGTTTGTTAAAGCTACCACAAAAAGAGCTTTTCACTGAAGCTCAACGTTGCGCACGTTGGGACGGAACGATTTGGCAATGGATCAAACTAAATGTTCCCTCTCAAAGCAGAAGCTTCTTGTTCAGTTGCCTCGTCGCCGTTCTCCAGAGCGGTTGGCGGCGCACGAAAGTATGGTTCAGGTGCGAATCGCACGCTCAGGTGTTTGCATGTCTGCGATGTTATTATGCGAGGTATGAAGCCGCTAGCAAGAAAAAGGTCATATGCCATGTGGCAAATGGCACAGCCAAATACCCAAGGGTCAGAGGCAACTAGGGATTATGTGCGACGCAAATGACGATGCAAATGAACGCAGTTTAGCCTTGCCTTGGCAGACAAACATAATGCACGTTCTTCAAAGTCGGGCGATCAATTAAGATCACGATCGTTGAACCGGATTTACTTGGAAGACATTTTCGCTCAACTTATGAATTGAGTACGATTGTAATGGCTATAGTCGGGTGTGCCCGACTAGAAGATACCCTGTACTCTGTGCCATGATGTTGATATGACATATTAGCTTAAACATTCATACATATCTAGCTATATATTTAATTTTTACATACTTACCTTTTAACGTTAATTTTACTTCTTATATTTATGGATAATTTCTTATTTATTAACTCAGTCATGATAATGACACCAAAATCATGCTAATATATATAACTAAATATGGACAACGATGTTAACCGATATCGATCTAACGGAACGGAATGAAGGTAATGAAAATGCTTTGCTCTATGAACTTTTCATAAGAATATTTATCTATTTATAATACCAGTTTGAAAGAGTTTAGGCTAAACTTGGCCAATTAAAAAGTGTGGCGCGCCCCAATTAAGTGACTCCCCTCGACAATTTCGTTTTATGGACTCTCCCCAATATTCATTTGTGTACAAAAACTATGGACTTGGACAATGGAATTGTTTGTGGCAAGTGTTTCAATGATGTTGCCGCTGTAGTCGCTGCTGGTTATTGACACAAATCGCTAAAAGTACGCCGGACAGTCGTTGTTGTTGTTGTCGTTGTTGCTGCTGTTGATGTTCTAGGTTTTTATTGTTTCTGTTGTTTGTATTTATCTGCATGCATGGCACGAACACACATACACACACACAAACACACACACAGAAATAGACACAAAATTGTTGTGCGCTTGTGAAAGCCAAGCCCGTTCGCACTTGGCCAATTAAATGTCACCAGCAGCCCAAAACATTCTGTAAAAGTGTGTGTGTGTGCGTGTAAATGAACGCAATGACTAAATTAACTATGGATTGTCCACAAAATGAGGTCGGGGAATTGTTGAATTTCAGTCTTTGGTAAAAAAAATGTTAAACTCCAAATTTAAACGCAATGAATTCAACACAAATGAAATTCGAACCTATATTTAAATAATATATTTAAGCATTCAAACTAACAATTAGAATATTTTAGAGCGAAGCGTGAGATATGTATATATATATATATATTATATATACAGAGAGTTTAAGCCAATTTTTAATAAGCACTCACGAACATTTTGTGCTAAAAGGTTCGTTAAACAGTTGAACAAAAAATGATTTGATGATAGTTACAGATAGTTTAATATATAGAGTTTTACCGCAATTTACTTTAAAATTGTTTGTATTGTATGTTGCTTTTTAATGACTATTTAAAAGTTTAACTGCCTTATCTGTTGCTACAAAAGCGTAACAGATACTTAAATCCCAAATCAAATATATACAGATATGTGTGAATCAAATTATAAACACATTAAATATGGATTACATAACTCATTTGTATTTTCACTCAGTTCAATAATTTCTTAAATGTGCAATTTCCTCCATTTTTGTGTCTTTGTAAAAAGTTTATAAAATGTGTTAAGTCTTGCGGATCGAATTACCGTTACAATGCGGAAATGCAATAGAGACGAATGCATTTTCTTTTATTTTACAGATATTTAATATCTGTAAATGTTAATATGTGTGTTATATAAATTAAAAAATTATAAATGATCAAATCGGAACTATAATTTAATTGTTTGGAAATTCAAATGTTAAGGAAAATAGTTCGGCAAATATATTTATTTACTTTATAACTGTTTACTTAATAACATTCTACATTCGTCTAGTTTCGAAATGACAAAGAAACAGTTAAATAAATACAAATAATTTCTAGCTTAAACATCTGTTGCAAAATGTTCGTTACAGCAGTGTTTAAACTTTTTGATGATTAATAGAATAAGACAAAAATGTTATGAATGGAAAATTGTATCTGACTTGTTTTTCCCAACGGTTTAAGTAGAATGTGTGTTTGGATACAAAAAAAAAAAAAACAAGAAAAAAAGTGCAACAATAAAAATTGTCTACTTGTCGGCAATTAAATTGTTTAATCGTGATTAAAGGCCCGGAAACTGGTTTTCCTTTAAAATATTGCCCACATTTGAAAGATTAAAACAAAAGAGAACGACGAGAAAAGTCAATTAAGTATTTAAGATGGAAAACTAGCAATGGAAAAATTGAGACTGAAAAACTGACACTTCACAAACTGAAGCTTACAAATTTCATTAGTTTAAATATGTCAGATGGAAGAGTGAACCATAAATTCTAACCACTAAGTAAAATTAATTAAATAAGGTTTTTTAGTTTAAGTACACAGAGAAAAGAACATTAAACTAGACATTAGGCAATTGTTTTCTGGACTTGAAATAAACATTTAGTTAATAATTAATTTCAAATTTAACAACACCATTTTTTTGTAGAATTTTTTCTCTCTGTATAGCTAATCTATTTGCTTTTAAGCCCTTTGCTTCAGCTTTTAAGTTTAATCATCAAATTTCCATTTTAAAAATATATACCAAGCAAATAATAAACAAAGTTATTAGGGAAAATAGTTAAAGTTACACTTTAAGTGTAAGACTAATTATTGGATCTACAACTGCTCGGTTCGATCATTAGCAAAACCCTCTTTAAAGCCCTTGCCGTTCGTTCGGCATAAAAGACAATTCGTAAAGTTTATCTCGCTGGCTTCTAAAATTCACATGGAAGAGAAACTGAGAGAGGAATAAATAGCCTGGAGCAAGGTCGGCCACGTCTATAAGAAATCGAAATGAAAAGCAAATACAAAAAAAAATCAACTTGATACAACAGTCTACAGGGTATCAGAGATAAGCGAGAGTGGACCATACGTAGGAGCTCAAGTGTTGAAATTTGAAATCGCGTTTGTCGATCTTCAGTCTCAAACAACAACAACAAAAACAACAACAACAACAACAAACACAAACCACAACGATCCTAATTAATAGCTTTTTATTGTATCGCAGCAACATTTCAGTTTCTATAAAACTGCTGGGAACGCAAAGCAAAACAAAGAATAGCAAAAAAGTGAGCTAGCCGAGAATGCCTGGCTTGGAAATACCCTATTTTTTGAGTCAACTTCTGATAACATACCAAAATATAATTGACAATTATTTCAAATAATTGGAAAGGCATAAATTAATATATTATATATGCATATACCTTCTGTATACCCTGTTTGAGTTACTTCAGATAAAACACCAAAATATAATTGACAATTATTATAAATAGTTGAAAAGGCATAATTTAGCTATTGAACAATATTATATATGTATACCTTGTGAATACCCTGCTTTTGAGTTGACATACCAAAATTAAGGTTGTTAATAACTAAGAGGTATTTTATATGGGTGGAAAGGAATCAATTAGCTTGCTATCCAACAAGATTATTTATATATACTATGTATAGGTCATGCGATCTAGATGTGTCATACGTCCCCACAACTTAATCATACCCTCTTAAATGTCAACATTAATTGTGGCATTGTTGTTGTTGTTGTTGTTGTTGTTGTTGTTGTTGTTGACGTTGCTGTTGTTTGAATTGCTGAATCTGTTCATAACGATTAAGACCTTTTTTTGCTTTACTTAATAGAGTTAAGCGCCTAGAATTCTGGGTCAGTAGAATACATAATAAGCAAAAGCAAAAATATGTAGAATTGGGTTGCGAAGTGAAAACAATATAAAAAAACAAATTTAAAAAAATATTAAAAGGAATCACACCATATTGAAATATCTCTTATTATCGCTCCAACCTACCTAAAACTGAATTTGGGCAGTACATCTACATATGTATAAATTCATATACATACATATGTATATAGAAAAATATGTTTTTCAGCTTTATTGTATTAACTGTACAGCCAGAAAGAATTCTAATTTAGTTCTAATTTAATTGCAAACATATGTAATATCCCATACCATATCTCTATTTCGAGCACTGATTCGTTTGCTATCAATTCCAAATAGATCGTAAAATTGAACCCATCTTGTCGAATGCAGGAAATTATATTGGTTTACCTTCAAGGTTAAGATTGTGCCAAAGTCATACAGATATGGCTACATTAATAAGATTGTTTGCTTAGATCGAAAACATATATCTGCACATTTCATTAGTTCAGATTTTGGATCGAAAATGTTAAGTTTTAAACTCAATTAAGTAACGTTGATTATCTTGAAATTAGTTCATTAATTTATGAATTGTTTTCAACGCTTTCATTCAGCATATAAAAATTAATTTTGAAATTTAGCTTATATGTATGAATCTGTTTGTTTGTTTTTTTATATATGTTAGTCATGGAGTTATCGACGTTAAATTTGTCGTCGCAGCATCCGACAGTTTTTTTTTTTTTCTTCAACAAACGACGGAAATACAAAAGCGTAAAGAGGAGAGAAATACTAAAAAATCACGAGGTCGAATTAGCTGATAAGGCGAGACGAAAAACCGATTTTAAATAAAGGCTAGCAACAAATAGATCTTACATAAGAGCAAAACGCTCCACGCAATCCGTGTGGGAGAAACTGTTCGTCATGCATGATTGTTGTTTTTTTTTTTCCCCCGTTTATAAAGATTAGCACTTACCTCTATAACTTTAAGCCGCTTCTCCTTGATGCCTGCCTCATCGTGGTCGGCCGATAGATCCTTGCCAATACCCATCGGCATCTTCAGCTGCTGCTCGGCCAACGGAGGGCTATTGTTGTTGTTGTTGTTGTTATGGGTTGTATCATCCGCTGCTTGCGCGGATACACGATGTGGGGCGGCCAAGTCTGGGGCTGCTTCTTGCTCCAGGGGCTGCTCTTGCTGAGCAGCCGGCACTGGCGCCGGCGCCTGGGCAACCGCATCGCCTGCCCCCGCCGCTGCCACCTGCGGCTCTTCCAGTATGTCGCCCAGCTCGGCTATGATCTTCTTCTGCAGACGTTGGCGATCCCCGATAAAGTGGGGATCATCGTCGCGCAGCGCATGCGCTGCCAGCGGGGGAGCCGGTATGAAAATCTCGGGACCGGCCTTTTGGAAGTGCTTGTAGACGCGCAGCACGCGCTCGCTGCCAAAGTTGTCTGGCAGCAGGAAAATGCCGCCGAAGCAGAGGAAGCACAGAGTCGCCAGCACGAGTCCAATCAGACATTTTTCGCGCGAGTGGAAGTTGGATTTGCGTCCAATTGGTCCAATTCGATACATTTTCGCCTTTTGTGTTGTTCTTGTTGCACTTTTTCTTGTTGCTGCTGCTGTTGTTGTTGTTGTTGTTGTTGTTGTTGTTGTTGTTGCTGCTGTAGTTGTAGTTGTCTGTGTGTTAGTTGCTGCGTCTCAGCTGTTCGACCGCACTGTCGTGCCGGCTTTCAATACATATTTACCGACACACTCACACTCACACTCGCACACACACACGCAGACGCAGTCGCAGGCAGACACTTTTTTAGTTAAACAGTTGCATTTTTGTTGTAGCCCCCTCTTGTCTGTTTTATATTTTTGTATTACTTGGCTATTTTTGGCGATTCATATGACACGTAAGCGCAGGCGAAAAACTTTTAAAACAATTTCAAATTACTAACAAATATATATACATACATACATACATATACATATACATATACATATACATATACATATATGTCGAACAGCGTGTCGAAGCTAAAAACGCAACGCTGTCGCTTACAAACTGCGACAACGGCAACCGCGGCGTGGCGTATGGCTATATTCGCAAAAAAGAGAGAGTGAGAGAGAAAGAAGAAGAGAGTGGAGTGAACCGACAGAGAGAGAGAGAGAGAGAGAGAGAGAGAGAGGCAGAGCTGGAGATAGCACGAGCAAGCGAGGCTGTGTGCGAGAGACGCGTACGCAATTTGCAATCAGCAAAAGCAGCAATGCTAGCGACTCCAGTTATTACAGATTACCGTTAGCTCAAATTAACCGTACTTAGAGCGCCAGAGATGCGAAAAGTTTCCCCCAAAGCAACGGGGCGTGTGACAAATTATTACAGCTGTGCGAATGTAAAAGAGGGTGGCTGCGTTCCAGCTCAGCCTGATTGGACAAAGAGTGAGGTGTAGCAGCCAGCCGCTGCTGACGCCGCTGTCAGTCGTTGCTGTTGCCGTTGTCGTTGTCTGCTTTGATTTTTTGCAAATGACTTTTGTTGCTGTTGTTTTTGTCGCCGCAGTTATTGTTGCTGAGTCGGCAGCACTTTCTATTTGAACAACGGCACAAAAAGCCAACCGCAAATTTTCATTATAGCCTGGCGCTTATGATTTGTTGTTTACAACAAATATTAAACACACATACAAACACACACAAACACTTATTTATGTATAAACGAACTAAATAAACACAACGCGTATTTGTCTTAAATAACTATTTAACATAAATTCGCACAAAATTTCATTTATTATACGTTAGATCACAGTGGAAGCAGCAGCATAACACGAACGGGAGCGGTAGAGCGTTTAAAATGTTTCCATTCCTTTCACGAATATTTATTGTATTTTGTTTTATACTTGCATTTCGGATATTTTTGTTGTCATAGCGTTGCCATATTTCGTTACAGTCACCTGGCTAAACAGACGATGTGCAACACTGTTAACATAATTTGCCTTTAAAATACATGAACTTTTAAAATACATTTTCTTTAAAAATATATGTGTTTTTATAAATACTTCTCTTATACAAAATAAATATTTTTATATTTAAGACTTTTTTTTAAATGTTTAAATTTCTAAGGCGCTTTGTGCAAATGATAGAGCTTTTCGATAAGATAAGAAATTAATCGATAGCTTTTCGATTGGCAAGTTGTGGAGCTTGTCTTTTTGTTTTGTCTTAATCTGTAAGAATTTCGTAAATTCATTAAATTCAAGCTGCGATTATGGAAAAGTGGCTGAGTGAAACATTGTCCAAGTGCCTGGACTGTGTGGTCACGAATGAAATGATGTCGTAGGTTTTCAAATCCGTACAACATATTTAAATCTAATGAACAATTTTGAAAACCCAGCACCATTTTGGCCATCAAAGATGACCAGGAGTTTGACAACTACTTTGGTAACCTGCTAAGCGAGGACATAGAGGACCACCGCTTGTTTTTGCACAACTGCCGCCGTATGCTGCTCAGCGGAAAGCAGCCACGTAGCAATGCGAAAAGCAAAGCGCCTGTTGTCGCAAATTCGCCGCCATCCCAGAAGAGCGGCGGTGGAGCAGCTAAAAAGCAGGGAAAATATGTCAACATGTTCTCCGGCGATGGCAAACTCATGGGTAACACGGTTCTGCTGAAGGGTCGACGCAGCTGCGACTGCCAGGCGGCCGAACACAAGCTGATTAACAACTGCCTCGGATGCGGACGCATTGTGTGCGAGCAGGAGGGCAGCGGACCGTGCCTCTGCTGTGGGAAGCCGGTATATACCAATGAGGAGGAGCAACAGTTGGCAAAGGCCGCAGCCCCAACACGTAATAGCACAAAGGGTCAGGGCAAGGGGCTAAAGAAGCAACAGCCGCCAGTGTCCGGCAAATCCAGTAAGGAATCCTCGCTGCAGCAAGCGGTGGCACAACGCGACCGCTTGCTTGAGTATGACCGGAACAGCGAGAAGCGTACGACAGTCATCGACGATGAGTTGGACTACTTCCAGGAGAATTCCGTGTGGCTAACGGATGCTGAGCGCGAGAAGTACGAGCAGCTGAAAAGCGAGATGCACGAACTGAAGCACGGCAGCCGGCTGAAGCGGAAAATCAAGGTGGACTTTGCTGGCCGCGAGCTGCCCGACGAGTCTCTGGTTACCAAGGAGTACGAGCAGCAGGTGCTCCGCCAGCTGGCTGCAGTTAGCAAGGCTGCAGCCACGGGCCAAAGCACCGTACTAACCGGCCATTCCTCCCTTGGACTGGCGCCCAATCTAGATGTGGCAAAGCCACCCATATTCAAGGCAAGCAAGGATCAGAAGAACTGGCCCGCACCACCAGCGAGCGACGGACTCGAGCGCATATACAATCGGGTGCAAGATAAGGAGCTTCTCGAAATGCAGGACATGCGCCAGTGCCTCTCCATGCACCAGCCATGGGCATCTCTCCTCGTGGCTGGCATCAAAAAGTATACTTCATGGATTACCATCCAATTGGCATTGCATTGAGCAGATATTCTATATATTTATATTTTGTCCAGGCATGAAGGTCGCGTTTGGTACAGCGAACATCGTGGACGTCTGTGGATTGCCTCAACTGCCAAGGAACCGCATCCCGATGACATCGCTCACCTGGAGCAATTTTATCGTGTGCTCTACAATGGTGAGTCCAAAGAAGCTAAGAGAGATTCCACAGTATTAACTAATGGCTGTTTTATTCAGATAACGATCTGAAGTTTCCAACAGATTATCCCACAAGCAGACTGTTGGGATGCGTGAACGTGGAGAGCTGTTTACCCCAGGAGGAGTACCGTGATCTTTATCCCCAGGGCGAATCGGACAGTCCATACGTGTTTGTCTGCTCCAAGCCGGAAGTGTTGCCACTGTTGCTCCCAGTACAGGGAGAGCACAAGATCTGTAAGTAATGAGATAGGAGAATCATGTCAAACCGAATCCCCTAATCTTCTCTTGCTTTTCAGATGAATTGCCGCTTAAGACCCACAATGCCGCATGCAAAACAATGCTGCGTGCACGTGCTACCAAAGGTTGACAGGTTCCCATCTTTGAAATGAAATATTTGTAAGAAATTAGCCTAATAATCAAAATCTTAAAAAAAATGTTCTTTCAAAACCTTTTAATTTATTTCTGTTCAAATTTCATCGTTGTCAAAATGATATCGATAGTTGCAATTGTAAGCGATATTTTGCATTAAAGGCATTCCAGCAACGATTCTTTTCTCGTTACAAGTAGGCTAACAAATTAATGAAATTAATAAAATAGTCCATGATAAACCATATGTTAATATTATTTTTTAGCTTAGCACATCAATTCCGTTATATAACACACACATATTTAAATCTATGTTGTACTGCGGTGACTTTTCTTTTAATCAGAAAGCGGAATACCAACAATCTTGAATGTGTTGAGATTAACTGTTGTTTCGGCTATTTATGCAATGGTCAATGTGGATGTCGAATACTGGTTAGATGGAGCACAATAATTATGTGGATTATATAATGTATGTATGCGTGTGCAGCTAATGTTTGATATTATTACAGTGGCACATGCAACTTTTCGCTGCAATGCCAGCTGCTGCGTCAGTTTCTGGTGGATGCGGCGCCGGACGTGCAGGTGTCCTGCCACCAGGGAAGACGCGGATCGTTTGAGGTGACCATAGACAATCAGCTGGTGCACTCCAAGCTGGCCAGCCTGGCCTTTCCGCAGCACCAGAGCGTACTCGCCCAGGTGGAACGGGCGAAGCGCGGCGAGACGCTGGAGTCGGTGCAACAGGCGCCCATCAAGGATTGCACAATTATGTAGTTTAGCAAATACACAGAAAGTAACTAAAATCAAATGTTAATCAATTATTAATTTATTATAAAAATAGCAAGTGGAAATCCAATAAAAAAAAAGAGAAAGCACAAATGGAGTCTGCTTAGCGCCTGTAGCGATAGCGCTTGAAGTGGAACCACAGCTGGAAAATGTTGTTGTGGAACTGGCAGCGGAAGCCGCGTTTGTAGCTGAACTCCCACTCGCGGTTGACGATCTTGAAGGCGATGTCCTCGTATGGCGGGCCCGTGTGGAAGCGAAGCACCGCAAAGTCCGCATTGTCTGCGCATGGCGTGAGAAAGTATTGCGGCGTCTGCGATTTGTCCATGAGATCCGGATAGAATATGTTAAACTTGTAGCCCTGCACAATCTTGGGCGGCGGATTATCCATATCGTAATGGGTCTGATTGTATTTGTTCCACTCGAAGCCCGTGTGCACCCGGTTGAAGTAGCGTGGCTTGCGCGGCCGATACTTATCGGTGGCCAGCTGAGGCACTGCGTCCAGCGTGGTCTCCACACTGAACTCAGCCTCATCGCCCTGCATGCCCTTGCGCGCCTCGCTCCGCATTCGCATCTCCTGCGGAGTCAGCTGCGACATGTCCACGCGCTCCGGATGGATAAACAGCAGCCGCTGCCGCTGCACACGCCTCTCGTCATCGCTGTCGGCGTACAGGCCGCCATCGATGTTGTCCTCATCGCTGGGGGTCAGGCGGCGACCGGTAAAGTCCTCCTCCCGTATGTAGTTGGGACTATAGTTGCCCATTTTGTACATGTGGTATGCGTTCTCCAGTTCCCTAAGCGGACTATCAGAGTTGGGATCCTCCTCATCCTCCTCCAGCGTCTCTTGCTGCTCGTCAGCTTGCACCTCCTCCTCCTCCTCTTCCGATTCTGGCTTTGAAGACAAGGGCGTCGTAGGAGTGCCCACCTCAACGACATCTGGTGGATCATTCTCGCGCTTGAGGGCTTGCAGCTTCTCGCGGAGTAGCACTTGGTGGGAATCCCGCAGGCGGGCACGAGCCATGTGCGCCTTCAGCTGCGACAGAAGGCTCTCCCAGTAGCTAATGTCAACGCCATCGGCACGACCGCTGATCTTGGCTTCGATGCGAACGCGCATCTCCTCCAGCTGCTTCGCATTTTTGCCACGAAATATGTCCGCCACATCCTTGACGACGCTTTGGTGGATGCCATCGCGACGCTGGTTCAGCGCGTTCGCTTCGCTCTGCTGGATCTTAAGCTGCTTCTGCAGCTCATCCTGCACTATGGTGATCATGTCGTTCCAGAAGTCAATGTGCTTGCCCTGCTCCAGCTCCTCGTACACCTTGATGTCGACCAGCAGATCCTCCAGTTCGTCTATGTTCAGGCCAAGCAACAGCATATACGGCTCGTGCATTTGCATCTCCAGCGTATCCTCTAGATCAGCTTCCGTATTGGTCGAAGCGACGTACTGGGCCAGCAGATCGATTGGCTTAGCGCGTCCGTCCCGAATGCGAATCTCGCTGCGCAGGCGTGCCTGCTCCAGATGGAATTGATCTTCTTGACGCTGCCACTCGCGGAATTGAACCGCCTCCTTGGCCCGCTGCTGCTGCATGGCGTCGTCTTCGCGCGCCTGCCGCTCTAGTTCGCGCTCTTGACGAAGCTTCTTAACCTTCTCCAGCTCACGACGGTTCTCCAGTTGCTTTTGGAGCGACAGCACTTCGACTGTCTTGCTGGACAGATTAGACAAACCCTCGACCTCTAGTTTCTTGCCCCAATGGAAGGTGGAGGTGAGATTGGAGTCGCCGAATGGATTGTCCTCGTTGGAATACGTTTGGTACTCGTTGTCCCAACCCATACGCTGGCGCCGACGATGTTCCTTGGCTTGCTTCTCCCGCAGGCGACGGGCACGCTTCTCCTCGGGCGTCTCCTTGGCCTTCAGCTCCTCTTTTTGACGCTGGCGCTCGTGCTGCTCCCGCAAGCGACGCTCCTCCAGCGTTTGCAGCAACTTTATTGAGTTCATGTCAGGATTCCGCTTGCCTAATTGTACTACTTCACTGTGATGCTTGTGTTTGGGCGATGAGGAAGATGTGGACGAGGATGAACTAGAGGACGATGAGGACCGATTACGACGCTCCTTGCGTCTGGACGACTTCTCCTTGTCCCCCCTGTTGCTACGTTGTCGGCTGCTGCTGCGCTTTTCTTTACGCTTCTGGTGACTCCTATCTGGCTCCCGATCCCTTTCGCGCCCACGTTCTACTCCACTTGTGGATCTGTCCCGATGCTTGTCGTTGCTACGCTTATGTTTAGAGCTGTGGGTCCGTGAAGATTTCTTGTCTCGACTTCGACTCCGACTGCGGTGTCGCGACTTCTCCTTGGGCATAGTTAGCTGTCGAAATATTAAACGTTTGCAGAAAGTACACAAAACAAAATTATTGGTTTTCGTGTTGCGAATGCCTGTGCTATTTATCGAAAGCAGCTGTTTGTTATCGATTTGTACGAGTTGTATTGCGATTACACTTTTCAGTACGACGCTAAATTTTTGAATCAGCCAACAGGCAATAAATAAAATGACTGTTTATTTTGTTTATATAAAACAAAAGTTTAAATAAATGTTTCCCTTTTGTTTTTTGCTTTTGACAAAAATTTTATTGCAATTTACATCTGATGTTGCACTATATGGTCACATGCATTTTATAACACTTAATGATTAAAGCTTCTTTAGAAAAATGCTAAAGTGAAATTGCATTTATAAAATGTGTAATAATTATGTTAATGTATATTTTGGGATCATTTTAATTAGATTTTGGGAAATACAAAGCCTCCGCTGTCAAATGAACTGTAAGATCGGAACCACAGGGCTCAAGTGCAGCAGTTATAAGTAATGATCCAGCCCTGAACTCCACTAATCGATATTTAATGTTATTTTGAAATTGATCTAGTTGAGTTATCTAACTCACTTATCGATAAGTTGAGCGACATCTCTATAATTACCGGTTGCAATTCAAGTTTCTGGCTAATTGCAGCCATAAATGCGGCAGAAGCGTTCACCGATGCGCAATAATGAGCGAATACACGGCAGAGTTCAGTGCTGCGGAGCAGGCGCTAATAGATAAAGAGTTTTCTAGACTAGCTGGTAAGTGGTGAAATACAGTCGCTGATAAGAATTTAACTGACATACATCATCCAACCAATCAGACACCACCTACCTCGACCATGCGGGCACGACGCTCTACGCCGAAAGCCAGGTGCTTAGCGCGGCGCAGCAGCTGCAGCGCGATGTAATCTGCAATCCGCACACTTGTCGTGCCACCGGCGATTACGTGGATCAGGTGCGCTACAGGTAAAGTTGTTGTGAAATACAGTTATTGAGCAGAACACAGTTAATGTCTTCTGCAGAATCTTGCAGTTTTTCAACACTAGCGCCGACGATTATCACATTGTGTTCACGGCCAATGCGACCGCCGGACTACGTTTGGTTGCGGAACACTTTGATTTTTCGGCCGATGGAAACTTCCACTACTGCCAGGAGAATCACACCTCGGTGCTGGGCATGCGCCAGTGCGTACAGGCGAAGCGTATTTTTATGCTTACCAAGGACAACATTGTGCGTGAGGATGCCGACGAGAATTCAGTTCCACCTGCAGCAGCAGCAGCAGCAGCATCAGCAGCGGATCCCGCATCACAGTCCAAATCGCTGGTCGTCTTCTCTGCTCAGTGCAATTTCAGCGGCTATAAAATGCCGTTGACCGTAATCGAAAGGATACAAAGGCGAGGCCTCTTGCAGCCGGGCAACTGCATTTGGAGCGCGGACGCGGAGCCACAAGCAGGGCCACAAGTTGATGGTGAGAACTACTACGTGTGCCTGGATGCCGCCTCCTATGCATCAACCAGCCCGCTCGACTTGCAACGCTATCGCCCGGACTTTGTGTGCGTCAGCTTCTACAAGATCTTTGGCTATCCCACTGGCGTGGGCGCCTTGTTGGTCAGCAAGCGTGGAGCGGATGCGCTGCGCAAGCGTTTCTATGGCGGTGGCACCATAAACTTCGCCTTTCCGCACACCATGGAGCATCAGATGCGCAGCAACTTTCACGAGCGCTTCGAGGACGGAACACTGCCATTCCTTTCCATAGTGGGTCTGCTGCAGGGCTTCCACACCATGGAGCGTCTTGTGGCCGGCCGCAGCATGGAGCGCATTTCCCGCCATGTGCACGGCCTGGCGCGCTACTGTGAGCAGCAGCTGAAGAAGCTGCAGCATTCCAATGGGGCGCCGCTTGTCAAGCTGTACAATCACGCGGGCTACGAGGATCGCAGCAAGCAGGGCGGAATTGTGGCCTTCAATGTGCTGACCGACAGCGGCGATTATGTCGGCTTCGGCGAGGTCGCCTGCGTGGCTGCACTGCATCGCATACTGCTGCGCACGGGATGCTTCTGCAACGTGGGTGCCTGCCAGCACTTCCTCAACCTCGACGATGAGCTGATGGATGCCATCTACAAGCGTGCTGGCCGCATATGCGGCGACTACTATGATCTGATTGACGGCCAGCCGACAGGCGCGGTGCGCGTCTCCTTTGGCTACATGACCCGCCTGCAGGACGTTGATCGCTTCCTCCAGATGCTGCGCGACAGCTATCTCATCTCGAAGCCGCATCAGCGCTTCAGCTTCATTGAGCAGCAGACGGAGCTGCTGCCCAAGGTGCTCCAGCAGCGGGCACAGCGCCTGCGTCCGCGCCTGCTCCAGCTGGCCATCTTCCCGGTGAAGTCGTGCGCCCAATTCCAGATCGCGGACTGTGCTGCAGGTTGGCCACTAACGGACCAGGGATTGCAGTACGATCGCGAATGGATGATTGTCGATGTGAATGGCATGGCGCTTACGCAGAAGCGTTGCACCGATCTCTGCCTCATACAGCCGCGCATCGTGGCAGATCAGCTGCAGCTGCACTGGGCTGGCGCCTCGTTCTGCTCCGTGCCGCTCTCTCTCAGCGTTCAGGCCGAGAACTCGGCCCGCTGTCGCAGCAAGGTCTGCCGCGAGGCCATCGAGGGCTACGACTGCGGCGATGAGGTGGCCGCTTGGCTGAGCCGGCAGCTCGGGCTGGATGGGCTGCGTCTGCTGCGTCAGTCGGCGCAGCGAAGCGCACCTGGAGCACAGCAGCAGCAGCTCAGCTTGGTGAATCAGGCCCAATTCCTGCTCGTGAATCGCGCCTCGGTGCGTTCACTGCAGTTCGAGGAGCCGCTGGACGAGACCGTCGAACGCTTCCGCGCCAACATTGTCATCGACACCGGCGTCGCCTTCGAAGAGCTGGCCTACACCCAGCTCCGCATTGGCAATGTCCGCTTCCAAGTCGACGGTCCCTGCCAGCGCTGCGACATGATCTGCATCAATCAGCGCACCGGCGAGCGTTCTCCGGAGACCCTCACGACCATCGCCCGCCTCCAAAAAGGCAAAATGCGATTCGGCATCTACGTCTCCCGGCTTCCCAGCGGATCGGATGACAAACAGCTCCAGCAATTGAGATGCGGCGATGATATAGTCGTTACTTAGTCACATTTCTTGCCGGCCGCCTACATAAATTATACATTATATAACTTTTGTTATATAGGTTTATCCTAAGTAATTGTAACTGCAACTCCAACTGCAACTGTACTTTGATAATATTGCAGTTGATTGCATTTAAATAAAATCGAATTTCTTTCATGGAAATTGAATTTCCTATACTGCAACATAAGCTTGTACTGCCTTCTATATAGCATTATTATATAGTATTACAGTTAGGTGCAGGGTTTATCTTTCCTAACATATTGTTTATCTATTGATATTGCTTGCTATCAAGTTGAATTGAACTACATTCAAGTATTCGGTTTCCGGGTTTGTGTTTCCATTACTTTTACCGCTAATCTTTAGTAACTGTAAATTGTTTATACTGCCAGTTTTCACTATCAAATGCGATCGAGTGTTTCTTTCAAGTGTTATTCAGAGTCGAATTCCATTTCAGTTATACAAGTCATTGATTTTCTCTTTCTCACATATTTCTCTCTCTCTCTCTCTCTTCCTCTTTTTGCTATCGTTCAATCTCTCTCTCTCCCTCTCTCTCTCTGTCTCTCTCTCTTTCTCTCTCTATTTTTTCTTCTATCTATCTTTCTCTCTTTTAAAGACTTTCAGCTTCGTAAGCAACTTTCTCTGTCTCTATTACTTCCATTTCCGAGATTTGCTGTCTCGCTCACGCACTCGAATTATACACTATACCCATTACAAATGGGTAAACAGGGTATATTGTTTTTGGAAAATGGCAGCTGGAGGCGTGACTGACGCATCGATCTCAGCATATATAAAATCTGAAATATGAATTCTGAATCCAATATCATTCGCATATCGGGTTTGTTTCGGAAAAGATATATGTAGGTCTTTCGGTTTATTTGTCATCGATAATCTGTTTTACTTTTCAAGCATATCTCGTGCATCTTTAGAGTTAGAATCATCGAATTAACGACATATATTTTGGATACTTCGGATTTTCCTTACCATTTTCCCATTTTTGGCGAAAAGAAAACAAATTTTCAATTAAGAAAGTTGCATTTCCAATTAAGTTCCAATGGCATATCTCAAGAATTTAATTAATAGCGGAAAAAATACATAAAAATTCGCTGAGTTCAATTTTGTCATGCATGTGCATGCGTAGGTAAGCAGAAAAGGGTATCTCCTAGTCGAGCACACTCGCCTAGAGTTGTCTTACTTGCTGTCCTTTGCAAATGAGTTTTTAATAATCTCGAAAAAGAAATACAATTTTTCGCTACTAAGAAATAAATTGCTAATTTATGTAGTATTAAACTATAACTATAATCCGTATTGTTCGATTATATATATTTATATGTGACATTAAGTATAAAATATATTTATATTAAGTACATTTTCAAAAGCGAAATGCATATTTCAATTCTTATTGGAAACGCGCTTCGGAAAGCCCAAAGCTGTATTTCCGATAGGTCTATCGATTTATCGTTCGATAAGCGGCGCTTGTGGGTGGCGGGCGGCGGGTGGCGGCGAGAATTAAATCGGCTTTGCGCTGACTGCTGAAATGCTGAAAGGCCAGAATGCCAATGGAGGAACAATTAGTACACAAACGGAGCTGCTGGTGAACGGAAGACAACAGCAAAACAGACGGAAACGGACAGAGACACACACACAAACAAACAAACACACACACTGACACAGACACAGACGGGCATACAAGCACGAAACGCACGTACGCACGTACGCACGCACGCACGCAGGCAGGCAGGCACGCACTCACGCAGGCACGGACGCACACGCACACAGTGTCAGTGTGAAGGCAAAATGGTGTGAGAAATATACAGCCCAAGAAAGTATGCAACACAAAGAACTGTGCATAACGGGCTGCCAGCTAAAGAATCGTTCGCTACCTGCGGCAGACCACAAATTGAGCAGCGATACAAATGCCGAAGCAGCTGAAATGTAAAACAACGGAGTGAAGTGTGGTACATGTGTACATACACATACATATATACCATATATACATATATATATGCATGTTCACACATTATTTTTCGTACAAATAAACATGCGCATATGCACATATGCCAAAATGCGTAATTATTTTTGGAGAACGCTTTTACAATAATAACAACAACAACAACAACAACAGCAGCAACAACAAAAGCAGCAGCAAGAACAACAACAACAACAAGAACAGCAGCAATCACAACAGCAACATATGTACGCGCATACACACAACAATTTGCATGTGTGCGCCACCGTGTGTATGTGTGCGTAGCAGTACACCTGAATAGTGAGACAAATGAAATTTTGTTCCAATTCAAATACAACGAATATAGATTTTTATACAATTTAAATCTTTGCATTATAATTGAAATTAATTATTAACGTAAGAGAAACAAAACAAAAAAAGCGAAATAAAAATAAAAACGAGGAAGCAAGAAACCAAAAAATAAAAAAAAAACAACAGCAGCAGCAGCAGCAGCTGGGACAACGGAACAGCGCAATCGACAGTGTTGCAAAGGAGCAAAGGAGCAAGGGAGAAAGCACAACAGAGCGCGCGCGAATGCGTGGGAGAGACAGAGACGGGGCCACTAACAACAACAACAACAACAACAACAACGACGCATAAACAAAGCTGAAACTGAAAATATTTGCCCAAAGAATTACCCACATACCTCTGCATATACCATAAAAAGTGAAGAGCACGCAGCCACCATCAACAACAACAACAACAACAGCAGCAGTAGCAGCAGCAGCAGTAGCAGTCGGGAGCAGCAGCAGTCGAGAGTCTGCCTCGCAGAGGAGGAGGAGGAGGAGAAGCACGACCCTCCAAAAATGAATATGCTACACAGTTTCAGCAGCGGTGGCGCCTCCAATGCCAACAGCGATGCCACCGGCGGTGAGTGAGAAAAACTTTTTTATTTTCAGGTTTTTCCATGCCGCAGAAATAATAATAATAACAACAACAACATTGACAGAGAGATAGCTTTGTTAGTATGTATCATACATAGCTATAGCTACATATATATATATATATATATTTGTTAGTATGTTAAGAAAACAAAAATTAATATATGTATGTCTCCTTCTCTCTGCTTGTGTGCGTGTGCGTGCGTGCGTGCGTGCCTGTGTTTATAGATGATTAGAAAGCGTCGCAGCTGAAGGTGAGAAAACGAAATGATTTTATGTTCTGCAAGACAAATGCGAAGTTTATCGAAACTTTTCGAGCACAACTTTTGTAATTTGTGTGTGCTTGTGTGTGTGTGTGTGTGTGCACACGCACACAAACTTCGTGTATACAGTATGATATGTTGTCAGACTCAGAATTTCCATTGCTCTTATGTGTAGCATACTTTTGCGGGCAAGCCAAAATAAAATGTATGCAACTTCGTTAACTGTGAGTTATTGTTCATAAATAAAAGTACGAACATATCATTTGTTTTGCTCGAGAAACTTTTTAATTAATAAACCACTTTCTCTGCTGAATAGTTTGGCAGCTTATAAAATATATTTGGGCCTGCAACGAGATAAGGATATAAAGGACCGTATCATTTAATTCACTTTCTTTTCAATTAAGGCTAATGGCATCTGTTAACAGTGCTGCAACCCACAGCTATATATTGTTAGCCCTAAATGGAACCTTAAACAAAACCAAATCGAACCAGAGACAAAAGATTTGCAGCTGCTAAATCTGAAATCTATTTAAAAGGCTGGTAGAAGGGACGCAATATTTTCTCGATGCTGGAGATAATCAGAAGCTTAAAATATTCAGACAAGAGACAAATTTTTAAGCAGGAAATTAAGTTTATTTCTGCATCGAATCAATTCACAATTCTCAATAATTCTTTGCATTTATGGTAATATAGTCAAGTACCGTTAGTGCCGCAATAGAAATAACTTTTAATGTTGTTCGAGGACTCTAAGGACTCGCCTAAGAACGTCCGCCTTTGGCAAGAGGCAGCTTACGGATGACACATAACGGATCCGTAATTTGTTTACTGCCTCGCTTTCAATTAAATGCCAGTCATTGTGCTATTTGCTACTTAAGTCAATTAAAATTGCAAATAAGCCACTAATTGGCATCGATTGCATTGAGTGCACTTTGAGCAGGATGCCTGAGCACTAAATGCTGCAGCCAATTAAATTACGCATACCAGCGAGCTGGCCTTTACCTTGCTGCAAAGCCATAGCCACAGCCACAGCCACAGCCATAGCCACAGCCATAGCCATAGCCATAGCCATAGCCATAGCCACAGCCAAAGCCAAATGCAAAAGTTCACGGCCAAAGAAATTTGCATTCATCATTCCGACGGACTGGCGTGTTGTTGTGGCGCTCGTGGCCTGTTGAGCGCCTCGCAGGAGTGTCTGTCCAGCTGTCCGGATTGTCCAGCTGTACGGCAGTCCTTTCCAGTCCGGGGACTGACTGCGTTCTTGGCCACTGCCATTGTCAACGCTAATTGAGTAAATATCGGGTTTTACGATTGACTCGCGGACCGCGGACCGGCTCTTGCCTTACCGCCGTTTACCTGTTTACCTGTTTGCCTGTTTAAATTATTTATTAAGACACCAGACCATTGCAGACACATCCGGCTTTGGCTGTCCCCAAGGTTCGTCTTTAATTTAAATTTGTTTATTTTTAGTAACGCTGTTTGCTCAGCTTAAGAAATTCACCTGACTCGACAAGAATTTGTACTCTTACCTGTGCGTTTTCTAAATAGATGAATTCGCATCGAGTCGAAGGCTTCAAGTGAAATACGTACCGTTTAGTTGTCATCTTCTATTAGAAAAGTCAACCCATGGAAAAGTTGTTTTCTTCACTTTACAGCTTCAAACATTCAATAGCCGATATGAAAGGTAAGGATAATTCCCAAAGTAATCCCCCGTATATAGCGCTACTTCCTAGCCACGTTTCACATTATTGCCTAACTGTTTATAATAAATAGTAAAATATCCATAAATCCACAACAAACAAAAATAGTTAAGAAAATGAATAAAGTGATTATTGGATGCTTTTTATTATATACATTATATATTAAACTATTTTTAGCTAAAATTAATATTTAAAATTATTTTCGTAGAAGGATTTTTAATTTTATAATTAATTTTATTTCTATTAAATTATTTTTAGTTAAAAAATAAATAAAAATTTTTAATTATTTTCGTTAGAAGAGTTTTTATTTTTATAATTTATTTTATTTCTATTGAATTATTTTGAGCCAAAATTTAAAATTTAAATTTTAAATTATTTTCGTTAGAAGGTTTTTTATTTTATGATTTATTTTATTTTTATTTTTGTTTCTATTGAATTATTTTCAGCCAAAATTTAAAATTATTTTCGTTAGAGGGTTTTTTATTTTATAATTTTTTTTATTTATAATGAAATTTTTTAAGCTTAAATTCAATATTGAAATTTTGTTATATTTTATTTCATTTTGAATTATTTTAAGCTAAAACTTAAAATGAAAATTTTAAATTAAAACTTAAATTTTTTTTCGTTGTAAGTTTTTTTTAGATATATTTTATTTTATTTCTTTTGAATTATTTTGAGCTAAAATTTAAAATATTTTTCGTTAGAAATATTTTTTTTAAATTTTATTTTATTTGTTTTGAATTATTTTAAGCTAAAATTTAAAATTTGAATTGAATATTTGTTTCATTAGAAGATTTTTTATTTTATTTATTTTATTTATTTTTTAACTTAATATATTTTTTATTCTACTTTTCTGTAGTCGTCAGTACTTACATTAATGTCTATCGAAAATTTCAAATGTTTTTTTTTTAGGTAAAAAACTAAACATCTACAATTTTTTAAATTTACGTTAAGCTTATCTATATCCCAGCTTAAATAAAAATATGTTTGTACAGAAATGCCAAATTTTTGGCTAAAATATGCGATAGTTTTAGTTTTTGCTGATAGTTTTTTTTTCCTAAATACTAAATGCAGCGCCTTTCTTTTCTATATAGATATTTATTCAAAGTACAGTTAAAATACACACAAAAATCAAACTGTACAAAAATAATTTTTGCTTGTTTTTCTTTTTTTTTTTCAAAAGCTATAGATATTAAGTTTTACATAACTATCTGCTAAAGTGTGGGTAATTCTTGCTATAAGAAAATATGGTAATCGCGCGATTCCGACTCGCTGCCAAATTAGTTGCTGAGCCTCTAGATTTAATACGAAGCAACGGCTTTAAAATTGATCCGTTTGAATAAAATTTGTGCTTTGCTTATGGGGATTACTATAATCCGTTAGGTAGATGAAAGCAAGGCAAATCAAAACGCAATTTTCTATTCGAAAACCGAAAATAAATAATCAAACGATTTTCTCTTATTGTTCTTTGTCTTTAAGCTTTCCTACTTTGCCCCCAAAGTTGGGAGCCTTAGATTATGATCTGCTATGCTGCGAGTTATTTTAGCCCTAAGCTCGTGTGCGTGAACCACCTGGGAGAACCAGCGGTGCGTGTGTGTGTGTGTGCGTGTGGGAGTGTGCATGTGTGTGTGTGTGTGGGTGTGTGGGTGTGTGGGGGTCGGTTGGGTGGCGAACATATGTTTGGGCCCAGCTTCCATTTGCAATATGGCGCGGCGAATTGAAGCCCGAGGTCGCAACTGGCAGCAAATAAACGGAGCACAAAGCAAAAGCGGAACACATGCTCACAGTTGCCGTCTCGCTCGCACACGCTGTGATTCGCACCCACCCTCTGGCTCTCGCAGTTGCCATTCGTATGGCTGTTTCGTCTCTGTCGCCGTGCTGTTGTCTCGCTCGCACAAGCTTGCGCTCTCTCTACCCCCTTTCTCTCACTCTCACTCTCTCCCTCTCTCTCTCTCGTTTGGCTGGCATCAGCTGTTTTATGTTGTTCAGGGTCAAGAGTGCGCGTCGCAGGTGTCTCACACCCACAGCCGCAATCACACGCACGCTCACACACTCACACACACTCACACACACTCATACACACTCATACACACTCATACATACACACACATATACATATACAGCTGTGTACACACATTGTTTAGCGTACGGTTGAAGCAAGCTTTTCTTCGCTTTGCTTTCACATTATTGCTTTATTTTTCCTTCTTCCGTTTTCCTCGCTTTTATTATTATTATTTTTTGCTCGTCGCTTGCCTCCGGCGAGTCAAGGTTAACAGCCCGGCTGGCGGCGATGCCTGGTGGCAGGTGTCTTGTTAATTAAATTATATAATGATTAATTCAAATAATGTCCAACGGTAAATAAATCGTTAGCTATCCAAAATGTGATGTCTTGTTATCTAACTATTGAGCTCCACTAAGTAGGTGAATCGAATAGGAAACCGATTTGAGGAAATACAATTGCCACAATTTATGCCGGCAATTATTCAATATATACATATACATATGTACACACATATACCCCAAGGCTGATTGTTCAGAAATGTGTTGTTATTGTTATGTTCGAGGAAATCCATCTACATATTAATAGAAAAGTTTGGCATAGCATCAGTAATTGTGCATACATTGTGGCCAAAAGCAATTCGGAATTCTGGATTCGGGATTCGGGATTCGGAATTCGCCATTGGGGGATTTGTGACGATATTGTTTGCATCCCATTTGCATTCTAATGGAAACGCGCCTCCCGCTCATCCATTAGCATATTTGTGAATACATCTATGAATGGGATACATAAATAAGCAGTTGCTCGCCATTGATGGCAGAATGATTGACAAGAGTCTCGATTTCAATTCAAATGCAATTCCAACTGATGGGCAACGGGGGGTGGTGGGGCAGAACATCTGGTCGGATTAGCTGCTGTCATTTTGGTTATTAAGATTAGCTCTGACATTCGCAAAAGTTTCGGCATAATTGTCCTGCTTCTGCTCTCTTTTGCCTTTTCCGTGCAGAGTGCGAGCTGAAGGAGCGCCTGATTGCGACCGTTAAGAAGGAGGTGAAGCAGCTGATGGAGGAGGCGGTCACCAAGAAGTACGTCCACGAGGAGAGCAGCTCGGTGACGTCCCTCTGCGCCGCCGTCGAGGCCTGCCTCAGCCACGGGCTCCGTCGTCGAGCGCTCGGCCTGTTCAAGACATCGTCGACAACGGCGCTGATCCAGAAGATCGCCAAGATATGCCCGGAGGCGGACTATGTGAGTCGCCGCCTGCTGGAGCTGGAGCTGGCGCACGAGAGCCACGCGGTGACCGGCAAGCGGTCCTCCTCGAGCAGCGACAGCATCATCAAGCCGAAGCTGCTCAGCAAGGGCAGCTGCAGCAGCAGCTCGGTGACCACCATCAACACGGTCGTCGCCTCGGTGGGCGCCAATGGAACTGCCGCGCCGCTGGGCAAGTACCTGTGGATACGTCTGGCGCTCTACGAGAAGCGGCTGGCCAAGATCATTGAGCACCTGGTGGGCAACGCCCAGAGCTATTACGATCGGGAGGCGCTGGTCGCCGATCCCGACTACGGCTCCATACTCAGCTCCCTGCTGGTGGGTCCCTGTGCCCTGGAGTTCACCCGGGCCAAGACGGCCGATCACTATTGGTCCGATCCGTGCGCCGACGAGCTGGTAACCATCACCATGCCAATCATCGTGTTCCCGTCTCTCTAACCTGTCTTTCTCTTGTTCTCCCTCTCTCTCTGTTCGCAGGTGCAGCGCCATCGCATCAGCTCCGGCAATCGCACGCCGCCCACCTGCCACCGACCGATCATCAACTTCAAGCGGAGCCTCCACACCAGCTCCGAGGACACGAGCAGCGGCAGCTTCAAGGCCTGCTCGCCGGCGAGCGTGGCCAAGGATTACGTGGAGTCGCTGCATCAGAACTCGCGCACCACCCTGCTCTATGGCAAGAACAATGTGCTTGTGCTGCCCAAGGATGTGGCCGAGCCGATGCCGGGCTACCTCAGCCTGCACCAGAGCATCCAATCGCTGACCATCAAGTGGACGCCGAATCAATTGATGAACGGCTACAACGATCCGGATGGCAGCGACAAAAGCTTCTACTGGGGCTACGCCCTCAACATCAATGTCGACGAGATCGTCTACGTCCATTGCCATCAGAATCGCGGCGGCGACACCGGCGGCACCATCATTCTGGTTGGCCAGGACGGGGTTCAGCGTCCGCCTATCCACTTCCCCGAAGGCGGGCATCTGCAGGCGTTCCTCAGCTGCCTGGAGACGGGTCTGCTGCCCCACGGCCAGCTCGACCCGCCGCTCTGGTCGCAGCGCGGCATCGGCAAGCTCTTTCCGTGGCCCAAGAGCGTGCGCCGGCACATCTTGCCCTCGGTCATGGAGTCCTCCAGCGACGAGACGCCCATCGACTATGTGTTCCGCGTGGTCAGCAAAAGCCAGCACGAGGAGTTCTGTAAGCAATTGTCCATCAATCATCCGATTCGAGTCCCTATCTCTACCAATCTCTTCCAGTGGCCACCCATCCCATACTGGAGCTGGGACGGTCCAGTCCACGGCGCAAGCACCTGGGCAGCTGCTCGACCACCGGCAGCAGCGATTGCTCCAGCAAGAGTCTGTCGATCGACCAGAGCAGCAGCAACCCGGACCCACCGCTGATACAGGCCAGCCAGACGGCCAGCATCGAGCTGGTCTGCTCCACGATGCGCCGCCAGATCATCTCGCGCGCCTTCTACGGCTGGCTGGCCTACTGTCGCCATCTGTCCACGGTGCGGACGCATCTCTCCGGCCTGGTCAACGGCCGCATTACCCCCGACCGTAAGCGAACCTGGACCTGCTTTCGCATAGACCCTTCCACATCTTTCTCTTTCTCTCTCTCTCTCTCCTTCTCTCTTTCGCTCAGTGGCCGCAAACGAGCAGGGCCTCACCCGGGAGAAGTGGGAGGCAATGCACGTAGATGGCGTCGTTACCGGCGAGTTGGAGCTCTATCGGCTGGTCTACTTTGGGGGCGTCGAGCACGAGCTGCGCAAGGAGGTGTGGCCGTATCTACTGGGCCACTACGCCTTCGGCTCGACGCCGGAGAAGCGGCAGAAGCAGGACGAGACCTGCAAGCATTACTACGAGACCACGATGAGCGAGTGGCTGGCGGTGGAGGCGATTGTGCGGCAGCGGGAGAAGGAGAAGACGGCCCTGGCGGTGGCCAAGCTCAGTGCGGAGCAGGCGCGACTGGCGGCCAATGCCAATGCGATGGCCTCCAACGATCTCCTGAGCAATGGCAATGCCCAGATCGAGGACAATGGCGACCTGGCCGAGGGTGAAAACGATGTGTTCGACGATGACAACGATTTCTCGGACATATCCGATCCGGGGGATTACGATGATCAGCCACTACTGGAGGAAGACCTGGCCGAGCCAGAGCCGGAGGCAGTGGAGGCAGTCGACAAGGACGAGCAGACAGAGGACTCCTTGCCGGAGGCGCAGCTGGGCGGACAAGTGGTGTTGGAGTTCCAGAACATCGATGACATGGAACCACTTCGCCTGCAGGACAACTGCTTCGGCGACTCCGAGGCCGACGGAGATCTCGGTTTCGCTCTGGACGGAAGTGGCAATATCTTGATGCTCAGCATCAAGAGCTCCCCCTCGACCAGCAGCTACGAGACGGTGGGCAACGAGTTTGTCGATCTGGCGGATGCCAAAGTGTTGGACGAACCGGATCCCGCGCCCACAGCGGAGGCGGAGGAGGAAACGAAAGCACCTGCCGACATGGATGCGGAGGCCTACGGCCAGCTAAGCAAATTTCACAGCGCCGACGACTTGCGCCAGGATGAGGAGCATCCAGCAACGTCCGTCATCATCACAGAGGCCGCCTCCCTGGATGACCTCGATGTCCAATGCAATGACGACGAACCCACCGAGGAGTTCACCTCACGCAAGACGAGCCTCATGTCGCCCCTCAACGAGGACATCACCGTCGTCGCCTCCCTGGATGCCCTCCAGGAGCCGAAGTCCGCCTGCGTCTCGCCCGCCAGCTCCAATGGCGGAGTCTACAGCGTGGAGCTGCTGGAACAGTTCGGGCTGAACCTGCATCGGATCGAGAAGGATGTTCAGCGCTGCGATCGCAACTATTGGTACTTTGCCAGCGAGAATCTGGACAAGCTGCGCAATGTGATATCGACGTATGTGTGGGAGCATCTGGACGTGGGCTACATGCAGGGCATGTGCGACCTGGTCGCTCCATTGCTGGTCATCTTCGATGACGAGTCGCTCAGCTACAGCTGCTTCTGCAAGCTCATGGAGCGCATGATCGAGAACTTTCCCAGCGGCGGAGCCATGGACATGCACTTCGCCAATATGCGGTACCTATCTCCGTCCCGCTCTAGCTCCATCTATCTCTCTCTCTCTACCTGTCTCTCTCTCTTTCACTCTCTGCTGCAGCTCCCTCATACAGATACTGGACTCCGAGATGTACGACCTGATGGACTCGAATGGGGACTACACGCACTTCTACTTCTGCTACCGCTGGTTCCTCCTCGACTTTAAGCGAGAGCTCATCTATGACGATGTCTTCGCCACCTGGGAGGTCATCTGGGCGGCCAAGCACATTGCCTCCGGGCATTTCGTGCTCTTCCTGGCGCTGGCCCTGCTCGAAACCTATCGCGATATCATTTTATCGAACAGCATGGACTTCACGGACGTCATCAAGTTTTTTAATGGTAGGATCAGCATATGCACATATCGATATCGATAACATATATATATGTATATATACCATCGCCCGTTTTCAGAAATGGCGGAGCGACACAATACCCAATCGATTCTGCAGCTGTCTCGCAGTCTTGTGCTGCAATTGCAGACAATAATTGAGAACAAATAAGTTTTGCACAGGATTTAAGAACTGGAGCTAAGGCTGGAACTGGAACCGGAGCTGGAACCGGAAACTGAACCGGAACTGGAACTGGAATCGGAACTGGAACTTGAACTAGATCCGGAACTGGAACTGGAACTCGCTTTGTCACTCCTCCTGTTGCAACTGTGTGTATAATTTGTGTGTATGTGTGTATGTGCGCGAGTATACGCGTGTAAGCGTGTGTAGGTGAGTGTAGGTGAGTGTAGGTGAGTGTAGGTGAGTGTAGATGAGTGTAGTAGAGTGTAGGTGAGTGTAGTAGAGTGTGATCCACAGCAGTTATAAACTAGCACATTGTAGGCTCAGCAATCGGTTCGATCTCGGTTCTCAGTCATACGCAATAGACAACATCCGTACTTCCTTGAACAGTAACAGTATTGGGAGCTAAAGACAAACCTTATTTGTATGTATGTATGGTAGAGAGCACTTAAGTATCGCATACTACTATATTGTAGGTATTCGGCAGGCGACGGGATTTACATTTTAGATGGGCGGAGCTGCTTATAAACTATATTGTTTAATATTTGTATGTGTATGGGGAAAAGTAACGGTAACTGTAACTGTAACTGTAACTGTAACTGTAATTGTAATTGTAATTGTAATTGTAATTGTAACTGTAATTCTATTTAAAACTGTAACTGTAGCTGTATGAAATTCACCGTTAGGACACCGAACGCTCTTGGGGCAGTTGTTAGTTAGTTGTTATCGGCTATCGTTTATCGGTTATTGTTTATCGATTATCGATTTTCGTTTATCGGTTATCGTTTATCGGTTATCGTTTATCCAGTTATATACATACTGCGATTATATAGAATCGAACGGGTATTGTCCGCACGACGGACCAATTTTTGCAATTTTTGATAAACCGGCTGGGAATCGTTTTAGAAGCGCATTAACTCAGAACAAAAATTGCGAACACAAAAAAGAACAAAACCAAATGAAACATTTAAATATATAAATATATAAAAATATACATATAATTAATTAAAGAATGGAAAATTAAGTCAAAGACAAAAGCAAATCGAAACTAAGCCGTAAGGAAATGTAGTGACCTGAAAATTAAATGCGCTAAAATTACTGTTAACGAATGGAAAACAAAAATCTATATAAAAATATTCGAAAAACACAAAGAAAACATATACATATATATATATATACATACATATATATGTATGTATGTTATATTTATACTTATACAATATACATAAAAAATATATATACACATACATATATACCTACATATATACATATATATGTATACCTATTTAGAGGCAGTTACATATTTATACGTTTTGTATATTCAGAGATGATGATTATTAGAAATATATATACACACACAAACACACACACACACACACATACACACATACATTATACAAAGATACAAAGCACCTACTTTTAGGTCGGGTTTTAGACGGAGCAGCTACTGTTTCCATAATTGTTATGCCATGTTAGAGTTTGACATAGATCAACATACACACACACACACACATGCACACACACACACACACGCACAGAGAATATACAAACAGACATATTTATACATATATATATATATACCAAGTACTAAATGTTTCAATAGTTTGCAATGCAAGCCCATTGATTAGTTTGGTGCTAAATTTTATAATAACTTTGATCTAGGCACATATATAAAGAACCTTTTAGACCAGATCTAGATAATATATAATATATATATATAATATATAAAATACGACAAGGCTTCGATCGAAATTCTGTAGGGGTTTACCAAGTGTTAGAAAAATGTTGTTTTTTAGTTACAATAATGGATGATATAATTATAGTGAGCGATGAATCGAGGGAATGCCTGTCGTAATATACAATTTAGATATATACATATACCAAATATGTAATTGCATGTGTATTTATATATATTGTTATAACCAAGCAAAGCAAACTTTTCTTCAATAATCAAAATAACTCAAAATTCTTTCCGCCGATTTCAATGAATATACTCTCAGGCATTTTTATACCCTGTACCCTTAAAGTTAACAAAAATTCAGCCAAGTAATAACAATATTTACTTGAAGAAAGTTACGTTTAAATAACGGACAAACAAATGATCTCTAAAAGAAAAATGAAAAACACAACATAAAATAAAAAAAATTATAAATTATAATAAACGTAGTATTCGAATAACTAAAGGGACTAAGTGTAAGACTTACACACAGCAATTCGGTACAGGGTATTCGCTAGTCGGGAGCACACGACTAGAGCACATATGTATATGTAGGTTTATTTGATGTTATTTTATTTGTTGTGCAGGCGCACCAAAAACTCCCTCCATTGGGCTAAAAGGTTTGTTGTTTACACACACGTAGTGCAAACATATGCAGTAGCATATTCCATATTATATACATATATACATACATATATATATATATATATACATATACCCCAAAAATCGGTAACTGCGAAACGCACGCTTTTTGTGTATAAAAACACCGCCCCCCCTCCAAAAAAAAAAAAAAAAACAAATGAAAAAAAATGGAAAAAAAAAAAATTAATGTGATTTCTTGTTGCTTCTATAAATATGCATATTTTTGTAAGCGGTAATGAAATTATACATACATATATTGGTACAATTACAAATATATATATAAATATATATATGTATTAAATTATAAAGTTCGCATTCGGGTGAGAGTTTGATAAATGCCTAGAACAAAAGGTGCAAACGATTTAAAGATTTGATAAAACTTTTGATACACATATTCGACGATCGAAAATTTGCAACAACAAACAAAAACAAAAACAAAAAAAAAACAAGACGCAGAAGAAGTAGAAGAAGAATCAAGCATTATTTAAATATATAACCTGATCTAGCGATGTATACATACATATATATGTAGAGCATTAACACACATATAAAGAAAAATTATATACACGCATATAAATTAATATACACATTGGTATTATTTTAAGTTTTAGGGCTAAAGTATAACCAAAGCTTCGATCATTTACTAGTTAACGCATACACCCACACATACACACACGCATATTTATGCATGTGTGTGTGTGTGTGTGTGTGTGTGTGTGTGTGTGTGTGTGTATGTACTCAATATATACCACCACAAGCATTCAATGAATAAGTTAGCAAAAGCCATTATTTATAGCTGGAATGAAAGTGAGTAATATGTATATTTACATATACGAAGACACATACACCAACACATACATACATACAAATACATATACATAAACACACACTTACATATATATACATATATATATATATTTAAAATGAAAACAAATGATATAAAAATGATAAAAATAAATGTGAATTATGCAAAATTGATTACAACACCAAAAAAAAAAAAAAAATTGTGTTCATTTCGAAGGATCTGATTGAAAGGCTAAGTAGGTGAGATAATTCCAATGGCCTAAATAAACAATTTGGGTAAGTATAAATGGCCCGTTAGTAAGCTGAACTGTAATTAGCTTTTTTTTAGATGAAACATATTTGCTTCTACTAAATAAGTTTTATTTTTAATTAAAAATCTGGGCGGTTAGGGTAAAATATCTGATTTTTCCAAATTAAATATAGGATTATTGTATAATGTCTTTTATCGTAATATCTGGAATACTAGCTCTCGGATGTACACATAGTATATATTTCTATATATCTTAAAGCCAATCAAATGAAAACTAAATAATTTAAATCTAAATTAGTGTTAACTAACACTTATGTATAAATCAGAGGTAGCTGTTAGTAACACCATCAAGTGCAGTAAAACTTTGATATAACAAATCTGAAGCAAGCGCTTCGTTATTAATTTATTCGCTATATACACTTTTTGCATACCCTAAACCCATTAAGCAGGGTATAATGTTTTTGTCAAAATCTATGTAACAGGCAGAAGGAGGCATATTAATATATATACATATAAATATATATATGATCAGGCTCACTGGCCGAGTCGATTAAGCCACGTCCGTACGTCCGTCCGTCCGTCCGTTCGTCCATCCGTATGTATGAACACGTCGATCTCACCTCAGTTTTTCGATTATTTCTCCTACATCTTAATATCTAGAGCTATGAAACTAAACATATATTCAACCAAAGGAGAAACATATTTTAAATACTTCGGATTTTGTGTATCTCCCCCCGTTTCCAAATTATTTGAAGATATTATTAAAGATAGAAAGTTGTGCTTTAAAATTTTTACTTAAAAATCTGCCATAAAAAAAAAACTTTCATTAAGATCGGATAAGAAACAAAAGAGCTATAGCATCGCGCATTTTTGTAACACTCAGTTCAACACCAAAAAACGAGAAAAAACGAGATGAGTTCAACTTATTCGTGCTTGTCTAAGTATGAGTTTTTGCTTGTGTGAGCATGCAGAGAAGTAAGCAGAATTTCATACTTAACAGCACTGTACGGGGTTTAGGGTATATCCTAGTCGAGCACACTCGACTAGAGCTTTCTTACTTGTCTTTTTATGAAAAAAACAAAAACATTTTCAACTTTGGTTGAAATTCTTTTTATCTTTCCCTAAATATAGAAATATATACATTTTTGCTGGCCTTAGAGCTTGGTATTTGAAGAACTTATGTTAAAAATTTGTGCTTCCGATCTACCCGGTTATAGAAATTTCATATTTTTGGCCACAACATGAGAATCCTGGCATATAGTGCATTGGCTAGTAACTTCTTTATACTAACAACAATTTCAACATTGGAAATAAACGGTAATAAGCCCGTTGAACTAACGTTATTATCAAATCAATTTGAAATGTTTTTTTTTTCAGATGAAGCCCTCGTTGGCCGTTCGTCCTGTAGTGTTTTCCCTTGGTAACGGGACTCTAAAAAAGTATCAGAAATTTTCTTTTGCCTTACTTCGATTCAATTGTATGTATTACATAAACATATGATTCTGGCTCGGAAATTCTTAAAACGAAGTTTTTTCAAGGGTCTTAATAAAAATTTTTCATATTCAATTTTTCGTTATAACGAAGTTCCGTGTATAGAAGTTTCACTGTATATTTCTTATATCAACAGTCTTATATCATATCTCTCTAAATGTTCCGTTTCGAAACGCTTAAGAGTTAATAAAATGTTATTTATACACATATATCTATATCTTTTTATTCTTGCATATTAAGTTTTTTTTAAAGCATCGATAATATGTTCCGTTATCCTGACATTAATTTAAATCCAAGTCAAACTTTGAAGCTTTGCATATCTCTTCCGTTAAGCAAATTTTGTATATGAGAGCCTATGTAAAGTAAACGCATTTTTCCTTATTAAATGGGGGTTTTTTTTTCTCGGAATCCCTGAAAATCGGAAATTATTTTGAGAGGAAAGGAATTGTGCTTTGGTTTATGCACATATTTTGCAGCCATTACCAATCCATTTATTTTATTGGGATCCGGCAATAAACACCAAAGTTATTCCATAACATATTTCCCATAATATGCGTGAAGAAGAAGCACAGCTGCAGCGCGAGCTAAGTGTCAAGCATGCGTGTGTGTGCGTGAGTGTATGTGTGTGAGTGTATGTGTGTGAGTGTATGTGCGTGAGTGTATGTGTGTGAGTGTATGTGTGTGAGTGTGAGTGTGTGTGTGTGTGAGTGTATGTGTGTGAGTGTATGTGTGTGAGTGTGAGTGTGTGTGCGTGCGTGTCGATTTTTGTATATACTTGCATACCTATACCGTATCATACATACATACATACATACGTACACACACACACATATGTACACATACATACACACCCATAGATAGAGATGTGAGCTGGAATAATTACAACAATAGCACACTATGGGGAACTCGTATCTCCCAGTCAGCACACCTGAACAGAGCTTTTTTTTACCTGTTTTTCTTTGCCTTGCGCTGCTTTGCTTTGCTTTCATGCGTTCGTTTGTATGTGTACACATTTTTGACGTGACTTTGATTAACAAATTAATTCATTAGCTGCACGGGATACTATTTCAGTTGTCGTAAATTACATTTGTTAAGTGTGTAGAGGGCTGCCCGACTAGTGGATACCCTGGAGTCTGTGTCAGCTTGTTAGCTTATTTTTAGAAGAATGAATTGTATGACTTACCTTTGCTTCTTCTTCCCTGTTGCTCTCGCTAATGTATCTGAGATATTGAATAACTTTGCTGCTTGTTATCCGATCTATAGCAAATATGACATTCAACTATTAAACATAAAGCATAAACCCAAGCTTTTTATTTCTTTGCTGGGATTCCTGAGAACTAACACTCTAAATTTCAATTTAATACTTTGTCATATATATACCGAGAGTTTTATTTGAAATTCCATTTATAAATATTAAGGGAAATATACAAAAAATATTAAAAAGAAAAAGAAAACATTTCTTGAGCTTCCAAATAAAATTCAATCCCAATTCCAATTTTTATTTAATCTATTCTTAGACTTCAAGGAAACCAAATCGAACAATTTTCAATGCGTATACTCGAAATTCGATTTATCTAGATTAAGGGAAATGTACAAAAAATATCGAAAACAAAAAAAAAAAAAATAAAATAAATAAAATTCAATCCCAATTCCAATTCCAATTCCAATTCTAATTTTTATTTAATCTATTCTTAGACTTCAAGTAAACCAAATCGAACAATTTTTAATGGGTATACTAGAACTTCGATTTATATAGATTAAGGGAAATATACAAAAAATATTAAAAAGAAAAAGAAAAATGAAATAAAATTCAATCCCAATTCCAATTTTTATTTGATCTATTCTTAGACTTTAAGGAAACCAAATCGAACAATTTTTAATGGGTATACTCGAAATTCGATTTATCTAGATTAAGGGAAATGTACAAAAAATATCGAAAACAAAAATAAAAAATAAAATAAATAAAATTCAATTCCAATTCGAACTCCAATTTTTATTTGATCTATTCTTAGACTTCAAGGAAACCAAATCGAACAACTTTTAATGGGTATACTTGAAATTCCATTTATATAGATTAAGGTAAATATACAAAAATATCGAAAATTGAAATGAAAAGTTTCTTGAGCTTTCAATTTAAATCCAATCCCAATGATCAATAATAAACAAACTCCAATTTATATTTGCTCTATTATTAGAGAACAATATACCCCATTTGACAATTTTCAATGGGTGTACAAATAATATTTTTTTATAGCTTTACATCAATTTTTTTGCGAGTGCAGATAATGGGTTCGCTTTTAGTATGTTAAATACCGACCACAGACATTTTGATGGCTGACCTACATTAATTCTCAGCTGTCGGAAGAGATAGAGGAGGAGACAGAGAGACAGAGAGACAGAGACGGTAGAAGAGAGGCATTAAATTTGATAAAGTCACTTTAAATCGATTTTATATACAATTGATTGGGTCAAAGCGACAATTTCGTTTAGTGCTCGAGTCATTAGATTTGGCACACACGAATCAAAGGTGTGCAGGTTAGGTAAGTGGAGCCAGTGACGCCACAACAAGCAACGGGAGACGGGGGCTGGAAGAGGGGGAGAGAGAGAGAGAGATGGCGAGGGAGGGGGAAGTGGAGAGGCAGCAGGAATTGGAGATGGAGGACTGGGAGCAGGATCAAGCACCGGAACGGGTGTGAGTAAGCGCAGCGCGCAAACTCGCAAAATTTGAAGCAACAGTAGCAGTAGCAGTAGCAGTAGCAGCCGCAGCAGCAGCAGCAGCTGCCGAATTTGGGGCAGGCAGCGCACAGGGCCGGGGTCAGAGCCGGGTCGCTTGTCCTGTTGCTTGTGGCAAGATTTGCCAAACAGCGTGCGACGTCAGCATCGCACAAGCTTATACACACAAACACGCACACACACACACGCACACACATATATATATGTATATATGCACGCATACAGATAGAGAAAAGTACTCCACACGTGCAAGCGGGACAACAAGTGCCAAAGGGCAGCGCGTAGAGCAAAAAGCTTTGCAGCAGGGCCGAGAGGGCGGGCGGTGGCAGGAAGGGAACTGGCGCCGCAGCTGAGCCCTGACTGCGGCTGGCTGACTGGCACCGCAGTAACAGTGACAGCGACAGCGACAGCGACAGCAGCAGCGTCAGCAGCAGCAGCAGCAGCAGCAGCAGCAGCGGCAGCGGCAGCGGCAGTAGCAACAGCTTCGTGGATTTGTGGAACTCAACGAGCGCCAGCTTTCAGTTTTACTTTTGAGCTGGTCGCGTGCGGTCGTAACGCTTTTGCTAAACGCTACCATTATAACAGCACACACACACTCACACGCACACACACACGAACAACACTCAGAGGCACACACACACACACACACACACAGTCAGTCACACAGCCACACACTCACTTACTGAGCGTAAAAAGTATTTAGACGCTGTGTGTTTGTTTTTTGTTTTTTGTGTGTGTTTTTTTTTTTGTTTTTTTTTTGTCATTCAGTTCTAAGCAACCGCCTCTTGGCTCCATGTTACTTGTTCCTGGCAATGGCAGCAACATCAACAACATCAACAACAGCAGCAGCAGCAACAACAACAACAAGAACAACAACAAGAACAACAATTGCGAGCGTTGCTCCCCAGCGGCAGAATGCCAAATTATGTATAAAACGCAGTCAGCCAGCAACTAGTAAATAAGCCAGTTAGTCAGTCAGTCAGTCAGTCAGTCAGTCAGTCAGTCAGTCAGTTAGTCAGTCAGTCAGCCAGCCGAGTTGGCCAAGTGAAAGTGAAAGCGTTAGCAAGGGACTACCGTTATTATTGTAAACAGTTACCGAGAATTCACTTAAAGGCAGCGTAAGCCGAAACGGAAACCGCACACACAAAATACAACACCAACAGCGACCAAAATCCGACAGACAGACACAAACCATATACAACTGTACACACACACTCACACACACACACACACGTATATATATTTATATACATATATATTAAGCGCGCGAGTGTAAACGTTGAAAGCTTCACAGCTTTGGGGTTGGCAACATGGTGCAAACAACTGCAGGTATTTAATCGAGAAAAATTCATAATATTCAACCGCAAACACATACACACATACACACAACAACAACAATAATTTATGTACATTTACTGATTATGTTTGCATATACATATATACATACATACGTATTTAATTATATATGTATCACTCAGCTTGTCCTACTGAGCAATTCGAAATAAGCATCGAATTAGGTCAATTAAGTGTGCTGCAAGACTCGGATTGCAGCCTCCAACAGATTGAGTGGCAGCCGTCGCGCCTGAGGGTATGCAACCTTATTTTGAAGATGCTGCAACACAGTAAGAAGAAGCGCTACCACAGCAACAGCAACAGCTGCAGCAGCAGCAGCAGCAGCTTTTAACTTTTTATTCTCTCTTTATCTGTGGATTGAGGCTAAGCTGGGCAGAAGCTGCGGCCAATTCGCAATCTTGCTCAAATAAGATACCCTGTTCGTGAGACGAAAGTGTCCATATTAGTTTGCCTGTTCATGAAAGCATACAGATTAACTAGTTCTAGCCAGAAGCTGCGACCAATTACAACTAAAGCATACATATAAGCCAGAATTGTAAAGCTTAAGACTCCAAAATTTCTCAACTTAAAGCTCTTCCAACTCTTCTGTAAATCGGGGCAGAAATAGAAAGGCAGCAGATAAGTCATAGATTTCCCTTTTTCCCTTTTCATATGTCATAGAGTCTAGGGTACAACTATTTCGGCTACTTATCAATTTGCACTGAGCCAAAGGCTCGCCTTGTAAATCCGGGCATTCAAGTAAGCCATTAACTGAGGCTCCGTCTTTGGGCCCCGGACAGCAGATAGCGCCAAGGACACGAATGCAGGATTATTAATCCTCGGTGCGTAAAACTTTTATGAATGGGAAGCGAATGCGTACAATAATTGAGCAAAGAATTCGAGCAGACAACTGCATGTGGGCGTTTGTTTATATTCCTGCTTAACTTTGGATCGTGGGCGTTGCTAAGAAGGCCTTCGCTTATCCAATAATAACAACACACAAACACACACGCAGAACACACACACACACACACTGAGGTGCATAAAATCCTTATCTGCAGGTAGTCCGAATGCTGATTCTCGAAAAAAATAAAACGAAATACTTTGCTAAAATGTTTCCTGTGTTTGACATATTTCTCGGTCTTCGGTCTTCGTTCCCCCATCCTTTCGTCCATGTCAAACGCATTCCAAAGCACAAATCTGTGTGAATGCACTGTCAGCTTTATATACTCTAGCAGAGGGTCCATAACTTTTCATATAACGAATAGAATCAGCCTCATGGCAAAGTTAAGCACTTGCTTCTCATTTTTAGGCTCTGTTTCCCAAAGGAAAAAGAGAGTCCATTAGGTTTGTGCAATGTCCGGCTTGCTGCGACTATCCTAGAGGCAAATATGTAGAGAAATTGGGTTTTATCATATAATTTTCTTACATTTTAATTTATTTCTTATTCTCTTATATCTAATTATGCTAGGTCTATACCTGTATGCACATGTATACCAATTAAATAAACTTAGATAAAAAAAACTACTTAAACTAAACTTCCACAGCTTAGAGCTAAAATTATAAAACTTGTACATCTAGATCAACGCTAATTTTCTCTCGACGGCAACCAAGAAATTATATAGTCTATCCCTTGGGATCATCGGGAAATCGACATAAATTTAAAATTATTGGTAAAAGAAAATATAATAAAAAAAAGAAAAGAAATATAAATATGAAAAGTAATCAAATTATGTAGAAAAAAACTCGCATTTAACTTTGAGCAGAGTATCAGAAAAGTTCCTAATTGCTATCCTCGATATATATATATATATACATATATATATATTCATATATGAATCAAACAGAAAAATAAATTTTTTTCACTCACTTAATTGTTGCTTTCTTAGAAGATACTTGAACGAAACGTCAGACTTATTTCTTTTAATCCTTCCACTCGCTTAATAATTATTATTATTAAAATGAAAATGATATATGAGAAGGGTATTCAGGGTTCGCTGTGCTCATGCAATGTACAATGTACGGCTTCACAGCATTCCTTAATCGGAACAGCAGGAAGTCCCGATTGCCAACGGTTGCATGAATTGCTTGCCGATTTACACCCTTCTCAATTGCATTTATTTTTACCGCAAGCAATTTGAAAACGAAGGAGCAGACCTATAAGAGAAGTACATACATACATATATGTGAATTTCCTGATAAGTAACGGTGTTTAAGTTTCGTTTTAATCTTTCAATGGAAATTTGTCTGTCAGATTTCTTCACCATATCATATAGTTTTTGATTGGAATGATCCTAGTTGGTATTATTTATATGAGATATTACTGATATACATATTTGATAAGATATATGTGATATTCCTAATATGTATAATAGTTCCATCTATTAACGTTGTTTAAGTTTCCTTTTTCTATCTTTCAATGGAAATTTGTCTGTCGAATTCCTCCACTGTATCATACAGTTATTGACCTAAATCATCCTAGTTCGTATTAAATATATGAAATATTCCTGATAAGTAAAAAATATTCTAGCTGTTAAAGACTCGCTTAAATATTTCAATAGACATTTATCTGTCAGATTGCTTCATCATATCACATAGTTTTTGATTGGAATGATCCTAGTTGGTATTATTTATATGAGATATTACTGATATACATATTTGATATGATATATGTGATATTCCTAATATGTATAATAGTTCCATCTATTAATTTGTCTGTCGAATTGGTTCGCTGTATCATATAGTTACTGACTTAAATCATCCGAGTTGGTATTAAATATATGAAATATCCCTGATAAGTAAAAATATTCTATCTGTTAAAGACTCGCTTAAATCTCTCAATGGAAATTTATCTGTCAGATTTCTTCACCATATCATATAGTTGATTGGAATGATCCTAGTTGGTATTATATATATGAGATATTACTGATATACATATGTGATATGATGTATGTGATATTCCTAATATGTATAATAGTTCCATCTATTAATTTGTCTGTCGAATTGGTTCGCTGTATCATATAGTTATTGACTTAAATCATCCTACTTGGTATTAAATATATGAAATATTCCTGATAAGGAAAAATATTCTATCTCTTAAAGACTCGTTTAAATCTCTTAATGGAAATTTGTCTGTCAGATTGCTTCATCATATAACATAGTTTTTGATTGGAATGATCCCAGTAGGTATTATTTATATGAGATATTACTGATATACATATGTGATATGATGTATGTGATATTCCTAATATGTATAATAGTCCCATCTATTAATTTGTCTGTCGAATTGCTCCACTATATCATATAGTTATTGACTTAAATCATCCTAGTTGGTATTAAATATATGAAATATTCCTGATAAGTAAAAATATTCTATCTGTTAAAGACTCGCTTAAATCTCTCAATGGAAATTTATCTGTCGAATTGGTTCACTATATCATATAATTTTTGATTGGAGTGATTCTAGTTGGTATTATATATATGAGATATTACTGATACTAAAGGTAAAAAAATTCTTATGTTAAAATCTCGCCTAAATCTCTCAATGGAAATCTATGTGTCAAATTGGTTGACCATATCATATAGAATTTGATCCTGCATATGCGTAAACTCTTACAAAGAAGAATTGAATGGGAAATAGGTTTTGTGTTTCGCGTGCCTGATTCTTATATAATCTCGAACGATGCACTATAACTGCTTTATTAACAATTGGATGAGAAGAAGGGAGGGGTGTGAGTAAAAGGATATACAATGTATAATGTGGCGTTCTTTTATGTTTTCTGCTGGGATTTAAATCAAAAAATGCTGCCTTTATGGGATAGAGACGTCAGGCTCTGTAATCCCATCAGCGTATCGTGCCAAGTTAAAGCACTTCGAGGCAGACGCTGACATTCCACACATCATCATCATCTCGGCATTCATTTTGCCAGGACACGCTGCTTGTATGCGTGCATGTGTGTATGTGTGTGTGTGTGTGTTTGGCGTGCATTGAGGCGAGGGTCCTTCGCTGACAGTTACAGAGCACAAAGCTAATGGGAGGCAAATAGGCACGCATTGAATGCTTTTAGCCGGAGCGCTGGGGATTTTGGAAGGCGTTTGCACGCTTTGCGGCGCGTGTGCGTCCAACGGGCCATAAACCAGCTGCTGCCGCTGCTGCTGCCGCTGCTGCTGCTGCTGCTCCAGAGTTGGGTCATTCTGTTAACGACAGTGCCGTCATTCTTCTCTACGTGTGCCGGCGCTCACATGTCCCGTCACTCTCGTCACTCTCTGTCAGTCCTTACAGTCCTTACAGTCCTTTCGTCCTTTCAGTGCTTTCGTTGCCTGCCGATGACGTTTCAAATTATGAGGCCTGCTTAAATTAAAAGTGCTCTCCGTCTGGCCATCATTAATTTCACTGCTCAGCAGCTGACAGCTGCCTTCCATCTAGGCGAAATACAACAACAGCAACAACAGCAGCAAAAAAAACCAATTACAGTCTCCCGACTCAAAGTCTCTATAGGTACTAAAGAAAGAAAAAAAAGTATAGAGTGTGCTCATATAAGGAGCAAGTACCGTTACAATTGCTACGTTTTAGCTGCTTTATTTTCGCAATTTCGTTAATAAGAGCTCTCGCCTGCATATTGAATAGAGAAGCCGTATCTCAGATCAGTGTAAGCCACATTATATTTATGCCAGTCAATAACGATTATATGTATGTATGTATATTCGATGCTCCTTGCTTAGTCAAACATATCATTAAGGTATCTGGGGGGTATAAGTGTACGGCTTCTCGGAAATGTTGCCAGCGGGCAATAATTTTGCAGTCTCAGGTTGAGCTTCTCCATATCAAAGCTGAAACTCATTTAATGAGCTCTTCGATGGTCTCGTTGTTACCGTCGATAACAGCTCGAGAGAACTGTGAGCTCCTGAATGGAAGTAAGTCGGAAATATAATATGCGAGTGTGCCAGTACTTAGTATGGGAAATTGTAATCTAAGCCTGAGCCAATTGCATGCATATATATGTATAATAATGATTTTCAAGCATGTCTCAATAATAATTAATGAATAATTTATGGCGAACTTTTCGTGTTTGCCACGTGGAAGTTGGCATAACGGACAGATCTGTCATAATCTTTTGATTGCCAGTGCATTCCATTTCGAAATGTCAAAGCATTCCGATTGCTCTTTGACCTATGGCACTGGTGCATTTAATGAAATGAAATTTCCACCGGGACGGCCATAAGATATGAGATAAAATTGAATGGGATGCCAGGCATGCGATTGCACTGGACTTCACGGCTTCAAACTTAATCCACAGGCCATATTGTGAGCCAATTGCAGTTATCCCACGCTCTAGCACCGACAAACAAACAAAACACCCATACAAATGCCCTGAGCGGGCGATTGCTCGACTAGCACATACCCTAGATGCAGCTGAACAGGTTAGTTATTGTACTTGATAGCTCGACTTGGTTTATAAAAGAAATTTGTATAAAAGAAATGTATATTGTATGACAAGTCTCTGCTGAAGCAATATACCCGATGTTCGCATGCTAAACAGTGTCGAGGGTATAAAAATGCGAACTAAAATGGAAATGAGTATAAAAATCAAAGTTAAATTGCACTGGGAAAATGCGTGGGTCGCAGCTGCTGTTGCTGCTGCTTCTTCTGCTTCTTCTGCTTCTGCTGTTGTTTTTTGTTTCTGCTTCTGGTTCCGTTTCTGATGATAATGATGATGAGAAGCTATTTAATCAAAGCGAACCCAGCAAAATGCTGACATTTAGCTAGCAACAGCTGCCAGCTATCAAACTATCAAGGAAAATACCAAAATTCTTGCCCAAATAAGTAGGCAACATTTCTTGCGCTTTCATCTGAGAAACATGCTTCGCGTTGCTCGAATGCTAATGCAGTTTGCTTGTATATATTTATTATATATACATATGTAAATATGTATACATTTACCCATATTTTATATAAACTTATGTGCGCACACGTCGCGACTGCTTATATATATATGTGTGTGTGTGTGTGTGTGTGTGCTCGTAATTTCCATGCGGGTCGCTGGTGTTGGTGTTGGTAAAAGCATTGGGCAGCAAAAACTCATTTGGCAAGCGTACAAGCGTACAAGCGTACAGCATGAGCAGTGTCGCCAACATTAGCGATAAAAACGGCAACGGCAACAACAACAAAAACAGCAACAATGTCAATAACAGAGAGCAACAGATGTCCCGGACCTGGGACCCGCACACAGTTCCGGAGCACGGCCTTGGGTCGACGCGTGCGCCAGTTAGTACCTAATTAAGAGTTTATCTTAATTCTATAAAAATAGTTGGCAGCTTGATAAAACTCACGGGGCACACAACAAAACTCAAATGAACAGATAATGTCATACGCCAGACAGTCGGACATATTGCTGTATTATATAAGTATTTATTCATTGTGTGCGTGAGTTGGAAGCCTAGAAATAATACTCGGACTTACTTACTTTTTTGCTTTATGAAATTTGATCTATGGCTGGAATATTTCTAGCCTTCTGGCATAAGCCGAAATCATTTTCGCATAAATATTGGAGAGTGGGCTTTACTATGGATTATAATTATTATTATTATTATTATTATTATTATTTTTGCTATTGTGAAACTTTTGAAGGCAGCTTCAAAAATGTTTTCGCTGTCAATGTAAACAAAATGTGTTTTAGATTAGATTGAAAAGGTATTTTTTTTTTTGTTTTTTTTTTTTTCGCAATGCGCATTCAATTTGATGTCAGCTGTCGATTATTAAGAATTTTCCCAGCGAAACAATTGGCATATCCTGTGATTCGGGTCATGACATTCAAGGGTCAAATCATTTGCGAGCTCCAAAATAAAACCCTAAGAAGCGCCGTTCCCGCCATGAATACAAAAATAGGTAAAAAAAAAAATATATATATATATAAAAAATAAAAAATATGGTTAAAATATGGGTAAAATATTATGTAGAGAAAATTGAAAACGAAAAATTGAGCTGAGGCGCATTCATATGAAAATATGCGGGTTTATTTTTAAATTTTGCGCATTCGCGTCCGTGCCCCAATTAAAATCCTTGCCGCAGGACCTCGACTGCGGTTCAGCCATTTGAGCCATTAATTTAACATTTTGCGCTGTGGCCTAATGAATTTACGATGGCAGCGCGGTAAATTGATATTCGCCCCGATTTTGAATTGAAATGCGCAGATTGTGGACTTAAGAGCTTGCCTTTAACTTCAGATTGGGTTCCCTCATTTAAAGTCCTGCCCTTTGGCTCAGGGTCGTGGTCCCAACTCATACGCTCCGTTCCGTCCTTTGGGATTGCTCTTGCTCTTGCTCTTGCTCTTGCTCTTGCTCTTGGTCCTAGGTCTTGGCCATCTTGCCATCGCACTCGCTTCCCATTCTGGGGCTCCTCTGTTTGCCCTCTCGCCAATGTCATCATAAAAAAAAATAAATAAATATGTATACATTTTTGTATATATATATATATATGTATGTATAAGATGTGCACATGACATTTAGCTACCCGACAATTATCTATGCGTTATTTACATTCATTTGATGCGGGCCAAAGCGGGCAAATAAACAAATAAAAAATACCGCACAGCAGGCTGAATAAAGGAAATTGAAGTAAAAAGCAGGAAAAACAGCTAATTTTCCGCATGCCTAACATAAAATACACTTCGCGCTGGATACACAAATACATGCACAAATAGAGGTGGCCTTTGATCAAGAAATCTTGAAAGATAAACAGTTAGGTTTCCCACCGTCACAGACTCGACGTTCTCTATGACCTGCCCTTATCTGGATCCATCTGCTTATCAAGAATCTTAACTATGCAAACGTTGCATATTCCATGAGCAAGTCACAGGATACCCTGCAGGAGTAAAGCAAATAGAAGTAATGCGAGCTGAACTCTAGAAAAAGTTGATGCTTGCATTCCTGTTTACTTTTCTACATTTCTGCCACACTTTGTGGCAATGTGTTTGTGTGTCTGTGTGTCTGTGAGAGTGTGTTCCTTTCATAAAAATTAGTTTAAAAAATTATTTTGTTTTCTCTGGAGTCCTCAAGTTTCAGTTGCTGTCGTTGATGCTGCTGTAATTTACGCTTTAGCAGTAATTACAAGCAACGGCAAAATGTTGCAAATGTGAATGGTGCAACAAAGCAGCGGCAATTAAACACCCCAGCCACCAGTCAACCGCTGTTTCCGCTCCACCAGCTCTCCCTCGCTCTACCTCTCTCTTTCTCTCTTTCTGTCTTTCTCTCTTTCTGTCTTTCTGTCTTTCTCTTTCTTTCACTGACGCCAGGCTGCCGGCCAGCGAGCAGCATGTTGCACTCGTGGCAGTCATGTACGCATTTCAGCATGTGGCATGTGAACTGCCCCGCCCTCACCCCTCACACACCCACCACCCCCTCCCACCCTGCACTGCATGCCAGACAGCGTATTGTCGCCAGACCGACACATAATAGCCGCAGAGCCCTGCTGTGTCTGCCCCAACAGCTGCGTCCCAGCACATGGTTGACCCAGACGCAGCTTTAACTCCGTGTTTGTGGCTGTTGCACGTTGTCCGCCATCCGCCATCCGCCATCCGCTGTTCGTTGTTCGAATGCTTCACAAATTTATGCTACAACATTTTGCTAAGCATTCGCTTTGGCAGCATAAGCAGAGCCTCAATGCTGCTTGCCGCTTGCCTCTTGCTGCATGCCCCATTTTTATCTGCTTAAGTGCTTATTCATATAAATTATGTAATGAAAGCTTGCAAAGCAGTTTTTAGCCGCACTTAATTAAAATATAAATCGAGCCTTGAGTCAAATCTGTAAACTTGATACAAACAAGTAAGAAAACTTTGGTCGAGTGTGCTCGACTCACAGATACCCTGCATGCCGCTGGCGACTAATATTTTTGTTTACGATCTGTTTTTAATGAAATTTTTGGAATATGTTAACTACACTCAACTGAACGTATAGTTCTGAAGCGCAATTTTCTATCTTCATCTATCTTCAATCTTCTTCTAAAGGGGGAGGTATCCAAATTCTGAAGTATCTGAAATGTGTGTCTCCTTTAGCTGAATATATATGTATATCATAGTTTGATTCCTCTAGCTCTTAAGCTGTAGGAGATATGCTCGAAAAACTAAAACATGTTATCGATAACAAGAAAACTATAAGAGTTACCGATAATCGAAAATAAACTCCATATGCGTGTGCTATAGGAGAACCTACATGAAAAATTCCAAGTCTCCAGCTCTTGCAGTTTCTGAGATCGACGCATTCATACATACAGACAGACGGACGGACAGACGGACAGACGTACAATCGAACGAACAGGCGGACGGACAGGGTTAAATCGACACAGCTTTTGATCCTGGTCAAGAATATATACATATACTTCTTCTTCTGCCTCTGGCATACATTTTCACATAAGCATTATACCCTGTTTACACATTTTTAATGGGTTCAGGGTATAAAGGAAAACCCAGCCGCAAAATTTGTAAACGGAACTCCGATATAAATCCTTAATGAATAGATCGTCATTTATCGCATGTATTCTAGCATATTTTTTAGATCTAAAGGTCTAATTTGGTGAGAGCTTTTAGTAAGCTAGTATGTGTAGTAAGGTCCAAGCTATGATCTATTTAAATGTCTTGTTTTCTAGTATTTCTAGCATTTCTAATCTGCGCATACTTTACTTTAGATATCTAAGTTCTTTACTTGGTATAAATTAAAATTTGATAACTAAAATTTTTAAAGCAATTTAAATTTTCTAATGCTTAAAATATAATCAAGAATTTTCCAGAAGATTGATGCTAGGATCGTAAACCTCGTTGTTTATTTAAGTAGATTTTCTTGATTTAATAAAAAGAAATCCACTTAGAATTTAAGATTGGTTTTCTAAAATTAGGAAGCTTCTCTTTAGTGTCCAGGCAAACCCACTTGATATATGGATCCAGCTTTATTGAGGCTGGCTGCCATTCGCATTTGGAGCTCTGGATGGGGATGGGGATGGGGATGGAATGGGGATGGGGATAGGAGCGCAATGGAAAGCAATTAATGAAAATTAAATTATACGCAGCCGGAAGCCATCATGAATTTTGAGTGCAAATGCCATTAGCATGCGCCGCATTTGCCGGGCAATGGACGTCCGCCAGGTTAGGTGTGGCAGTAGCCTGGCCTGCGGCTGGGCACACGCGGGTCGTCCGTCTAAATGAAATGCAGGGTGTTTGGGAGGTGCACGCTGCCGGCTGTCAACACATGTCGAGCATATTGAGTTTCAGTGCGTAATGGCGACAATGGGCCAATGGGACACTGGACAGTGGGACGAGGGGTGGTGAGGAGGAGGGGGGGGGGGCAGCCAGGCTGCCGGTTAGTGGGCGCCAATGCTGTGATTCCGTTTTAAGACCCTGCGGGGTTTGCTTTTATGAGATTCGCGTGGCCCGCACCGCTGGGAGTCCAATCGAATCGAGTCGAGGCGAGGCGAGGCGAGTCGCTAATGTTGACTGTTTGGCCTGCTGGCAATTACAGATGGCGTCGACTATAAGCAGCGGCTCATTGCGAGCGTTAAGAAGGAGGTGAAGCAGCTGATGGAGGAGGCGGTCACCAAGAAGTACGTCCACGAGGAGAGCAGCTCGGTGACGTCCCTCTGCGCCGCCGTCGAGGCCTGCCTCAGCCAGGGACTGCGTCGTCGAGCGCTCGGCCTGTTCAAGACATCGTCGACAACGGCGCTGCTGCACAAGATAGCCAAGAGCTGTGCCGAGGCGGAGCGCATCAGCAAGCTGGTCCACGAGATCGAGGCCACCGATCCCAACAAGCGTTCCTCCTCGAGCAGCGACAGCTTCAATCGGCCGCCCATGCTCAAGAAGAGCAGCAGCAACTCCATGTCCACCACGAACGTCTCGGTCAGCGCCAGCAGCTCGACCATGTCTCTGGTCACCATGAAGTGAGTTCCCCTCTCTCTCTGTCCCCCCTTCTATCTCCCTCTCACTCTCTCGAGCTGTGTCTCCCTTGCAGATATCTGTGGATACGCCTGGCTCTGTATGAGAAGCAGCTGACCAAGATCATAGAGTATCTGGTGAGCAATGCCCAGAGCTATTACGATCGCGACTCCCTGGTGGCCGATCCGGACTACGGCTCCATACTGAGCTCCCTGCTGGTGGGTCCCTGTGCCCTTGATTTTACGCGTGCCAAGACAGCCGATCACTACTGGACCGATCCGCACGCCGATGAGCTGGTACATAAATCGTCGAACGGTGCATTTCGTTGCAATCCTTTCAATCCAATTACTCCGCAGGTGCAACGCCATCGGATCAGCTGTCGCCGCTCCTCGTCCACCTGCTCGAGGCCGGCGATAATAAACTTCAAGCGCAGCTTGAACACCAGCTCAGACGAGGCCAGTAGCTGCTCGTTTAAGTCAATCGCATCCGCCACGGTGGCCAAGGACTATGTGGAGTCACTGCATCAGAACGCAAAGGCCACGCTCCTCTATGGCAAGAACAACGTGCATGTCCAGCCGAAGGACGTGTCCGAGCTGATGGCCGGCTATTTGAGCCTCCATCAGCACATCCAAACCCTGACCATCAAGTGGACGCCCAACCAGCTGATGAACGGCTACAATGACGTCGAGGAGGAGGACATCGACAAGGAGATCTACTGGGCATATGCCCTCAACATCAATGTGGACGAGATTGTCTACGTCCACTGTCATCAGAGTCGCGGCGAGGACAGCGGCGGCACAGTTATACTGGTGGGTCAGGACGGAGTACAGCGTCCGCCTATCCACTTCCCAGAGGGCGGGCACATGCAACAGTTTCTCAGCTGCCTGGAGACGGGTCTGCTGCCCCACGGCCAGCTCGACCCGCCGCTCTGGTCGCAGCGCGGCATCGGCAAGATGTTTCTGTGGCCCAAGAGTATGCGTCGTCGCATTCTGCCCTCGGTCATGGAGTCAGTGGATGAGACACCCATTGATTACGTCTTTCGCATTGTTAGCAAGAGTCGCCACGAGGAGTTCGGTAGGTCCAACGGCCAACCTGATTAACCATTCTATTCATTTTCGTAATACTTTTTGGATTCTCCTTTCGACTTTCGCAGCTGCTACGCACTCCATTCTGGACTTTGTCCGCAGCACGCCACGAAGGGCCCAACTGAGCAGCTGCTCCACCACTGGCAGCAGCGACTGCTCCAACAAAAGCTTATCCATTGATCAGTACCCCCTGGAGTCCCCGTTGCTCCAGCAGCACAACCAGAACGCCAGCATCGAGATGGTCTGCTCGACGATGCGCCGCCAGATCATCTCCCGCGCCTTCTACGGCTGGCTGGCCTACTGTCGCCATCTATCCACGGTGCGGACGCATCTCTCCGGTCTCGTCCATGGACGCATAACACCAGAAAGTGAGTTCGAAGTAGACTTCTAAAACTTAAGCGTTCAGATTCGAGCTCAATCAGGAAATTAGGAAAGGAAATTAGAGCCTTGTTACGTATACTTAATTTTTATACCCTGAACCTAAAAACATGTTTGAACAGAATATTTTGTTCGGTGAAAATGTATGTAAGAGGCACAAGCAGTTATATATTATTGTATATTTTAGCAGGATCAGGATCAGGATCAACAACCGAGTCGATTGAGACTTTTCCGTCTGTCTGTCTATCTGTTCGTTTGTTCTGATGTAAGAACGGGTCGATCTCAACAACTACAAGAGCTAGGGACTTGAAAATTTGTATGCAGGTTCTCCTATTGCAGACACATATTAAATTTCTTTCCGTTAATCGACAACCCTTACCATTTGCTTGTTATCGATAACACGTTTTAGTTTTTCGAGCATATCTCCGCCATCTTAAGAGCAAGAGTCATAAAAGTTACCATAGATTTATAAAAAAATTTATGAAAAACTGATAAAAGTTGCCGTTCGAAAGGTAAACGCAATTCAGTGATTCAAATATATATAGCAAAAGCTCTCATTAAGATCGGATATCAAACAAAAAAGTTATGCTATCGCGCATTTTTGCAATTTGGGAAATTTTCGTTCACTGAGTTCAATTTCGACATGCATGTCCATGCGTTAGTTCTCACGTAAGCATGTAGAAAAAGGATCGAAATTTGATAAATAGCAGCAGAGCGCGGAGTGCAGATTATCTCCAAGTCTAGCACACTGGAATAGAGTCTTCTTACTTACAATCAACTTTTAGAGTTTTAGAAAAAATTATACCTGATATTTATGAAATATACCTTATATTTTTAGCATACATACTCTTAGGTATATTTTATTTATTCAAAACAAAAACTCTACTAAAATCCGAAGCAAAAATAAAATAGCAGAAAAACAGTCATTCTTATCCGATCGGGGATTTGGAAATTTGAAAAATTCTGAAGAAATTGAAAGAAAGAATTCAGATGGAATTCGAACCAGCCAAGTATTTATTTATTTTCCAAGTACAAAGTATTTATTTCCAAGTATTTATTTCTGTAATCCACAGTGAAAGCCGACGAGGAGGGACTAACCAAGGAGCGCTGGCAGCTGCTCAATGCCGACGGAATGCTCCACGATTCGACGGAGTTCTATCGGCTGATCTACTTTGGAGGAGTGCAGCCGGAGCTGCGGAAGGAGGTGTGGCCGTATCTACTGGGCCACTACGCCTTCGGCACGACACAGGAGGAGCGAACCAAGCAGGACGAGACCTGCAAGCATTACTACGAGACCACGATGAGCGAGTGGCTGGCGGTGGATGCCATTGTGCAGCAGCGGGAGAAGGAGAAGACGGCGAGGGCGGTGGCCAAGCTGAGCTCCGGCAGCAACAGCGGCAACGAGCGCACGGTGCGGGCTGCGGATCTGGATGCCGGCGAGCTGGAGAACGAGGTGTTCGAAGACATTTCGGATATATCCGATCCGGGCGATCTCGAGTTTGACGACGAGCAGCGGCAGCAGCTGCAGCAGGAGACCGCGAGCGTCAGTGCCACGCATTTGAGCGTGAAGCCCATTCCCAGGGCCATGAAGACGAGCACTGATTCCGGCCATGTGGACGAGGGCCTCGACGACCTGGACGAAGAGGAGGAGGAGGAGGAGGAGGATGAGGAGCAGGAGGAGGAGCAGGAAGATCTTAACAAGAAGGAGCCAGATCTCGATCACGATCACGATCTCGAACATAAGCAGCCAATGGCGCTTGGCACGATGACCGCAGCCAAGTCGCTGGACAAAGAGCCACAGGCGAGCAGCTCGACCTCAACGACATCCTCGTACGACACCGCTGCAGGTGCACCTCAGCCAGGTGAAACACGCAGCGTTCTCAGTCCGGAGTTTCTCAGCGCCGACGACCTTCAGGCCCAGCTGCCCGACGACGAGGAAGCCTCCAAGCCGCAGCAAGCAGCCGCTGTCATCATCACAAACGCGTCTGTCGACTTGGCCAACTGGGAGCGCAGCCCCAAGGCTGGCTCCAACAACCAAATGCCGCCTCTCACCGAACAATTGGAGAACGGCGCCAATGCTCCCAATGCTCCCAATCTGGATGCACTGCAGGAACCAAAATCTGCCTGCGCCTCGCCCGCCAGCTCCAATGGCGGAGTCTACAGCGTAAGTGGCCATAGCTGTCTCCTCTTTCCAATCTCATGGCTCATCCATGATTCAAACATAACAATCAATCAATTCACAGAGCGAGCTGCTGGAACAGTTCGGGCTGAACCTGCATCGGATCGAGAAGGATGTTCAGCGCTGCGATCGCAACTATTGGTACTTTGCCAGCGAGAATCTGGACAAGCTGCGCAATGTGATATCGACGTATGTGTGGGAGCATCTGGACGTGGGCTACATGCAGGGCATGTGCGACCTGGTCGCTCCATTGCTGGTCATCTTCGATGACGAGTCGCTCAGCTACAGCTGCTTCTGCAAGCTCATGGAGCGCATGATCGAGAACTTTCCCAGCGGCGGAGCCATGGACATGCACTTCGCCAATATGCGGTACCTATCTCCGTCTCGCTCCATCTATCTCTCTCTCTCTCTACCTGTCTCTCTCTCTTTCACTCTCTGCTGCAGCTCGCTCATACAGATACTGGACTCCGAGATGTACGACCTGATGGACTCGAATGGGGACTACACGCACTTCTACTTCTGCTACCGCTGGTTCCTCCTCGACTTTAAGCGAGAGCTCATCTATGACGATGTCTTCGCCACCTGGGAGGTCATCTGGGCGGCCAAGCACATTGCCTCCGGGCATTTCGTGCTCTTCCTGGCGCTGGCCCTGCTCGAAACCTATCGCGATATCATTTTATCGAACAGCATGGACTTCACGGACGTCATCAAGTTCTTTAATGGTAATTAACTATATACATACATATACATATATGTAGGTATGTATATATATTATATGTGTATATTGCAGAAATGGCGGAACGACATAACGCCCAAGCAGTTCTTCAGCTGGCACGGAGTCTGGTTCTGCAGCTGCAGATGATAATTGAGAACAAGTAGATCCAATTGGACGATTAATTAGAGGAAAACATATATACTGAATGTTTATATGATAGTTGTAGATGTTTAATCTATATTTTGCCAAAAGCCACGGATTCTCCCACAATGCACCAATAACCAATATAAACATATATGCATATATGTACATATGTATATGTACATATGTATATGTATATGTATATGTATATGTATTATAAGTATGACCTTAGATGTAACCCAAAACTTTAACTCTAATTGTAACTGTAACTGTAACTGTAACTGTAATGTAACTGTGACTGTTATTATAAATATTTTATGTGAATGTTTGGTAATGTTATACCCATATCTCCGTAAAATCAAGTAAAAGACTATAAAGTAATTCTGATGAACTCTATCAAAAGAAATCAGCATTTCAAACTAAATATCGTAAATATTTTTTTTTTTTTTCTAATGGATCCAACTTGAAACTATTTCTAAATCAAAGAACTATTTAATGGATGTAGTAAATTAGAGTGCAATTAAACTACAAATATCAAAAAGATATGTTATAGAAGAATATACAAAAATATATTATATACACAATATGTATGTACCTTATGTACCCTATATATAACATGCTATATGTGTACAAATGTATATGTCTGTATGTAAAAAGTTATTATTGTAACCAAGGTCAATAAATATCTGAACCAATCTGAACTTTTCTTTCTTCAAGGGTCAAACATAATCTAAGTAAACACATTATATGCCGATAATCCGTTATGGGTATTATTCTAAAAGTGATATCGGCCATTATCATTGGTATTGCGATATTATTTCTTTGGTATTCATTTTCATTTTCCTTCCCTAGCTCAAGTTTTATATGTTGTATATGGATTTCGTAATCTTCTTCGAAGGTACACCATATTTTGATCTATTTTAAAACCCCAGCAGTTCACGATTTCAGAAAATATCTTAAATACAGTTTATAAAAAGTTTTCCCAGACCTGGCTTGAATTTTTAGAATCTTAAGCATACAAATCAGATATATTTAAATAATATGCTATCTGTATATTACATCTATGTGGTTAAAAAAATATATAAAGGTAAGTCATTCGCTTTATTAGAAATTTTATTTTTTAATACGCCTTTTTGAAACGGATGTGAAAGAGAAAAATTATAGAATGAGAGAATGAATGCGAATATATTGGTACTCTAATCAAGGCAAAAAAGATGCAAAGAAAACCTTCAAGAAAAAGGAAAAGAAAACTGAGACCATATATCCCATCTTTGATTATATTGTTATGCATACTGCAATAGATCTTCATACTAAATATGATACGTATAGAAAAAAATCAAACATTTGGATTATATATGATAGATGTAAGAAGTGGAGGCTTGAATAATTATTGGCAACAATATATATTTAATTAGATAATTATTATTTGCTTAAATAAGCTTTTTATTTGAAACGCGGTATATGGATACGATTAAATCTTATCTCCTTATCTTCAGAATAAAATTCATTAAAATAAATACATAAATGGATTAGTTTAAATAAATTTCTCTTTATTTTTAATCATTTTCAGAACAATAATAAAACGTTAATTGATTAACAGGTGTACAAGTGCAAGTTCTGTTTATGCATGTGTATTCGCACACATACATACATATACTTGTACATATGGAATTCAGTAGCAACTACAAAAACACTTCTCAAGAACCTTACTCACACACACACACTCACACACACCTGTGTATGTGTTGATCCGTATGCAACTGCGATAAGCAAAAGCTTTATATTGGGTCAGAATTAAAGGTAGTTCAATACGGTTGCCAACGCCCAGTCCGTAAATATTTCCCGCGTTATCTTGCCGGGGAGCTCCTCACATACGCCTTATGTAGGTGAGTACCATATTATTTATTTTATTTGCCCAAGATTCACATTTGTGGTTGTTTGTATCAAACTTGATATCAATGGATTGTGAATCCATTGATTGTGTATAAAAGTGTGCAGCTGCATGCGGCCTAAACGGAATTTAATTCTTAGCTCGATCATAACATGTCATCCGATTTGGCCAGTTTAGTTGGTCTCTCTAATGGGGAGGATACGCCAAATACTCTCCCGAGGCAGCAGGGAAGAGTGCGATGTAAGTCAAATTATAATCAATCGGGATTCAATTTCCTTTAAGGGAGATCCAGACAAATGAGGTTTGTAAAAACTAGCTCAAGCCTTTCCTCAATCATATCTTGTAGATCAATTCAAAATTCTAGTTCTAGAAGGTAGGGAGTTGATTTGATTAGTTAACCGAACCATCGAAAATCTTCAGGGCTATTCAAAATGGTAATACGATTATTTAAATGTGGTAACTTTTATTTGTATATAGGCAAAGGCCTCTGATAAAAAGTGTGTATGGCGTGACCGACTTTATCATTCAAACATAGGCCAGGGTACATTTTATAGATACATAATTTTTAGTTGGTTTCGGATTACCAAGGAATAGACAAGCTGTTGCTAAGCCATATAGTACATACATACATATGTATATGCTATTCTATGAAAGTGGGTACAAGTGCAGTGTAAAATAAAAAACATTAAATAATAATACATACATATGTAAATATTTTAATAATAATATCAAAACATTCGATATGAGCAATAAGCCTATTAGCATCGCATACAGAATAAAGATCAGCAGTATATACAACAAAAAATAAGGTTTTAAGTGCATTGAAAGTGAGCTGCGCACTTGACCTACACCGTTATGTGCAAAATAAGCTGTTTAGTATTCGCGGAACTGAATGAAAAGAAAATTTACAGTTTTGTCACCGACTTCAGTACAATGCACAGCAGAGCTTGCAATCTCTTCTCCGCAATATTGAGAGTGAAAAGTAAAGAGTGAAGAGTGGGTCCGTTCGAAAGCTCAGCGATAAGCGCACGCAGAGCTTTGGCGCAAAAGCTTTCTGCTATGCGCTCTCGAGCGGTGTCAGTAACCCGATGTTATTGTAGGTAGAAGGTTGCGCTAGTTGGCTTCGTGCGCTGTGTTTGTTGTTGGATCTCTGTTGATTTTTGCTTTCCATTGATTGAAGTGATCTTTGTACCGCCTCTTGGTGAACCGTTGATCCATTGAAATGGGTTGGGCATTACTGCCTATTGCATATGTCCAACTCACACCCTGTCGCACTCTCACTTTATATTTACAGTTGCACAGCGACAGGTCACGAACCTGGAGAGTAAGACGATGTCTTCGCTGAAATTTTATTATGATCTGATGTCGCAGCCCTCCCGGGCGCTGTTCATCATCTTCCGGCTGAGTGGAATGCAGTTCGAGGATTGCGTTGTGGCGCTTCGTAATGGTAAATTTCGGCTTATAGATTTCATTGCTATGAAAGATACATCTATACCACTTTGCACCTTGGCAGGGGAGCATCTGACAGATGAATTCCAGCGGAATGTCAATCGCTTCCAGCGGGTGCCCTGCATCAACGACAATGGCTATAAGCTGGCGGAGAGCGTTGCCATATTGCGCTACCTCAGCGCCAAGGGCCAGATTCCAGAGGTGCTCTATCCCAAGTATTTTGTGGATCAGGCACGTGTCGATGAGTTCCTGGAGTGGCAACACATTACGCTGCGAGTCACCTGTGCCATGTACTTTCGTACCGTCTGGCTGGATCCGCTGCTGACGGGCCGTTCACCCACGGAGGCAAAGATTGAGACGATGCGGATGCACATGGAGCGCAATCTGGATATCATCGAGGAGGTGTGGCTGGCCAAGCACGAATTCCTCATCGGACCCTCGCTCACCGTCGCCGACATATTTGCTGCCTGCGAAATTGAACAGACGCGTAAGTTAAACGAACAGGTGAACACGATTAGATTACTCAGGCGACCTTTGCCCCCGTCCCATTTGCCCATTTGCAGGTATGGCCGACTACGATGTGCGTATCAAGTATCCCAAAATACGGGCCTGGCTAAAACGCGTGCGACACAGCTGCAATCCGCATTACGATGTTGCCCACTCGTTTGTCTACAAGATTTCGGGAACGGGACCACAAGCCAAACTTTAAGGCGTTCGTATAACAGATTGTTTAAGACCTTTTGTATATATTAGTTGTATGTCATATATTATATTTATGTATGTTCATTAATCAGGTATTAAGCATTTACAATTTACAATTACATATTGATTGCTCTATTTTCAAGTCCCATACATTTTTTTTATTTCAAAAGCCCGTAAAACTCCATAAATCAGGCGCAATAGAGGTTTATTTTACGACTCGCGGACTACGTGTCTCTTAAATGTAAAATCAAAGTTTGCTAAATATCAACATAGAATATTTCCGCCTCTCTTATATAGTTATGTATATAATATAATTTCGATGTATGCTTTATATGGGACCAAGGGACGTGTATAAATTATATTGTTCTTAGGACTTATTATTTTAGTTATTATTGCTGGTTTTCATATTTAAAAAAAAAAATTAAAAAAATTCGATGTATCCTTTCTTTTTTGAGGACTTGCTTTTGGTTTATTCTAATTCGAATTCAATTTCCAATTAATCTACTCATCATACATGACTTGGGCTCTAAACTTTATATTTATCCATTTATATCAAATACAGCTATTGGGTTTCAAACATATTTTCCATAAAAAATATAATTACAATTATAAAATATAGTACAAATTTGGGATCTTCAAGAGTTCCTTGTCTTTCAAGATCGAACGAAAAATAAACCCCTTTTACAAGGAAAAAAAAAGATTAAAAAATTATTCGCTTTATAAGTACTCTTATGATTTTTTTTTTTTATTGTGTCGTCATTGTTGCTTTTATAATTTCACATTTATTTAAAAAAAAAAATACATTTTAAAAAATAACTACCTAAAACTAATAAAAAATATTAATAATATATAATATAATATATATAGCAACGTTACGCGCTTGGATTTCTAACATTTTGCAACAATTTTTTTTTTTCAGTGTTTGCGATAACAAAACATAATATGTATAAATAAAGTAGGGTTACAAAAAAAAGATTATGTATAGATACATATATATATTTATTATATTAATGCATTAAATGTATTTTATATATATATATATATATATATATATTGTTGAAGAAAATCAGTATAATAAAGAAAAATCAAGCAAAATAAAAAATTAATGGTATATACAAATAAAAAAAAAAAACTATACATTATAGATATAATTATAAAGATGCATATAAATATATACACATATGTGCATGTATGTGTGCGTGTGTATAAGTAAAACTACATACAACTCTAGACTATATATTTACTTAGTTCTTATATTTGCGTGTATAATTTTGTGTTGGATTCAACTTAATATAATACAAAAAAAATATTAATAATATACAACTACACAAGAATATATGTATATATATATATATATATACATATTGTATATAGGTATGTTTATGTGTATGTTAATTATTATGGATAGTTGTATGCATTTTGCCCTAATTTCAACGTCTTCTACGTTCATTACTTTCTGACATACACTCCGATGTATATATAATGCTCTTTTATACTTATTGCTGTACTGTTCAAGTACACATATACATATACATATTTTGTTTGCCAAAGGGATTATTTGAACGAAATGTTTACATTGTAGCGTATTTTGCTGATCGGCACCTGTTTTTTTTTTTTTTAATTTTATTTTTATTTTTAATTTTTATTTTTATTTTTTTGTCGCCTGTCATTAACTAAGCGAAGATCTGATGGCAAAAAGGCAGCTGCGTTGAGCCCAGCTCAGTTAGGTCCATTGTTGGTTGAACTTAACTAGAGATTAACATATGACAAAACTTGGTCAAGTCTTAAACTAATGACACGCGAGCACCCAACGCCTAGCATATGATCGCGTACACCAGGCATATTATATATGATATATACATATACGCATACGCCTGCTGCCAGTCTCCCATTGAGCACCGATGTGGTCAGCGCCCAGCTACAGTGATCCCTAAATCATGTCACTAACAAATTTTAAAGCAAAGCAATTAAGGCACCAGAAAGTGTTGCATCTACGCACTAGAAGCCACCCATAGGTATGAACAGGTACAGGTACAAAAATTACATACATACAGTCGATGCATACAAAGCAGCTGCCAGCCACAAGACCTTGCCTTCTCTCTCCCTCTCGTTGTCTCTGTCTCTTTCATTTTTAGCCACCCTGTCTGTATTCCTCTCTATTTCTATCTGTATTGCTCGCTCCCTTTAAGCTCTGGACAGGCGACATTGTTTGGTTACGTGTAAATATATATATATATATTTATTTATTTATATATATATATATATATATATGTATGTATGTATGTACTATGTATTTTTTATATGGCTTTCAAATGTTGCCCAAGTTAAGCTTATATATGTTTGTATAAATATGTTTGTGTGTGAGTGTGTGTGTGTATGATTATTTAACAAATATATGATTGTATGTATATGGGTTAAGCATATTCCGTACTGTTGTATACGTTTTACAAAATAGTTATTCATATATATACATATATATATATATGCATACATACGTATATATGTATATATATATATATATATATATATATATATATGGGTATATATGTATTTATGTATATCTTCATCTATACGACACGCTGTCCCTATTATTACTTTTGCGTTTCAATTGTTCCCTCGATGTGTTTGTTTGTGTGCGTATGGGGCAGGGTAGAGTTTTTTTTTACTTAATTTTTTTGTTGTTTTTTTTTTCTTTTTTGTTTTGGATTTGTGTGCTTTAGCCACAGTTTGCTTTAAATACTTTCGCATGTGTTTTATATACTTCGCTTTTAATACTAATCCTTTCCAATATATGTATATCGTATATTCTCTCATTCACACATTCGCGCTCTCTATCCCTTTCTCTTTCTCATTCGCTGTCTCTCGATCTGAGCTGTAAACGAGAAACAAAGAAATTAAAACAGATACTAAAGCAGAACTCATTTGGAGACGCACCTGCTCCGCGTTCTTCGCTTAGAAACGCGCCCTGTTGATGTTCTTAATCCGAATACCCACTTCCAGGACTTGGTCTCCACCAGCTGCTCCGCCACTGATGCTGTGGTTTGCTGAGCTGCTGCTGCTGCTGCTGCTGCTGTTGCTGCTACTGCTGCTGGCTCCATTGCCAACGCCTCCGCCGCTGGCCGAGCTGTTGCCATTGCTGCCATCGCTCAGAGGAGAGTTGTTGTTGTTGTTGTTGATGTTGATGTTGTTACTGGTGGAGCTGGAGCCAGAGGCGGGCAACGCCGCACTGGCATCCGTGACGCCGTTCACATTGCCGCTCGCACTGGTCCCCGGCGCGCCAAGTCTGCGCAGCACAGTGGTGGTTGTCGTTGTCGTGGTTGTCGTCTCGGCAGCAGCATCTCCATTGGATCCGCCAGCCGAGCTGCCCAATTTGAGCAGCTGCTGCTTGTGATGGCGATTGTGATGATTGTAGTTGATGGCGGTCAGATCGTGGCCCAAGGTGGCGCCGCTTGCACCGCCACAGCTGCCACCAACACCAACACCACCGCCGCCGCCGCCGCTGTTGGCCGCATAGTCGTGCGGTCCACCCACCGTGTGACGCCGCTTGATTGAGCGATTCTGTTTGTTCTGTATCTGCCGCTTCTTGGTCAGATTCATGTCAGTCTTTTCATCCTTGGTCAGCGCGGCAGCGGCATGCGCCCACGACGACGACGACGACGTCGTCGGTGAGCAGCAGGCGGCGGCGGCCGCCGCGGCAGCAGCTGTGCTCGAATTGCTGCTGCTCATGTGTCTCGTCGAGTAGTTGCGGCAGTTGAAGCTGGCGCTGCGAAAGAGTCGATGGTCTCGGCGCTTTTTATTGTAGCGGTCGAGAAAAAACGACGGCGAGGGTGCGGCCATCAGCAACTTCTCCTTGGGATCGCTGGTCGTGGAGCCCTCCGAGTCATCCTCGGAGCCGGCGCCACCAGCTCCCCGCTCGTACGCCAGCGAGCTGCTGAACCGCAGATTCTTGCTGCCGTACGAGTTGCGCTGCACCGAGTTCCCGTTCCCGTTCCCGGTTTGGGAGCTGGGCGTTCCGGCCAGCGGCGTTGAGGCGCTGCTCGAGCCAGTGCCAGTGCCAGCGGTTGGCGTTGCCGCCCCGCTGGCCGGCGCCGTCGAGCTGCCCTGGTGTATGGGAGCCGTGGCGGAATGCTGCAGCTTGTGTGCGGCCTTAAGCAAGCTGGCCGGAAGCGGAGCCACCGTTGGCTTCAGCATCAGCTGCAGCTGTTTGTCATCTTTGTTCTCACCCAGCGTGTTTGTGGCCGTGCAGGAGCGGCTCATCTGCTGCGAGTGCGGTGCGTCCAGTGGGCAGAAGTGGTGGAACAGTCTTTCCGGCGATTCGTCAGCGTACGGAATGTTTTCGGAGTGCAAGTGCAGCGGCTGGCCGAGTGTGTGTCGTCGATTTTTTGGAAACTCCGGCGAGCCGTTCTCATCGTTGGATTCCGAGCCGCTCCGCAAGTTTCGCAGCTTGCTGTCCAGCGTATCCGTGATGGTGGTCAGCGACATGGAACCTGTTCCCCAACAGTGAGTGAGTAACAACTGAACTGCACAGTACTCTCAGTACTCAAATGATTCACTTACCCGTATCGCTCAAGCGGCTGCTGGAGTCATCGTCGGTGAGCAGTATGGATATGTCAACGCTGCTCCGCTGCTGCTGCTCGTGCTTACCTATGCTGCCAGCTGAATCCACGCTGGCCAAGTCCTTCTCGTCGAGACTGGCCTTGCGGGTCTGGGCGCTGCGCGAACTGGCGCTGGAGAGGAAGCCACCAGTGCTGCGCTTCTTGGTGGTCACCGTCGCCGCCTTCGATGTACTCAACGACGTCGTAAAGGAGGAGGAGCCAATGGCCGAGCTGAGCAGCTTGCTCGTTGTGCTGGTCTTGCTGCTATGCAGAGTGGAGCTGCTGCTGGTGCTGGTGGTGCTGCTCGCCGATACCTTGGCGTCCAGCGACTGAAAGTGAACAGCGGGCAGGATTAGGCCAAAATCGCAAATGCTTTGCACAGCCTTGCGCTGCATTCGTCTTTGGTTTTTGGTGCGGATGGTTGTGGTGGTGGTGGTGGTGGTGGTTGTGATTGTGGTGGTGTTGGTGATTGTGGAGCAGTGGGAATTGTGCTGGGCTTGGATACTGCCGCTTACCAGAACACTCTCGCCGGAGTACGTGTCCGAGCTAACGGCGCTTCGTTTGCCGTGCGTCCGACGGCGCAGCTGCGGAATGAAGCGAGAGGAGCGCGTCTCACGCTCAGTGATGCGTTCAATCTTGGACAGGTTGTGCAGCAGCATGCTCGTTTGGTCCTCCTGCGTCTGCTGTGGCTGTGCCGGGCTCGGAGCGGCCGCCCCGCCGCTAAGATCCGCCAGATCTGGCAGGCTGCCGCCCTCAAAGAAGAACTCGTACTGGGAACAGATAAAGTACCGTTTTGATTATACATATACATGAACACCGGGAGTAAGGGTGTGCGATGTGGACTCACCTGCGTGACAAGCAGCTCGACAATGCGACACTGATGCTTCATATCCTTGACGGCTGTTTCCAGCGTGTCGTTCGGTGTGCGGATAATTGATGGCCCAAAGATTATAGCCAGATTCTTGGGTTGCATGCGATTGACCTCGCAGTTGTCGCTGACTCGGCACAGATGCCTAATCAGATGCTTCATTGTCTCATAGGGATGACGCGGCAACAGCTCCACAATCTCCTTCAGCAGGACAATGCGTTCCATGCCCGTCTTCTTATCGGCGTCAATGAAATTGATGTAGAAACTGGCCGGCATCAGTGCATCCGGCAGGCTGCGTATGAACAGCTTCAATAGGCTGCTAACCACATTGACATCTTCCCATCGGACATCAGTGGCGCAACTCTCGAACTGAAACTCCTTTGTGTTGACCAGCTCGGACAATTCGGATATAGCCGCCTTGTTGCCCGGTATGCGATAGATGCCAACCACGCCCAGACCCTTCGTTTCCACAATGTTGGTGCAGACCTCCACCAGATGGGGCACGTATATGTTATTTTTGGACATGGGACAGGCGCGCAGAGGCAGCCCAATGGAGCCACCCGTTTTGTTGGCACAGCCCGAGGGTGAGGCCAAGTCAGCATGGGATACACCGGCGCCACTGCCGCCACCTCGTCTAAATAGTAAATCCTTCCAGTTCTTGGACTTGGGCGAGCCCAGATCCTTCTCTGGCACATTCTTGTGGGATGGCGGTTTTCGCAATTTCATCACGGGCGATATCGCATCGTTGGTAACGGTTGCTGCCGCTATGGATGCCGCCACAGGCCCTTCCACCAAAGCGCCGCTCGAGTGCGAGCTCAGCGGCGAGCTGTCCGCCGCGCCGGCCACGTCGTCCAGATAGCTGGAGGTGGCTGCTGTTTTCTGTGGCTCCGCCAGCTGCTTGCCTGCCGGCTGCTCCTAGAAGAGACGCCCAAAACACAAATAATTTATATTTCATATCACAGAATTGGAGATTCAATCGAGAGCTTACAATGTCGTCGTAGTTTAGGCTGTCTTTCCATTGCAGCAAGCCGAAGAGGCGCTTCATCTCGTTGCTGCTCTTGGTCTTGAAAAGTATTTCGGTGTAGGGACCGCAAGATGGAGCCGTCGTTGCAGGTGTCTGTGGCTCGGCGGCGCTGCTGCTGCCCGACGAAGTCAGCTTCTCGTGCGCATCATCCAAATTGAGCTCGTTGCCTAAGGTGGCCAAATGGGCGCCGCTGGCGCTCGGCTTCGATTGCATCCGTATCAGATACTTCTTTTTGTCCAGCGACTCGTCAAAGAATTTGAAATTTCTAATATCAAGCTCTATCACCTGCCAAATCGAAAATTGATTTCTTAAGCAACGGGAGTGTCGGTTAGTTAGGCGGTACTTACATTATGCTCCGACTTCGCATGCCGTCCAGAGTAAATGCGCAGGATATCGCCTTTGATCTCCAGCTTAACCTGACGCCACGAACGATACTCGGACATGCGCTTTAAAGCAAATGAAAATTTTTAAATGTCATTTATTTAACAATTGGGATTATTTTGGTTATTTTATATTGCTTACCTTGCCATTGATGCACGAGGATTTGATCTCAATCTCCGTCTCAAAGGCTTCCAGCTCGTTGGGCACATACTTGCCATTCAGTTCGGCATCGATGTGAATGCTGTGGAGGGAGGGGCAAACACTGTTAGTTTGAATTAAATGCTGATTGCCGAATCCCGATTCGGATTTTGGAGACTCACCTGCTGCGCATGTCGCTGTTGATGGAGGCACGCCGATTGCCGTGATGCGTGGACAGACGCACATCCTCCAGGCCGTTGGGCGTTTCAATGAACTCATGGCCACCGCCAGTGCCGCCGATCACATCGTATGTGGGATCTGGATGCTCCTCAACCAGCGCTTTGGTCTTGTGCGGATCCACGACAGACGCCGCAGCAGCTGCTGCGGCTGCAGCGGCAACGACAGCAGCTGCCGTTGCGCTGGCCGGAGCTCCGTCTGCCGGCGGCTCGGCATGGTATTCGGTCTCGTTGTTGGTGGCGCGCAGATAAGAGATGCGTCGCACCGGCTTGCCCTCGTCAAAGGAGCTGGAGGCAAGCGGCTTATAGCGACGGACAACAATGCCCGGCACCGAGGCTGCGTCCACAATGGCAGCGGCTGCAAACAAAGGATAAACAACCGTAAGCTCTGTCTAACTCCTTCGACTATTCACCGTTAGGACTTACCGCTGCTCTCCGCTATGTCGGCCAAGGTGGCCACTGTGTGCGAGGAACTGGTGGGCAGTGGATGCTCCGGAGCATTGGTGAACTCTGCAAGCAGTCAAATAGTTGCATACTGGGAAAGCATTGCGTATTATGGAACACTTACTGCTGGGCACGCACTCAAAGGTCGCGTTCGCGAGCGTTGCCTTGTGCAGCTCCATGCGGCTGCTGCTCTGGCCGTCGACCGCGCTGCTGCCGGAGGCGTCTCTCTGCTGGTACTTGGCCTGCATCTGGTGCAGCGGATGCTGTTGAAGGGACTCGTACAGAACGCTCTGCTTCTTGGCCAGTGCAACGGAAGCGTTGCTCGTATCGGAGGAGGCGGCGCTGGTGTTGATTGATAGCGGCTTGAAGGGATCGAAGCCCTTGGCCATGTGCGAGACGAGCTTACGTTCAAACCTAACGGAAAGCAAAAGAGTAGAATTAACCAGTTGAAATCATCCGGACTGCATCTCAACGTACACCTTGTTGGTCACGCCCGTCTCCTGCAGCGTCTCAAAGTAGTCTAACTCCTTGGCGTACTTGGCATTGTTATTTGCGACGCTGACAGCTACCTGTCGCTGCGGCGGCTGCACTGCACCCAAGGACCGAGGCGCCGCTTTGCTGCTCGTGTAACTGTTGTAAACGTCATAGCCGAGCACAAGCTGCTGCTGCTGTTGTTGTTGTTGTTGTTGTTGTTGATAGTGGTGGTGAAGGTGGTGCTGCTGCTGCTGTTGCTGTTGCTGCTGCTGTTTGAGCAGCACTTGGTGGCGCACGCGCGGAGCAACGGCTCCGCCTCCTCCTGGTGGCGTGTGCGATGGGAAAAAGTGCTGCGCCGCTTGTTGCTTTTGTGGCGACGACTGCGATGCGTTTCCGTTAGATGTGGAGGCGGAGGCGGAGGCTGAGGAGGAGGCAGAGGCGGACATCACACCAGATGGTAACGGCGATTTGAGAAACTCCTCCTTCTGCTTGATGGACTCGCGCAGTCGGATCATCAGGTCGCTGTTCTCACCACCGCCGACGCCGCTGCCGCTGCCGCCGCCGCTGCTGCTGCTGCTGGCGCTGGCGCTGGCATTCACAGTGTACACCTGGCTGAGGGCGGCCGCCGACTTTGGTTGGCGCGAGGTGGGCGTGGTCGGCGTTGTGCCTCCTAATACTGTTAGATTTGGCGGTTGATTGGCACTATAAGTAGACAGAATAAGGAAATCAATTAGCAAACGAGGCCTAATGGAGCACTTATCTAGATTCAGCTGCACTTAAAGAAACATATTTTATTTTTATTTTATTTTTTTTATAGTTATTATAAAACATCAGCTATTAAAGAATATCCGTTTCCTAATCAGAATAATTTATTATTATATTTATACGATTTTGTTCTGCAATTTTGTAACTTTAGCAAGTTGTCTAATCCAAAACTTTATATATGTATATATATATTAATTATTAAATTAATTGTCCGGCAATGGGATCCTAGGGTCTGCGTTATCTGCGATATATTGAAATACACACTCGTATATTCAAAGCGAGTCAGATATGTGGCAAGAGTGCCTGATTGCCATACGAAATAAGGTCGCATTTTGTAGCTGAGAAAATTTGGCGCGTGCCGTTAGCGTTGACGTCAACGTCAACGTTGCCATCGCCGTCGCCGTCGCCGTTGACTGCGGCTGCGGCTGCCGTTGCGGCGTGTATCCGATGGAACGTTGTCAGCTGTTTGGGTACGCTGGTCACGACGAAGATAACAACGTAGCCGTTGCCAAATACGAGTAAGCTGCGCAATTTGCGTAAACAGCCCAAGAGCCACGCCTCCAGCCTCCAGCGGCCGTCCCCCGCAGCCGGCGGCCAATGATTGCGATGACGGTTTGGATTGTGAATGTGTTTTATTTATTTCTGTTTGTTTATTAACGAAATGTATTTGTTTAAGAATTTCGTTGGGGCGTGCGAGCATCCAGAGTGCAACGGCGGATCAGATAGAGATCTTTCAGTCGTCGCCTCCGGCCACAGGTGCGCCGCTCCATGTCCAATAACATGGTATAGGAACCACAACACCTGGCCAACAGTTGGCGGCAATATGAATGACTTCTGAACCCCGGTTTGTTTCGACCCGCGCGTCAATCCGTGACGAGAATAGACTCTACCTTCACTCTAACAATGCAACCAGTGGCCAGTGGACGGTGGCTTTCCCCCTCCCCTTTTGGCTTGCCAGCTAATGGCCATGGCCATGAAGGCGACACGAGCAACCGCTAATGTATCCAGATGCCAGATGGGGCCAAATGCATTTGTTCCCTTTGGCAACCTTTAACCATTCAACATTTGATTCAATTAGAGGTCGAGTCCTTGGCAGTAACTCAATTTGATCTTAATAAGATGCTGCACGCGCAGTATACCCATCGACTGCATCCCGACTTCCTTTTGAACAGCAACAACAACAACAACAAAACAGTTGGCATATCAATTTCTGGTCTCGAACTATTCTCGGCATTGCTGAGTGCAAGGCTAAGAATAGAATGGAATAGAGCTGTGCCGAGCTTGACGAGGGATTCGCATCCGGGCCTTGTTCTTGCCCTTGCCCTTGGCCTTGCCATTGGGTAAACGTTATGGAAAGTTAATTGATACCCTGGCTTTTAATAATGCCCCACAGGCAAGGGTACAGGTGCATCTGTTAAGTTAATTAGGTCCTATTTTCTTCCCTAATGGAATCTGCCTGATTGACCTTTGACTGAAGTCATAATTAGATTAATGAACGTTGGCAGAAATTTTATACCGACCTGACGACCTGCAAACTTTATTAATAAGCTGCCGGTTTGAATAGCAGCAAATTGGTCGGTGAAAGGTTAGTTCGGAATGCAATTAAAATGCTAAATATTTTAAAATTCCTGCAGGTGTTTTTAGTTGGCTTCAATCAGGAAATATCTAGCTTCCTTTTTAATTAGAAGTTACTTTTAGTTGGCTTCAATCAGGAAATATCTGGCTTCATTTTTAATTAGGAGTTACTTCTTTGCAGTCTTGCATACTGAAGCCAAATTTGGATACGGATTTAATTTGAATTAAAATTCAGTAATTTATTTATTTTTAAACTGAAATATTTTTTTTTTTTTACTATAAGAAATAATCTACGTATGAATAAATTGAGGAAATATCTAGCTTCCCTATTTACTTTGCAATCTTGAATTCTGACATATTTTTTTAAATTTTTTATCGGAAATAAATTTTTTTCTTCGTTTACTATAAAAAATAATCTACGTATTAGGATATTGAGGAAATATCTAGCTTCCTTTTTACTTTGCAATCTTGAATACTGAAACCAAATTCTGGCAGATTTTTTAAAATTTTTAATCTCAAATAGTTGTTTTTCTTATGAAATATCTCTCTTTCTTTTTAATTAGGAGTTACTAATTTGAATTCTTGAATCTTAAAACGATATTCTGATATGGATTTAATTTGAATTAAAATTCAGTAATTTATTTATTTTTAAACTGAAATAATTTTTTTTTTACTATTAGAAATAATCTACGTATGAAGATATTGAGGAAATATCTAGCTTCCCTTTTTACTTTGCAATCTTGAATTCTGACAGATTTTTTAAAATTTTTTATCGGAAATAAATTTTTTTCTTTGTTTACTATAAAAAAAATTCTACGTATGAGGATATTGAGGAAATATCTAGCTTCCTTTTTACTTTGCAATCTTGAATACTGAAACCAAATTCTGGCAGATTTTTAAAAATTTTTAATTTCAAATAGTTGTTTTTCTTATGAAATATCTGTCATTCTTTTTAATTAGGAGTTACTAATTTGAATTCTTGAATCTTAAAACGATATTCTGATATGGATTTAATTTGAATTAAAATTCAGTAATTTATTTATTTTTAAACTGAAATAGTTTTTTTTTTTTTTTTACTATTAGAAATATTCTTCGTATGAAGATAATGAGGAAATATCTAGCTTCCCTTTTTACTTTGCAATCTTGAATTCTGACAGATTTTTTAAAATTTTGTATCGGAAATAAATTTTTTTTCTTTGTTTACTATAAGAAATAAACTACGTATGAAGAAATTGAGGAAATATCTAGCTTCCCTTTTTACTTTGCAGTCTTGGATCCTGAAATCAAATTCTGACATGGATTCAATTTGCATTAAAATTAAACATTTTTTTTTCCTTTGCATCTGAAATAGTTTTTTTTTACAATAAGAAAATATCCACGTAGTTAAACTTTTTAAATACTACTCAATCAAAAAATGTACATTCTACATAAATATAAAATTCAATAACGAAATCCGCTTATCCAAAATTGGTATAGGTATGTCGCTATATAGATATATATAGACACATATATGTATGTACACATGTGCACATATGTATATGTATAATCCATATTCAAATGCAAGCCCAAAACAATGCAAATATGTGACTACAGAGAAGCACAAGTGACCATGGATGATGTCAAATGGAAATGATTTCCATGACCCTGAAAACAAACGGAATGAGTTTTAAGAAAGCGAGAGAGAGAGAGGGAGAGAGAGAGAGAGAGGGAGATACTGACTACGAAAGTATGATGATTGCAAAAATGCAAGCGGACAAACATGTAAGCTGTATATATGTATATACGTGTATGTAGTATGTGTGTATGTATGTGTGCAGTATGTAATATCTAAGTATTGTTATCTTTGCATAAGCTTTGCATACAAGGGTACAAAAATAAATAGATCCATTAACACAAGTGATTCGACACGCCGAGAATCGCGACTCTATTGTGATTTCTACAGGCTTTGTTGTTGTTGTTGTTGTTGCTGCTGCTGCTGCTGCTTATCAGCAAAAAGTGAGCCAAACAAATGAGCTGTATCTATCAGGCATACATAGATACAATATACAAGCATTACAAAACTGCCTGAATGTATGCATGGATGTGTATGAGTGTGTGTGTGTGTGTGTGTGTCTGTGGAATTTCGCGCTTTATTGTCTGCTTGTTGTGTATGCACTAACTGTTCATTGTTGATTGTTGTCGCTTTTGTTGCTATTGCTATTGCTATTGTTGTTGTTGTTGTTGTTGTCGCAGTTGTTGCTGTGACTTTATTGCCGGTTATTGTCTGATTTGCGTATTGGCAACTCTTTTGCCTCTTTGCAATTAACAAGTCATATATAAAAATGTTGACATATTTGATAAGCCGCAAAACTACAGGCTGAAACCTGTCAACAGTTCGCCGTGTGGCACGCCCCCAAAACGGTAAACAACGTCTGACCACGCTCCACACTTCATACTCTCACACTCCCGCACTCCCGCACTCTCGCACTCTCACTCTCTCTCTCTCTGTCTCCCCTCTCTTTCCCCCTGGCCCGCTCCCCTATGCGCAATTCGCATTGCATTTATTGTTGGTTTTTAGGTATCGATTTCGCCGCTGGCGGCGACGGCGCCCAACGGTGTCGATAGCGACAATGGCGACACCCATTGGCGTCGACGTCGACGTCAACGCCGGCAGCGCTGCCGTTCGTGTCATTGTTTTGGCGACACACGCAACGGAAACGAAATACAAAACGCAAAATCGCATTCAAAAGAAAAGAAAAACAAATAAAAAATAATAAAAAAAAAAACGAAACACATTTGAGAAAGAGAAGCACAAAAAAAAAAAATAAAAATAAAAAACAAATAACTACCGAGAAATTGAGACAAATAGCTGTTGATTTAGTTGTTGTTGTTGTTGTTCTCATTATTTATGAAAAATACTTGTACATTGTGTTTCCATAGATTTCAAGGCCATTCAAATGTTTGGAAAAACTTTCCATTGACCCCACCCAGCAGTTCCCCCAACCCCAAATCAAACTCTGCGTTAAATATATGACAAGTCGTTAACCGTTATCAATCGCAATCACGATTGCTAATGATAAAGGCCATTCGAATACGAAACGGAAACTTAAATTCTATGCAAACGCACAGTCACACACACGCACACGCATACACACACACTCGCGAAAACTCACTGGACTCGAAGATTGAAATATATTTGTTGTGATGCGAAATCTACGCGCTCCACTCGCCATCAGCAACTAAACTAAAATACAGCCTAAAGTCCATGCGACTAAGCTGAAATACATAAAAAAAAAAATAAATAAAAAAAAAAAATGGAAAAAAAAACAAGCAACGAAAAAAAAAATTCACTTTGTATGCATATATGAAATTCATATTAAGCTCGCCGCAACAGCAGCAGAGGCAGCAGAGGCAGCAGCAGCAGCAGCAGAGGCAGAGGCAGCGGCAGCGGCAGCAACGAGACAGGCTGGGCTAATTGAAAAGAGCCCCCAGCTATTGAGTGGGCAACCGTCGAACAACCTACCGTCAGTCAAGCCACCGACGACCCATCGACCCACCCAACCACTGAACGTCCACAGAACTGAACGCTCTTTCTTTTATTTTATAAGCAATTGTGCCACGCGCATAGCGCAAAAATATTTCATTGTACACACACACACACACATACAGACTGTAAATGGATGCGCTGCAATGGGAGACGATGGTATGAGATATACACACATAATACAAATACACATATGTACATAGATATGTGTGTGCATATAAAGCCATAAGAGTATACAAGTAGTTGGATTTGTTGACGAACACGAAACTAACAAATTCGATTAGGGGCTAAATCAGAGCGAGGAATAGAAGATGGGTTATTTAGGGGGCGGAGGCGGCGCTGTCTACCGTTGGGGCTCGGGCAAACACTCGTCGATATCACAATCACCCATCTGGGTGACCAGATATTTACTCCCCCCACTCCACTCCAACCCAATAGATAACCTAACTCCCGGGTTTTAGGTATGTAATTGTCAGCACAAGTCCGTCAAAAAAAAAAAAACATTTGAATATGCACAGTGGTTTAAAAGCAATTAAATTGTAGCGAATGCCAGGACATTTCGTTGTCAAATAGAAATTGAATATGAAAATATTTTGTTGTACCTTTAAAATAGGTTTTTTTTTATCTTTGAAAACTTTTCATTTTTTTCATTATAAAATATTGAAAGGGAAAATATAACAGTTTTAAGTTGGGTAAACTGTAGCATTTTGTACCACTGTTCTTACACTAAGCGGGTGTGTTTGTGCATATGTGTCACGTGTGTGTGTTTGTGTGTATTTCCATGTCCGCCATCAACGTCGTAATCAACCATCAATCATGCTGGTGAAATTCTAGTACACGCAAAACAAAGCTCGAAAGGATATAAGGTCAAGTAGTAGAATATGTTTATGTGTGTACACAATAAACACACACACACACACACACACACACACACATACTGTGTACTAATAATGCCCGTGTGTCTTTGGTAGCAATAAAAATAATAAAGTAAAAAAAAGGAAGGAAGGAAGGAAAACCAACATGTCAAAAGGCAAACAAAAAGGTTTTAAAGCAGTTTCGGTTATTGATTAGTCGGCCTTATTTAACAGCTACAGATCCTATCCATATGTTAATTAGTTCCAAAGTTATTAATAAAAAACAATAAAACGGTTTCGATGGAATCCTAACTTTTCAATCACGTTATACAAAAATAATTTTGATAGATTGAAAGCCTTCCACCATTGCATCTTATACAAAAAAAAAACAAAGAATTTTAAACATTACTAAATTGCTAGGTTTAATAATCTTATAGTCTCGGGAATAAAAAAAAGTGAAAGACTTCAAATTTTAATTATATATTTCTGGTACAAAAATTTCCCATTTTATCCCGATATTTCTTTCCGAGCATCAGTTTGATTGAATATTGAGTTGAGTTTTTTTTTAAATCATAAACTTATTTCCAATAGCTGTAAATTTGAAGTCTTAAAAGGTATGTGGTAGTCGTGCATAATGGTATACAAAACATTTTAAAAGATTTATCATTAGCTATGATCAAAATCGGCCACTATAGCAACTAGCTCTAAAGTAGAATCGGGTTTCAGATACTTTTTACTTTAATAGAAGCCAGTATTATATATATAGAGACTTATAAACAATATGATTTTACACTGGACTACCCTTAATAATTTACTATCTTAAATACCTGTTAAGCGAAAAAGAAGTTATGCATAAAACATTTCTAATCGATATGGCTTTTAGGGTATTTATTCTTCAGGTTGACGAAGATCGGCTTTCTTTTGCGCTTTCATTATACATTTTTCTCTCTCTCTGGCGCTCTCTCTCCCTCTCTCTGACTTTTTGTAGATGAACACAAAGCTTAAGAGGCATCGCATAATAAAATTCAGTTATTACATTGGCTCAAGTAGCCAATAATTTACATATATATGTTTGTTTGTGTGTGCACACGATCATCTTCATCTCTTTCTTCCTCTTTCTGATCATTATCTCAAGCTTCCAACTTGAGCTCTATATAGATCAAAATCATCTCCAGTTGTCATCTAGCATATCTTATTCTCAATTGGAATCTCTCTCCTATTCACTCTCTCTCTCTCTCTCTCTCTATCTCTTCCTCTCTTAATCTCTGTCGCTATAGGTGGCAATTCTCGAACTTTCAATGCAGTCGCTCAGCATAACGAATCCATGCAGACATTTGAGAAGGCATCCAGCTGAGAGGGAGGGGTAGGGGAAGGGAGTAGCAGTGGGGGTGGTGATGTAGATGGGTGTGATGAATTAAATTGTCATTCAATGCTGTTAAGTGTGTGTGTATTTTGTACAAAATCCAATTTAATTTGCCTTAATCGTTTAACAATGGAGCGTTAACAAATATTCGTATGAATTCGCTTTTGCTTTTGTTGTTGTGCATTTAATCTCGTAAACATATATATGTATGTACATATGTAGATATATACTTGCTTAAGCATCGGGGGTTCAAATCAGTTTTAATCTAAGCGAATTCCAAAACGAAATCATAAGAGATAAAATATCTATATTATAATATAAAATAGAATGGATCGAAAGTAAAGCAGATAAACGCTCCAAATTGTGAGGCACGAAGTTAGTTAATTAACAACAATTTCCATTTCTCCTTTTTGGGAAACATCGTTACTTATTCAAATATTTATATTAGAGGTCGAATGCAAGCAATGCAAATACATGCAACATATTTTGTTTGTTGTTGAATGTGCCCCATTTAGAAAGTCAATTCAAGAAGTAAATAAACATGAGAAATATGTAATTAAGTGGGCGGTACCTCGACTGCCTTCTCACTCACTTATCAAATCGAAAGTTTTTCGCAACAAGTTGCCAGCACGTAATTAGAAACGATAACCGGTACAAAAATATATTTAAAAAGTACGGAAAAAAATATAAAAATCCAAACCTAGTTCAACACGGCATCCAAACACGTGCCAAATGGCGAACATGGAATCATCCACTTAACAAAAACTTTGCATGATGTTCGAGAGCTCTCAACGCAAAATCATTTTTTTTCCCCATTTTTTTTTTTTTATTCTTTTTTGTTTTTTGCTTGGCATGCTGTTCACGAACTATTTCTAATGAATGTGAATAACGATAGTATATAATCAATATCAAATAATGTCATTCATATAGATTACTAACCCATGAGTAGTTATGTTTTGATCGAATATCATTATATTCTCAAAATATTTATACAACATTTTTATTTAGCAATTCGGTATAATGTAAAACGATCTGCTATGCCCAGCATACTATTCCCCAAAATGATCTATTACCAACCTTAGCCGGAAAATGAATCAGTTATGTTTATTGTTTTTGTCTTCTTTTTTGTGGCTACTTTCTAAAAAAAACTATTTATGGGCTTTTACAGTTCAATTGCTGTGTCTACAATTGCGAAATGTAAAAATGTTGGCATTCCAGTGTTTAGGTCATATCTCTAGAGGATTGTCTGCCCTATACACAAACACATACATATGCATATACATATACATATACATATACATATGCATATACAAAAGACATCTGAGAGAGTGAAAACAGGAAGTTCGCCCAGTAGCCAATGGCCAATGGAAAATGGAAAATGGCCAATGGCATTTTTATGCATGTGTTTATTTTTGTTGAAATGCATTCGTCGTCATTGCTAAATCAAGATTCAGTCAAAAAGTCAACACACAAAACAAAAATATGATGATCAACAAAAATATAAGGAAAACAAATATTAAGAAAACACAATCTGAGCGGTGCGATCAATTGATTCCGATTCCGTTTCTGTATCCAGTCGGGGTAATCATTCAGATCATAAAATAATCTCTGACTATGAAAAACCAAAGCCAAAAAAAAAAGATATATTTGATGAGCCATACATCAAATACTCTCCTGCTTCTATAGATATGTATATCAGACATGGTCTATGTATCATCTTTGATGGATTTTTCTATATTCATTATATATATGATATAGAGTATTCTAAAGATATTTGAAAATGAAAATAATAATCGTTGCGTCTCAGAATGTATAATTATGCAAATAAAAATTTTTTCCATTGAAGACTGGTTTCGGTTAACGATATATATCGAAATGCAAAGTTTGTTTATATATGTATAGATAAACAATCGATAATTATCGAACTATCATTGGATTGATTTTTCTGTATCCATTATATATAGCATAGAATACTTTAGTAAGTGAAGACTCTATTCGATGATCGATAAATATCCAATTGCAACATTTGTTGCTCTTATTATACGTATAAAATAAGTTCAACAGCGCTCAATAGAAGTTAGAAGAAACATTCTAGATATCATCTTTTATTGACTTTGCTATATAATGTATATTTTCGAGTTCAAAAACTATGCAATGATCGATATATATCGAAGTGCAAAGTTCTCTACGAGACTCGTTGTATTATTGATGTTGTATATAAGAAAAGTTTAATAAAAAGTAAATAGAAACGTACGCAATAAAATGTCAATATAATAAGGAATTTGTAATGCTTATTTTATTATGACTACTGAGAATGAGTGTGAATGTCTAAATATTATAAACGCTATAAATGAGTAAAAATATTAAATATAATGATGAAATCAACGTAATATTCACAGAGGACGGACACATTTATCGTCTGTGCGGTGTTCTACAATTTTTATGGGCTGTCTGTCGGTCAAAGTATGGACTCATCATCGTCATTATCAAGCGCCTACATATACGCTCATTAATATACATATGTGTGTGTATACATACATATGAGTATGTATACATACATATGAGTATGTATACATACATGTGTAAATTAATGACAGCAAAAAGTCTGCGCTAACATTAGCCATGGAAAGATGAGTAACTAAACTTGTTTAATTTCAAATTGTTTTTAATTATTCTTGTCGCTATTATTATTGAGCCTAGTTTATATCAACTTATCAACTTAATTTCTAGTTAGTCGGCAACAAAATTGACATAAATATTTTTAAAACAATTGCAAAGTATCGCGTTACCGAATCGAATTATCGTCTTCTGTTTGAATGTCATTGAATTTTTGTTGAATTTTGTGTTCAAATTATATGAATGAAAGTGAATTAATGCTCAATATGCACATAAGTGTCGATGTGTGTGTGTGTGTGTGTGTGTTGGTGTGTTGGTGTGTGCATGTGTTGGTTGGAGGTAGCCAAAGGTAGGTAGTCTCTTGATGTCACCATAAATCAAATGCCACACAGTGTGATCAAGTTCATTGAAACCGCAACGGCGCCAAAGGCTGTTGGCCAGTAAACTGTCAATTTGTTTTGCTCACTGTGAGTGAGTGTGAGAGTGTATGTGTGTGTGTGTGTGTGTGGATGTGTGCAAGTGCGAAATAATATTTATGAAACATCCATTGAATATGCACACATGCACATGATGTCTATTGGCATTGGTAGTGGTACGCAACAGGCTAAATGCTTGCATCGCAAATCGTTTTATTTTTTTTTAAGCCTAGTATGCAGCAAAGCATGATAAATTAAGCCGAATAGCAATTTATTATACGTTTTCTTAATCGTTAGTCATTATCATTTCTTTTTAGATCTTAATGCATTTTTTATTTTTATTGCACATATCTTTTGTTAATTCGGCAATATAAAAGTCAAAATATATATAAATTATTATTTTTTTTTATACGAAATGATGCATTTGCTTTCTTCTAGGTTTGAGAAACTTCCTACATCCGATATATACATATAAATATATGTTTCGTTTTCTGACTACTCATCGTATTCTATGATTTTAGCGTCATCGAAGTTGAGTACATATGTTTAATTCGAAGAATACTCTATATGTAAAATTCTGTTTGGTTGGATTAAATTACTTTTAAAATTGTTCTAAAATTAATTTTTTTTTTGTTTTTTTTTTTTTATTTAAATTTTAGGCATTTCATTAAAAGGTCGAGTCCACATAGGTTTTAAGTATTGAGTGAATGACTAAAAATTTCTTTTACACTAGATAAAATGACAAAGTCCTGGATTAAGGTACGCAACTGTATGGCGGCTATATATAACGATCGTTTCTGCTGGAGCTGCTTCAAGAGCTACTGCATCTTCCTTTTGGCTGTGCGGTGTGCGAAGAGCATAAGGGCCTAGCACGCTTATATACATACAAACATATATATAAATATTTAAATATATGCAAATAAATATGTAGTATGTATATACAAATGGATGTGCCGAAATATTCTGGGTGTAGGTTTGTGCATGTGTCCCACTGTGCAACTTTGGCAACGGTCGCTAGCCTGTCTAATTGCACTAAACACTGTCATTTTTGCTGCTTTGGCGAAAGAGAAACGCCAGTGGGCAGAGCGTCGCCACAACCTGCCAACTGGCGTCTGATAAGATTAACAGCCATTTCTGCCATTTCTGCCATTGCTGGGGATGCCATTCCCCCCCTTCCCACTCCCCATCCCCTCACCCACTAAGCAACACTCCTTGCGCCTGCTCGCTGGCTGACGTCAATGGCCCAGGTGAGTGGAAATGGTTTACACTTACCGCATAAAGCTGCTCGACATCAGCTGCTGGTGATGGTGCTGCTGGTAGAGCTGATGCTGATGCTGATGCTGACGCATGCCATGGGCCATGTCACCAAAGTCGATGCTGCTGCTCCCGCCACTAAGCGCCGGATGACGCTGCGGATGCTGCTGTTGCTGCTGCTGGTGATGAAAGTGGAGACTATTGTTGCCGGGTATTCCGCTGCCACTGGCATTGCTTGTGATGCTGCCGGAGCGACTGCCGCCGTGCAGTCCCGGCACACCTGGCAATCCCGGCGGACCCGGCGATACGGTGGACACTGTCGAGGATGTATTGGCAACAGCGGGATATGAGATCAACTGTTGCTGTGGAAATGTCGACTTGATGGCCGCGGCATTTGCCAGCAGCGCCGGCGAATGAGAGGCGTGGCCGGCCGGAGGCGGCGGTGCAGGCGCTGGTGTGGACATCGTTAGGCGATTCGATTCCGGCGTGTGGGCAATACTCGTGTAGTGCTACAGAAAACAAGACCAACAAATGGACAACTGATTAGCTAAGGCGATACACAAGTCCCGATTCAATTCCAATCGCTGATAACACAACTCAGACATCTGTCTATTATTAACATTTGTTATTTTTGCTTTTTTTTTTTTTTTTTTTTTTTTTTTGCTATTTTTGCATTTTGGAGCCACTCACCATCTGGAGGACATCACACTCCTTGGGCACAACGTGCAGGGTTAGCACCGCTGGCGTCTGCTTGATCATCGACACAATGGTGCTGTAGGCGATGCCAGCGATCGGCGTGTTGTTCACCATTAGCACCCGGTCGCCCGTCTGTAGATTGGCGTAGTGAGCCGGTCCGTTCGCTTGCACCTCTTTGATGAAAATGGTCTCCATCGCTTTCACTTGGTATGGCGGCAGCGACGTTGGTGACGTTGGCTCCAAGCCGACGACACAGCCGCTGCCGCCGCCAACGTTGCCGCCGCCGCCGACAACGTTTGTCGCTTCCTACACAAAACGTAAAAAGCAAAAACACAAAAACGTGAAACGACAACAACAACAACAACAGCAATATACAAAAAAAAAACAACAACAACAAAACAAGTAAGGGTGCTCTAGTCGAGAGTGCCCGGCTAGAGTATACTCTGTACCTAATGCTGCCTGCATTCATGGCTATGTTATTTTTTATTTGTTCATAAATCCGATAAGGAATAGTTATAATTTTGTTCTAAATTATTATATGTTATTGATATACCGCTCAAATCATTATTAAATTAATAGAAAAAAGCAGTTAAGAAAAACTCTGCATATAAATTAAAGTAACATTTATCTATATAAACATTTTAAATTCTCAACTTGATTTTAAATCTCACAAACTGATTTTCTTTTTTATACATTTACATTTACATTTATTTGGTTACAGGGTATAATTAATGGCAAATAGGAGAGCGGCTCAAAGTGAGAGAGAGAAAGACAGAGCAAGAGAGTGTGTGTGTGTGAGAGAGAGCGTAAGGCCCCCAAGCGAAAAGGAGAGAAAGAGCGCTTTGTATGTAACAAAAGTAAAGTAAGCAAAACGTAAAATAATGCAAAAAATACAACAAAAAAATACAAAAAAATTAAAAGAGCGGGAAAGTGGGAGAGCAAGAGAGACAGAAAAAATGGCTTTTGAACACATCGAATTTGCTCTGCCCTAGCATACAATATAGAAGGATGTTTACAGCTATCTTCGATATTTCCATCTATAAGGCAGGAAACTATAAAGAACAACAAATATAAATGGAAGAATAACTGAGCTTCCACATTTCAATTTCGATTTCTTTAAGAGCTCGTTTATTGATATTTCCAATTAGAGGCAAATAAAAAGTTGATCTTTAAAAGTATTAAAAGAATATTTTCTCAACTAAATCAATAAAGGTTATATATAGTTTGTCTTAAGAACCTATACTTTAATTAAATTCCAGTTTTTTTTTTTTGCTTTTTTATTTATATATCTTTTATTGATATAAATTCTATACGTTTATATTAATAATATTTTTGTATTAACATATATATATATATATATATATATAGTATGATTATTAATTTTCATGGAAAGAATAAGTTATAGTTACTGTTGAAATTAGTTGTGAAACACACATACATACAACTATGTATATATAAAATAAAAAGTTGTTAACCTTATCTTTCATAGAAAAGTGAAAATAAATATTATTGAAATATTTGGTTTAACATAAAAAAAAATCAATAAACTGTTAAGCAAATAAACAATGAAAAGTTGAAAAGATTTGAATTGCGTGCGATGCTGTTGCAAGCTCCTTGACGCATGTGGCATACTTCAGCCACTGTGGCAAGAGAGCAAAAAGAAAGCAGCGACTGGCATTTGAATAAGCGGCGCGTGCTTTGCGCTCACGTAACGGCGAACAGTGCGCAAATGTGGCTGCAACTGTGGATCTGGCTCTGGCTCTGGCAGTGGCTGCTGCTGCTGCTGCGGCTGCGGCAGAGACTTGCCAGACCGCGAAAACCAAAAGTGGCAAGGCAATCGATGACTAATTGGAGATTCGAGGCACCCGGGCCACGGCCTGTTGGCTCTCTCAGCTACTTCAATGCTCTCCTGACACTCCACAACCCCTCCCCCCACCCATCTGTCCCCCATCTGTCGCACACCTATTCGACAATTGCCTTTGTCAGGCTGTGACGCTTACCTGAGGCCAGCTGGCGGCATCATCTTCCGGTGGATAGGCAATAAAGTGACGCAGCGTAAAACCGAAGCCCTGATTCGGACGCCTCCGTATGACAACCAGCTTTGGCTGTATCGATGACGCGGCTAACGCCGCATTGTTCGCTGCTGCAGCGGCTGCTGTGTTCGGCGTCGCTGCCGCTGCTGCTGCATTCGAGTTTTGTAACATTTTCGGTGGAAGCTACGAAGTCGGTTTTTTTTTGTTTTTAATTTTTTTATTTTTTATTTTTATTTTTTTGCCCGATCTCCTGTTTGGCTGCTGCTCCTGCTCCGGCTGAGGCTCTCAGCTCTCAGCTCTCAGCTCTCTCACTCTCTCTCTTTTTCTCTCTCTTTGTCTCTCTTTCTATGAGCAGTGGCTGTGGAGCTGAAGATGTGGCTGCTTATGGCTTATGGCTTAGTTGGTCAACCTGCTCGTGGCGGCTGCGTCTGCTGCTTCGCTAGTTACGTGTTGCACCCTCATTTGGTCCAGCAAAAAATTGTATCACTTGTTCTTCTATCTAATCTTCTGCTGGCTCCACTTACTGTCGAACTTTTGAGACCCGATATTGGGGCGTCAGGACGCCCATTGTAATCCTCCACAAGGACATAGCTTTACATTTATCACGTTCCTATCGCATCGATTATAATATTACTGCAATCTATAAACAAAACGAAAATTATATAAGTTTATTTATTTATTTCAGGGATTCCAATATTTGCATAAATGTTAAAGAAGCCTGACTAGCAGATACCCACTAGTAAACGTGTTTGTTTCCAATAAAATAACTGAGTATTAAAATAGAAACTATTTCTAAAGGAATCCATCGACCCAACAAAGTCGCAATATCTGGGACTATTAAAAGAATTGTGGAATTAATGTTGATCTAATTATAAGAACTTGGGTATCCGAATAACTTTAACCAGCAACCGGTTAATTTCGGCGTAGACTATATGAGGTCAAGGCCCTACCAATAACCTCCTAATGCGAAAGATTAAACAACTTTATTATACCCTTTCTGTTCAGATTTTTAATTGTCAGGGGTATAAGATATTAAATATAATCCATTTAAATTCTTCTGAAGATTTATTTACAGTTACACATGTCTGAAAAGGGTATTAACCCAAAAGCAAGCACAATTTTAATTTTCTTGGTTGGCATGTCCCAGTATTTTTTGTTTTATTATCACATTTGCTCAGCGGGCTTCCAATAGATGGCAGTCATACAGACTCAGAGTAAAGTTAAGTAAAGCTAAGTAACTCTTTGACTCTCGTTGTACAGTTACTTAAGTGTTTCTTACAATAAAATCCCGAGAGTTTTAAGATTTAAAATAGTTTACGGCTTTAATTACAATTGTCATAAAAAAGAAACAACAACGACAATTAAACAACGATATGCAGCAAGTTAAGGCATAACCGACTGCGCAATACTCTGTTTGGAATGTAAATCTTGATTATTCCATTCAGTTAACTCTAGGCAGAACTTTCATGAGTTTTCGATATCTAAGACAGATCTCCTCTTAGTCGGAAATCGAGATTGTGTACATCAGCTCAACAAATGTGTTGTTTAGAGATTTTCACGGTTCGCCAGCCCCCAAGTGGGCGTGTCACTCAAATTTTAACACTGTGCGAACAATGTACTCTTTTCTACTTTGTGAACCTAGTACAAAAGCAAAAACAAAAGAAAAAAATATATAATTATAAATGAGGGCCACTTTATGCGTGAGGCTGAGTGTGGACATTGACCGTTAAAATGTTGGCAGTTGAAAAGTGTAATACGCCTAGTTGCACCTTCTCATACCTTGACAGAGGTAAAAAAGGTCCGACCTAACGTTAAATTGTAATTAACATAAGGTCATTTTTGCTTAGGATTTGCGTTTTAAATAATAAAACAGTTATCTGGAAAGTACACTGCTGCTAAGTCAACACAAAATCATAGGGTATCATTAGTTGGGTATACATACAAAATATATAAACACATGTCCCTTTAGTTATTATGATATTTAATGAAGATAAAAACCTTTTCGTATCAACGATTAGCTAGATTAATGGTCTATTCATTCGCTTATCCGATTAGCTATAGAATTGATCGTGTATACCTTCTAGTCTGATACTATGATAAGATTATAAGTATATGGAAGTGGGCCAAAGAACACCGAGTATAGAAACTAGAATCGCGAAATGTGTCAGTCGTAGGACTGCTGACTTCTTCTATAGGTCGATCTATAAAATATGTGTCCGACTTGTAACTCCAGAGATTTGATAGAATCACACACTCGGGTAAGATAAGATAAAATTAAGAAAATAGAATATATATATTTATATTTCAGGAAATAGTTCCAATCGCATTGCCATATCCTCTACAGATCGATCTTTAAAATATATATTTTAGGTAACACTAAAATTTGCTCAGTTTAAGATCTAAAGTCAGCAAATTCTATAAATATTATACAAGTGGCCTATTTTAAAGTTATTTTCTGAACAAGTATTATACAGTCAGTTAGTGCAAAGTTAATCTGTAAGCAGGTATTACAGAGTCAGGTACACCTGAAATTTTTTATTTTTTTCCCATTAAATGCTTTTGTGGTGATTAATTCGTAGCTTATCGAAACGCGATATAACTGAACAACAATGACAACTCGTGAGTTAATAGATGTGTAATTACCAAAAGCCAGCTAAATTCATGCCCAGATACTGGGCTATAATTGTCCCATTGTACAGTTTGAAAATTGCGTCAATCTTTTATACAATACGTCAGTGTTAATTGTAACCGGTTAAACAAAGTTAAATAAAGTTAAATATAGCTCAAGTGTGCCAGCCAGTGTACTTACATGCCAACACACACAAACAATCACACACGCACACACACACACATAGATATACATATCTATTTATCTTATCTGAGTTATTTTACACGAGGGTCAATTGATATGCAATGCGAGTTTTATACCCTGGATAAACCTTAAACTAAAAACTAATATTCGAAGTCTAAAAATCGATATTACCGATCTTATGTAGAAGAAGTCGAACTCTACAAAATTTCAATTGTTTTTTATAAGTCTTAAAATTGATGAAAACTAAGTTTAAGCTAAGTTAAACATGCTTTAAATGTTAATGTGTTCCATTTATCCACATTTTTGTTTTTTTTTTTTATAGATTATCTTCCAAATTGAAAAATTCACATGACATTCGACATGGGTTGCTGCTCTAATAAAATAAACCCGAGAAATATATATGTAGATCGTATCGAGAATGCCAATTCGATAGAGTTTAATTCGCACGATCGAAACGTTTGTCTGATATCTCTCCAAGTCGGTCGATTTGTTATTCAATGGGTAAGTAAACAAAAGAGAAACATAGAAAATGCGTTGCAGCAGAAGAATAATCGCTGCCAGCTTTATTGACTCAACTTAAGGTCTTTCTTTATTTTCATAACCTGAACCCATAAAAATGTGTAAACAGGGTATAATGTTTTTCTGAAAATGTGTGTAACAGGCAGAAGGAGGCGTGACAGACCCCATAAAGTATATATATTCTTGATCAGAATCAACAGACTAGTCGATTTAGTCCTGTTTGTCTGTCTGTCCGTATGTATGAACGCGTCAATCTCAGCAACTAGAAGAGCTAGAGACTTGAAAGTTTGTATGAAGGTTCTCCTATTGCGCGCGCATATCGAGTTTGTTTTCGATTATAGATAACTCTTATACTTTTTTTTTGTTATCGATAACATGTTTAAGTTTTACCAATATATCTATATTTTCAGTTAAGGGAGACAGAAAGAAGAAGATAGAAAGTTGTGTACACGAAGTTAAGTGTAATTAACATAGTCCAATAATTTCATAAAGATCGGATTAAAAACTTACAGATTCGCGATATTCGCGATATTCGCGATATTCGCTCTACAGTAGAATTTTAATCGCGAGCGGCGTGCGTTTGTACTGGTTCAGGGTATCTCTTAGTCGAGCACTCTCGACTAGAGCTTTTCTTATTTTTTATTTTTTTGATTTGTTCTACTGCCTTTTGGATTTTCATTGCTATGTGTAACATATTCCTGATAACAGTTAAATGGATCGTTTCGCACTACGAAAAGTTAAGCGGCCGATCAGAAAATGCGTGTAATGAGCGAACAAACGGTGAAAGTATTCAAGTCTTCCACTAAATACGCATATTACATCAATCATAGCTTCAAGGGGGCGGCAATCATTCAATCAATAAGACCTCAAGCCGAAGACAACACGCTTTGGTCTAAAATAATAATAAATGGATGTACAATCAGGGAACTGAAATCTTTTAAATAGATTGTGGTTACAAGTGATGTAAAATAACGGTCGTTTAATGAATGGGAGTAGCTCTGGATACATAAAACAATTATCTAACTGTTAGGGAAGATTCTTTGAATTCCAGTTAGATTTCTGTATTGCTTACAGCTTTCAAAGATTCAAGATAATTTAGCAATCAAATACATAAGCTATATGTCTCGATTAACAATAAATCTATAATTTCAAAAATATTCTGGAGCTTTATTTGGGCTATCTGAGAAAGAAATCTATGTTGATAAGAACTACTTGTAGGAAATCACAGATATTCCATGATTTCATAATTGGAAACATAGAATCTTAAGATAGGAATCGAAATAGCGATTGCATTTAAAGTTAAAGCTCAGGTCTGTTATTTTTGTTGTTATTTTCTTTTTGTGAAGGGCAGGTAATAAGCACATCCTTGAGACAACTAGATTACCTTTAATCTAGGTGTAAAGTCGACCCTCTGTCATAATTATTTGCTTGTTGTTCAGGCCATTAATTGATGAGACATCGTTTCGAATATTAACAACGACACTTATCGTGGCGTGATTATGATTACATGTGGATTATATACACATACATATAGATACGCAAGCAGTATATATACAAATGTTAATGGTATAAAGGTTTATGACTTTGGCATGTCAACGTCCATTTCAACCTTATATCAAACATTTATAAAATAAATAACAGTTTAGTCATCATCAATGTCTCGAAACTTTCCCACGGGGCTAATTTTGTTCTTTGTTACATTTTAGATTTCAAACTGTTTTTTTTTTATAATAAAGTCAACATGATTGTGATATACTCTGTAATCAGAGTTTGAAGGAAAGGGATATTCAAATATTTATTCCAGAAATCTTTCGCTCTATTTTGGAGGATTAAAATATTTATTAAAATTTACTTCTATAATGTCAGATTTGGTAAATAAATTCATTTCATTTCAGTTAAAAATAAAATATTTTAATATATTGTAACCTCCCTAATCAAAACAGTCGCTAATCTGCACAGTTAAAAAAAATTAACTGTCACTCAATTTCATAGTTAAAATAAGTTTGATTGGTTTTTTTTTAAGTAAATAAATATTTTAAGGAATGTATATCTACTGAAAATTGAAAACTGAGTGCGTCCATAATACAGAAAATGTTCTCAAATCTTCTGTTTTATATTGCAGAAGTGTTAACCAATTGTCATTTAGGTAAGTTTAAAATATAAACCGTCTTAAACTTGACGCTTAATTCTGATCCCAGTCTGCTCTGTATAGCTGACTATGGATGACTACTATATAGCTGCTATTAAAAATACATATACATATATTTATTTGTATTATATTGTATAATGAGGTATCTTAATTGATTTGATTATTTGATCTGAGGTTCAATCGCTTTTAGCACGAGCAGATGGTATCATACCATATTCTTAAATGTTCTACTCATCGTAATACAAGTTTAAATATATCGGAATTGCCGCCTTAGCACATGGTAAATGAAATACTCATTATTGAAATGAAAATAAAAAAAAAATAAGGCAGATCAAAGCATTTGCCGACCTGAACACGAGTCTCGGCTATTTATCGACAACTCAAACAGTCGATCGGTCAGTCCATATACATATATATCGTATATATAAATATATATATATATTTATGTATATATTGATGGGGACGCTGCCAGGAGCGGCATAGATGTGGTTGGGGTTGGGGCATGGGCCACGCTCCTCCGTGCCATTCAACTTGTTGCCAAGTGAGATACACAAAGATACAGATACACTTAGATACTGAGATACTTGGGCGCAGATACCGCGTGGCAATATACGCCTTGAAAGTCGAGTCTTCCATGCGGTTCACAATTTCAATTTGTTTCGTTGTTACGTTTATTTTCGAATTGTTTATTTAATGTTCTCGTGTTTTGTTTCTTTCTTTATTTTCCTGCCTTTACAGGGGAGTGTGCGTGCGTGCGTGTGTGTGTGTGTGGAAGAGGAGGGGGCTGCGTAACAGCAACCACAACAACAACAACAACAGAACGCAACATAGCTTGTCAGGAGGAGCCCAGAGTTGATAATCAAATTTCTAACAATTGACGGCAAATTCAATAAGTCAAGTGCTCAAATTTAGCCACACAAATAGCTTTAGAACATGCGAGCAACAGTGCGGGGCATCTCAATAGAGCCGGCGATACCTTGACCTCATTTCACGACCTTTCTCTCGCAGGCAACAGGCAACAATTGGGACTTGAGAGAAGGCTTGCTTCGAGCTATTCTCTTGAATGCGTGTGTGTGTGTCTTTGACTGTGTGTAAAATTGCAAGTGACTTGTAAGGTTCACATTTACGACGTTCCACTGTACCCATTTGAACATATTATATCATCGGCAACATGAAATGTTCCTGACATTTACTGCCAAAACAGCGCAAGATAAATAAAGAATAGAAAGAGAAAACACAGCAGAAATATAAAAATACAGTGAACACTTGCCGATGAGAACTTTTCCTGTATATATATACATATATATATTAAATATACGACTTAAGTATAATTATTTCAAAATTTACTTTAAAAGAAGATAGGGTAGGAATTTTTTGTAACCGAAATTTTCTTTTTATCGTGCGACACCTGTATAAATGAACGTACGTCAAACAATTCTCACAGAAAGTGCGCGACTACCAGATACCTATTATATGTAGTATGATATTTTTTCTAAATTTGAGATTCAGCTTTGAATTGTTTATAAAATATAATTGTTATTTGTTATTATTACTAATAATTATTGTATATATGTATTGTGTATGGTCAATCTACCCGCTTGAGTACATTTCGTTGGGTACAGGGTATAGAAAGCGTGAAAAACAATTCCCTGATCGAAGGAAGGTTAGGAAGCAATTAGAAATTCGCTATTTCGGCCTTTTGTTTGTACTTTTGTTTCACTTTTATCTTCGCTTGATTGTTTCTGTCTGTGTGTGAGTGTGAGTGTGTCAATTGCTGATATTTATAAAAACGTATTCCATAAGCAAATAAACACCGCGAATGGCAACAAAATAATCGAAACATTTGCGAGGATTGGCCCAGCAGCCGATGGAATTGGGAATCGTGGAGCATTATTTTTTTTTTTTTTTTTTTTTTTGTAGTTGTAATAAATCACAAATGAATAAAAATGCTGACAAACGATTTGCGGTATTTCAGAATCGGCCAAACATAAATATTATGTGTAAACAAAACGGTTTTTTGCATACATTTCAGTGTTACGTCCAACCAAAAATAGAGCTCTATTGAACAACAGATAAATACAATCAATATATACTCTAATTCAAAAAGAGCTTTCCACTGTGTTGTGAGGTTTGTTTTCTTAAAGAAATATTTCATGTTTAAGTTACAAATGGAAATCTTTGAATCGCATTACTTATATAATTGTTATACTACTATTAACATGTTTTATTTTGAAGTATTATTTTATACAAAATACTAATCTGATCTATTATTAGGAAATATTTAAAACAGCTTTGACTTATTAACAAAGTCCCCAAAGAACAAATGCATTTAGTAATAAGGCATTTTATTTATTATTTTTATAATTATTAAACAGATCTCTGACATACAAGTATTATAACATGTTTTACCCTTCCTCTATATACCATAAAATTTGATATCGATTTCGAACAACTATTTGAAGGCATATATTGGATAGCTAGGTATAGTACAAGTTTCTTTCTCATTCTATGTTTTTCTAACCCTTAAAATTAATAATATCGATTTTCAAACAACGCTTTTAAGGCATTTATGAAAACTTCAAATATAAAATGTAAAATATAGTATCTGCTTGCAACCTGGAACTACTATAATATCCAAAGGTATAGATTAAAAAAAAAAATTATATGACATATTTGTAAGAGCTTGAGCTAAATGTAAAAATGTAAAATGTAAAGTTTATAATCGATTTATATCGATCTTAGAACAAATATTTTATGGCATATATAAGAGCCTCTGATAGCTAGCAAATGTTGTGCTTGTCAGTGGGGCATTAAAAATTGTATTTGTATAGGGTATAGAATATGCACGAACTTAAATAAACAATGTGTTTTATAAGTAAACAGTAAAACAAAAAAATAAATGGTTTAGTACGCACGCAGCCTGAACGACGTTTAAAAAAATGAAAAAAAAAAAAAAAATAAAAATAATCTTGGATAGCGAGGGGCGGAACTAAAGTGCAGTCGATTGGGGGCGTTGCAGCCATTGTTGCTGGTTGAACGTGCCACGTGCTTCGATTGCCGCGGCTGTATCAAGGCCCTGGAACGACCCCGGCAAGCGAAACGAAAAAAAAATACATATAAAGAAGAAAAAAATATGCCGAAATAATAAAAATAATAACGCTGCCAAAAAGACCTGCCCCAAAAATGTGCAAAAAAAAAAAAAAAAAAAAAAAAAAAAAATGATAAAGAAAAAAATTTGTGTTGGGCTCCGGCTAAAGCATTTAATTTGCAATTATTGAGGCCTTTGAACAATTTGGCGGAGAACAAAAACAAAAAACAAAAACAAACAATTTTTTTTATTACTAAAGTCGTGTTCAGTGCTTACAGACAACAACTTTGTTGTTTGTTACTATGTCATGTTTGTTGTTGTTGTTGTTGTTGTTGTTGTTGTTGTTGTTGTTGTTATTGTTGTTGTTATTGTTGTTATGCCCATTGACATGATTTCGAGTTCAATTGAAGTGAACTGCGAAAATGGCGAGAAACAAATGCCACAATGAATTCAACTACAACAACAACAACAACAACAACGAGCACAAAAGAAAACCACAACAACAATTATAATAAATTCTTGAACGGACAAACACACACTTATGCAAAACTTTAGAAATTATAGAGTTACAAAAACAACTAGACCCAGTATTGAGAAACTTTAACTGCAACCGATTGTTTTCCATAGAACTCGTATAATAAACTATTTATGATACTTTATCGCAGATATGTAAACAAAAAACGAAGCTTGGAATTTCAAACTTTGGCCTAAAGAGCATTATTTAATAATATTTTCATTTCAATATGAAAAAAGTTTTTTTGCTCGAACTTAACTTAAGTTGGATCTATTGAACTGCAGTTTTCAGGACTAAAGTTGAGAAACTATGAAACCTATATAGTATAGTTCTATAGTATAGTATCGGCAGGTGTTATCATTTTGTATATATTCCAAATTTTAAATCAGTAGCTGTTTTGTTTTAATTAATTATAGTTCTTACCGATTTACTATGGATAAATAATTAACTATAGTGTATATTGTATTTGACAAACTATTTTATCTGACCTCCTCATTATATTAAAAATCTGGTTAAAATTTTGAGAAATATCTGTGAGCAACATTCAAAAAGTAAAACCTATCGCTCACTTTAATCTATGCGGTAAATGTATAATTTGGATAATGGGTTTATATCATTACATAAATACCATCAAGCCCCCAAGGAATTGTTTTGATTAATAGTTAATAAATGGGATTAAAAGCGTTGCTCACTTGGGAAACTGTTTGATAGATAAGTATAATCGTTTGATTAATGTTCAGACAGTTACAAGGGTGAAAACTTGGGGTTGTATTCTATATTTATCAGTTAATCATGAGATTTGTTTTACTTATATATATTCCAGTTTAAGATTATATCGAATGATTCGATTTAAGGAGAAGACAAAAGTAAAGAAAAATATTCACAGTATTTCAATAATCTAAGTGTTTCGCCCTTAGAGGCGGGGTCTGTCTCAAGTGTTAACTGTACGTTGCACAATGAAAATCTGCAGCTAATACAAAGAAGCAAACATACACATACAGAAACACAGTGCATATGTATATTTAATTTCATAATGAAGACCCTGAGTACATACGAGTGCTCATACCAATTGAATAAGTAACAACCCTCTAGGCAGGGGCGCGCTTTACTGCGCTTTACAGAGTGCGGGGTGGAGTGGAGGGCGAACCAACAAAGCTCAACTATCCAAAGTAAACTTCAGGCTAGCCAGAATTGCATCCACTTTATAATTTATTTATGAATGAAAGCCCAACTGCTCGAAGGGTGGGTCAAAACTGGGTGGTTTGGGGCGCACATTTAGGGGTGACTTAAAGCAGAGCTTGTTTCCTGCACTCCTGGTGGTGGATGACCATGACTGCGCGAGTGTGGCATCCAAATCCCCAGGCTTGGGCCTATGCAAAGCACATTAATAATGAGTGTTAAAATGCAATCGAGACTTATTTAGCTAAGGGGCGGTTATGGCGGGGATGCCCGCCACAAGGGTTGCAGTTACCAATGCATTAAATATTAGTGGGGGGGTGGTCGTGGGCAGGTCGACTTTGACAGCGCCGCCAACAGCAGGAGCAGCAGTCCAAACACAGTTAATAGATAAGCTTCCAGACCAAGGAAAAGAAAAAAAAAAAAAAAGAAAAACAACTGGCTGCAGCTACTGGGCAAAAAGCTGGGCCAGCTGGCTTGTTGGGTACAGTCGACGCGTCTGCACGGCCCGCGGGCATTGATAAATTGCGTACAAGCTAAGCGAACTCTTTATCTCTGTCTCTTCTACACACACACACACACACACACACACACACACACACACTCTAGCACACACACTCTAGCACACACACATGGAGCAACTCTCTTGCTCTCTCTGCCGGCGTCGAGGCCACATTCGGTTCAATGCAATTTGCAATTGCAACGAGCTAAGCTCCCAGAGAGCAGCGCACACGGCCACATGATACACAATGATGCATAAGAAGCAGCCAAGAAGAAGAAGAAGAAGAAGAAGAAGAAGGCGACGACGACGACAATGACGCTAAGTAAGAAGAAGACGAAGCTGCTGTTGTTGCAATTGTATTTAGCAACTTTGGCAATGGGGCTAGCAAGAGACGAGACTCTAAACTCAGACTGCATCGAGCATCGGGAGTCGGTCCCCATCTCGGAGCGAACAGTTCAAGGACCAGGTAAACAGGCAGAGGTAGAGAGGCCACGAAACACTCCCGACTCAGACGGAGGCTGAGGCTGAGGCAGAGACTGAGGCAGAGGCAGAGGCCAAAGGCAGGCCGTAAACCGGCTGCGAGCGAGCAGTTGAGCTGTGTTGCATTCGAGCATATTGTGAGGACGCACGCGCATCAACACACACAAGCACACACTTGCACACACACACACACACACACATAATACATATTTTATAAAGACGTAAAAAGCGCTGCAGATGCTGCAACTTCAACAACTGCAACAAGCAACAAACAGCAGCGCTTGAAGTTCAGCTTTAGCTTCAGTTTTGAATCTCTAGCACATCCCAGGAGCAGAAGTTGCAGCAGTTGCAGCAGCAGTGGACCGTTGATTGCCGCGTTGCATCCTCTGGCAACAAATAACACTTTCTTGTTATTGTTGTTGTTAACTGGCAGAAGTTGTTACATTGTCAGACAACGGAAATTGCACACATAAAATGCCAAGTCACAGTCAAAGTCAGACTCGAATCGCATCGAATCGAATTGAATCGAATCGCATCGAATCGAATGGAATCGCTTCAATAGTCGGGAACACACTTTCCGCCAAGTCATTTGAAGCTGGGAAACCTTTAAAAGCGATTCGAATGCAATTGGCAAATGCTTTTATCTATTGATTCGTTTCAAGTAATTTCCTGTGCAAAGTTGACTTAAATACAAATGAAAGTGGTTGAGGATGAGGATGAGGATGAGGCTGAGGATATGTTGAGGCTCCAGTTAAGATCAACTAAGATGGGCTCAAAGAGATTAAGCTGATTGTGGATAGTCGAGGGACATCTGCATGTTGAATAATATTTTTTTTTTTTTTATATATTTTCTATACTTTGTAAATGGGAATTTCGGTTTAGTGCCAGTGTATGCAATAGAGAGTTCCAGAACAACATTCTGAGACCTGTTTTTGTTTTGCTTCTCATTGCTTTAAGACAATATGTTGTTCAATCAAGACCTTTATACAAACAAAAAAAAAAAAAAAAACAAAAATCATGATGCAATGCTTCTTCTAGAAAATAGGATGTAGAATCTCCCACATATAGTTTGAATCATTTCTTACATTTATAAAGAATATTATCCTTCTCTCTTGAGCTGAATAAGAAATTGGAATTCCACTTTATTAACGCTTCGATTTGCTGTCTTAATTATCACACAGTTTACTTAAGCTTCGGCTTCAGTTACGGCCGACAATTATGTGGAGCTCATTTTCAGTTCCTTACATTCCAATTCTGTTTTCTTAGTTTCATTTTCATTCAGACTCATTTTTTTGTTTTTTTGCGCTCTGTTTTGACACTTTACTTTCGACAATATCGATCGATGTTTTTCAGACTTCTGATTAACATGCTGCTTCTTGCTTGTTGTTGTTCGCTTTTTTGTTGCCGTTCTTGTTGTTGTTGCGTTGTCATCGTCAACGAGAAAAACAACAGTTAACAGTAGCAACTGCCATTGTTGTGGTGATTATTGCTGTTTTTGTTGCTGTGTTCTCAAGTGTTATCCTCCAACGCATTTGCGTTTACTGTTATCGCTCACTGCTACCAACTAAGCCCTCGTCATGCCGCCCAACCACCCGCCCACCCACTCGCCCGCTCACCAGCTCACTCACTCACACCTCTTACATTCGCTCTGTATCTGTTTCTGCTACCGTTCTGTTTTACATACCCTTCCGAATGTCATTACAATTTAGTCATTCAAGATGTTACATAATTATTGTTTTTTCTTATTATTTTTTTTTTTTTAAAGAGTTTGCGTTTAGCATTAACTTAAATGCCATATTAATCTGTGAATTACAATTTTAGGCAGAGACTGACTTAAAGGGTATTTAATCTTCGGTATTTTGCAATAACAGCATTGTTTTTATTTTATTTTTCATGCATGCACATTCACATGTATAGGTTTGCATGTATTTAATTTTAACGGACCCGCTCTTTAGTGTAACCACTTGTGCCCTTGCAGCACGTGTCTCACCACCTCCCACCTCTCACCTCCCACCACCCACCTTCCACCCACAGACCTTCTCGAGTGATAGCTAGACGGATTCCTGGATTCTCGTTTATAATAGCGACGTTGATGAGCTAAATCCAAAGTAAAAAAAAAAAAACAAATAGAAGAGAAAGAGAGATAGCATGCTTCGTTCCTGCTGCACTTCCTTTCGACTCTTCCGGCCTGACGTGACAAAACCTTAACATGACTCGACTTGATTTAGAATCCGGGCAGCCTGTCCGCCCGATCTTGAATAGCAGGCAGCCGAGTCCCTTTTTTGATAAGCTAGTTGATTGCCTTGGCTTGTGCCGTTCGACTATTTGGCCATGTTTATCAATGGACACCTTCACTTTGGGAAGCTGTAGCCCTCTCTAAGAAAACAGAATTTTGTTCACTAAAACATGTTAAAGGTGTTCTATTGGAACAGATACTATACTGTTCAGTGGACATAAATTTCTACTACTATAAAATACGTTTCAGTGATGAACTAGATTTTGTTTGCGATTACAAAGTTCTTCAAATTATAAATTTGCCTACACGAATTCTCATAAATAAATATGTCATGATTTTTATTAAGCGCGAAACGTTTGAATTACTTAGTATTATTAAATTTAACTTTCATGATTGTAAATTATTTTTTTTATTGCTTATCGCTAGTCACATTATTTAACATAATAGAAATAATATATTTGCTTTTCATCTTTATAATAGAATAAACAGAAAAAAATACCTGAACGAAAACAGTTTGTACTATTTTCAAGGGTAATTCATCTAGAACTTATCGCTTTTATTTATTGTCCCCTTCCATCTTTTTGTTGTGGTTGTGCTTTTGCGTTGCTTTTTTGCTCTGTTTTCACATGGAAAAGGAGTTTATTCGCTTGTGTAGGGTCTTGGAATTTAAAATATATGTCTGTGTATACCAGCTGGATTTCAAATTATTTAGCTAGAGATTTTAAAGAGTTCAATTTCTATCGATATAAAAGTATTTCAAATCTGGAAGAGGGTACCACGCAGTCGGTTGCGGCCGACTGCACTGCTCATACTTGTTTTTTTTTTCTTTGGCGATAAGGTTAAATTCTAATGAAATGACAAACTTTGGTTAACTAGCCGTTTGAATGGAACTGCGGCAAGTGGAAGTCATGACAAGTGCTTGGAAAAGCAATCTGGTTAGTCGAGAGTACAACCTCAGACACACGTACACACACATGCACACACTCATACGATCTCCGGAAATGTGACAACAGCGCCAACAAAAACAGTAACAAAAATACTACAAAGTTAGAAAAAAAAACAAGTACTATTTAGTCAAGGGAGTACGACTATAATAGACTCTAAATAACTTTCTTTAACCCATATTAAGTTTAGGACTTGCGTTTGGAAGAGTTATGAAAAACATTCTAAGTTCGATCTGCATATGAAATATATACATATACATATATATTTTCTGCTTTAGACGTGAATTGATCATATAAATATACTTTCATATGTACATAAAAAATAAAAATATGAATGAATTGAAGAATGGCACTTATTTACTTCGTATTTACACTTTCCGAGGTGTTTTCTCTTACCTGTCGCATACAATTGCACAAAAGTTTTGTACCCTTTCCTATTTAATGATATCAAATAATAAAATAAATTTGTTATATCGGAATTTGTTATCGTCGCCTAAGCTCTATTGAATTGCAAGTGTATATATGTGTGTATATAAATATAAATATGTATGTGATTGTAATTTGTGGTGCTCGTGTCGCATAAAGTGCATGTGAGGTTATGTCATCATATACCTTTATCGTATTCTACAGTCATGCAACAACAAGCAAACAACGCTCACAAAACAGAGAAATTGAAACAGCAGCTACAATAAGAACAACAACAATGGCAACAATAACAACAATAACAACAATAACAGCAAAAACAACATTTACAAATTGTTAGTTCTAGTATTTAAATTGAGGAGCGTTGTAAATTTCACGCTTTTAGCAGACAGTTGACAAATGGCCAACAAGTGCAGCAGGGGAAAGCACCAACAACAATAACTACAATAACAATGAGGCTGTGAAAAAACAACTGGATTGGTAAGCGGTTCCAATTGCAGCCGCCAGAGGGCGTCAGTTCAAAGCAGGGCACTCAGAACAGAAATATATTTATAACTGTAAAAAAGGATATACATATTTAAGGACTAAATCGATAAAATAAAATTTTAAAAACTGTTTTATCGAAATGATCGATTAATATATATACAAGATAAAGCAAGTCTGGCATGTTTTGAAGGCTTAAGACAGATTAGTTATAAATATAAATTAGATAGGTTCTGGGTACCATCTAGTCGGGCACTCCCCGCTTTAACACTCGTAACTTGTTTAACATTTCGTTTGTCCTTTTTTCGCTGCCTTTTTGGGGTCGATTTGTCTTGTTTTGTGATTGGTAGCTGGCAGCATTGGTCAGCAGAGGCGAACGACGGACTCTGCCAACCGACCGAATAATAAAAATAATAGTTATAACAATATCAACAGCAACAACAACAGTACAAACAATAACAACAAATGTAGACAAATCACGATTGTAAGAAATCACCTTGTTGTTGTTGTTGTTGTTACTGTTGGCATTGTTGTTTCGGATTCGAGCAACACGCAAGAAGCACAAATGAAACGAAAAATAAAAACAAGTAAAAGTGATTTATTCGACAATGCCCGACTAGCAGACACCCTGAATGCAGGGTTTAGCAACTTTTTAAGCATTCTATATACATTTTCGATTTTGAAAGCATGTCAGAAGTAGTTTAAAAGTGTAATTTGCAAATTCTGAGCGAGATTTCATTTAAGATTCGTAAAACGTAAAAAATGACTAAATAAAGCCGATCTTAAAATCTCACTTGGGTAATAAAAAAGGTCTTTAACATTGCATCAAAGTCTCAAAAGTCTCTTTCTTTTCAATCTACATCTCGTTTCTTTATTCCCATTTAAAAAGGAAATATTTGCACAATTTATATACATTTAAATTCCAATACTCATTGTTCAATTATAGTTTCGTTCTCTAACCCTTTTTCAATTTGGGTTTACCCATTCGGACCGTTTAATGAGTATAGGGTATAGTAAACGAAAATGAAAACCGACGGCAACAAAATAATATTAACAATTACATAAAACCTTGAAACAAACACACATATATATACACATATATATGCATATATACGGTTCGGATTAACGGGCATGGGAACTGTCTTCGCCTTTTGATGGAGTCAACGACGAACCCAGCGGAAAAGCAAGAGGGCCAACGAACGAGCTTGGTTAGTTGCTTGATTAACCTTCTTTTTATACCCTGCAAACATTGACAACGGGCATGCCTGTCATGATGTTCGGCACGTGTTCGTCACTATAAAGTATATAGTTGATCTACCTAGATTCATCTGGGTCAAAATGGCTTTGAATCTTAAATTATCAAAAACTTTTGCGTTTTCTTAACATTGCTTAAACTTGATAGTAAAACAATGAAGTTAATAGAACAAATTTAATCAATGTGGTATTAAAATGTTTGGTTATTAACAACAGATTAAGAGAACAATGTTTAGAGCCTCCCTTAAAGCAGTGGCTTAAAGTGACAATTAAGAGTACAGAGTATATTCTAGTCCGGCACTGCCGACTAAGGCTCTTAATTGTTGTTTTTGGACCGAGCAATGAATACACTGGCAATTACTGCAGCCAATGGGCACACATGAAAGGAACAGCTGACTACCCCAGTCGAACTTTGGATCATGAACAATGCACAGATATCGGGACTCTTTTTCCACTTCATTATGAACACCTACCTATATGTATGTTTGTCTGTTATTTTAGAATGTATGGTCTTTGGATACTCATTGTGTGTATATTTTTAATTCGTTTGGGTTACATTTCGTATTCCTTATTACGAGAGATGAGTATGCAAAAGCATGAAACAGACTTTAATAGAGTTCGTTTGTTCTCTGAGTCATGACCCGTTAAAATGTACATAAATTAAAAAAAAAAAAAAAGACCACTCTAGTTAGTATTTTTATTTTTTTCCTTTAACCGCTAAAAAATATTATTAATTATTTATATATAAATACCTTATTTAAAGGAGTTAAGGGGAGAGCCTTTGGCTAGATCGGCGAATGTGTTGGAACATTTGCAAATAGCATACAAAGCGAGAGAGAGAAAGGGAGAGCAAGAGTGGACAAGAGAGAAGGTCGCAAAAGTAAATTTGCATATGCCCTTGCTAACAGGAATTGTGAGAGCTGAACACAAAAGATCGCCAGAGCGAGGCAAGAGCTTAAAAAAAAAACGCCGTTGAGGAACGATGGGAAAAAAGCAGGAAGACAACTTTCGCTGTTTATGTACAACTTGTGTGTATGTGTGAGTGTGTTAGTGCATGTGCACGTATAAGATACCAACAGCAACAGCAACAGCAGCAGCAGCGGCAGCAAAAACAACAACAGCAACAAGAATAATGTTAAAGCAACTCCAAATGCAACAAAACGGGAGTGCGAAGAGTCGAGGGAAGTGAAGTAAATAATTCGTTTTTGTTTCTTTCGATTGTTTATGTTAACATCAACACAGAAATACATTTAAATAGTGCACAAATAAACAACAGTTTAACATTATTTCAATAACAGACCAACAAAACGTAGGCCAAGTACAAGACCTCTGGTCGGGACTGTCTAAACAGCAAATACCCTACATTCCACATCGAATCATTTATTTATTTTTAATGTTGAAGTATTTACATTTTATGATATTACAAAATTTGAAATATTTCAAACTTGAGTATAGCCAAGTAAGATTTTGTTTGTAATAAGTAGGAATTGGGAAAGATGAATTAAAAATCGGATAACTAGATCAAGATTAGTCCTAAACAAAGTCTTAGCCAGAGTAGCCAATGAAAATTCTTACACACATGCACAATGAGGGACAGCGGAAGAGCGAAAGAGAGAGACAGAGAGAGAATGAGCCGCTTAGTAAATTTTGGTAGCGCTTCCTCTTCCTCATGGGGCGCGCACGCATAAAAAATACACGCACACATCCTAAACAAAAGAAGAGAATGTGGACGAGATGGAGATGATGATAATGCTGATGAGGCTGGGACTCTCTTTGCTCCTACGCCGTTGCAGCATTAGTTGGTGCTTCTTCTTATGGCTTGAGTAACTATGTATTTTTCTTAAACTTGTTCATTTTCAATGAAAAACAGAAGTAAATCGAAAAAAAAAAAACTACAAAAAAATAGAAACAAACCAAAAAATAAAGCAAGTTGTGTGTGCGTCTTCTATATATGCAAACTGTGCAAAAGTTTGACATTTCGGTTCTTTCACGTTGCAGCATTTGTTGTTGTTTCTGTTTGTTGTTGTTTTTGCTGCGGTGACACTGGCGTCGGCATCAATGGCTGCGGCGACGACGATGAAGGCGGCCGCACGAGCATTAATTGGCGGCGTCGCCTCCAACACTTTGGCAAAATTGTGGGGAAATGCTGCTGTTGTTGCTGGCTACTGCTGTTTCCCCAACCATCCAATTCCCCCGTCCCATAACTCACACACAACCATCACAATTTTTTCTTTTCATATATTTAGACGCACTTTTTTTACTCGCCTTTTTTTTTGCTACAAAAGCAAATTTCACACACGCACACTTTCGATTCCGATTCACGCGGGCCACAGGCAGCACACTTGTTGTAATTGAGGCATTCGATATGTGTTATCACCAATGTGTGTATGTTTAAGCACAGTTGACTTAATTGTTTGCATTTGCAGTGTGTTATACGAGCGTAAAAAAAAATAACAAATTATAGTTTTTCTTTTTGTCCGAAATTGCATCCGCTTGGTGAGCGAGCGCTTGAACGTATGAGTTAGAGATGGATGCAAATATCGATATGACCACCAAATTGATACTCAAAAACTCCGATACATGTTTGAAAACGATAAGTCTCTTACGTCGATATTATTTTGAGATGAGTACAAATTTTAAAGGATTGTAATTAATCGGCCCACTTTCGGAAATAAATTGCACATAATGGCTTTTATTTGCTTGAAAGAATGAAAATACATTGTTTTTAACGTCTGAAAATCATTCAAGCAGCTTAAAGAACAGGGAGAAATTAATAAATATTTTAATCCATCACACTACTTGATGAAATATTACATTCTGATTCCTATTATTGAAATTTTAAAAGAGAAAAAAAAAAGAATTTATTTTAATTTATGAATTTAAAAGAAATTAAAAATAATATTGCTTAGTTCTGCAGATTTGAATAATTCTGTGGCATTGTGCAATGTATTTTGTACCTACCATAGAAACGATATTTGCTTACAGCGAACAAAATTTTACTCAATCCGATATCGATAAGAACGATAGTTGTTCTGCAATTTCCAACCACTAGCCAGACAGCAACAATCGAATAGGCCAAAAAGGAAAAAATGAGAAATATTTGTTAAAAAGGAACTGAAGAAGTCAATTGCAGCGCGAAGTAATTATCCGAGTGCAATATACTTGATCCGGTCGCTAATGGCAATGTTCAGGCCTACGGCAGAACCCGCAGATAGCCGTTAGGAAGATGTGCGCAGCGATTCATTGCTGGTTGACATAAGGAACGCAGGCTGCAAAACTGATCCAATAACAATAGCAAACGGCACAATTCTAAAAGAATTTGCAGCAACTGGATCACCAGTATCGATAAGCAATAGCAGCAGCAGCGGAAACTATAAGAGCAGAATTTGATGGCCGCCGCTTCGCCAGATGCACTGCAAGCTGCCAATGTGGACTTCAGCGAAATCAAGCTGGGCGAGGTGAACGTTAATCAAATGCAATTTGTGGCTTCTATTCAATCTGTTCCTCTTCTTACCCATAGAAAGTCGGTCATGGATCGTACGGTGTGGTGTCGAAAGCTATATGGCGCAATCAATTGGTTGCCGTCAAGGAGTTCTTTGCAAGTGCCGAGCAGAAGGACATTGAAAAGGAGGTCAAACAGCTGTCGCGTGTGAAGCACCCCAACATCATTGCACTCCACGGCATCTGTTTGGCCCAACAGGCAACATACCTCATTATGGAGTATGCCGAGGGCGGATCCTTGCACAATTTTTTGCACGGCAAAGTGAAGCCCGCTTATAGCTTGGCGCATGCCATGAGCTGGGCACGCCAGTGTGCAGAGGTGATATATATTCCTTCTAAAAAGCAATCAATTAAAATTCATATTATTTTGTTTAGGGTGTCGCCTACCTGCATGGAATGACGCCCAAGCCGCTCATACATCGTGATCTTAAGCCGCTGAACTTGCTCCTGACCAACAAGGGGCGTAACATGAAGATTTGCGACTTCGGCACTGTCGCTGACAAGTCCACCATGATGACAAATAATCGCGGGAGCGCTGCCTGGATGGCCCCTGAGGTAAGCTGCATTTCAATTCAGTTTTATTAATTCGAAGCAATTGCAACAGCTGCAGTTTCTTTTCGTTTTATTATTAGAAAAAGTTTGCTTATCCATTGTTATTTGTGTTCTCTTGTTATTATAACGACGCACGAAGAGTCACGTGCGCAGCTAAGGAAATGTTTAGATGAAGCTGTTTAACTAACTAAGACGTCAATGCTTAAGCAAATTCTTGCTGATAATAAATTTAAATGTACTTAATTATTTACAGCATAATATAAGACTTACAGGAAATGCCAAAGGCTTGTAGAAAATGCAAACTTTACACCTTTAAAAATGTAAATTAAGATATAATCGGAATTTAAATTTACTTTCTTCACTAACCGAAAGTTGTTTATAACTTAAAATTTATTTGTTTGCAAATTTGTTTATTTAACGATTCGTTATACTCTGATCGAAAAGGTATTTGAGGGCTCGAAATATACTGAGAAGTGCGACATCTTCAGCTGGGCAATCGTGCTATGGGAGATGCTGTCACGCAAGCAGCCTTTTAAAGATATTGACAATGCCTACACCATCCAGTGGAAAATATATAAGGGTAAGGAATCCATTTTACTGATTTAAAAGAGTTAATTATAATGGATTGCTATTCTTATTGCAGGCGAGCGACCTCCACTGCTGGACAATTGTCCGAAGCATATTGAGCAGCTAATGACAGCATGCTGGAAAACGGCGCCCGAGGATCGACCATCAATGCAATATATTGTGGGTGTTATGAATGAGATTATCAAAGACTATGTTGGCGCCGATAAGCCGTTGGAATACGCGTTTGTCAACCAGCAGGTAAATGGATTTAACACTTACCTGAAATACAATAACTGAAATAATGTACTATGCAATTAAAGATTGTGACCAAAGAGAGCGAAGGCACAGTGGCGGCTCATTATGATGGCCAAAGTTACAGCTCCAGTGATATGAGCCTGGCGTCCACGCAGCTGACGCCCACGAATGTGCGTGGAACTGCAACCGAGATCGGAACTGGTTCTGGTACTGGCTCCAGCAACAACGAATATACCTCATCAGAAAAAACGCCCACCAATTCGGGCCAACTTGACAATAATGGGCTGTTCCATATGAGCAGCAGCAATCGATGGGATGCCATACCCGAGGAAGACAGCAGCGAAAGCCAAAATGATAGCTTCAATTTGACATCGTCCGCCGAGGCATCGAAGCGGCTAGAAACCATTCGCAATGGAATGATACAAATGGCCAGCAGGCCAATGGAGCAACTTACACTGGACGTTGAAGCGGTACGTCAATCAAGATGTGCAATGCATTCGAGAATATATGTATATATATATGTATATGCAATGCAATGAAAATATTTATAAATTTATTCTTTAACTTGCAGAATGGTTTTGATTTGCATCGCAGCGAGAGCAGCCGCAGCAGCTTGCCTGGTGAGTTCCTGTTTGCAACTATTGTCATCGTTCTTGTTGTCGTTGTCGTTGTCGTCTGATTGTCTGTGCAAGTGAATCACACGCACATTAACACGCTCTTTTGGATGAGCGCGATTGGTGCATGTAAATTGTTGTAGTTGTTGCAAATAGCTCAGCGAATTGTCAGCTGGCAATCTGTTGAGACGCGTTCACAATGTGGCAGCTGTTGGGGTCGATAGCATGACGCACCACCAACACAAACACCACCAACACTTAATCGTATGTAAACAATGCGTTTCCCATCTCGTTTTAACCCCAGCGATTTCGTCTTTTAATTGCTCTATTTTTGTTTAATTAGTCGTTGCGTTCATTTAGTATGCAAAAACATTTTAAAACATTGTGCAATTGCCAATGTCTCAGGTGGCCAACTTTATAAATATGTGATGCGCTCATTCAGCAGCAGAGCAGCAGTTGCAGCAGCAGTAGCAGCAGCATCAAAGATTGTCGAAACAAAATTGCATTTGCAATAATGCGCTTGCCAATGAATACCCGCATCAAAGATTTGCAGCAATCCATAAAAATGTGGTTTAAAATTGATATACAGAAACCTTTATCTAAAATGTATGCTTACAATAATTTTTAAGTAATACATCATAATTTAAAGATTCGAAAAAGCAATGCAGCAGGGCAATATTAATTTAAACAAATTAAATGTTCGCTTGACACAGTATTTTTTGTTACCATTTTATAAATTGACACCAATTCGACAAAGTTTTAAAATTATTATTATATGTGACATAAAATTGTTATATTAATATGCTTATTTAATAGGGACATTACAGCATGAATACCCCAAGCGTAAGCTACAAATATGCAACGAAATTTGTATACCCTGTATGCATTACAAATGAGTTAGTAGAATTGTTGGGAATTTAGAAGAAAGCTTAACCGTAACCGTAACGTCCAGAGAGAGAATTTCCTTGACAGTAGCTAGATTTCTACTAAATTAAAATCTCTATATGTATATAAAGATGTACCAAGAACTATAAATCATTTATATTATACATAGCATTAGCACTATAAAAATGAACACATTATATCTAACTATCAAAACCCTTTTGCACCCATAGGTGTATATTTTCCGCAATCATTCAAACAGGTTTTTTAGTAAAGTTTTTCAAAGATATCTTAAACTATGCAAAATCGAAATATATGAATCTATGTAATTTACTCTTTAAAATAAGCAAGTGTTCCAAATAGAATTTAGTCGATAAAAAAAGAAGAAAATTATGTATAAAAGCTGGGATTACGACCGAGTAGGACCAAGACTTATTATTCTCGCACATACACACAATATCCAATCAATATCAATATCAATATACAGCTGGATCCAATTAATATGTACGTAGACGAACCCTTTTGCCTGTTACATACATTTAAACAAAATCAATATACCCCGCTTGTCAATTTTTATAAATATTTTTATTTGTATCTAAGGTAAGATGTAGCACAAGCAATATTTGAAAAGTGCTGAGTATAGGGTATATCCTATTCGAGCAGTGGCGACCAAAGCATTCGGTTCTTTGATCTTGGTTATAGATTTAGGTTTTAGAAAACAAAACTTATTTCACTAATCTTCTGAATTTTGCATTTTTCTGTTTGACTGCTGTCTCTTTAGAGTGTAACTAAACGCATGACTAATTCAATATGCTCAATTCAAATAGAGAACTCACATTTGCTCATTGCTGCACATTTTGCACAATTATTGTATTGTGTGGATTGGCTGGCAGGCAGCAATTTCGGCCAGATTTATAGACCTGGCAGTCGCCTCCTTTACCGCCAAGAAAGTAGCGACTAAATAAGAATTGGGCAAGCAAACACAGGCTGTGTCCGATTTGGAGATACCCTAAGTCACGCTCAGGTCCAATACTTCTGGCATACATATAAACGAAACTTAAATTGGCGATATCCAAAACTGGGAGTGTGCCAGCTTTGTGTGCAGCCACATGCCAAATTTGAACTCCAGCTCTTATGGTCTGCGAGCTTTGTCCAAATAACGATTTTTATCGATATTCATTGAATGGAGTCTGCTTTACTCCACGCTTTCTTATGCCTGTTGCATAATCACGAATAAATCCATTATATATGAGTGATCATTTTTAATGGGGCTCTAGGGTAATAGTAATACCTATAGTGAGGTTGTTTCCGATTAACTTTGTACTTAGTTTATATATGAAATATATTATAGATACAGTAAAGTATGCGAAATACGATGTAAAATCTTTCCGCTGATTTAGGCAATCTTTATAAAAGTATAAAGCAAGAATATGGCATGAAAAGTATTATTATTTTTTTTAAATTTATATTTATTATTTATTATCATTATTATTTATTATTTAATTATGATGCGAAAAGACATTCAACAAATAATGAATTAACAATCTTAATATACTGTTTAGCCTTAATTTGAGAGGCTGAGAGACAAATCATCGATGATGATTTATTATTCCTGATTCCATATGATCCCAAATGTAATTGTATACCTCTTAAGGGTGTTTACGTTTAAACCCTTATACATTCGTATAGACGCAGCAACGGACAGACTTGATAGACTCGGCTGCTGCGCCTGATCGAATATATATATATATATATCTACATATATATGGTATTTTGCTTGTGACATATAGTTTTTGAAAAACATCATACCCTAGTCTAGCCATGTCTATAGACTTAGGGTAGAGCAACTAATGGCTGCGGCATGCCAAAATATTGTATACACACACACACACACATGACGCGAGGCTGACAGTCGGACTGCCAAAAGCCTACCCCACTGCCCCAGCCACTGCTCTTGGCCACCCCGCGGCATTCAACCATATTGACCAATGAGTCATCACTTTTATTTCGAGTTGGTACATATAGTGCACATGTATATAGATCTATAGACTTATATGTATATATGAATATGTAGGAAAATATACATATTTGAATGTAGTCACATGTGTGTGTATATATGTGCACCAATAAAAGCCAACAGAGCAAAAAAAAAATACATTTTAATGGGCACGGGGACGATATCAGAAGCAAGCGATCGTTATAGATGAATCTTTTTTTGCTGGCCCATGTTTGGCTATCTTGAGACAGTTTCGCATCCTGTGTCTGTGTGTGTGCGTGTGTGTGTGTGTGTCGTGCACCCATTAAATGCATCGACAGCAGCGACCTATCTAGTCACGGTGCAATCTTTGGCTGTAAATAATTCTGTGTTGGGTCACGCCGTTGCTGTGGAGGATGGGAGGGCTGAGGCGTTGCCGTTGCCGTTGGCATTTATCGCAGCGGAGATTTCCCAACCGCATGCCACTCGTATTATTCATCGTGAATGATCAGCAAATGCTCATCTGCTCGATATGGCAATTCAGTATAAGGAGCATCACAGCTAGTGGATGAGACATGCCTAGCTGCTACTGCTGCTGCTGCTACTGCTACTGCTGCTGCTGCTGCTGCTGCCGCTGCTTCCAATGTACATAGTATGCCCCCAATGCTTCTTGACTCTCCTGACTGTTTGGCAGCCGTTTTGTGCTCATCAGCTCGACGATTTGCCAGCTGCTTCCTCTTACACTGCGGACCGAGCAATTGAGCGGATACGGTTCTTCTTCGGTAGAGCCGTTCGCCGGTCCCCATCACTCAGTCGACGTTTGGGCATCGCGATGTCATGAGTGCGGCAATGTTACTGCGATTCCGATCAACGCATCGTCCTAAAGATCGTCAATTGTTGTCATCGCCGGTCGTTTGACTTAACACGCCCCATTCGTCATACGCCCCGCCCAAGTGCTACATTCATAACGGAAAGCTAAACAAATGATGAAAATCTGTGAAATACTTTTTGTGAACTTACCTAGAAAAGCGCAAAAGAAAACAACAAATAAACAATACAGCTACAGAAAGATTAAGATAGAGAGAGAGAGAGAGAGAGAGAGAGAGAGAGAGAGAGAGAGAGGGTGAGAGAGTGAGCGAAAGAGAAGAGAACTTATGCATGTTTTGTAGTTCGATTTGCCAATTTTCCGAAGAAAAGCTACTAACACGTCAGCGTAGAAAATACGTCATCACACACGCATTTTCCGTAATTACGCAGTGAATGGGCAAGAGAAAGAGAGAGAGAGAGAGTAGAGAGTGTGTGAGAGGACGAGATCGCAGGATCGCGGAGAACTAAATCTTACCGACCACCAAAAATATGGTCTAGCTCTGCAGATCTACACACACATAAAGGTCTAGAAACATATAAACCAATTGCAAATTGAAGGCAATCTTGAATTGATCAACATGTGCGACACGCGCGCTTTGATCACCACCAAGCAGACCAACGATCTGCACAGTTGCTGGATCATATATAGTACGTGATAAAGCCAATACCATTACCAATACCAATACCAATACCCAAATGAGAAGCCTATCAAAATGTATATTTATATTTATACCAATATCTTTTTAATATTTATACGTTTCTTGGCCTATTCTACAATTGCAGCGAAAAGCGATGGCCGGGAGCATCTGACAGTGACGGACACAAAGCCGGTAATCATGACCAACAGCAGCAGCAGCAGCAGCAGCAACAACCCTACAGACCTCACAAATAACAATAATAACAGCAACAACAATAACAATTCTAACAACAACGAAAACTACTTATCAAATGGACTGCTTAGCCAAGCCCCTCACGCCAACAATCCGAATGATATCGTCGATGCAATTGTGGACGTCGATGTGGATGCCGATGTAGATGCTGGCTGTGGTTGTACAGAGCAATCATTGGCCGAGATATTAGACCCGGAACTGCAGCCAGAGCCGCCAATACCGAATAATGCTGAATCGCAGGCGATATACCGCGATCATCGTCACATGGCCAAGGAGTATCTTAGCGTGGACACGAACCTTTACTATGCGCAGGACTTTAAAGAGAAGTTAATACTGCAAATGGATCGGATCGAGCGAGAACAGAAGCAGGAGATCTTACGCAAAATCAAAGACAAGGTACGTAGTGTGATTTCAACACGTTGATTTACTAATATTTAATTTTTTCCCTCCACAGGAGGGCCTGCAAAGCCTCTACAATAACCTGCAACAGCAGTGGGAGAAGCTCCCGGGTAGTCGACTAGCAGCTACTCATGCGCGCCAGCAGCCACCAATTGTGAGCAGCAGCCAAGAGCTGTCCGGTGGACATGCCAGTGGGGACTCCGTCGAGAACGATGGTTGGGTGGTTATAGCTCCACATCATAACACATAGCTCCAATGTTCGCTCTGGCATCTACGTTATCAAAAGCTGCTGTGTACTTCCATATGTATTTGTTCAACTTTAAATAATATTTTTAAATCTAATTGTAGTGTAAAATGTAATTGTAACTGTAACTGTGCTTGATTTAAGGCTTTTTTTGTTTTAAAACTAGCTCCTAGATTTAATCTATATATATATATATGTATATGTATATATGCATATATTTTTTTCATTTTATTTTATACGATGCGGAAGTGTCTAGTTTTAGCCATGTTTCTTGTTTTTTAGCGTGTAAGCCTTCTGACAACTTGGCACTTAAGATTTTATTACTACGTATATATGTTTATGTTATAACTATGAACGTAGTTTAGTCTTATCCATGTGCATGTGTATGTGACGATATTTGATGACCATATATGTATGTAACAACAGCAAAAAAAAAAACGTTTACCAAAAATATATAAAATTATCTGCCATTGGTTATTGTACGCCTGCTTCATGGCAAATCCGATTTAATAAAACAGTTTTTTTTATATACTCAAGATGATTTTTATTATGCTCTTTGATAGCAAACTATGTTTATTTTCCAGGAGAAAATTGCGTTAACTTTTTCGATCAGTTTTGGCTTTTGTAAGTTTAAAAGCAAGTGGAAAGCTGTTCGACTCACATTTATAAAATAAGTTTGTGCAACCAAGATCTGGATTTATGAATCTGCGAAATTATGTTTACGAACCACATCTTTATGCTGTTCAAAAAATGAAACCAACCTTATCGATCATATGTTAACCCCCAATAAGAAATACATTCATATAGATTACATCAAGATGTTTTTAATTTTATGTAATTGTCATCGTAACATTTAACTAACAAAAATTTACCATTTATATATTGTTTTCTACATAATTGTCTATTAGTTAAGTATTCGAACGGTTAAACTCTATTAACAATTGTTTTTTGGTGGCCTCCCTTGGCACATTTCTTCTCTGTACAGTGTGTGTGTGTGCACACGCGTGGGGCTTGGAGCTTTATCTATAGTTGCATTGCATCTTATGTTATCAAATGTCGAGTAAATTCGTCAATCGAGGCCCGCTGAGGGACTGGATGCTAGGAATCAAAGCTGGGTACATAGATGGCGGCGCATGTCGACTCCCAGACATCGTTGGGTGTATCCCACGAGTCCTCACGATGCCACCAGCTACTGGTGTCCAGATCATAGGCCATTGTCTCTGAGCTGGCGCGATCAATGGACTCGGTTGAATCCAGTCCACCCACGAAAAAGATGGTCCGTCGCATTGATGTCACGCCCGAGTAGAATTTGGGAGCGGGTATTTTGGTTTCCACACTCCACGTATTGCTCGTAATATCGTACGCATAGATGTGCTCCACCAGCACTCGGGATTCCCTCAGGGTCTCATGCCAGCCACCACATGCATAGATCCGATTGTCAATAGCCACCAGGACATGGTCACAGCATGGCGTTGGCATCGGCGCCAGCTCCTGCCAGCATTCGCTGTTCGTATCGAAGCACCAAGTGCTTGACAATATGTTGGCCAGGTGGATGCCCCCTGTGGTTAGAGAGAGAAAGAGAGAGAGAGAGAGAGAGCACATTAGTAACGAGTGTGAAACAAAAACTAGGGTATTCCCTTCTAAAACAGATTTAAAACTCTTTGTATAACTTTTTCTTTATATCTTGGCTAATTCTGGCAATCCTAATTACGTATAATAATTGTGTATAATTCAGCTAATCGACACAAATATCAAATATCTTTATCTTTATAGTCCATCAATTCGTCATTTCGTTGGGTTCAATCACTACCCAGTAATATAACCAGAAATACTTTCCGAGAGAAAATTAATCATTCTTACAAATCGGTTTATGAGGACTCTAACATGTCATTAAAAAATCTCGCTTACTTCTTTATCTATATATAAAAAAATTTTTTGGATCTATACTATCCAAGTGCCATATATATATATATAGTTTTCACTCCAACATGTCATTAAAAGTTGTGGTTTACTTCTTTATCTATATAAACAATAATTAAAATTTCTGGATCTATACTATCCAAGTTCTATATATACATATACATATATATTAAATAGTATAGTTTTTAGCTACTTTGTTTATCTCTCTTTTATTACAATTTTCTTCTACTGAGTGAAAAACTCAATATATATTTATGTAGCAATATTTACAAAATCCGTTTCGCTTTTTATTGTAGCCATAAACGTTTTAGCCATATTATAAACGTGGCTAATATTGGTTGATTGATTAATAAAATGTGGTCGAGCCAATCAGAAGGCAACAAATTAAAGAAAAAATGTTGTGAAAATTGAGACCATTGGAATATTATTGGTCCAATAATTTGGCCTAATACGTTACCAGAGATGTAGAGCTTGTCGCCGACAACGACGCCGGCATGTTGACTGCGATTCTCCTGCAGGCTGGGCATATAGGTCCATGTATTGCTGAGGATGTCGTAGCGCTCCACGTTGGACATGCGACGCAGTGCTTCCTCGGAGTTGTCGTCGTGCTCCACGATGCCTCCGACGGCATACAGATGTTGCTTGCCAACAGCATTGAGCGAGAAGCGGCAGCGGTCCAGCTGGATGGGTGCAATTGTCACCCAGGAGTCGCGCAGCGGGCAATACCGAAAGCCAAATGGATGGATGTACTCCTTGAGGCAGACATCGTATGCGCCGCCTACAATGAACAGCTCGTTGTTGAGCACGGCTGTGCCGAAATTGCCTGTGAAGGAGTGAGAGATGGGTGAGAGATGGTTGGGAGATGGTTGGGAGATGGTTGACGATAGCGACAATGATTCATGCTTACATTGATCAATGTGGGGTATGGCGGTTAACTCGTACCACTTCATTTTGGTTGGCGAGAAACACATAATCTCATTGGTTAGACCCTTCCACTCGAAGCCTCCAATTTTAAGGAGGCTCAGCTCCATGCCTCGCATATTTGTGGGTCCCTGACCCTGTTGGAGGCAAAGGTCGAGCGCCTCCGAGCTCGACTCCTGGCCACTGCCGCTCTCCTGCATCTTGGCCAGATACTCCTCGACCAGCGAGTAGTTGCGATGACCCAACGACTTCAGTTCCTCGCAACTGATGTATTGCCATTGGATGAGACGCAGCAGTTTGTGTAACGCACCATCCTCCAGCTGCTGCTCGAGCCCGTAGCTGCATAGCAGACGCACCAGCTCGGGTTCGCTGACATCGATTGGGTAATTGCTGGACAGTATATAATGCAGTTGATCCAGTTTGACATCCTTGAAATCGCTGCTGGCCGCAAACTCCTTGAAGTGTGCGCATATATAGCGAAAGGCGCGCTCCGCCAGTGCCAATTGGCCATAGATCTCGGCCATGCTGGCTATGGCCAGGCAGTTGTCCATGCTAATCTTTTGCTCCAGAAAAATGGTGCACCGCTCGATGACCTCCTTCACCTGGACATGTGTGGCCGCCGCGAGCGTCTCCTCGACATTGTCCACAGTCAGCTCCAGCAGTGATGTGTATATATAGACTATAATACGGCTCATGGCGCGCGCCGTTACACCATAGAGTGTGATCTCCTCCTTGCGGGACTCAATCATGGCACAGTCCGCGAACATGGCGCAAAAGTAATCGCTACTGGCCGCCAGGACAACGCGATGCGCCTGCCAAACGGTACGGAACGGTACGAACGTTAGTGGGTTAAGGATAAATATATGTAGATATAGAGGCTGCAGGCAATTGTGAGACGCACCTTGAAGCGATTATCCTCCACGATGAGGGTGACATCTGTCAGCTTGTCCTGGGAGCGCAGCTTGTTGAGGCCCCGCAACAGGTTCTTCTCGCCGGGGCTAACTATTGCCGACATCTTGACCGCTGCTGCTTATCAGTAAACGTGACGCACTGCTCCACTGGCCGAGACCTTACCCCTGCTCTCTGATGACGACGACGACGACTACGACAGCATGCTCCAGATAGGAGTAGCCAGCGATAACCAACACATATGAACAATTATTATATTATTGATATATGTATGTATTTTTATTTATTTTTTTTTTTTTGTTGATAGCGAGTGTAACGGATGAGGGGGTCGCGGATCGGGGATCGGGGATCGGGGATTGGGGATTGCGGGCAGTGGCACAATTTTTAATGTTTACAATATTGCGACCAGCTGTTGCCTTATGTGCGTGCGCATGCACTCACACATGTGCAAATTTCTGTATGTATTTATTTTATAGTAATGAATGCGATTTTCAACAAATTTTAACCATGCACCGTTAGGCAGGGGGTTTTCCTTTTTATTTATTGTTATATATATTTATACGCATATGTATATATATGCACATACACATGTATGCAATGTATGTATGTATATGTGCCTGCATATATATGCATATAGGTTCGTGTGCTTTGAACCGATTGAATTTTTTAATTTATTTTAAGGTGTTTGCAACTGCCGTGCGCTACAATTAATATTTTTTTTTTTTTGTTGAAAGAAAGTGTGCGCTTGTTTGTATATGTGAGTGTGTGTGTGCCTGTGTGTATATCTTTGTATATCAATAGTTTTCAGGTGTTGGATAACGCTTGCCAGCTGCGGCGAATTTTGAACAGCTGAACGCGTCTGCGCGCCGTTTACCAACACTGCTCCGATTGCACATTTCACATCTGTTACACATTTATCAACTGCGCCTTATCTCTGCCTTTTACTGCTCGGCGACTATTGCTGCAACGGTACTTGGACAGTCGATAAGGTTTCCTCTCTGCAATACATTTAGAATCCGAAAGCATTCGCAGATTGCCCAAAAGTGAAGTAAAGTTCTTGGCCATGGCTTTGAGCTTTGACAAGCTTTTATTGCAGCTTCCTTATTCAAATTTTATGCAGCTTCAGAAGAGGCTGAGTTGACAAAATGTCTATATTATATACATATATATATATATATCCTATATATATTTCATGTTCATCAGATCACGATTGCAGCGATTTAATAAATAAATCTCTATCGCTCACTAGATGGCGCTTTAGCCCAAAGCACGGAGGTTCAATTACTTAAGCTTTTAAGCTCTCAGCAGCCAAAAACTTTTCATAGAAAGCATTTTCAAGCGCAAGCAGTATATGAGCTATGGAAATAATATAATAGTTTGGAATCCCGAATTTTGCAGATTCCCCCAAAGTTAGACTTCCATTTATTAAATAAAGGTATTCAAAATATTGAGACATTTTTATTTTATTCCACTGACAATGTTATCAAATAAATTAATTATTGTTCAATTGGACAAATCTTAAATAAAAAAAACTTAAACTAAACAAAAATATTGTACTTTATTTTATTTAATTTTTTTATTATAATGTGTTTGTTTAAAAAACAAATAACGAAAAAGCCTCGATAAAGTGCAAAACTTAGCGAATTTTGATCGTACAGATTTAAATGAAGAAATGTGCTGACGAAGACGAATCTCTTATTGAAGCAGAAGTAGTCCATAAGAAATATGAATGAGAAGAAAAAGTATAAATAAAAAAATAATACTTCTAGGTAAGCTATTGCAGCAAATTTAACTCAAAGGAATCTTGAAATTCTGTAACAGAAGAAATATAAAAATATTCGGAACGAGTTGTCGATTTTATTAAGCTTCCTTAATTTTTTATGCTATAGGAGAACCTACAGATTTAAGAATCTACATAGCTCTTATTTATTATTCAATCCACTCGTAAATAAGGACAGGCGGAGAAATTCACGCACAGACCATATTAGGAACATACAGTGAAACCACAATATAACGAACTTTGTAAAACAAAAAAGCGAAAAAAACAGTATAATGAATTTTTGTAAAATGCACGATAAATTTCAAACACTTCTATACAATGAATATAAATAAACGGAAGACCATTTGTAGCACCAGAGCATTATTTTTATATACACCTCACTCGAGTGCAATTTTAGCATTATTTGTAATTAAACTGATGAAAAGAATATTTATAAGGAATCTTGTTCAGATTTCTTTTAATTTCGTTACACCAAGGTTTTAATAAAATGAAGAATTTTGTGGTGCAAGGTTCCACTGCACATGCTTTGAGCTGCCTGTTACATACATGGTCACAAAACTTAGATACCCTGCACACCCCTTCTTGATGGGTTCATAGCTTGGAAACAAAGTAGGCTGACGGTGAAACTGACTTTAAACATATCTGGCCATGGATTTTGTGTAAATTGTTTAATCATTTCTTTTTTACATTTCAAACATAGTTTGTCACAGGTTTGTGCAAATCACAGCTCAGGGATATAGCTATAGCCAAGGACTACTGGACTTTCGGGAGGGCAAAATTATAGCCTTTGCCAAGCAGCTTAATGATACCTGACACGGTGCCGAGATACGCACCAATTTCTGGGTAGGTATCCCCACACCATGTCAACAAAACGATCAACTTCGTGGGCATCTGTGGTGGCCACTGGGATTATTGACGATCCGCTGAGGTTGCCAAACAAGGCTCGGCCTCCACCATCGAAGCTGATGGTTCGAATGCCAACGTCCAAGAACAAGGGCAAGGCGTCGACATTGCCCACGGCTAGGGTGGAGCCCTCGCCGGCATTTGTGCCCACATTGAAACTGAAGCCAACGGCAATGATCTCGTCAACGCTCAATCCGAAATCCCAGCTGCCGCGCTCTCTGACACCCACACCGATGGCATCAACGCCGCTGCCGGCAAAGATTGATCAGGCTGTGATCAATGCGTCGCCGAAGCAGTTGTCGTCGATGTCAGCACCGAGAGGTGTGCATTTTGGATCGAATCAGCTCTCGTCCTCGGGCAGCCTTCGACGACCTTTTCGAGCATTCTGGCCGCGTCATCCGACGCCGTTTCCCGACCATCGACACCATCACAAGTCGAACAACCAGGGCGGCAGCTATCGGCCGCGTCGCCATCATCACGAGCTTCGCAGCCGTTCGACCTGTCCGTACAGCACGGGGCAGGAGCATCCGCGCTGCCCGGCGCCCATCGGCTGGCAGCCGCGGGGTCCCCGGCCGATGACGAAACCCATAATGGGTGGCTACGGTAATCTGGGGCAGCCGGAGAAGCGTCTGTTGTCCAGCTTCTATACGCCCATACGGCTGCCCACGCCCTTAGGCGTTGACCAGACGCCGGGAATGCAGCCAGGTCAGCCGCAGACGGTGACTTACAACTGGCAGCATCAACAGTTCCTGCCATCGATGTCCGATATTCATGGGGACTCTGCCTCGGTGGCCCAGCACAGCCTCAAGCCACTGGAACAGGACTTCAAGCAAATGCGACGCGCGTGCGTCTCGCCCTGTGCTCGAGCCCGCTGCCAGGTCACATTTTCGAACTCGCAGTACGACAAGACCCACTGGCAGAAGATCTGCGAGTCCCGCCAGGTGTGGGAGCCACTGGCCCGCGATTGCAGGCAGCTGGATCCCAGCAATCCGATACGTGAGCAACCAATCAATTCGATATCTATATCCCAATAATTGCAACATCTCGATTCCTCTGTGCCTCCAAAGCGCCGCCGCCACCTGGTCTGGAGCATGTGCCGCGGGGCAAGCGATCGCTGTCCAGCCGCGCTCTCGAACTGATGGGCGAGCAGGTGAAGCACGAACCCCATTCCGAATACCTGACAACGAAGCCGATGGAGATGCCGGAGCGAGAGCTGCGCGAGCAGCAGCATTTCATAGGTAGGGAATCCTTCACTGCGATAGTTCCTATCCTATTTACACATATCGTCTATAGCTAAGCATGATACCCATTTAACAAGTTGCTTGGCTCAATTAAAAGTGACCAATGGGTCAACTGGAGATGGTTACTATGTGCGACCAGTGCCCAAGCTGGTTGCCAAACCTACGAAGGAGCTCGAGCCGCCCAAGTATCAGCCCCTGTTTGATCCGAACGTCTCCTACTGGGATCTGTTGCGTCTCAACCAAGATAAGGCCGACAAACTGAAGCGCGATCAAAAGCAGGAGATCGATAAGATAATGCTGATCAAGGATCGGATTAATCCTAATCAAGCGATGACATTCACCAAAATGCACGTGGATCAGGAAATGTTGTCCGCCGACTGCCTCCTCAACACTGGGACAACCTTCACTCCAGTGGCTCAAGTAGCTGACATAAATGAACAAGATTTAACAGGAAGGATTCTTCGCAAATAGGCGCAAGTAGTGTTCAGGACTCGTATCTGGTATTAAAGTAGATTGTATGAGTAGTATTTTAGCTAACATAGTTTTTGGGAATAGAAAATTTGTAACCTCTCTTTTGCATAACAATTCTAAAGACAATTGTATAATGAAAATGAATCTTAGCTTTGACCAGCATACGGTACATATACAGAATAAAATAAACACATCAATTTTTTTTAAAACTTCCCATTTTTATTGTACCCTTTTTATCAGAATTATAATAAAACCCTGGATTATTAATTCGATTTTGGTGCTTAGTGTAGGAAAAAATATATTCATTACCTTGATTTTCTTGATTCAAACATATTTTGTACTTTGTTTGCAACTTAAAGTGGTTAAGTCTATATACCCTATAATGTTTTTATAAAAATGTATCCAACAGTCAGAAGAAAGGCCCGGTTTTCCCATTAGGTATATATATTCCTGATCATCATCTTCATTTTCTTGATTCAAACATATTTTTTACTTTTTTAGCAACTTAAAGTGGTTAAGTCTATATACCCTATAATGTTTTTATGAAAATGTATCCAACAGTCAGAAGAAAGGCCCGGTTTTCCCATTAGGTATATATATTCTTGATCATCATCTGCATTTACTTGATTCAAACATATTTGTTACTTTTTTTTAGTAACTTAAATTGGGTAAGTCTATATACCCTATAATGTTTTTATAAAAATCTATACAACAAGCAGAAGAAAGGCCCGGTATTCCCATTAGGTATATATATTCTTGATCATCATCTATCGTCGTCTCTCTTTTTGTCTGTCTGTTTGTATGAATGCGTCGATCTCCGAAGTTATAACAGCTAGAGACTAGAAATGAAATTTAAATGTAGCTTATCCTATAATACTTGCAGATGGAATTTATTTCTAAAATTCGATAACACTTTCCATTTGCTTTTAATCGATAACATGCTTTAGTTATTCGAGCATATTACGTTAGTGTTATAAGCTAGAGTTATCAGTATGAGCATAAATCTAAGAGTAAACAAAGATTTTGGAAATTTCTGGTTTTGGACACCAACTAAGATAAAAATCCGCATTTTTTAAGATAGACAGTTGGTCTTTTGAAAATGTTTAGCTTTTACATAAATGCCAAAAATTTGATTAGGTTCGTAAAATAGATTACAAATTTATAGTCTAGCACATTTTCATCGTTTCATCATCGACAGTCAATAATTCTGGAATGCAGCAGCTTAGGGTATCTTATAGCTGGGCACTCCCTCATAGAGTTTTCTTTTTTCTTGTAAGTTAAGGAAGTATCGTCTGCGTATGAATTGATTGCATTCGTAAGTTGATGAAAGTTTGTCTGCTTCTTCTTTCAGAATGCCTTTAAATCAGAATAAAGTTGAAACATTCTCTTCTCCCCTTTAATAAGAGATTTAGGAATATGCATATACACATGCATTATGTTTCCATAGAGCGATTGGCAAGACTTCTGTACCGAATCAGAGTCTCGGCTTCGGCTTGGAGCAGTCGTCGCACTTGACCAGATTGTTGGAGCACACAAGGGGCGCTGCTTGGACCCCCGTCTGTGGAGCACAATTCTTGAGAGTGCCTCAAAGGTATCAGGAATTAACTTTGTGTATGTGTGAGTGTGTGTGTGTGTGTGTGTGTGTGCGGAGAAGATTGTACGGCTTGTTGGGGCAGCTCTCTCGACTAGAGATTCCCCTTCTTTTGCTGAGAGTCTTACATTAATTTCAATGTGCAATTAAAATAAAAGCTTGCAAAATATTTTCAGGAAGCGTGAACCGAGAGACAAATTTATACATATATATAGGCATATATGTATGGTATATATGCATACATATGGAGATAAATGTTTCAATGTGTGTGTGCGGAAAGTTGCTTGAAATACGTTTTTATTTAATTACACACACACTCACACTCACACGCACACACACACAGACACACACTATAGTTGGGTTGATAAATAGGGGGTGAGTGGAAGCGAGGCAGGGAGTGGGAAAAGGACAAACGCACAAAGGACATTTGTAGCATACATAAATGAAATGAAATAAATTAAAATAAGTGTCGAAGCAAAAGCAGCAAAAAGGATTAAAGGACTAGGAGTAGGAAAACATATAGGAGCAGCAGCCAGGCATATGTGAAGTTCACATGATACGCATAAGATTACTTCACCCACACACACACACACACACACACACACACACATACACATACACACACACACACACACACACACACGCACGTATACACTAATGTGTATGCATTTGTAAAGTTCGAGTATCCTTTACTTTTTTATTGTTGTTGTTGTTGTTGTTGTTGTTGTTGCTGTTGCTGCTGTTGTGTTTTTTGCCAAGGCAACTCGAAGAAAGAGCAAAACAAAATTGTTGAGTGCGGGCTAAGTGGGCGGGCACTGTGGGCGGGGCCGGACAGTCGTAGTGAAAGCCCGTAGTCGGTCTCGGGTCGAGCAAAGACAAATTCATGTTGCATTTGTAGCTTAAGGATATTATTGTAGCATCCTTTGTGTCCAACGCTTTTTGTTTTACTTTTTGCATACTTTATTTTTTGTAGCCTGCGCCTTGTTTCAAAGTCTTTTACAAAAAAACATAAAAAAACACACACACACACACACACACACACACACACACACAAAGGAATGAAAGGACGAGAAACTGAACAAAAGTGAGCACTAAAAAGTCCGGCAGAAATACATTAGCGCAAAGTTCATGCACCGACTAATGAATACGCTTCATTCTTAACTTAATAAGAACAAAAATGTAATATTTTCATTTAATTTATTTATTTGAATATTTTAAATAAGTTTAATTAAATGGCTAATCATTTTTAAATTGCAATTTATCTAAAAGGAAAAATAAATATATATATATATTAGATAAGTAAATAAAATTTACAGATCCACGCAATGAATATTTAAAAAAAATTAATACCTTATATTATTTAATTATATTATAAAATAAACATTTTTTTTGTTTAGTTTAGTCTTATATAAAACAGAATCTTATATATTATAATTCTTTTTACAACTATTTTTATGTATGCTATAAATAAAGAAATTATAAAACTTTGTAGGACTTTACAAACAGTTTAGTTTATATATAAATATATATATTTATTTAAATATTAAAATAGTATGCAATTACAGTTGAAAAATAATAAACTTTTAAAATTCAAAAATAAATAAAGCTATTGTTAAAATATAGTTAAGAAGATAATAACGTCTTTTGCTGCCTTGATGGATAATTTATATTATTTTTTAAGTTTTCGGCGCTTAAAATGTTTTTTTTTTTAAAACTCGGCGCAAGTTGAATTCCAAGCTAAGGTTTTGATCGAAAGGTCTGTGTTTTGGGCAGATATCAAGGGATAGAGTGATAGAGTATGCCATGAATCGAAGGACCAGCCACACACACGCGCACACACGCACACAATGTCAAATATATACATAATGCATGTGGGCATGTAAATGGAAAATAAAACTGCGTTGCCCAACTGCGGCCAACTCGGATCTTGCCGTATCCGGCGTGCTTTGTGTATCCATCAGCGAGGAGGTTGTCGAGCGAGTTTTAGATTTATTTGTAGTTAAGCACAAAAAACAAAAAAAAAAAAAGCAAAGAAAAAAGCAAAAGGGGGAGACAAATTCTTACCCGTCGTGGACAGCCAGCAGAAAGAAGTTTATTTTAATTTCAATGTGGGCGCTTCTAATGCAAAGTAGTCGTCCGCAAAAGGGATATGCACCGAAAAGTTTCCTGTGTGCCGGAGCTTCCTGTGCCACGCCCCTCTGGGGAGCAGGTGGCGACGTTCGATTGGCAGCACTGGCCATTCTGGCCATTCTGGCCATTCTGGCCATTGTCCTGTAACGCATTGCCGCTCGTTAATGGGCTTGCCGCACTTTACAAATTGGCTCAATTGCAAGTTTATGCAACGCCGGTCGCCGTGCCCCATGCCGCATGCCCCTCGATACGGCCATTGTTGCTAAAACTAATACCGCCATATGTGACCAGGGTGACGACGGCTCGTTATCCTTTCTGATTGCGTCGGCATGGCGTTTTCATTTTATTTCTATTTTGTTCTTTTTATTCCCTTCATTTTTTTTTTTTTATTTTTATTTTTTTTTTGCCACTCGCCATTGTTATGGGTATCATGGAAAAAATTGTATTACACCTCAATAACAACACCAGGACATGACAATAAGTGAGTCCTTTTGGGCGCGTTATTGGTATACTTCTCTCCCAGTCGCTCCCGGCAACTGCCGTTCCATTTCCCCCCCCTCGCCGGGCTGCTAAGTATGGGTGACAAGTGATGCGTGTTTTGTTGCGGGCAGCGTCCGTCGCTGGCTCCTTGAGTGCCGCATGTGATGTCCTTTTACTTTTTTTTTTCTCCTTCTTTTTTTTTTTTTTTCTGTTGTGTTATAAACACCAGGCAGGACTATCATGGCACGTAGGCTGGCCCCAGCCGCCGATCCGCCCCGCCCCGCCCACGAGCGAGCCGTTCAGGTCATTTTTGTTCATGCTTAATTGAATGGGTCAGTCATGGACATGCCAATGGGCAATGTTGTCTCCTGTCATTGTCCTTGCCCGCATGGCTGCCATCAGCATCAGCATCAGCGTCAGCGTCAGCCCGGAAATGTTCAATTCAATTTTTTCGCCCCAATCTGTGTGTGTGTGTGTGTGTGTGTGTGTAAAATATCCTTCAGCTGTTCTTAGAGTTCGGTGCGGTTATTGAATATCGGAGCACGTTTTCCTTCCTACTCCCAAGCCCGGCATTTTATTTTTGTATTCCTCGGTCATTATTTACGTTATCGTTATCTGGCGTCGTGTTCACTCACTTACTCACTCACTTAGTCACTTATTATTATCCTTATCCGTATCCTTACACTGCTTCCTCTCTGGCTCTGCTTGTCTGTGTGTGTGTGTGCGTGTGTGTGTGTGTCTCCGTCTGACCATTAAGGCAAATGTGGGTTTTAACCATGCGCCGCACGCAACTCTCGAATCAACAAAGTTTTCACTTTTCCACTTTCTTTACTATTTTTATGAAGTATTTATTATATTTCAATTTTTAATAAACAGAAGCAGATTTGATTGAGTTAAAACTTTACTTTGGGTTCTCTTAATATACAACAATTGAGTTTCTGAAACATATTTTTAAGCATTTAATTATTCATTTTTAATGATGATTAAAATACACCTAATTTGCAGATTTGCTTCTGGTATACGATATATCGGATAAAGCTGGCAAACATTTCGATTCAAGTGATATTGACTTTATCTATGAGAAATTTGAATAATGTTTGAAAGGCAAAATTTACTCTTACCTCAAGTCTCATAAAATTCCAATATATAAAATAAAAACTTGGGCTTAAGGGAAGATAAATAATGCAATGTGACACAATTATGTTCGGAAAATGTGCAAATGTGCAAATGTGTTAATCCCTAGTTGAATTTCAAATTGGAGTAGAATACTATGAACTCTACGCTCTATTCCATAATCCAATCAGTTCCAAGGATTTCAAATGGGACTCGATTGAAAAACCATTTGAGTTGTAAAAAAGATTGGCGAAATCCAAACATGACCTTAAAATCTTGAACTGGTAAACATTTTTCAAATTTTGAACTCTCCTAAATAGAAATTCCCGCGACAGATGTTATGGGACGTAGTGCATGTGGATAAAGTTGTTTCTCTTGTTATACCCTTCAAGAATTGAAATTAAAATTAGGCTATATTATTTTGAGCAACATGTGTGTAACAAAGGCTGGAGCAGGCAAAGCTCATTAAGTATATATATTTCCGATCAGATTGATCTCAGATCGTGCTGAAACTAGAGGCTTAAAATGCATATATTATTATTGTATTATAATAATAACAATTACTACAATTATTTTGATTTTTGCCACATATCAATAATACAAATTTTTAATATCTAGAACTTTTAAATTTGGTATTCAGTTTTTTATATATCTTTAATATTGAGTATTCTCAATTTCAAAGAAGTAATCAAAAATGATGATCAAATTTCAATATCCTGCTTTTCTTTAAAGTAAAAGAAATTGCCAACAATCAATTAATATGTTGACTAATGCTTTTTACAGGGAATTTCCCAGTCGATCACTCTCGGCTACTGCAGATTTGCAAGGTTTTTTTTTAGCTGAGCAACCCTCACGTGCGAGCCATAAGCCTTAAAGAAGGCCAAACGTTAAACGTCAGCGATTACACACATGGGAGCTGTAAACCGCGTTTTATGATTTGTTTTCATTGATCAAAGGCAATTTTGTTTTTTTACGAAGTCATTTAGAAATTTGCGAAATATTTGAAACAACCCTCCATAAGTAGTTTTGAATCGTGACTAGACAGACTTAACTGTTGTCATCGGGCTTACGAGTCGTATCCAATCCATTAAATGGCCCTCGCTTTTTACACTGATGCGACCAAATTGGACATAATTTTCTACAGCTCTCACACCACACACGACATAGATATAAATATATATATATATATAAGGATTTATTTATGTATAAATAAAATGAAATATGTCGAATGGCTTAAATAGTTGTGAGCTGTAAATTTGTTTCTTCTTTATTTGTTATTCCTTAGCAATATCTGTCTGTTTATTTTCAAGTTTTAAGAGTTTTGCTGTATATTTAAAATAATTACAAGTTTTTCCCATTCCTTTCTTTTTCTCTTAAATATTATTCTTAATTTCGTAATTGTGTGCTGTTAATTTTTTTCTTCTATATTTATTTTTAAATAAGAAAAGGATTCCATCTAAATAAGAGATATTATAACTTATTTATAATCGAAAAAGCAATTCCTGTCTGTTTATTTCTGTAATGTATAGAATGCATGTTTTAAAAGTTTTGCCCTATATAGTATATAAGTTTGTCGTACTTAGCTTAAGATAATCCAATGAAAAAGTTTACCCAACCTTTTCACATATTATTTTTAGATTATCTTTTGCTTTAAAAAAAATATATTAATGGATGATTGTTGATTCTTATAATATCTTGAGTAATCTTTGCAAGGCTTTCTCTTTTCTTAAATATTATGTTTTTATTTTTTAATTAATACTTTATTATATTAAAGCAATAGATCATAATTCAAATTTCCTTATATATAATAATGATAATTTTTTCTTCATACTCTTTTATATAAAACAATATATCGAAACTCAAATTTCTGTTTCCTTAAATATTATATTAATATTTCTTACTTAATTAATTTAAACTTAAAGTTCTCTTTCCTTGAGTATTATATATATATTTCTTACCTCATACTTTATTATATTAAAACAATAGATTTTAACTCAAACGTATATAAAATGAAAAATGTATAAATTTCCTATATATCTTATATATCGTCTTATAAGGTGAGTTTTTCGAATTAATACGATATTATTATTTTTTTATTTATTATTTTCCAGTAAGGAACTAATTAATCAATATATGTACATGAATGTAAATAAATGCTCACGTTTGCATGCCCGCACATCATAGCAAAGGTGTGGGGTGGAGTACGTAAACTTTCACTCTTTTGGGAACTGGGGGACGGACAGACAGACAGACAGTCCTCGAGGCCCAAGTAAAAACTCATCCGTCGCACGTCACGGATCACCGTCGCTCATCTGCAAGGCATCCAATCACGGCGTGTTCTTCCTCGAGCACTTTCTTGCACTTGAAACGCGCTGACAAGGGTATTTGACACAAATTCGCGTAGTTTTTCAGTTTTGACACATGTCACTCAAAACACACTTGTACACACACTCACACAGACACACAAACACACACACACACACAAAGAGTCTGCTGGTAGGTGTTATTGTTGAGTCTCTGTAACAAATGACTTGGCCCCGGCGTTTATTATTATCCCAACGGGCTTAAGGCCTCACCTCCTGTCACACACACAAACACACACACACATACACCCACACACACATTCACTCACACATGAGGACATGCCAGCTAATAAATAATAAACGCTTCTCATACAACCTGTTCAAACGAGGTTTTGCAGCAAATGCGCCCACCCGACCACATCCCAGACCCTGGTTTTCATACACACACACACACACACACATACAGACACACTGTGACAACCCCTTTGTGTGTGTTTGTGTGTGCTGAAGCTACATTGCGCGACTCTGAGGCCGGCGCTGAGGTTGAGGTTGACAAATGTGTCAGAATGCAAATCCGCAACAATTAAAAGAAAAATCAACACACAAAAGCTGCCAGAAGAGCCGTCAACAGCCGACAGCTTGTGTCGCTTGTCATGGCTCTGCTGCCCATTAAAGTATGCGTGTGTGTGTGTGTATGTGAGTGGGTGTGCAGCCCTATTGCCCCAGCTACCCGAATGCCTTGTCGCATCTGAATGCGTGAACAGCTCGACGAGTCGTTTACTTTTTACTGCCTCTTAAATTATTTGCACAAAATCTCAACGGCAAGGATTTCGCTTTTGTTTCACTTGATGCTGCCCCAACCGGCCCCTTGAGTGCAACACCAGTCAACAGTTTTGCTCTGCCGCTTCCTCTTCTTCTTCTTCTTCTTGCTGCCGCATTAGCTGCTGCCTTCCAGATCATAATTGTTGTCCTTCCTATCCACGGGCTCTTTCTTCGCGGTCTCCTCCAATGTTCCACGAATCGAGTTGCCGCTCAACTCGCACTCGAGCATCCTTCCATTTGTTTGTTCCGGTCTTCGTATTTGGGTTATGTTTTAATTGGCCCACCTCAAGGCGTTGATAATGAGCCCACACTTAGGCCTCTCATATACCAGACTTCCCCTTATCGATAGCTCCCTCAGCTGCTAATGATAAACACACAAATTCATCAATTCGTAAATACTTTCGTATTCCATTGAGCTTTTATGCCCTGAACCCATTGAGAACGGGTGATTGGGGTATGATGTTTTTGTGAAAACGTATGTAACAGGCAGAAGAAGGTGTGGCAGATCTCATAAATGATATATATTAATCAGGATCAAAAGTCGAAAAATTGTTGGTTCTCCTGCATATCGATTTTGTTGCGAATGATCGATAACTTTTTCCGATTCCTCGAGATCGATAAGATTTGTTAGCAGGCTAAGTATATTTCTCACAAATAAAGAACCAAGGTCGCCAGTTTTTTATATACGCAGACTACAAATGGTAAAATTTTTTTACTTCTGCCATTCACCAAAATTGAAGTATTTTAAGAACACGAAGAGCTGGCTTTAGAATCATATACACATGCCATAATTATTACTCACTTCAACAAATGTTGTTAAATAAATTTAAAAAAATATTGAGGGTACCAAATTTTGAACACTGAACCCAGATTACAACTATTAAAACGATTATTGGATACTTTATAATATTTACTGACCAAAGGGGTCAAGGGTTAGACAAGAAACATTTATTTAAACTAAAAATGTTCTTAAAGCACACAATTAAAGTAATAATTTGAATAATAAATATACTGCCTTTATAATATATATATTTTGCTTAAAGTGAATCAAATATAAAATTTAAGCTTTTCCTAATGCAAACTGCAATGCTTTTAATAGCTTGTATAAAAGTACGTAATAGTTTAGTAGTTTTCCAAAAAAAAAAAAAAAAAAATTGAAGACTTTCAAAGTGTTAATTTGTTAATGGTTTAATTTTATTTTATAACTTAAAGTACATTTTGTGTAACATATCAAATTTTCTATTAGTAGAACGGTCGATAAAGAATTGAAATTTAGTAAATGTTTAAGTTTATTACTTCAGAACCATAATATATTTTTATAATATTCTTTTTTTTAGTAGTCAATATTTAAATTTGTGCCTATCTACAATATTATCGATACATAAAGTTGTTTTTTTGTTTTAATAAAGAAAAACGTAAATAATTAATTATTTTTTGTAAAGATTATCTATATCTTTCCTTAAGTAAAAAAATACTATCTAGGGTTATGCCCTGCGGCAAATTTTGGGTGAAATATGCGATTGCCAGCACACTCTACTACGAATTGATAACACTATATAAGGATAAAAGAGCGAAAGAAAAGAAATCTTAATAAGCTTCTTTTTTTTTGACGGGTTCAAAGTGTCATAAAACCGAAATTTTAAAATTTTTCCCTAATATTAGTCGTTAGCAAAACTGCAGAAGAGAAGTACGAAAACTTTAGTCTAGTGGCCGACTAGCAGAGAGTGTAAACATGTTGGTTACTTCTTTACATGCTTACACTATGTCTGCATATGCATTCCGAAATTTAACTCAGCGTTACAATAATGCATATATGCGAATACACATTCGAACGCTGGAGACGAAATTTTTCTTTTGAGCATTTGTTTTATTTATCACTCGATCTTAATGAAAATTTTAAAATATGTTAATCAGTATTTTTTATGATTTGAGGCTGATTGAGGCTGACACTCACTTGACTCTGAAGTAAATTATAGCAGTATCTGATATTCTCATCATATATACAAGTAAATGCAAGCAACAACTAAATCTTTTTTTCTCTGCCTAAGTAGATCTTGAGAGCACATCCACAAGATCAATAGAATCGATTCATGGTTTATAATTATAAAGGAAATCTATAAATATTTAATTTTTTTTTGAAAAAAAGTTCCTTTCTTTTTTTTTTTTTACTATTTCTAGATAAATAGTCAAAGCTTTTACATAAATTATTAAGAATACTATGTCCAATAAGAAATTGGAGTGTGGGGTTAAAAAGTCTAAGAATCTGTCTGAATTATATTTTGGGAATGGAGTCTATCGAAAAATAATTTTATTGTTTCGGTATCTAAATTTACAATTTTAGACTTAACCTTAGTAGGTAATATATATAATATATTTGTATAAAGTCGGACATTCAGACATGATAGGACTAACAGAGCAGTAGAAAGATAACACTAGATCGTCTTCACTAGTCATTCTGTTCTGCACTTTATAAACATATGTATATGTATATGAATAAATATATTTATATTTTATCTTCCGCGTGTGATAAAGATTTAAGGAAGATTATGATATTCCGAATAACTTTTTAAAATAGTTTTGGGGTATAATCAGTAAAAGCGTTCTAGTCGAATATTCCGCTTAATCCTGCAACGAGCTCCTGCTTAAGCATTCTAAAAAAGATACTCTTTATCTTTATATAATTCATAAGAATTTACTCACCAAATTGAGTGCTTTTAGATATTATAGTTCCAGATTTTGTAGTTTGCGAGATCGGCGTTTAACAATAAGATTCACTTATCCCGACTTGAAAGAAGGGACTTCCTTTCTTCCATATTTTCACAAATATTTTTGTGCCACTTTTTCGTATTTAATAAAAATATTAAAATATATAAAATATAAATAAGATTTGGTATTATTATTAAATTAAGTTTAGTTCATTTAATCAAAAAAATCCAATTATAAATTAAATCTATTAAAGTTCTTGACTTGATGGACGGGACGTCCTTCTGTTTTCCATATTTTCACAAATATTTTTGTGCCACTTTTTCGTATTTAATAAAAATATTAAAATATATAAAATATAAATAATATGTGGATTATTATTAATATAAATAATATGTGAATATTATTATTAAATTAAGTTTAGTTCATTTAATCAAAAAAATCCAATTATAAATTAAATCTATTAAAGTTTTTGACTTAATGGACGGGACTTCCTTCTGTCTTCCATATTCACACAAATATTTTTTAATACAAATATTTAAGGCTAAAAAATGGAAATAATATGTCAAGAAATTGTTTAGTTTCTGTAATTCAGTTAATAAAAATAGTACAATTTTGAAACTCAAATAAATACAAATAAATTTATATAAAATTCCGTCACTGTCCAAGGCGGATATCGACGTGTGTGAATGCGGTGCGGAGTTATAACGGTGCCACCATTTTCAAACGGTATATGGGCAATTCGGTGGGTAATTTGGAATGCGGCATCGCTCATTGGCTTAAACGCGACGCAGTTTGGTTGGCTATTGGGCCGCTCTGCCGGCGGCTGGATTAGCATTTTGATATAGTAATCGACCGCAGCGTATAATAATTCTTGCGGTTTCATTATGCCAACCACACACCCTTCGACATGTTTGCTGCGCAACCGCCGACTGACAACACATTCCACCACCACCACCAGCACCACCACCATCAGCAGCGGGAGCAGGAGCAGGAGCAGGAGCAGCATTGCCACCACCGACACTAGAAGCAGCCCTTTCCCTCGCAAGTGGCATTCGCGTCTTGTTGGTACAGGCGAAAACCGCAAAATGTAGGAGGGTTGAACGTTAATATGCCGACACGTCGTCGCTGAATGCAAGAAAACTCCGCCCTGGTCACACAAAAAAAAAAAAAAAAAAGAAGAAGAAAACAAAAACCAAAACGAAAAAAAAAATACTCAACGAATCCATCTCGTTGTGCGTGTGTGTTAGTGAGGGGACGTCTTACGCTCGCTCATGTGGTTAGTATTGCAATTTTTCACTCAACGCCTCCAACTCGGGGCCGCCCCTCTGGAGCGCCTAACTTGTACAAAATGAGAAGAAGAAGAAGAAGCAGAAAAAAAAAATGTGGAGGAAGAGAAAAAAAAACATTGGCTCGTCTTTGGCCGCAAATGGCAGCCGCAAGATTTTACCGCTCCACCACTAGTTGGGTCTCACTCTAACCCGCCCACGGGCCGATGCGCCATCTCGCTCTGGCACGCACGCCATCCCCAATTCGCATTGGCTTCCCGTCTCACTCGCACCCGTGTCGCGATTGCACATTCTCTGGTTAGCTAAAGGCTCGCCGCAAAGCCGCGCGCCCGGTTTCATTTTTTGGCTACCGTCTCGGACTTGTAATTCTGAGGTTGAGCGCCGACTGTGCGGAGTCCAGGGAGTCGATGGCGCTAGCGCCTTATTTACCACGCTGCTCTGCACTCTTTTTCCTGCTGCTTCCTCTTCTTCTTCTTCTACTTCTTCTTCTTATATTTGGATATTTTTTGTTTTTTTTTTTTCTGCTGCTGTTTGTGTTGAGTCGAACGCCAGAAGACGTCGCAGCGCAATTCCAAGACGTCTTTGGGGGTTGCTACTGCCAAAGAGAAACAACGGCGACAGCAACAACAACAGCAGCAATAAAAAAGAAAGAAAGAAAAATAACGATACGAAGAGGGAAATGCCATAAGCGCTGCATAGAAAAATGAGTCGAGCTCTGCAGAACGCAGCTTCCAGCAGCGAAATTTGACTCAAATAATTTTTTTTTTTTCTTACTCTCTTCCTTTGCTCCACTTGCTCTTCCAGATCTCTAAGCAGCCGGCGAAGGTGTTGCGAGCACCGAAATTGAGCGCTTTTTTTTTTTTTGGTTTTTTTTTTGTGTATTTCCAGCACCACCTTTCACAAAGAGTCGGCGGTTGGGGCGCCAACTAGAAGACATCGTTGCGGCCTTTCTGCTTGTGGTGTAGTTGACGTTTTTGGTTTCGGTTTCGGTTTCGGTTTTGGCGTGGCTTTCGGTTCGTCAGTGGCGCTGCTGCCGCGGCTGCTGCGTCGGCGTCGGCGTCGGCGTCGACTGCAGTCGCAGTCGCTCTCGCACTCGCAGTCGCAGTCGCAGCCGCAGCCGCAGCCGCTGTTGGCGTCGCTGCTGGGACACCACAAGTAAAAACCACTGCTACTGGTTCTCGTGGTAAATGTTAAGCCAAGAAAAAGAATTATATACCCAACGCGGTTGCTTCAAAAACGCAAAAAGAGGCGGCACTCGCACTCCAAAGGCGGTAGCCATTGACTCTGTCTGTAGCATTCAGCATTCAGCAGCCACATCCACATTCACATCGCCACATTGCCACATTGCCACATTGCCACATTGCTGCTGCTTCGTCTCGTCCTCGTCCTCGTCCTCGTCCTCGTCCACAACCTCGCACTCGCCTTCGCCTTCGCCTTCGTCCTTGTCCGCCGTCGTGATTATGATGACGCGCTGTTGACTTCGCTGTCGGCGTCGCCAACCGCTCATAGTGGTCGCGTTCATGGTTACCGCAAAAAAATAGTTTAATATCTCCGTGTCGTTTGATTCGATCACCAGCCCCCGAGTTCAAAGAGAGCACAAAAGTCATCCAAGTTCTGTTCTGTTCTGTTCTGTTATCTAAGGCTCCAACTTATGATCAATCGTCAGCATAATACGCGGTTTCATCGAGCAGTGTTGTGCGTGCGTGTGTCAGTGTGTGTGCGTGTGTCCATAGATAATTATAAATTGAATATCGCTTAGATATATTTCAATTAAATTTATAATCGATCATTCTTTTTTTACTGTGCATAATTGTGATATAATTCAAGTAAATTTTTTTGGCACGTGTAAATTTAAAAAAAAAAAACAAAACAAAACAAAACAAAAAACAAATCTGCAATTTGCATTAATTACTTTTCAATTTAAAACTCGAATACGCCCAATTGGAATAAACGGATAGTGCTATAAGAAATGTAAGCTATATCGTATTAACTATAAGGTATAATCTTATATGCATGCAACGAGAATATTATCTTGTATATTAAAAACAAATGAAGATTGAATATCAAATACAATCAAATGAAATTGATCAAAGTTGGAGATCAATCTGATGCATGATGCAATGCCTTTAATCATTCTCGGAAAAGCGTAAACCCCTTAAAAAAAAAAAAAACTTAAAACTGAGCGAAAAGGAAACTGATGGCAAGCCGCTGTTAAGTTATTTTTTATAGAGCGCCAATCTTTGTCTCCAATTTCCGCTGCAAGTGGCGCAATTTAGCAGATTGGCAAGTATAATATTCATAATTGGTGTATCCACAGAGCTGTCCTGCCTCATTGGAGACTGCCGCATTATTTTTTTTTGCAATACTGCTGTCTGCTTTGTGTCCATGACCAGGACCAGGACCTTTGACTCGTGTCCCGTCTCTGTGGCCACATATGTCGCCGCATAGTCACGGGACGAGCTCATTTGTTGGCCAGCTGCGACCGTTGTGTATGCAAAAATTCAAACGGAAGTTGTAAAAAACGAGTACATATACTACCTACAGATTGTGCCCACTCACACACACGCACACAGCCATATACACACGTGTGTATAAACAGCAACAAAAATAGTTGTTGAATGGGACAAAAAGCATTGCAAAAACAAAACGCATCGCGGCACACGAATCTTTTATACTTTATACACATACATTTTCAAAAGGTGTGTGTGTGTGTGTGTGTGTGTGTGGAGGGAGCATAGAATGTGTGCGTATGTGTGTGTGCTTGCACATTGTTGATTTTTTGTTGGTGGCCAAACACAAACGGGCAACAGCTGGCGCTTTATTATTATCATTTTTATTTATATACAATTTTTTTGCACTGTTTCAATTTTACGTGAACTTTTTGTTTTTGTTTTTTTTTTTTTATTATTTTTATTTTTGATGTCCTGGGGAATCCGTTAGCACATATTGCAACTGTAGCTCGCCATCCATCTTAGTTGAGGAGATCCCCTCCAGTCCAGCCCGCGTCCAGCCACACGCGACGTATTGGCCATAATTTTTAATATTTAATTGAGTTTCGCTCGTTGACGGCGGCTTAAATGCAAATTGTTCGCAAAGGTGCGCGGTTGTCCTGCGGGTCAAACAGCCCATAAGCAAGGCCGGACAGGCCACGCCCGGAGTCGGCGCCAGCACCAGCATAACAAGCATTTTTTGTTTGACTCCGAATGTGGTAATAATTAAAATTGTTTGACAAATGTGTTGCATACTTTTGTGGGCAGCTGCTTAAAATCAGTTGCGCCTCCTTATTGCAATATCAACTTCGTCGTGGCTAAGAAAAGGCAATTAAATATCTAGTTAGTGAGTCTTAAGTGAAATAGTTTAAAAAAAAAAAAAAAATTCTATTCTGTGTAAATTTCAATCTGTGTTAATTACTAAATAAACTTTCTGAACGGTATAAACATTTTAAATTTAAATCGGACTCAGACTAAAAATCAAATACTTTGAAAAATTAAAAGCGCCAGCAATAAACACAACAAACTTCCATTCATTAATTTAATTAAATAATATTAGCAATAAATATTTATTTTATTATCAATTTATTGTTATGATCGAGCGTGAGCTCCAAATGCCAAACTATGATTAATCCAATGCTATAATTTAGATAATATTTGGGAACTTTTTAGAGTAATTTTTTTTGCAAAAATGTTTAAATAACGAATTAATTGAGTTCGGCGACTGCTTGCAGATGATCAATTGCGTGAATTTTTGAAGGTGTTAAGAGGCTGAGCTAAGAATCAAGGACAAAGACTCTCGGAATTACTAGCAATAATGCACATTTCAGCTGAGGTCAGTTCGACCACCTCTAATCAAACACATCAGCAGCAACAGCAACAGCAGCAGCAACAACAACAGCAGCAACAGTTGCACACAACGGCAACAACAACAACAACGACAACGACGGGCAGCACAACGAAGCGGCGCAATGCAGAGTCCAACAACAACAACAATAATAATAATAATAATAATAATAATAATAATAATAACAACAACAACAACAACATTAACAGCAGCAGCAAAAACAAGCCCGTGGATACAAGTCCGTACCTGACGCCCGAGAATCTGATCGAGCGCACCGTCGACGTCCTGCTGGCGGAACATCCTGGCGAGCTTGTGAAGACGGGTTCACCGCACGTGGTGAGTATCGGGGGGCATCAGTCCAGCAATGGAATCCAACTACCGATTCACATACTCACACACACTCACACATACTCACACACACTCTGAATGCAGGTGTGCACAACGCTGCCCACGCACTGGCGCTCCAATAAGACGCTGCCCATTGCCTTCAAGGTCCTGGCACTGGGCGAGGTCATGGATGGCACCATTGTCACAATACGCGCCGGCAACGATGAGAATTTCTGCGGTGAGCTACGCAACTGCACGGCCGTAATGAAGAACCAGGTGGCCAAGTTCAACGATCTGCGATTTGTCGGACGCAGCGGCAGAGGTGAGTAACGGTTTATAAGTGTTTCAACTAGTTGTGGTGAATGCGTCTAGCTAAGAATTGGCCAACATCGTATAGCTAAAAGATACAGTGGAAATGCTCTCCAATCGGGTATATCAGTTTTGAGCATTGACTGATATTCGGTGCAAAGTCTGTTTTATTTTTTTTTAGAAAAGATACCGCTGCTAGCAGATGAAATTGCGATCAGCTGCAATCGATTGAATGCAGATGATACAGCAAGAATATATAATATATATATATATATATCGGTCAGGAATATATAAGCTTAAAAAACAATTCCTTTATGAGGTCTACGGCTTCTAATTTAGTTTCAAGGCAATCTTAGCTTAATATGTTAAACTGAAAAAATAAACCTTGATAATGAAATAGTGTAAAGCCGATCTGTAAAGGCGTATATCTATCTATTCATCCATCGATACGGGCATAGTTGATTGTCTATCCGTTTTACTGATTTACTTGATTCTCTTATCTACGATGCGTGATCATAAATCATTTGCATTTCTTAAGGTCTCTCACATTTATAATATTCTACAGATTCCGACCGTGGAACGTGGTTTAGAGCAAAAAAAAAGTAGAAATATTCAAAACATATTCCTTCCTACCAATGTCCTTACTATATTAGAATCAAGCTTTATTGGGACAAAACTAATCTCAGAAAAAGAAGGTCTTCAAGTAGTTGTTTTACAGTTCAAAGAATAATAGAATAATTTATTTAAAATTGATAGTTTAAATAATCCTGGACAATCGTGGCAGATATTTGCTATTTATACACAATTATTTTATATAGATGGGCATATTTTGCTCTCGGCCTATTTCGCTGTCCAGATGTGCTTGCGAATCTACTTTCCGACTAAGCCTTTTTTAACCCTTTCACAGCCACAGGGTAAAGAGTACAATTAGTGCGTTGCAACCTTGCTTGTCATATCCGATTTGAGAAGATGGTAATTAAAATCCAGCCAGGTTTGCCAAGGTTGCCTTTGATTGTCCGATTGATTGCTAAAGTCACCTGCTAAGTAGCGCTCATTAGTAGAAATAAGAAATGCTCTAAAGTTTCCAGATGAACAGTAAAAGTTCTAAGCTCTCAACTGCTGCCGCTGCCGCTGCCGCTGCTCAAGGATAATTCCATTCAGCGTATCATTTGGCTTGATTGTCTGCTTCCTGTCTGCACCCTTGGATACTTGTAGCATATTGCCATCGGAGTATATATTCGCATCCATATCGCCACACACCACGCACACACACACACACGCACAACGCACCACCGCATAGATCAAAAGCGGCGGGCAAACTTTTTGGCTTGGTTTCCGTTCATATGGCATTGGGCTGTGGGTCCTGGTTCTTGGTCCTGTGCCTGTGCCTGTGTTGGCGTCTGTCTGGATTTTGACTCCTGGTTTTCTTCTTCTTGTTCATTTTTTTTTCACGACTGCGTCAACAAATAAGATAAGTAGTCTGTAGTTAATTTTTATATGTCTATTCAGGGGGCGCCGCCTTGACAATTGTCAATTTTCTTCGCATATTTTTTTCCTGCTCGCCGTGCCAGTTCGTGTGTGGGTGTGTGTGTGTGTGTGTGTGTATTTTTCGCGTTTCTTTTTGGTGGCGTTATTGCTGTTCATTTCGTCAATTTATCACGAACGCAATTTAAAAATCAAATCGAGGGTGACAGACGACATACTGTGATAGAATTTTTTCCTCGCCAATGATTTTCCTTGGCTTTGGCTTTGCCCTAGCCCTAGCCCTAGCCGTAGCCCTGACCCTGGCCCACGGTCCACGGCCGAACCAAATTAAATCAGCGTAACTGTTTATTCAAATCCCCAAACATGGGGCTAACAACGGCGTTGGCAACTTTTACTTTTTTTTTTCTAATTTTTTTCTTGGATATTTTCTTGCCATCTTTATCATTTTGTTGCTACTTTCGTCAAGTCTTATACCCTGCACGCATTGGCAACTGTGGGAATATTGGCTTGACTCTTGTAAGAAGCAAAATTGGGCGTGGCAGTTCCGATTGGGCTTACCTTCTTTTGAACTAAACCACAATCTAAGTTGATCTAGCCATGCTCCTGCTTCTATTTGTATGAAAGCGTAAATCTCAGGAAGTTCCAGATATATGACTTTATGTTTGTAATAAATGCTTCGGTATACCAGAGGCAATATAAGGTTATAAGTTTTTTCCGATAACTCACGGATTTTCTTTATACCATTAGAAACAATGATTTTAATTGGTACTTAAGACGTAACTTTCATATCATTAAAACTATAGGCTCTAGATTTGGTTTCTTATATTATAAAATTGTTGGTACTCCCCATTGAGAATATTTAGTTCATAACTGAACTATACAAAGTTGAAGGTTTAACAAAATTAATCAAAAATGCTCAAAAGATTAGCTCTGCGTGGGATTTAGGGTATTTCCAAGTCGTTCAAAACCCGACTGTGTCCATTCCAACTTGCCTTTTTTTTTGTTTTTGTTGTAGGGGGCGTCAATTTCCAGATCCCGGCATGTTTAAGTGCGCGCTTTGCCGCGGCATTTGACAATTTGCTCATTAAGTTTGTCTGACCCCAACCTTCCAGACGCACTTGGGGTTGGGGTTGGGGTTGGGGTTGGGGTTGGCTTCGCTTTTGCTTTTGCCTTTTTTACCTTCTTCTCTGCAAAGGGAACTTTTTGTTAGGTTTTTTTTTGTTTTTTTTTTTTTTTTTGTCACCCTCATCAGCATCGACGGATTCTTGTTGGCATTTTTAAACGTTTCAAGTGGCAAATAATTCTTTGGGATTTACTTGCAAATCTTTTTTTAAACATTTGATTATGGGACCCGGTTACAGTTACGGTTCGATCCCCAGCTCGTTCCGGCCGGGCTCGGTTCGGTTCGGTTCGGCTCTTTTCTTACTAATTACCAGAAAAATAAAATAGAAAAAACTTCTCGCAATTGCAATTGAAAGCAGCGGCAAATGTTGTACAAATGGATTTAAATTATCTGGCCCCGCTGTTGGACCCTTTTTTTGGGACTCATTCCATGAATTTTAATGCGCTACAAAAGGATTACGTGGGTCAAGTCCTCTTACCATTCGCCCCCCCCTCACCGTCATTCATTCCACGTCTCGTGCTTGTAAATATTTGCTTAATTTCAATTAGCAAACAAATGCAAATCCCTTGTACTAGAAAAAGTGATGCATGCAATTGCTGCTGTTTCTATTGTTGTTGTTGTTATTATCGTTGTTGTTGTTGTTGTTGCTGTTGTTGCTACAACTAATGCCACTTGCAGTTGTCAAGGCTGCAGATACCGAAGGGCCCCCATTTCGGCAATGAGTTATGCTTGTGCAGCATGTGCTTCACTGACCGTTCAAGCGCTTATCGAGGGCTGCTCTGCAAGTTCATCAAAACTGAAAACTTGAAAAAGTTCCCGATAATTCTAACAAATGCTGGAGTTTTGAACTGTTTAGTGTTTCTATTAGGTTAGATAACAACTTAACTGTCTAGTTTATTTATTTGTTCGATATATTTTTCGATTTGCTTATGCATAATATAAAGTCTCTAATTTGACATAAATAATCTCTTTTATCTCTGCGCAGTCCAGTTTTGTTTTTGACTGTCGTAAAATATGTTGAACAAGCCAAATTTATATTTAATTTAAAGATTTACAAATTTATTTTATACACAATATTGAACTCCTGTCATTATTTTACTGAGTCTTTATTTTCTATATATATATATTTTTTTGTTTATATATATATATATAATATTAAATCACATTTACGATTGACACACAATTTTTTTGAAAATACAGCTTGAAAACTTTTACTTTGGAGTATTTCTTAGAGCTAGCAATCCAATAATCAATAGGAATCAATGTAAAGCAACATCAATAGTTAATTATCTACGAGTTTCGGTATACATATATAAGGTCATATCTAAAATAGAGTTCGAAATCTTTTACTCTAAGTTTACATTCTTAAAGCTATCAAGATTAATCGATATTAGCTCTACGAATAAAAAAAATTGTCCATAATAAAGTTCGTCGCAGGTCACAAACAATGTAACCATTAGGAATCCCATATACAGAGTATTGTGCACTCGGTTACACCCGGTTGAGTCGTTAAGTAAACAAATGCAGGTGCCCTATATGAATGGAAACCTCAATAACTTCCCTCGTCGCTGCAATAGCAACATTTTGGACTCGGGGTTGGGCTTGAGCATCGTAGCTGGGAGTTGCTTTTGCATTTTTGTGCACTCGTAATTTTAATGATGTGTTCTATGCTGCGTATGCGTAATGTGGGCGCAATTAGATAAAATGGTGGCATCGACTGTTGCAACTGCATCAGTGGCAGCAATAGCAGCAGCCATAGCAGCTGCAGCTGCAGCTGCAGCTGCAATCGCATTCAAGCGGAAACTGAATAATCCACACACATGGGAAATGCATTTGGCCGTTGTCTACTAATGAATTAAAATCTTCTCGACGGCTACGGAAGCTGGGGTGGCCAGAAGGGGTGGGGTTGGTGTCGGAGTTGTAGGCGGAGGCGGGGCACATGTAATTATTGTTGCAAAATGTATGCATGTAAATGAGATGTGCGCTGCATGTTGCACGGTCCGTTGTTGCACATGGATGTGTAAGCACTTTGAAGTGCATTACTAAAGTGCATTAGCAGCAGCAGCGGCAGCAGCAGCAGCAGCAGCAGCAGCGGCAGCAGCAGCTGAAGTTGAAGCAACTGCAGCTTAGTTTCTTGCTGCTGCTGCTGCTGCATTTACGATAATATGTTAATTAACTGCACGTCGGCGTCCGCTGCGATTATTGCGTGCTTATCGTGTAGTTGATTCTAACGCCTTGCCACTTGAGGCATGAGCTTTGACCCAAGTACAGTTGTGTGGCTGGCCGACGGCCGCTTCATGGCCAAAACAGCCGAAACGTGTGCGTCTTCATGCATGAACTGCAATTCATTAGTTAAGTGCATTTGGGATCATTGGAACTTAAGCGAAATATTTGGTTATTGTACTCAACTAATTTGCGAAGGTTTTCAATGGCTTTTCAACAGTTATGTGCAAATTCCTATCGAGTTTTATTAAATCGGTATGTGAATTTCATTTTGATTTAATCCCACGAAAGCTCAATAAATATTATCTACAGTTGTGATGAAAAACCAGTTAGAATACTCAAGGTATTGTCCATGATATATAGATAAGTCCCAAGCATAGTTAATGATTTCGAGACGTTAATTATTTGTATTTACAAGCAAGTGAGAAAGCTCTATTCGACTAGAATATATCCTAGAGTTCGTGCAGAGCGGCTAACTATCAAATTTTATTTACTTTTCTATATTTTTACACATGAACTTACGCATACACATGCATGACGAAATTTAACTCAGTGTTAAACTAACGCTAGCGACGAAAAAAAATCTATAATCTAAATTTGTAGCATATGTTAATAACTTTGATATGTGAATATCTATCTTTCTCCCAATAAGTTTTTCACCAATAGTTCTGAAACGGGAGAGGTATCCAAAATTCGAAGCATCAAAAATCTGTGTTTCCTTTATCTGTATATATTTGTAGTTTGTTGGATAACTTTGGCTCTTAAGATGTGTCAGATATGCTCGAAAAACTAAAAGGTGTAATCGATAACAAGAAAACGAGAATAATTATCGATAATCGAAAACAAATTCTATATGCGCATGATCATACATACGGACAGACAATCAAGACTCCGTCGACTCAACTGTTGCACCTGATCAAGAATATATATACGTAACATACATTCGCACAAAAATAATATACCCTGTTTACCCATTTATAATTTTTGTTCAGGATATATAAACTGAATTCCTATGGATAAGCTAGAAAAACGTTTATGGAAAGATAAGACAAATTATAGATGTTCTTCGATATTAAGGAAATGAAATGAAATAAAAAAAAAATAATAAACTTATGCTACCCAGATATTTACATATATATTTTTTGAAGTTAATGGCTGTATCTATTAAACTATTTGAGACTGAGACTTTTTACAGAGGGATAAACCAAAGGACAAGCCAGATTTTTATACTATTCTACCTTGAGCTACACATTTGTAACTCTTGCAAGAAAACTAGATGGAAAATATCGATATACATATTACTATAGTATATAGTATATAGTATATAGTATATTTAGTAGTATACAGAATATAGTATATATTTGTTTCTATCAAACTCATTCTTTGTTAATTAATTATTTTGGTCAGAAATTAAAATAAATCAACTATTGCTCAATTATTTGTAATATTTTCATAATGTAACTCATAAATCATCGTCAAGCAAGTCAGCCACTCAGATATGGTCTATATATATATATATATATATATATATATATATATATATATTAATATATATGGGTTAATAGATTATTGTGGAACTTCGTGAGCCTCGTTTTCACTCTACATTTGAATTTTGTAGGAACTAATTAGATAAGCACTAGATTGATTAGCCAAGCGCTAATCATATGAAATAAAGATGATGAATATGGACACTTAGAGGCAAATGTAAGTGTATCCGGAATGCTTGAGTTGTTAAGGAGGGCTTGGCCTTAGAATGTTTGTTTGACCTTTCCATAGGAATGTTCGGGTCTTAAGCATTGAGGAAGTGCGCTGGCAACTGGCAGCTGGCAGCTGGCAAGTAAACAATATGTTAGCATACTTATTTTTGGGGCGTATTCCGCTACGTTGGATTTTCTCTGCATCTTAAAGCTTCCGGCATCCATTAAACTTCATTAAAAATTAAATATGCGCCACAGCGTTGGCAGCTGGCGTCTGGCAACGGGCATTTGCTTTTTTGGCTTGGCTTCTTTTGTATGTTGGCAAAAGCTGTTTAGCTGCGTTGTGGGCGTGGTTGGTTGATCTGCTCCTGATCCTAAGCGACAGCCGCCAGCCGGCTGCCACCTTTGCCACTCTGCCACTCTGCCACTCTGGCACTCTGGCACACTGGAACCCTTTTAGAATAGCACACATCAATTTGGTGCCTGGAAAATGCTTAAGACTTTTAATGAGATGAGGGCGAAATTTCATTATTAAGTTGCCTGGGGACTGGCACGGCTACAGCCCAAGATGCTTAAGCTAACCCCACCTTATGTCCCCCCTTCCCCCTTTCGCTACCACTCGCTCCCACCCACACCCACACCCATTCGCTCTCTGTTGGTATGCGTGGCTTGACTGGGTGTGGTTGCGAACGGTAACCTCGTTAAGCTTAATTAATAGCAGCAATGTGATAAACACCCGGCCAAAATGGTTGCAATGAGGCTCGAGTCGCCATTTTGTGCGCCCAGCGAGTGGCAAAGTTTCTGCCAGGTGTCAGCTACAGCCGAGCTGAAAGCTGCCATCGAGCAGTCAACTGGGGCACACTTTATTCCTCTTCTACTTCTTCTGCTGCTTCTTCTTCTTCTTCTTCTTCCATTCATTTTGTTGCTCTTTTTGTTATCGTTTTTTTTTTTTCTGGTGCCTGCTTTTTGTTTATGAGCCGGCGTCGACGCCGCTGCTGGCGCTGACATTTGACAGATTTGCAACGCAGCCGCTTGGCTTAAATTATCCGCCAGGCATTTTTATTCAGGCATTAGTTGGTCCTAAGGTTGCGGCCGTGTCCGCAGCTCCGCTCAAGATAAAACAGTCTCATATGACCTTTTATTATAACACTCCACGAATCATCCAGTTTGTGCCATTCCCAAGCCAAGTGGATATAATAAACCAGTTTTTGTCATTCGAAAAGAAATCATAAGTTATTTTTGTTGTTTACTAATTTATAACTATTAATTATAATTAATTTTATATATACCATAGTTAAAAATATTGTGTATTATTATTATTATTATTTTTATCATTATAATTATTATTAAATTTTTACTTATTGTTATTACTATTATTATTATTATTTTTATCATTATAATTATTATGAATATTTTTCTTATTATTATTACATTATTATTATTATTATTATTATTATTATTATTAATATTATTATTATTATTACTATTATTATTATTATTACTATTATTATTATTATTAATTATTATTTATTATTATATTATTATTAATATTTTTCTTATTATTATTACTATTATTATTATTAATATTCTTATTATTATGGTTATTAATTTTTTTGTTAATATTATTACTATTATTGCTATTATTATTATTATTATTATTACTATTATTATTATTATAATAATTATTATTATTCTTATTATTATTATTAATGTCTTAGACACAATTTCGTATAGTCAGACGCGTAGACGGACGGGCATACTTAGATTCTGATCTAGAATTTACGTAAGCCTAGATAGAACTCATATGTAGTAGAATCGGGCTATAACAAGTTATATGAACCTAGCGTATATCCCTTATCCTTATCATAATTCAGTTCGATATCTGATCAACTTCCAGATTATATACAAATATTTTCAAGTAATTTAAGTAAAAGGCGTTATCAAATAACTTCCGTTCTTCATCTCCGTTTGTTATTAACGTGGAGAGTATAACACTAAAATTATATTTGTACCGAATAAGGAAAGATGTTGTAATCTGTGTACTTTACTTTACGTAAAGCCTAATGGCTCTATAGTTCTCATTTTTAAGAAGTTTTGATATTTGATTCCAATCAGACAGTTAAAAAAATATTATTATATAATTAGTATAGTTATTATAAAATATTTTATAAGGAGCTAAAGCATATGTTTTGCTGAACATCGTTTTAAAAAAACGATGCATTAATTTAAAAAAAAATGTACATCGTATACCCTAGATTTGCATTCGAATTTCAATCGTTGGCTTGTTCAAGAAGCTTTAAGCCAGGGTATATGAGCGTCATTGTTTGGTATATTAAAATTCAGTTGTGTTTGTTTGTTTGCTCATAATGTTTGTTTGCGGAGCATTGGTGACTGAGTGTGTGTGTGTGTGTGTGTGTGTGTGTGGCTGTGTGTGTGTGTTTGCTCGGTCGGTTGTTGCCTTACATTCCTTGTCGCTTTAGCATTTTGGCTAGCAGAAGCAGCCGAGTCAAAGGCGGCGAGCGCGCAGCAAATATTTGCTGAGGGACAAGTATGCGCAATTAAAATTTGATTTAATACAAAAGTACACACACACACACACACACACGCTCTCAGAGAGAAACACACACATGTGCGTGCATGTTTGTTTGTTTGTTTGTTTGCATGTTTGCAGTTGGCATACAGTATCCAATTTCCGAAATTACTTGCGCATCATCAGTTGAAAATTCCTTGAGTATCGAATGGAATTTAATTGAAGTCACGATTTCCACAAATTTAAGCAATTTACACACACACACATTTACACACTCACACACACAGGCACACACACATGAGCTTAACATAAATAAATCAGATAACACATTAACACTTCTTTCTGAAGAAACACCCCACCCCCATGCCACCGCCTTGTTCCGTTATATATATTTGGGTTCTTCGGCTCCGTTTGATGTTGACGAATCCTGTGTAGTCCTTCGTCCGTCGTCCTTCGTCGCTCAGTTTGATGTTGAATTTTTAATTTTCATTAACATTTGCAGCCTTGAGTCAGCCCTTATGCCATGCATGCGTGTGTGTGTGTGTGTGAAGGGGAGGTTGTCTTGCTGCTATTTTTGGTGGTGGTGGCGATGGTGCTGCTGCTGCTGCTGCTGCTGCTGTTGTCGGTGGTGCGAGCAAATGTCCTTCGCTTACACTTACAATTAGTATTTGCAGTGGGCTTAATTGATATTTGTATAATGAAATGTGTCATGGGCTTTCCTTGCCCGCATCGGGTCACAGTCACAGGTGGCGAGGCGTTCGGCATCGGAGAGCCGATTGCCATAGAAGCAAGATAGAGAGAGAAAGACAAGTATTTATATACATACATATGTACATATATAAGTATGTATCTAAAGAGAAGCGAAGAAGAAGCACAGCTGTTGGTGACAGTCGTCTTGATGTAATGAATCAATCATCCAAATGCCAAAGTTGAATCTTTCATTCATTTCAGTCATTTCTTTTTCTCAAGTTCTGAGAACCAGTTTTGAATTATAAAGTGAACTTTTTTTGAAACACATTTTTAAATTATTAAATATTAATAATAATTATTAAATAATAATAATAATAACTAGAGCAGTTAGAACTAAATTGATTCGCATGTTAATGAAGATTGAGCATGATTGAATTTCAGAATTTCAGTTTTCCACACTAAACATTCCATGACAGATTTAAAATTCCCCCTAAAATAAGATTTTTTGACATTTAAATTATTTGAAATCCTTTACGAGCTCTATATCTTATGCCAATGTGTGCCCTAATATTTAAATTGTATTTTTTTTTTTTTTTTTTGATTGCCTATAAACAAGATTCTTTGGGCTTATCGATTGATTTAATGATATTTTGACTGCCACCCTAAAGAGTTTGAGATAGGGTGAAAAGATATTGAATGGAACTCTTTTTCATTCGTTTCGTTATATTATACCCTGAACCTATTAAAAATGGATAAACAGGGTATAAGTATATCGAATGATTTGTTCATGTTTTACAAATAATGTGGAACAATTAGATGGATTAGATTAGAAATGATTGATTCAGTCAGGAGAAATTTTCCACATGATAGTAAATATACAAAATATGTTGATGATATTTTGCTAATCTTCCGATTAATCCCTGTCAGATTGCACCAAATACTTTACGACTGTTGCTTGTTGCTTATCACATGTTCGAAGCATCTACAAATTACGATGTATTACCGTTAGAGTCGTAGGGCACTGCGATATTGACCCTCCGAGCGAGGAACATAAAGGACAAAGCCGCAATCAATGCGTCTGGCCTAAAGACCGACCAGAAGGAAACAACAAACAACAAATAAATTTGTTGTATTATTTTGTTGAAGCTGTCGCTTCATTTTATTGTTTGTCGTCTGTTTAAAATGCGATAAATTAAATTAAATAGCAAGCGGCCCAGTCGAGGTCCGGGCAAGGTCCTGGCGAGGTCCTGGCCAGCTCCTTGCCAGCTCCTGCTCCTGCTCCGGCAGTCACTTGCCTGCGGGCGCTTTTATTTAGCTACTTACAGATTATGTGACATTTATTGTTCACGCTTAAATCTTGAAAATTGCAATTTAGCGGCCTTCGCCGCTGCTCCCCGTTGGTCATTTTGAAGCAGGGTATCCGCATTTTCGGCAGCGCTGAGTCCCATTGTTCGTGGGGGATAAGCGGCAGATGGTGGGGGCGGACGAGCCGATTGCTTATCAGTCAGGCAGCATCAGCACAGCCGTCGCCCAAGGACATTGTTTGCCATTGGCAAAGCTAAGACAGAATTATGTCCTTGCCAGCGTCTGCTTCGTTATTATACCCTAAGCCCATTGCAAATGGCCAATCAGGGTATAATGGGCATTGTGGATATGCATGCAACGGGCGGAAGGAGGCTTACCTGATTCCATAGGGTCCATCTATATTCTAGATCTGGGTGTACGAAAGCGTTGATCTCGGCAGCCTGAATAGCTGAAGACTTCGAATTTTAAATATATATTCTTGTACAACATAACTTTTTTTTCATAACTTTTTGTGTATACCTCGTCATTTAGACTGGACTTTTAGGGCATATTTGCAGATAGCTTCGTATATATTTAGGCTTTGCCCTAAAGAGTTAGGGTATCTTTTTATCAATACCCTTTTTATCTTTACCCTAAAGAGTTAGGGTATCGCGCCAGCGGGTACAACCCCACTGGCTGGTTCTTGCTTGTTTTTGTGTTTGCCTTTATCGTCAAAGTCGCATTTCTTCTTTCTTGTGCCGCCGCACAGTTGTCTCGAGTTTCCGTTTTAATAAACGTCGATTCCGGCTTCCTGTTTGGCATCGCACTCTCGCCATATATAGTATATGTACACTTATATTTAGTGGGAAAACCCACCACCAGGCCGATTCCCATTCTGAATGAGATTCTGGCTCTGGCCAACGTAATTGCTGGGAGCGTCGTGTCGCGTCTGCTACGTCTTCATTTATTGCCAATATAATATTTGACTTTGCTGGAAATTTAATTTCCTTTTTGGCTGTTGCTGCTGCTACTGCTGCTGCTTCTGTTGCTGCTGCTGCTGCTGATCCTGTTGCAGTTTCTCTGTGGCGGCATTTGAACAATTTCGCGTCCACATCATCGGTAGCAGCACCGCCTCCACCAAGGAGAGAAGCAGGAGCTGGAGCAGGAGCGGGAGCGGGAGCAAGGACAACAACAAAAAAGTCAACGTCAGTGACACTGCCCTTGGGCCATGTATTACAAATCGGGTTAAACGGCTGCCAAAGAACAAAACGGATGTCAACATAACAACAACAAGGGCCAAAACGGCAAATGTCGCGCTAAAAAGGGTTAAAATTTATGATTATTAAACCATGCTCTGAACCCTGAACCCTGAACCCCAACGCCCCCAACATCCAATACCCTGCCTGCCCCTCCCCCCTCTCCCTTCCCCTCTTAGACTCCACCGTTCGGCAAGTGAAAGCCAACGACGAAGCGGCGACAAATGCTCAAAGCTCAAAGCTCAAAACAACAAATGTATCATGAACAAGCCAAACAGAAAAAGAACAGTTATCTACCCTGTTGCCGAACGAGAAATACCCTTGCTGACTTCTGCTAGCCAAGGGATATTAGTAGTAGCTGCCTAAAAAACTAAATAAGCTGAGATTCCAAAAAAAAACTCTGATTATACATATTCCCAACTAATTATATAATATATATTATATAACACCTTGACATTAATTTAAGGCAATGGAAGATCGGATAGATAGATCTTAACAATGAGGCAAAAGTAAGGTTTGGTTCTTGTTTTAAGGTTCGATTCTTATGGAAATTGTTAAATAGATCGAATTGCATAAATTTGGTTTTTTTTATTGCTATAGTTTACCATAACAGATCAAGTATATATATATATATAACCAAGTCAAGTAATTTTTCTTAAAAAAAAAATTAAACCATGTATATACCCTCTGAAAAGCTATTAAGAAAACTTCCAGCTGTTTTCACAGAGCAGAGGAAAGATTGAGGAAAACGCTGCATTTTCCACGTTCTTGTTGGAAAAACACATAAAATAAACATATGAATATTTATGCCAGACGGAGAAGCAACATAAGTGAAGGGTGGGGCAGGCGGAGCCAAGCTGGGGAGCAGCGGCAGCAAGGAGAAGAAGAAGCAGAGTTTTGTAGCGAGCGGTTTTTTAAAGCAATTTTAAACGCAATTTGCTGAAAAATTACTTGTCAAAGTGTTTGTGAGAGTGAAGTGAACAAAATCAAGAGAGTGAGAGAGAGAGAAAGAGAAGGGGGGGGGGGGTGGGGGGAGTGTGAGCACTCTCATAGTGCAAACAAGTAAATAAATGTGTAATATAGGAGTATGTACTATACTAGAGCTGCAACTCAGTTTCTTCTGATAGACATCGTAGTTAAGTATTTAACGGGTTTTATGTAGAGGAAAGTTCCCCTGGCTGAAACTATTGTTGATACGAATAACCAAAAGAAATTGATTGAAGCAACTTAAATGAAAAGAATCTTAGCCACAATCCCAAAGTCAAGGTAAATGCTAATTAATTGAGGTAAGGATTGTAGTTTATCAACATAATATACATCTAAATAATATACTATGAATAAGTTTCATAGTTAGGGTTAAAATCGTATTTTATCTGGAAAATAGTTTTTTAGTTAGTTGTAATACTTGAGGTTGAAATCGTAGTTATCCGGGAAATAGCTCTATAATAAATTACGATAGTTGCGGATAATTGTAATAATACTTAAAGAATAAATTGTTTTTTATCTGGAAAAAAGTTATATAATTAGTTACAGTAGTTGAAGTACGAATCGCAGTTATCTGTAAAAAAGTTATTGAATAAGTTTTAATAGTTAAGGTTAAAATCGTATTTTATCAGGAAAACAATTATTGAGATAGTTGTAATACTTGAGGTTAGAATCGTATTTAAACTGGAAAAAATCTATAGAATAAGTTACGATAGTTGAGGTTAATAATAACAGTACTTAAGGCAAAAATTGTTTTTTATCTAGAAATTAAGTTATTTATTTAGTTACTGTAGTTGAGGTTGGAATCGAATTTAATCTAGAATATATCTATAGCTATTTTATTCTTATAAATTACGATATTTGAGGATAATAATAACAGTACTTAAGCAAGAATCGTTTTTTATCTGGAAACTAAGTTATTTAATTGTGTTACAATAATTCAGGCTTAAATCGTATTTAGTATATATATAGCTATTTAATTATACTAAATGTTTACAATTCTTCGTAAAAATAATTTTATATCTGAAAAATAAGTTATATAATTATTTGTGATAGTTGAGGTTAGAGTCGAGTCGTAACTAGAAACTAGTTATCGACTAGAGTAGAGTTTAGAATCGTATTTCATCTGACTTATTATTATTACTATTATTATTGCAAATACTTGATGTTTGAAACGTATTAAATGTAAAAAAAAAGTTTCAAATTATTTATAGAATTACTTCAGACAAAATATATTAGCCTTATACTAAATGCGCAATGACTGGCAGATTAAGAGGGATACGAGGCACGTCGTATTCGTAAATTAATTGCTCGCCTAAGACTTTGACAATCCATTGAAATTCGCCTAAATCGTGGTCCCATATTACGCGGCTGAACTTCCATTAAGCGTTCCATGGGCATTAGGTAAAGTGTTAAAATTATGATCTGTTAAGTGTCTAAATACGAACAGTGAGGCAAGACGAGCGACTGTTTAATAGATGGTGTTGATTCTCGCTGAGTGGGTGGTTGCACCACTGGAGGGTTGCACAGGCTCTTGTCCATTCATTGCCGGCGCTGAAGGCCGACTTCGGAGTGTGTATTTAAAATGTCATTTTGTTGTCAACCTCAGACTTCTTGTCTTATGTCAAATTATAATTATGGCGCCATGCTACTAACGACATTAACACAGAACCAGCCCGGACTTGGGGTTGGGCTTGGGCTTTGGGTTGGAGTTGGGGTTGGAGTTGGGGTTGGAGTTGGGTTGGAGTTGGGTTGGAGTTGGAGTTGGGAATGGGGGCTCGGAGTGCCATTAGATTGCCTATGCGCAGAGTACGAACCCTTGTTTTTGGCTCTGCTCCTGGCTTCATTATCAGCATTGAAAGTTAAAACGCAGACGAGAAAGCAGCAAACGTTACATTTTCTATTACACTTGGCGAAATTGTAACGTTAAACGTTTGAAAAACTTTGTTTTAAAATCACTTAGAGTCTGCTACACACACACACACACACACACACACACATATATATACACACACACACACACTTGAAAAAGGGTGCAGAGCTTTTGCTTTTGTCGCCTTTTGCAAAGTGGTGATAATTTTTGCTTTGTTGCGAAAATTACAGCATTTTAACCCGGCTTCTGGCTGCTTGTCAGCCCTCTGGCCTTTGCCCTCTGCCCCGCCCCCACCATCCGACCTGCTCCTGCCCATGCTTTGTGGAGTTCTCCTTTGGTTTGCAACGGACGCGACTTGTGTCGACTTTTAATGGTTTTCATCTTATTAGCAGCAAAGTTCTTTGCCGCCGTTGGCTTTGTTCTTGTTGCTGTTCTTGTTGTTGTTGCTGTTGGTGTTGCTGTTGGTGTTGGTGTTGGTGTTGTTGCTGCCACGCCCACGCCCACGCCCACGCCCTTGGTCGACACTGCACAAAATGGCTAACAGCAACAGATTTATTTGCAATATTTGCTCATTTGGCAAAACGCCGTCGACGCCAACATTCAAGTCTTTTGTCTTAGCCACTTTGTGCCCTTCGCCATCCCTCTCACCCCTCGCACTACTCTCCGCCGAACCGCCTCTTGCCCTGCCGTTTACGCCTTGCGACTTGCCCCCACCGCCCACCCTCTTACCACCTCGTTAAATTGTTGACGTTTGCTAGTTGGGGGGGGGAGGAACACCGCCCCCCAGCCACGCCCAAAACCAACTACCCATTGCTGATGCTTGTTGCTCCTCTGAGTTGGGGAGCTGAGGGCGCATAATTAAAAAAGTTTCATTTCATTTTGTTGGTTTTCTTGGTTCGTTTCGTCTGTTTATGTTCATTTGTTTTCTTGTGTAGGTTTCTTGGGTTTTCCCCACCCACTCCTCACGCCCTCATTCCTGCCCCCCCTGACCTCTGAGCAGGCAATATTTCTGCTGGGATTGTTGTTGTTGTTGTCCTCACGATTGCCGCCTTCTTGCATTTTTTGCATGCTTCGTTTAATTTAATATTAATCTAAGAACTTTTGTTTGCTTTTCACGTGTTATTCGTTCTTGTTGTCCTTGTTGTCCTTGCTGTTGTTGTTTCGCATTTTCACTCGCAATGTGACAACAAAATGTTGTAAACCAGAACCGAAAACTTGCAAATGAATTATGGCTTTGTCCTCTTTTTAATGTGCTTAAAAGCACTTTTCGCATCATCGCACATCATTAGAAACTCTCATTTTGCCAATTTGCAGCAAAAAAAATTTGTTATGTGGTTATAAAAAAAAAAGCTTAAACTAAACTTTGTTTATATTGTTAAACGATATAAACGAATGCAACAGCTGCTTTTTTTAATCCCCACTGTTACGCAAATGAATGTGTTTAATAGTTGAAAAACTTCGGATCCCAATGCTATGAAATCTGCAATATATAAAGATTAGTATGCATATACATAATATATATATATGGTTTAGGTCACTGGAGCTAAAACCATCCGGTTAATTAAAATAATATATTCTGTAAATTTGTTTATTGCCGAATAAGGCAGATTGCAAATAAATATGTAAGAGAAAAAATATACATAATATTATATATTTTATTTATTAGATATCAATGGCAAATTGTTGAAAAACTTTCTCGAATGGCACTGGCAATTAATGGAACTTAGCCAATGCAGTTATTTTTCATGGACACCTATTTCTAGGGATTTTTTTAAAAGACTTCTTAACTAGTTTAAGTAAACCCCCATAGTTTCTCCCTTATGTCGATTCTAACAGCTTGAATACTGACTGTCCCTTCTTAAAAAGTTTTCTGTTTTCGCAGTTTCTTATATCATTATTCATATAACTGAATCTTAAGATTATTTTAGGAAAAGCCTTTGCATGTCTTTTTACCAATCTATCAATCTATCATATCAATTGAATACTTGCTGAAAAGTTAACTGTATTCAGTACTAATTTTTGATATATAACATAATTGAGAATAAATTAAGAACAAATGAATAAACTTAAGTTAAATGTATTGCTGAGAGGTATAAAATATAAAGCATCCAGCAGAGCTCGTGCTGCCAATCAAATAGTTATCAAATATAATGATAGTCAATAAGATAAACTCGTAAACTTGTCAAAAGTTCCAATTCCAATTCCAAACTGAAGTTCATAAGAAAAATTAAAAATGGGTCAGCAAAAGGTGGATTGACATGAAGTAAAGCATTTTTTAAACAGACAGAAAGAAGCAGCGGCTATCAAGGTTTACCTTTTTATTAATATAAACATATACAAATACATATTTTATATATTATTTATTTATGGATAGTTAAGAGAAGAGATATTACACTCGATTAATTTCTAAAGCCGTAAAAAATAATTTCCGACTTAAATTTAACCATGTTACGTATCGGACAAATATGATATATTATTATAGTCTCGTATTATTATTCTGTAATCCTTTCTATAGTTATTAAATTCATGTAATGCAATTAACATTGACTGTAAAAACTATTACCTATTATCAAAATATATTTCCGATATCTAGAAGAGCACTTGAGATCCATTTGCTACTTAACTGGTGGTATAAGTTATACCAGATATAAAAGATAAAGCATCCAGCAGCGTTTGTTCTGAACTCTTCTCTTGGAATGCCAATCAAATACCACTGCTAAAGTTATCAAATATAATGAAGAGTAGCGGTAAACCCTCCATCTATGCCGAGCACTCATATTTGCTGATTAACTCATGCGTTTGGCATGCGTTTTCAGAATGCTTGAGCCACGAATTTTGTGTTCGCGCCCTTTAAAGGGAAGTCTGTGAACGACCCCGACTTTATATCAAGTTATTCGTGGTCCATGGCCAAACCTAATGCCGTTTCCATTCTCGTTCGCATTTTGAAAAGTTCACGGCGCCTTATGAATATTCGAAGTATGCGAAGGTATGGTATTCCATGCCTTCCATTCTCCAATCCCGTTCGGCTGTTATGGCAACCCTGGCAACCACTGCAGAGTTGCCATGTCAAAGTTGCCGCATGTTACTTAATATTGCAGTTCACTATTGGGGCATTGCATTCGGTTGGCAATTGTGCTTTGTTACCGTTACACACACAGACCGTTATTTACTCCAATGCTCCAATGCTCCAATGCTCCAATGCTGCAATGCTGCAATGCTGCAATGCTGCAATGCTACAATACTCGAATGGTCAATTAGTCATTCGCTCATTCCATTCAATTATTCGTGCATTCATTCAATCATTCATCGTGATGTCTGCGGGCCAGCTTCATTTTTAATGATTTTCAGCAAATTCTGTGCAACTTTGCCAATCCTGTTGGGGGTTCATTTAGATTGGGGCCTGCAGCTCCATTCGCGAATTCCACGCTTTAATTTCGGTCTGCCCCCAACCTGGAATACCTCGCAATTGTATAAATTTACGGCATGTTGGGTGGAACCACCTTTGCGATAGGTGTGCATCCCATTGATTTGTGTGGGTTGGCCGGGCATTCGGATTGGCCAATTTCTTTTATACTGTGAGTCCCAGATAATACCCAACTCACTTTCTCTCTCTCTTTCTCTCTCTCTCTCTCTCACTCTCTCTCACACATTCTCTCTCTCTTTCTCTTTGCTTGTCTCTTTAAGGGAAGAGCTTCACGCTGACGATTGTCATCTCAACTAATCCCATACAGATCGCCACTTACACGAAGGCCATCAAGGTAACGGTGGATGGACCACGAGAGCCACGCTCGAAGGTGCGTCATCAGGGCTTTCACCCGTTCGCATTTGGACCGCAGCGGTTTGGGCCGGATCCACTTATGGCCGGATTGCCGTTCAAGTTGCCAGGTATGTAAGCCGCTTCCATTTAATATCCCCTCACACAAGACTCCCCCCATCCACCATCCCCCATTCCCCATCCCCACATCCAACAAATAGCCCCAAGCGCCTCACGGCTCGTTAGGGCAGGTATCGATGTCGCTGTGGCCCGGATAAAAAGATGAGCTGTAATTATTTGAATATAGACATGTCTCTAATAAGGGTTAAACAGGCCGCATTAACAACTCCCGCCCGAAGGTGAAAACGCATTTTATTATGTTTGTATAATTTCATTAAACGGATTGGATTACTTTATCCCTAATTTGACTGTTGAAAGGCAATTAGATAAAGTCGTAAAGTTGCCAAAAACTGAGTTTCGTGTGAAAGTTGAAAATGGGTCAGCCAAAGGTGGATTGACACGAAGTAAAGCATTTAGGCAGGTAGAAGCAGCATCTATCAAGGTTTGCCTATTTACTCGGATTATTTGTAATAGTTATAATATTCCCAATTATTTATTTATTTATTCTATAAATTTTATTTTTGAGTCGATTAATACCGATTTATGTTATATATATATACAAGTACATATTTTATATATTATTTATTTATGGAGAATAAACCTTCTTAAATATCTAAGGAGTAGACACATAACACTCGATTACTTAAGCCGAAAAATAATTTTATTTAAAAAAAAAATATCATATATTATTATATCCTCGTAACATTCTTCTGTAATCTTAATTTATTCCTAAATTCAAGTGATATGCACTCTACCTTGTGCATAACTCTAATACATTTAAATTCGAGTGTAAAATTTATTGATAGCTTTGGGGTATTGCCTATAATCAAAATATATGTTCAATGTCAGGAGCGCACATTTACTTCTTGACTTGTTTAACCAGTTCCAAAATAACAAGAAATATTGTCAAGCCCATTGGATCTAAAAACAGGCTATCATTAAGAGTCTGAAAATTTTAGGAAATTGGTACAAACTATAATAATAATATATTTCTATATATGGAAGGTATGTGAAATCTATTTACCAATAACTTTTTCAACCAATTCTGCAAGAGTAGAGCAAGAAAAAAAGTTGCTTATTGTCTTACCTATTGGGACAGATAAAAGACTTCCAACTATCATTAAGAGTACTAGGACATCGGGACATGGGTACCACCTATAATATATTTCCTATCTAAGCGAAAATCTGAAATTGAGAGCATTTGAAATCCATTTCCAATAACTTTTTCAACCAGTTCTGAAAGAGAAGAGCAAGAGAGAGCGCTGCTCATTGTCTTACCCATTAAAACTGACAAAAGGTTTTCAAATATATGAGTCTAAGGACATCGGGACATGGGTACCACCTATAATATATTTCCTATCTAAGCGCAAATATGAAATTGAGAGCATTTGAAATCCATTTCCAATAACTATTCCAACCAGTTCTGAAAGAGAAGGGCAGGAGAGAGCGCTGCTCATTGTTTAACCCGTTGGTACTGAGAACAGGATTCCAGCTATCATTAACAGTCTAAGGACATTAGCATTAGCATACGGATGATGACAAATGCCTGCGCAGTCAGGCGCAGGGTCCTTTCGACAGGCGTGCAAACAGATTCGCGCTGCCTTTTTGTTAAGCCTCACTGCATCTGTGTGCCCTATTTATGCGCCCATAACGCGCACACACACACACAGAGAGAGACACACATTCACACAGAGAATAGAGGCGACAATTATACAACAAAACAACGGCTTGAAAAATCCATTAAAATGATTTTAATCCTTTAACGAGTCACAAAACGGCAGCGGCGTCGACTTCGACTCGCGCGTCTCGAGGATGAGTCGACTCGAGCATTTGTGGCGGGGGTTGGGGTGCAACCCCTAAGCGAAACCCGGCCTGCGAGACCATAAGCCCATCCACCCCTCGACCCGCAGCCCCGATTGACAGCAGCAGTCGCTGCCTTAAATTGTTTTAAAGCGCTCGTCGCGACTGTTGCAACAATAAACACGCGATACAACCAGGCTGCGAACAAGGATAACGATGGCAAGGACAACGCCGAAGACTGCTGCGAGAAGTCGCTGACGTCGCCGTCGCTGTCGCTGTCGCCGTCGGCGTTGTCGCCTGGTAAACAAATCCCGTTTGATACGCTTTGATTTTATTAAAATTTAACAATTCTCTATGAAATTTATGAGGCGACAAGTGGGTGAATGTTTTGTTCGGTGGTGCAACGCCTGCTGCTGCCACCGCTGCTGTCACCGCTGCTGCCACTGCTGCTGCCACCGCTGCTGCCACTGTCTCTGCCTCAAACACTTTCCCTTTTGTGTCAGTCTCCTATTAACTAAGCCAATCGAATTTACGCTCTTAACATTCTCCATATTCACTCCTAGGCAAAGGCTTGGGAACTCAGAAATCGATGAAAATCTGTTTAATAATTTTTTAATATTTCTGAGTAATACATTCTTTTATTAATTACACGAATCGAATAGAAAGGCTATTCACATTAGTGCAAGTCTTGATTGATTCTATTTCTGAGGCATTTGTGGCAAGACTGAAAAAAAAGAAAGAAAAGAAAATTCGAACTGAATTTTAAGATTTCGTAATCAGTTCGAAAGCAAAAAGATTGAATAAAGTAAAAAATTTGTCTTGTAAAATTAAAAATAATTAACATTACACTCAATAATACAATAAGAAATAAGCAAGAAACAGAGTATTGGGCAGTCGGTCCCAGTCTTATATTATGTTTTTATTCTACCAAATGTAATCTTACGTTTATTATTAAAAAAAAGTGCTGCTTACATTTGTAGTTGATTTAATTTTATTAAATATTTTGTTTTAAATGTATATTTTTAACTAATTTTGATAATAATATTTATTTATATGTATATTATCTATAGTATAGAAAAATGAAACTTATCTATAGTATAGGTAATTAAAAATAAAGTTTTTTTTTCCAAATTTTAGATATGTAATATTTGCCTAATTTACTTTGCTGTTTGATTATTTAAATATCCCTAAAAAGAAAACAAAAGGAAATCAACAACATATGGCAGACTGTTTTTTATTTGCTATTTGTATTTTAGTTTCGAAATGAGTTTAGTTTTGTTGAAGAATGCTTCGATACCCGCTGGGGAAAATCATTTTTTTTTATATATTTTTTTTTTTTTACTTTTTGTGGAAAACTTTGACGCCCCGAAAAGTTTTTTGCACTTGCGAACTGAAACTGCAGCAAAAAAGTGTCTCAAAATTACATTAAAAACTAAAAGGCACCAGCCATGTGTGTGTGTGTGTGCGTGTGTGTGCGTGTGTAGTGTAGTTTTGGCATACCCAAAATGTAGTTGACACTGGAGTGCTGCGTGTCACAGAAAGTTTGCCAAATGATTAAAAGGACTCGTCGCCGGCGCCTCATGCCAGCCAAATAGTTCAGCTGGCTGGGAAAAAGCGAGCCAAGTGCTTTTCTTGATGGAACGGAATAAATATTAAATGGCGTCGTAAGCAGAGCACATTAGTGCCACGCCTCTAGCCCCTCCCCGCCACCCTTTGCTTTTCCTTTGCGGGAGTGCAAGGTGCCCGGGGGCCCTGTCACGAGTGTGTGGAAAGTGGAAAATTTGTAACTTCCGCAACGGATATCCTGTTTCATACACGCGCGCCCTCCCCCCCGCCTCTGGCTGTGTGTGCGTGTGTGCGTGTGTGCGTTACCAAGCCTTTTGAAGTTGCCTTCATCAGCAGCAACAGAAGCAACTAAAAAAGTTTCGCGCGCGTTTTTAGTGAAAATTATATTAAAATTTAGTGCTTGATGTAATTTATGTCATAAAACCCATCTGAAAGTAGACACATGTGTGCATAATTACACACTCACGGTGTGAGTCAGTCTGCGACTGTGTGTGTGTGTCTCCGTGTGTGTGCCTCAGTGTGTGTGTGTGTGTGCGGGCGCTAATGTTTTAAATGAATTTTCAGCTTGAAATCATTTTTCAGGACATTGTCTTGAATCCCGCACCAGCAATTTGATACATACAAATGTATAATGAATACATACATAACACACCATATACATACATGTATGTATGTGAGTTGAACGCATTTTATTTAAGATTTCGGGCACTTTTATTTATTTTAAACCCTTTTGCCGACAGCCGCTTTGTGCTGTTTGCCTTGCAGGACCTTATGCGAGACTTCACGTCAAAGGCAATGCAGAAGGCAAAGCAAAGATCAAAGTGCGCACCACGCACACACACACACACATAGTCACATGCACGTTCACCATTTCTAAAGTTTTTTTTATAGACTTATTTATGTATTCACTTGGGGTATTAGGCTTATGTGCTTGTATTAGTATTTTGCTACTGTTGCGCAGCTGAATTACTTTTTATATATCATCGCTAGTTAGGAGAGATTCAGCCGCTTGTACCGTATGAATTCTGCTGTGTAATATTTGTTGTTTTTTTAAATATGTGTACTAACGTATGCATCTTCTTATCTAATCTAATCTTACCTTATCTAATATCTAATTAAGGTTATCAAGTATGATTAGCCTCAATAAAAACTTGTGTACAATTGGACTTGCGATTATATATTTCATATACAGGTTATAGAACAATAACTGATGGCAATTAAAGAAAGTAAGCTATGACCAATAATTCATCAATTCTGAGAATCCTTGTCCAAGGGTATTTTGTGTTCGGCATTCCAAAGAAAGTTCTCTCATTTTTTTCGCAATTCCCCTTCTAGGAATATTTGCCTATAAGTATATGCCGAAAAAAAGGGTTAAGCATTGTGTCTTTAAACAAGTTTATAAACTCGCTCGCTTGCTTTTCCCCCGTAAATGCTGTGCAAAATGAAATGATTTAGTACAAATAATCAAACATGCAGACAGACAGACAAATTTGCACAGTCATCGTCGCAGGCCTACAGCTCAATTTGGCTGGCAAAAGGAAATTTTAAAGTCATCGTCCTTGCTTGTCCCTGGCCCTGGTCCTGGCCCTGTCTTTTTCTAAGGGGTGTGTGTATGTGTGTGTGTGTGTCGTTGCCCCCAAGGACATATTACAGCATTGATTCAATTTCATGTCAATTTACGTGTCAATGCGACACTAATACGCCAAGGGTCGTGGCTCTTGCGGAAAGCTGCCGATTCCCTGACCCCTGAGCCCTCAGCTCTGAGCCTTGCATGCGGCACGGCTCGGTTTGGATTGACTCGGCGGCGGGGGCAAGGTGTGCATTTAAAATTATTTATAACATTTGCGAAAATATGTTTGCCAAATGCCAACATCTCCGTTGCCTGCGTCACTTTGCAATTTCTTTTTGCCGCGCCCCAAAAAGTATGCTACGTTTTTCATTCCTTTCCTTTTTTTCTCATTTTTTTTTTTTTTTTTTTTGGTAATAACTTGCGGCCTGTTACGCAGCGGCCATGTGTGCGTGTGCGTGTGTGGGCGTGGGTTAGCAGGCTGGAATGTGTGTTACGCCAACCCCGCCAATTCCCCAACCACCAGCACCGCTCGCATGTGTTGACAACACTTGTGTTACGGTAAATTTGTGCGTATTGTGCGTGCAGTGGAGTATGGGCTGGGGCTTGGGGTCGTGGTCGGAGTCGGAGTTGGAGTCGGAGTCGGAGTCAGGCGCTGGGCTGGGGTGGCGAATGTTTTGGCTTGGGCTGGAGTTTGGGTTGGGGTTTGGGCTGGAGTTGTGGGCTTGGGCCTGTGTGTTGCCAAATCGAAATTGGGGTCCTTACAAAATATCAGAAAATTTGCCAAAACAATTTGCAAAGCTACTGCAAATACCTACGTGTAAATACTGATATGACAGCCACTTGACAACAACTGGCTGGGAAATTGATCAAGATAGACACCGAGACAGAGACAGAGACAGAGACAGTTTCTGTGCTCACCTGTGGCGGCCTTTAAAAATACAAATGGACTCTGTCTGCCCGACAGCCACAGCTGGTTCAATGTCTTTATTAAGAGAAACCATTTCAAAATTGCCACCATAAACTGTCGATGGCAGAGCAAAGGTCGTTCCTTTTACAAAGTATTGAAGTATCGCGCAGACTATTAGGCTTATATTAATATACTTGCTAATTTACGAGAAAATGCAAAATCTATTCAAGTATTCCTCAGCCATACTTTGCTAAACTAGTACAAGTTTTTATTGATTTGAGGACTTATGGCTTAAATGAAACTCTTCCAGCTCTGCCATAACTCAAGCAGTTCATTAGCTCAACAGTTCGTAAATCGGATAAGCTGACTGACTGATAGGACTTCGAAGTGCTTGAGGATGCGCTGAGTGCAGAGGAGGCTAGAGGCGACGGAATTACAGTTGTTGTGTGTTATCATTATTATTTTGAGCTTTGAAATGTGTGCACTGCAATTTCCCTCGCTTTCTTCTGCCTGTCGGCCTGTCGGCCTGTCGGGCTTCGGTTTTGTTTTTGTTTTTATTCGCCCCCACTCTGGCCACTTTTGCTGATTGCCCAATAACATTTTAAGATATAAAAACAAAAGAAAAACCGAATTTTTTTTTTTTATTTTTTAAAAAAGGACATTTACCGCAAAGTGCGCACCATAGTAACCAGCATTTGGAGCATTTAGAGATGCCGAGCCTCCACGCTGTAAAGTAGGCAACAGAAAATCTCGTCGCTCGACAGTTGCCAGCGCTGCTGCCGCTGTCGTTGCCGTTGCTGTCGACGTCGGCAGCAAGAACTGTTAGCGCAGGCGTCAACTGTGAGCGCCTCAGCGCTCAACTCTCGCTTTGGCACTCGCTTTCTCTCTCTCTCTGAGTGAAAATGTAGCGACTGGTCAAATTGAGTCGAGTGAATCGAGAGCCATGTACTTAAGCGATTTCCCCTGATTCGCTGGCTCGCTCAAAGCCGTGCATGTGTATGTGTGTGTGTGTGTGTGTGTTTGTGTGTGAGTGAGTGAGTGGATGGGAGAGGGGTGGGGAGGGGAGGGGATGCTGCTTACCACCCACCATACGTTGTGGTGAGTTAGAAGGGGACTTGCTTCAGTCACGACGACTTCTACGCGTTTTTTCCAAGACGGCGCTTGTGGTGAGAAATTGTTGCGCTCTGTTGAGCTATTTTTTGTTTATTCTTCTTCTTCTTCATCTTCTTCTTCATCTTCATTTCTTCGTTCTCTGCTGCTGAGCCTTTCGTTTTCATTGCGGCCCGCTGCTCGGGTGGGGCTTTGGGAAGCGTTCTGCTTCGCACTGGAAATGCTTGCGTCGAGTGGAAATGCCGTCGGAAAAACATTAGCGTTGTATTGGCCGACGGCAAGTGCGCTATAACGGAAAAGATTTTTGGCCTCACGCAATGAAAACTGATTTAGATGCAACAAATATGTAAATGGCTGCAAATATCGTTCAAAATATGAACAAAGTCTTGGCTAACATTTAAAATAATATTTATGTAGCTATACTAATTTTTTATTTTATTAGTTTGCGGGACACACACACCCACCCACACACACACACACACACACACACACACACACACACATATTCAGATTCACGAAGACAAACACATAAGCTGCAATGTAATTTCAGACATACTTCACCATGCCTCATCTCCGCACTCGTGCCGCAATGTGGTGCACAGAGATACAAAAAAACAAATACAAAAAAAAAAAAAACAAAACAAAAACAAAACAAAACGAAACGAAAAAGCGTGGGAAGTTGGACGCATGAAAGCTTTTTGTGGCGCACCAATAGCACCGCGTTATGCCCCGCTACAGACACACACACATATGCACGACACATACGATAACACACACACACACACACACACACACACAGTCATAGAGAGCGCGCTCACTCATGCATGGGGGCTGGGCTATGGTCGCCATCCCCTCACACCCGGCTAGGGGGAGGGGGGGCCTGGCACCCACCTAGCCCACCGGCCCAAACGAGAACGCCCGACTCTGACTCCGACTCCGACGACGAATGCCGTTACGTGGCGTGCCGAAGAAAGCCCGACCCCAAACTGACACCAAGCGCGGCTAACCCTTTATCGCACATAGGGTTTCCTTACAGGACCGCATATTTAGGTTTTTGTTATGGGGTTTCACTGTCGCCATCCTTGGTATGCCTTCGTGCGGTCTCTCTCTTTTTGCACGTGTGTGTGTCTCTGTGTGTGTGTGTGTGGGGGCTTGGCCACTGCCCGCAAACACACACACACACACACACACACACAGAGACAGACACACACTGACACACATTCACACGGTCTGGGATACCAAAATCGACGTGATGTTATATTATATGGAAACACAATTTGCTCAATGTCTGCCGCCGCATCCGCCGCATCGCTGTCGCCGTCACCGTCACCGTCGCCGTCGTCGCTGCTGTCGCTGCTGCTGCTGCTGATGCTGCTTCACCGTCGGGCGCCGCTGCTAGCTTCAAATGATTCTCAAGAGCGTGGGCGTGTCTGTGTGTGCGTATGTGCTTGCGATCGTCGCAGTTTTGTGGGCTGTTACAGCTGCCATTTTGTGTGACACAACTAACATCCAACAAATATGCCCCAACAAAACCCCAGTTGGCGGTGTACATAGCTGTCTCTATGTAAACACATCTATGTGCTATATATATGTGTGTGTGTGTGTGTACCAGCATAAGCATACATAAGTATATATCTGAACATAAAAAGGAATAGTTGGCGCAGCGAGAAGCTTCTTTGCAACTTATAATGATGCGAAACAAAAATAAATGCTATAATGAGCGTCTAAATGTGAAGAAGAAGAAGTAGAAGTAGAAGTAGAAGTAGAAGTAGAAGTAGAAGTAGAAGACGAAGAGGCAGAGAATGTAAGGTGTATGCGAAAGAAACCCCAAATAAATGCCACATGAAAAAAAACACCGATGTGGTTCACATTTAATGTGGTAGCACAGTTCATTATGTTTCGAAGGTTTATTTTTATGATTTCTTAATAGAGAAATACAATGAAAATATTCTCAGGTTTGAGATAAAAGTCTGATTAATTGAGACTGAACTGGGATAAGATTGTTATGTTTAATATAAAATATTTACTCTTACATTTTCATCTTTGCTATTATATCAAGGAATATGCAATAAAATTTCCATTTCAATATTATCTATCATATGATCTATTATTTATTCAAAATTGAAGTTTATATCTTGACTGTAAGATAGTTAGAGATAAATATTATCTTGCCAGTGTAATTATATAGATAATCAGCTTAATTTCTTTATTTTTGTTATTTTATTGCTTGTATCCCTTAAAAAATAGTTTTACATTTATGTAAAGCTTATGGTATAAATTAGCTAATTGCTCATCAACTGAGATACTTCTCTTTTATTTATAGTTATTGGATTGCTTATGAGTTTAACGAAATTTGAATTACAAGGAAAACTTGGACTGAAACAACATTTAACAGACTACTGCGAATTGCTTTGTCCAAGTTTTCAAGATCTTAAGCAAAATATCTCTCCCATTTTTCCCGTTTTTCGCATTTATGGAGCACATTGCTTGACCTACATATGGTAAAAGCACTTGTGCTGAGGAACTGTATCAAGTGCCATATGTGATTCCGATTCAACTTGAGCATGTTTTATAGTTTGTGAAGCAGTTCTAGCTGTACCTACACTTATGTAAGTCTGACAGTGCGACAGTGCGACAGTGTGACAGAAGATAAGGATTACGCAGCATGCCAATCAAGTAATGCGCCAGCAAATATGATTCTGCTCCAGATGTCATTTAGCGTGTCCCGTCTTGGATGGCTCCTGGTGTGGCCTCAATCTCCGACTGTGAGCCCGCCTTCGTCTTCGTTTTCGTCTCCGTCTCCGTCTGCGTCTTCAACTCGGTGTTCGTTCCCGTTCCCGTTCCTAAGCCCGGTCCTGTCCCTGTCTGACTGGCTGGTTCGGTTGGTTCGATGGTGGGTTGTTGGTGTCACATTTTCGGTGAAATTTTGGTTGCAAACTTTGGCAAAACTTGGCCAAGTATTTGGCCTTAAGTGCGACAGAGCGGGACAGAGGCAGCCAAGCCAGAGTACGACAGACAGTCTTGGCGCAAAAGAGACAGAGAGCCAAAGCGACTGCAATAGAGAGCGCGCATGTGGGCGGCGTGTGTGTACGACTCTGTGTGTGTGCGAGTGTGTGTGCGAGTGTGTTGTGGTCGGTCTCCGTCTTCGACTGTGCGAGCAGAAGCGAGAGGCGCTCTGTGAGGCGAGATTTGCTCAATGTTTGTTGCCTTGGCGTTTTCTTAAGTGCGACTTACTCACACACACACACACACACACACACACACAGTGGAACACACACACAGATGACAATGAGTCAACTGTGCCTTGCTTTGCAGCATCTTCAGTCAGCGTCGCCGTCGACCGCGCTCTATGTGCGACTGCGGCCTGCTATTTGAGGCTCTTGCTAGCTGCAACATGTCTACCCCTCCACCCCACCACCCCTCCCCCACACTTTCCACTCGCCCGCTCTGCTAGCCTTAGTCGACCCAATGGCTTGCAGCCAGAGCTGCTTCCTCCACTTGCCCACAAATGTGGGCTGCCACTTGATAGCGGCAACGCCGTAGGAGTTGGACTACAAGGGTCGAGACGTGGACGTGGTGGAAGGAGGCCGTCCAGACGGAGCAACGACATTGTCGACTGGGATAATTTTAATGAATTTATTTAGGAGTTTACCTTGAGCTCGCCTCGTTGCTCCAGCTGCTCTCATTCTCGCTGCCAGATTTGGCCAAGTAGCTGCCAGGCCGGCTCGTTCGTCCGTCTGTCTGTCTGTCGAGAATTGCCGTTCGTCCCACCAAAGGTGGAACTCTCATTGGGCGTGCACATCCAGAGCTGTCTGCTGGCTGAGGGGACACAAAGATGCATTTACATAAGCAGCAACATGGCGGCTTGTTGATCACTGGAGGGAGGGGGCGTCGAGGCGTGGCGGCTGGTGGGCGGCTACTTTGCCCAATGTTGTTTTGCAGCGACCAAAATGTGCGGCAACGTTTTTGGTCTTGCACAGTGGGCTATATGTGGTCTAACGGGTCTCGGCCTGGGTTTGGCATTGGACTTGCCTCTGCTCTTCAGCTCTTCGGCTCTTCGGCTCTTCTACTCTTCTGCTTGGACTTGGACTAGAACCCACATTTGAAACCCGCTCACTCTGTTGCTTGCACTGCTTGTTCCCACTTGGTTGTGAGCCATGGAAACTGCCCACTAATAAGGAAATTTAAGATTTTAAAGTCGACCTCGGATACCATTTGATGTTACATCGAAGCGTTGCTTAAACTCAGCCAAGCTTTATTTCACGTATTTTATTTTTTATCTAATTTTGGTATTTTTTTTTTATACTAATCTTAAGCAAGCGCTTTAATTTCATGATAATCGCTTAGAAGGGCTTTAAATTAAAATAAGTTTATTGTATGATACAGATAAATTAAACATTGATGTGTTTAATAATGACATTGTTTTACCTGCCTGTAAATAAATAAGGTTTAGATAAACTGTAGTACTTTTTACCCAATAGAATTTTTACCTAGTCTGTTGTTTTTCAGTAGAGTGTGAAATAATTTCTGTTGTGAAATTCAAAAATGGTTTAAAAATTGATTCAAGGGTTACAAATAAAATTTTAATTAATTTACATTTTATATTGAAACCTGTTAGAAAGTCGGTTATACAAACGTTCTTTACCATCTTCGATCAGTATTCCGGACTTATCAAAATCGACTGAATTAAGACAATTTATGGCGAATTATTTATAAGTATTTTACAAATTAATTTAGTTCTTTATATTAAACGAGGAATATTTATATATTTTACAAATTAGTTTAGTTAGTTAGTTAGTTAGTTAGTTTAGTTTAGTTAAATACATATTATTTTTACTTTAAAATTATTAAGTTATTTATAATCAACAAGAGCAAAGTGTTATATGAAATATATATCATTTATAATTTTAAAATTTATTCTTGTTTTTTATAACCAACGAGTAATGAATAAAATATATATATATTTTATAAATTATTTTAGTTCTTTTTAATCAACGACTAAGAGAAAAATGTTATAGGAAATATATAAACATTATATATTTTACAATTTATTTGCATTCTTTGTAATTAATAAGTGTTATATGAGGAAAATATAAAATATATATATTTGATTGCTTTACAGATTATTTTACTTCCTTATAATCAACGACTAACGAGTAATATATGTATATTTTATATATTTTACAATTTATTTCAGTTTTAATTAACAAGTAAGATGATATATTTATAGTTTATGTTTATTTTAAAAATTATAATAGTTCCTTATAATCAACGACTAAGAGAAAAATGCTATATGAAATATATACATATATTTTATAGCTTTACAGATTATTTTACTTCTTTATAATCAACGACTAACGAGTAATATATATATATTTTATATATTTTACAATTTATTTGAGTTCCATGTAATTTACAAGTAAGAGAAAAATGTTATATGAAATATATATGTATATTTTTTATACAATTTATTTTAGTTCCTTATAGTCAAGGACTAAGAGGACACTGCTATATGATATAAATCAACTTTATTTATTTATCATTTTTAAATTACTTTAGTTCTTTATAATGAAGTGCTATATGAAGTTAGTCCCAGGCAAAGGAGTGTTAATTAATTTCCTTAGCTCCTAGTTCCATTAGATAACTTTATTTGTGATTCAAATCTCGTATTTCTTTTAAGGATTCGCACACCATCTGGTTGGGATGCACAGTCATCTGCATGCACCCGATTGGCGGGCACACATGGCACTCGGCGGACGTCCGGGCTTCCCCGCCGGGCCCTTCTTTGCGCACCACCATGGAGCCACGTTTGCGGGCACGGCGGCCAGCGGACTGCGTGGTCTAAGCGGTAATAAGTCGAGTCTCTTGTCTCACACGAACCGTTAATAATCGCTAATCTGTGCTATTTCTGATACCTTTCGGCTTGACAGAGAGTCAGCAGCAGCTGGCCACAGTGGGTGCGGCGCATAGCACCACCAGCCCCGAGGGATCGCCGACGACCACGACGAGCGCCACGCAGAGCGCGTTTGTGCAGCCGTCGGCGTGCAACGCCAGCGGTGGCAGCTCGCCGCCGCCGCCGCTGACACTGAGCTGCATGCAGCACCACGACAGCAACAACAACAACAGCAGCAGCAACATCGATGCGGGCTTCGAGAGCGACAGCATCTCGGTGACCGGGTCGCCGCGCAAGAGCATCAGCTCGCTGACGCACGATGAGGAGGAGCCGGATCCGGAGGCGGGCCGCAGTCGGAGTCCGACGCTGCTCAGTGCGGACGCCAGCAGCGTGGCAACCCTTGTGGAGCCGGCACCCGGCAGCGGCGGCGCCTTCACCGCCCTCATCCAGGGCAGCAAGAATCCCAGCGAGCTCTTCGGCGGCTTCGCTGCCGCCGGCGCGGTTCACTTTGCGCCGACGGCGCACAGCTTCAATCCGGCGCTGGCCGCGCAGCTCTTCCTGCAGAGTCCGCTGCTGCCGCAGTCGAGCCAATGGCTCTACACCCAGCTCTACGGCAGTTACAGCGATCTGCCTTGGCTGCGAAGCGCGGCGGCTGCAGCGGCTGCCAGCTCGGCTCCGCAGCAGCAGCAGCAGCAGACGCAGCAGCAACAGCAGCAGCAGCAGCAGGAGCAGGAGCCAGCGGTGCTGCCAGTGGCGTCCGTTGATGCCGACGGAGTGAATCTCATCAAGCGCTGCGTCACGCTTATCACGCACAATCCGCCGGACGCGGAGAACGCCAATCCGAACGCCTCGCCGCCGGTCAGCTCGTCGCGGCGCTCGCCCTCGCCGGTGGAGACGATTGATCTGGACGATGTTAGCACCACATCGAGATCGGCGAGCGGCTCCAGCGCCGCCGGCGGACCGATACGCACGCGTACGCCAAAGCCGACGGCGGACGTCTGGCGTCCATACTAGCGGCTGGCGGCCGCCTTGCTGGGCAATTGCCTGGCGGCGCGTGCCAGCGACGATTCTGACGGACACGGACTTCAGTCGAGGCAGCGAGCGCAGCCGTAGGCCGCGGGCTCCTTTCTCGAGGGTGCGAGGGTTGCTCGATGAGTAGCTCACTTGTTGCTTAGAGTTTGAAATACGCGCACCAACAACGTAGAACACAAATTTCAATTTATAAAACTCAATTCTGAATTATGGGTAAATTCTTAACCAAGTGCAATATTCACACCTATTACATCATCATAATTCCTGGTAGCTAACGGATTTTTTATTATGATTGATCATTTCCATTTCTTTGATTTCGACTTGACAGTTAAATTCAGTTTAAGGCTCAAGTCTGCAACAGCTCTCAACTCTTTGAAGGGTCCTCGCACAATGTGCATCACTTTTTATATTAGTTCACCTTTTTTTTTTGTTTTATTTTTTTTTTTAGAATTTTAGGTTAAGCCGGATCACATATCGAATTTAAACTAATTAGCATTGCCCAAACTAAATTAACTAATGTATTTTAATGGGCCCGCTCTTGGGTGCGGCTGGAGGATTGGGGTCGAGGTTTGGGCAATAATTATATACAATTTAGAGATACTATCTGTGTAAATTGAGAAATTAAACATATTGACATATTTACATATTGCTCCATAAATACTGCAAATCTACGTTAAGGAAATCAATTTTTTTTTGCAAAATATATAACGAAAAAAAAATCGAATTAAAAAAAAAAATATATATATATATATATATAAAATATGGATCACAAAAAATTTGAAAATTTATTAAAAATAAATTTAAGCACAGTGAACGATTGTATATAGTTTCTTAAGTAGAGTACCAAGTTTCGTTAATAAAATTTCAACTAAAAGCAAACAAATAAGAAAACATACAAACCTGCAACCAGACTGCAAATAAAGACGGAGAGAGAGAGAGAGAGAGAGAGGGAGAGGGGGAGAGAGAGAGAGAGAGAGAGAAATGGAGAGCTGGTCAGTTAATCAGCGCCGCCAAGAAAAGCTTTTAAGAAAATTAATTCGCATTTCTTTTGCACTGCGCTCAACCGCTGCACCCCCTTCCACCTCGTCTTCACCCGCCCCCACCCCACGTCTCCCACGAGTTTAAGGGGTTAAAACGAACGGTCGAATTTATAGCCGGGTCTTGCAAGTTGGCGCAGATAGAAAGCTGGCAAATAAAAAGTTTAAATTAATGGGCTAACTTGAAAGCGAAAAACGCCAACCAAATCCTGAAAGACAGTCCTTGCCAACGGTAAAGGGCATCCGCATATTTGGGCTGCGGATCCCTCGCTGGGGTCTGGACTCGCATCTGTGCTTCGGGCTTCACGCTTCCGGCCTCAAGCCTCGGGCCCTCGCATGCACTTTGGGCCATTCAATTTACTTAGGGCGAGGCATAATGAATGGCTGCTAAGCGCATATTAAATGACGCTGACAGATTTAAATAAATAACATAATTAGCCAGGTCTAATAATCATGACAAAGCAAAACACAACCTTGGGAAATGTTCGAAGAGCATCCCATTTACACTTCCTTTGATATCCCAAGGTCTGACATTCTTGCTGTTTACTTTAAGTTTAAGGTAATAAATGAGAAGTGATGCAAAGAGGTTTTATTCTGAGAAATCACCGATCTGAGAAATAACTTGATATATAAGGATAATTATTGAGTTAATAAATGAGAAGTGATGTAAAGAGGTTTTATTCTAAGAAATCACCGATCTGAGCAATAACTTGATATATAAGGATAATTATTGAGGTAACAAATGAGAATCGCTACAATAAGGTTTTATTCTAAGAAATCATCGATCTGAGCAATCCTTTGATAAATTTTGGATATTCAATTTTTCTTAAATTAAGTTTGACTTTTTCACTTTAAGTTTGAGGAAATTAATTACAATGAGGTTTTATTTTAAGAAATCACTGACCTCAGAAATCACTTGATGTATAAGGATATTCCATTTTTCTTAAATTAAGTTTTAATTTTTCACTTAAAGTTTTAGGTAATAAATGAGAAGCGATACAAAGAGGTTATATTCTAAGAAATCATCGATCTGGATAATCCCTTGATAATTTTGGATATTCAATTTTTCTTAAATTAATTTTTGACTTTTTCACTTTAAGTTTAAGATAATAGATTGTTAGATTAATGAAAAGGGGTTTTAATCACCGATCTGAGAAATCCCTTTGCATATATGGATGTATTCCACTTTACTTAAATATATTTTTTACTTTTTCACTTTGAGTTTTGTATTAGAGCTATAGAAAGGGGTTTTAATCATAGAAATCACCGATCTGAGAAACCCCTTGATATATGATTAATATATATGTATACATATATTAATTAACTTTTACTTTTTTAAAGTTTGTAGCTGTATGTTGACATATCGTTCATTATAATACATACATCGCATTAGTTATAATACATATATGGTACGTTATATTTATTTTCTCGATTAAGAAACAGTTGGTTCTTATTATAAAAATAGTTAAATCGTTTATGTAAGTATCACTTGAACCTTCTCAGGATAAATTTTTTTTCACCATTATCTGTAAAACTCCTAAAAAATATGCCAAGCTACTAAATAGCTCTAATTAAAAATGCAAGTCCTAAAATTATAAAAGAAGTTTCAGAATCCTTAAAATGTATCAAATTAAATATTTTACACTTTTAGCGCCTTAGCATACGAATATAGTTTTAATTTTGATTGAAAAAAAGTGCTTATTGATTTACAAATTTGTTGAATTATTATTTATGAGCGTATTTTACAGTTTGCTCTATTATAATAAGCACGATATTTAATTTTCAAGCATAACACAAGTAAAGCTTGTTTAAGAAACTTTTTCATATAGAAAGTTCCAAAAGTATTTTGATTATATATTGCATATATGTATGTATATAGCGATATGCAGTTGGAGGATCAAAATCAATCAACAGTATCAAATTTTTAAAATATTATCAAAGCAAAGTAGCAAAGATTTTGTTTAAGCCAAGCGATTTAAAGCTTTCTAAGATTTTATTTTTAACTATAGGTTATCTAGAAAACTCCCACTATCTGATAATAGATAATAAATGAATAAAAAATTAAGATTTAAAGTCTAAAATACAATTTTTGTATGCTGTAACTCGCTTAGCATATGAGTGAAAGATTTATTTAACCATATTTTGTATTATTTTATTATTTATTTTACTATTCCGTGTTAAATATTAGTTAATTAGTCAGAAATAACTTTTAGAGCGTTAGAGCGATTTTTTAGCATTAAAAAAAAAGTTAATTAGGTTATATACCATCTAAGTCAATAATAAGTCTTAATTTTAGATAGTAAGGCAAAACCTTATACAAGTCCATTCTATAATCACAATTCTTGAACGCAAGATTCATAGAATCGAATCTATCAGCAAAAGTCTCAATGAAAATAGAGCATTACCTAAAACGTAAGCCCGAAGTTGATTCAGTTTAGCTTAAATTAATATGGATGGATATTCTTTGAAAGGTATTTCCCATAATGTGATATTTATAATCAATATAAATTGTTTATAACCAATTTTGATTGGGTAGCAAAATTGTAAATCGCGAATAATTATTATAATTCGCAGAAATGAACGCTGAAAAGCATTTAATTGGCAATTAAAGATATTCACACTTGCTCAGGCACACACACACGGACACGCACACACACGGACACACACGCGCAGGGACACGCACACAGACAGCTTGACAGCTGAATCATAATAAACAGCAAACAGCGTGCCAAAAACAGATTGGGTAGAGGAGTAAGGATAGTAAGGATCTCCCCCCTATCCGCAAATTGTCGCATAACGGAGACAATGACATTTCAATTTATTGCACGTCTGCGTGTGAGTGTGTGTGCGAGTGTGTGTGTGAGTGTGAGTGTGATATCTAATGATGGCATAATTAGCAGGCGCCAAAGGCTGCAGGATATGTGCGATAGCTGAATGTGGAGGCCGTGGCCAACGCATTGCCAGCCACCAGGCGCCAGGCGCCAGGTGAAGGCGTTAATAATGACCCGAAGTCAAATTGCAAGCACGTGGAGTCTTCTTATTGGTGGAGGGGTGGGGGTTGATGAGTTGGGGGCGGTGACGCGGCAGTATGTTAATTGAAAGCCCACTTATTGTAATGAGCACCCTATGTGTGTGCGCGTGTGTGTGTGTCAAAAGGTGCTTCACTTGCTGTTGACAAGGCTAAGGGAAGTGTTGCTACGGCTACGGAGCAGACATAAAGTTTTCTATTTAACGCTTGAGCGACAGTCGCTCGAGCTCCATATCTGTGTATCTGTGTATCTGTGTATATCTGTGTGCATGTGTGTGTGTGTGCTTGAATTTCGAAGCTGTTTAAACCTCAAACTAATAGGAAAGTTCCTTTGTAGGCAACGGCGTCAGCGACTTCTGATGTGGCCCGTTGTCGGGGCAACTGTTTATTAGGTTGTCATTATCGTTCCTTAAGATGGCCTTGCCAGCCATCCAACCAAACGAACTTCCTGTCATCGTTGTGAGCTAGAGCTGAAGCTGGAGCTGCAGCTGAATGGTCGCCAGGACGACTTTAGCTTGTTGACGTCATTGTTCTGGCAGCCACCGTGTTGCAGGCAATCCAATTTCAATGGTCTGGTCTTTAGCAAGAAGCTGCTGCGGCAGTCTTGGATGCCTCGTCATGCCAATGACCAGACGGTGTCAAAGGTGACATAAAGACGGCGACGACCAATTTAAAATGAAACAACCCCAAGAAGGACGCACACACTCTGACTGAGATCGAGTGCCCCCTGTCCCACCCGAGCCCCGAACAAGACGTGTTGATTTGCTTCCGACAGCCCTCTTTGCGTTAAGGGCCAACCGGTTGTCCCTTAAACCCCATTGAACCCAATCCCAAGCCCAAACCCAAACCCAATCCCAATCCCAATTCCAGTTCCATTTTCAACCCAAGTCTGCCTTATTTTATGTTATTCATTTTTAATTTCTACCTCTACGTTTTTACACTTTTTCCCCAAAATCTTCTTCTACATATGCGCCTGTGTGTTTGCGTGTGTGTGTGTGTGAGTATGTGTGTGCTTTTTACTTCGGCAAGGGATGGTCGCATCATTAACTTTAGTATGTTAATTTCGTATTTTAATGGCAAACACTACGATATCTGTGCTGGCGATTTGTCAGTTCCAACTCATAAGCCAAATTTAATTTCGTACCATTTGTTAGTGATTTACATACGCTAGATAAAACTCTCAGCAAAACGTCCCTGGCTTGCTTCTTCTTCCTTTTAGGGTGGTGCTGGCCATATGTGACCACGATTTCAGCGGTGTCCAAATGGAGTTGTGCACTCAAGTATTTAACATTACGATTATAGCGGGACTCACACAATCACGCTGAAGGATTCCCCGTGGAGCTCGGCCAATTGTGTAATTCCCATTTACTTTTCTTCTTATCGGTCTTATCAGTCCTCTTATCGGGCAGATTGGCTGACTGAATGAGTGACGGCTGAACGATTGATTGCTGAATGTGCAGCTTAAACTAAGAGCAAGTGCGACTTAAACTAAGGTGAAGGTTTAGAAAACGGTGCGTAATAGATTTTTGTTAGATACAAAGTTTATTTTTTATTTTAAATGAGTCCAAGTTTTCATGATATCTGTATATTTTATCTGTATTATTTATACTATAAGAATATCGCTTCAATTGCTTTACTAATAATTAATTTTTTATTAGTTTTTATAAGTTAGTTTAGTCTGAACTAATTGGCCTATTAGATGGTATAGTAAGCAATTGCTTATCAAAATTTGAATATATCCTTGCTGCAAGGCATCAACTCAGTCTAATCCTTAATTTCCCAAGATTATTTGAATAAGATGTGGGTTTCAGCTGCTCATCCATTGAGAGTGCGGCTTGAGATTGTTTCATAGAAAGTAAAGCTATTATATATATGTATTAACTATACATACATATACATATGTAATATACAGTTTCTATTAAGCTAAGTCGGATCCTTTAGCGGTTGCATATATGAAGAATATTTGAATGAAAGAAAACTGAACTGAATGGGACTTGAGATTGTTTCATATAGAGTAAAGTTATTCTAATATATATATGTATATGTATACCTATTTAATATACAGTTTCTATTAGACATAGACTAAATCCTGATTCTTTATTTCCCATTTAGCGATTTCATCAATAAAGATTATTTGAATAAGATGTTGGGCTTAGCTGCTCATTTATTGAGAGTGGGATTTGAGGTTCATATAAAGTGTCGAATGTATCGTTTCTATTGGGTATAGATAATTTATTTAGGTATATGCTTAGAAGAATATTTGATTAAAATGTGAGGTTCAGCTGTGCATACATTGAGAGTGGGGCTTGGGGTTATTTTATATACATAAGGTAAATTTTCTATTAGGCATGGACTAAATTCTGATCTTTTACTTCCCATTTAGCGATTTCATCAATAAAGATTATTTAAATAAGATGTGAGGTTCAGCTGCTCATAGATTGAGAGTGGGGCTTCAGGCTATTTTATATCAGGTATAATAATAATATACAGTTTCTATCAGGCATAGACTAAATCCTGATCCTTTATTTCCCATTTAGGCCTTTAATCAATAAAGATTATTTGAATAAGATGTTCAGTCCAACTGCTCATTGATTGAGAATGTTTGCATATAAGCAAAAATGATTACGATGAAGGTTAAGAACATGTGCGACTAACGACTAAGATTAAGTCCGAGAGCAGCTTAAAGATAACTGTTATCAATGGTGAAGTCCGGTGCATAACTTAAATATGCAGCGATATCGCGTTAATGGTGGGTTTATCTACCCACCAAGAGATGCTTACATAACTGTGCTCGCCTGTTGAGGACTCATTTTGGCAATGACTCCCAGTGGCAGTTGCAGTTGCAGTTGCAGAGTCGTTGCAACGTATCTAAAATAAACAACCAGCCGGAGGCACAAACTTTGCAACGGACAACAGGAACCACAAAACATTTTGTTGGACAGCAAACGGCCGGCAAAGGACAGCAGCAACAGCAACAGCAACAGCAACAGCAACAGCAACAACAATAACAACAACGTTGCCTGGATACCCCGTTACCCGTTGTCCGTAATATGACAGGTGGCCATGGCATCCCGCACCCCGCACCCCGCACCCCACCCCGGCCATCCGCCCCCTCCCTGCCGCCAATGAATCACGCTCGCACCGAGGAACCACGGCAAGCGTTATCCATGCCGAACACATTGCCCGCACTTGTGCCCGGAGTGGGGTCCGCCGCTTTGTCACAGGAACTGTTAATAATGTGTCGCCCGTGCGCAGGAACAAAATCAGCGTCATTGGCGCACCTACAACATGCGATGTTGCGGTCAGGAACAACTTCGTGCCGTATCAGCGCGTCGCGTCGTGTCGCGAATAAAATGGCCAAAAATAAAAGTGCATCAGAGGCAGCAGCGAGTCCTTCCCGAGGATGTGGTTGGGTGGTTGGGTGGCCAGCGCTTGGGCTGTTGGGCTGCTGGGCTGCTGGGCTGGTTGGCCGCCCAAAAACCGAGCAGCCTCATCATGAGTGACGGCGTCGCTGCGTCAGCGGCATGTAATTTTCACGGTTTTTCGCAAATACGAAAAACGAGAAAATACGTAAACGAAAATTCGATGCCAAAAACTAAACTAGAAGCCATTGTGTGTGCGCCAGCAAACCGCACATGAAAATACCCTGCAATATGCAATATCCAAAATCTCAATTATCGAACTAAAGAGATCTTTAAAGAAGGGGAGATCTATAAGGAAAAGAAAGTAGCTTACGATTAAGTGGGGCTTAGCTAAGATATATTTTCACTGTCCTATGCTACTTTTGTATATACATATATGTACATATATATGTGAATATATGATAAGGCTTGCAATTGGTTTTATGACACAGATAATCCATATATTACATAGATCTCACATTAAGATAGACTTGACTTCGCTCTGGCTGAGCTCTCCTGCTGACCAAGAGACAAAGCAAGAACAACGTATTGCCTGGCCGAAAGGAAGAGCTGTGTGGGTGGGGGGGCGGTGGGTTGGGGATGCGTTTTGCGTAAAACAAAAGCACCCTCTGCTCTCTGCGTGTGACAAGCAATAGAAATTGGATTGGATCGTGGATGATGGGCGGGGGGGGTGGTCGGTGCTGGTCATATGCGTGCCGTGGCATGGCTTCTAGGCGCCTACGATGGGGCAACTAAAATTATGCAATGCCACGCCCCCAACCCCCGCTTCACACGTGAATCGTGTGTATTATAGCGTGCAATTTTTGGCCGCCTTGCTGTGAGTGTCATTTAATGAGCGCCACGCCGTAGCCTTCCGGGCGGAGGCAGTGCAGGCAGTGCAGGCAGTGGGCGGTAGTTGCGACCTGACTAGCTATGAAACAACACGGCTTTACAATTTTCATAGGCATTCCATGCATTTTGGTCAGTTTGATGTGGGTTCGTTTTTGGGTGTTGTTACGTTTCCAACACGCGCGATTTACATGCGCAGCATCGAAACAAAACAAGAAAAGAAAAAGCGCACGCACACACACACACACACAGACACACGCACACACACAGACACACGCACAGAGATGGAGCAACAATAAACAAAAAAAAAAAAAAAAGAAATAGGGGGAAAAAAAAAACTGTGTTGGCCCGCCCAAAAGTTCGCTATCAACGTCAACAAATAGCCCAAAACACATGGCAAAAGCCCCGCACCGCGACTCTAACGAATTTTTGGCAAAATTCGCGCCAATGCAAACACCCGGAATGGACGCCGGAGCTGCGGACTCCGTACCCCGTACCCCGTACACCGGACCCAGGGCCAAGGCCCATTGTCGTCGCTAACAATAATGAGTTCGTAATTTGATGTCGCTGCAGAAAATTGTTGAATTTGGCCAAGTCTGTGCCTGTGTGTGTGTGAGTGTGTGTGAGTGGGTGTGTGTGTGCGTGGGCACATCACATGACAGCATTGCAAAATGTTGTTGCCCCAAGGGGCAGGGTGGGGCTTTAGGTGCTGGTTTGTTTGCAACGTCGCGTTTTCAAATAGCCCGCGATAGAGCGCCATGTAGCAGAGGACCACGCTTTCTATAGAAAAGTACACATATGTGATTTATCAATGTCCGGACGCCATCATCCATCTATCCATCTATCCAGCTATCCAGCTAGAGCTGCCCGGCCCGGCCCGGCCCGGCCCGCTCACCTCCAAAGGCCTTGCTCATCATATATTGCCTCCATTTGGGGCTCACTACTATGTGTCAGCGGCATATGTTTCACTTTTGGCTCTAAACTTTTTGGCCATAATAAGTAATATCGTTGCGGCCGAGGCGAAGCCTCAATACCTAACTGAAAAACTTGTCGGCTTTTTCTCGACCATCTTTTGCATCGACTTTAGATTTTTTAAAGGACTTACTGTAAGGATATAGCGAAGCTATCGAAGAGATTTCATAATTTATAAATATTAAATTTCTCTTTAGTCAAATATGTTCAGATCAAAAACCTGAACTTTAACTTTAAAATTGTTTCCAATAATTGAAATTATTGGCCATGCAATGTTCGAAATATGTCAGAAAAGTATTCTCTGAGTGCCGATATTTCTAGCCCTCAATAACTATTGCATAAACAATACATCGGAAGTTCAAGTTTTATTTCAATCTATGTAAACAAACTACCTGCGATACTTCCCAGCTAAAGAATGTTAATTTTGCTTAGCAAAGTTTAATTAATTTCCCCATCTAAGCCGGGAGTAGTTCAGCCCATTGTCCATTTAGAAGACAGGCAATCCGATTGCGTCTCCTTTCAACGCTCGTCCCTTGAAAAGCTGCGGTCAGTTTTGCTTTGGAGCTGGGTTGGAGTGCATATAGATTTTTGGCTGACATGTAAATGTGAGAAAGGTAGCTGGAAACGGGCGTGACAAGGCCCAAAAGAAAAATAGCCACAATCTTGGACACGGAAAGAAAATTAATGACTGCTGTCGTTCCACAGATTTGATTAAAAATTTACAACAGAGACGAGCGCCCAGCATGTCATGACGTCTTCAGCTTGGCTTGACATATTTTGTGTCAGCTTGTCGTCTGGGGTTCAGTTTGGCTTAGTGGACAACCTTCAAGCGTATTGACCATCTATCTCTCTGACTTCGTTGACTTCGTTGCGAGGCCCGCCCCCCTATTGAGTTCCCTTTTTGTTATCGAGTCATGCACAGCTTAAAGCTGGACCTCAGCTTTCAGCTCTCAGCTCTCAGCTCTGAAGTGTACAACATTGAAGACATATTTTATTAAAAAACTGGCAAAAATCATACTGATAGCAACGAACACTTGTTTGTAGCAGTATTGATTTTTGTGATAAGTTACGCTATCTGCTTTCGTTGAAGGAATACTTGTGGATAATAAAGGATTTTCTAGGAAAATCGCTTGTAAAAATTTATTTTTTTTTTTAACGATTCCTGCTTTTCTCTTTCCTGCCACTGGCAATACTTATTTACTTAAGCAATTTTCTCTCAGCAAGTATCATAAGACTATTCAACAATTTGTAACTTGAGACTGACTATGTGCAATATGTTGAACTTATATAAGTACGAAACATTCATGTATTTAATGAGATAAAGATGTTGTCATGCGACAACAAATTGAACTTTAGGTAACACATTTAATGCACAGAAAGTATTGCCGTTATTACAAATGAATTATTTTTAAAGATGGTATTCTTATTATTTAAGGTGGAACTCTAATAGGTTGATTTCCTTTACTAAATGTTATGTTTATGTGCATAAGCATAGAACACTCATGTATCTAATGAGTAGTATTGAACAAAAGTATAGTTATCACAACAAAGTAATTAATTATTAAAGGTGATATTCTTATTATTTAAGGTGGCACTCCTATAGGTTGATTTGTTTTAGTAACTGTTATTTTTAGTATGGATCATTCATAAATAATTGAAAAACATTACATTTTAATTATTACAAATTAATTATTATTAAAGATGGTATTCTCATTATTTAAGGTGATATTCCTATAAGTTTCATTTAGTAAGTTTTATGTTCCATTTATATGGAGCATTCATATATGTAATGAGATAGAGATGTTGAAAAACGGTTCTCAAGAGTGAAATCAAATTAAAAATTAATTCATTTTTTAAGGTGATTTTCTTATTATTTTAGGAGATATTTTTTTAAGTTAATATCCTTTCATAAATTAAATTGAATAAAGATGTTGAAAAATTAATATCTAAATCTAATTTAATGAAAGTTGAATTCCAAGAAAATTATTATTGAATGTGTTATTCTTATAGGTTAAGTCACAGTTCTGTTTGAATCAATTTGCTTTGAATATTTATAGCAACCTTAGTTCAATCTTAAGTTATCAACCTCGAATTCTTGCAGCCTCGTAATGAAATGTTTCCAAAGTAGTCTAAAATCAACGCTACATCAGTTAATATCCAGTGAGTTAAGTCTTGTTTATTCTTTCCCCAAAGTATGATATTTACCACTCTCACTTTAATCGAATCACTTTAAATGTTGATATAATCAGCCTCCATGGTTTCGATTTACGTAAATGCCGACCTATGGAAAAAGAGGAAGAGCGTTGGATGGGGAAAGAGGGGGTGTGTAGCACCCAAATCAAACTCAACTTAACTAAACACGCCTTAAATGGGTATTATCTGCTGGCCAGCACATTTAATTTCAATAAGTCAAGTCGGACAGCGGGGTCGAGCCGGGACCTGAACCTGGACCTGAACCTGGGGTCGCCTTCTCGAGAGCCGGAGCTATAGCCATTGTATTGGTCAACTGCTGGGGGCCACCTGTGACCAATTTCGATTATGAGACTTGGCAACTTCTTTTTTTTTTTACCGTTGTTGGCCGCCTCAAGACAACCCCAAAGGCGTTGTTAATTTTTGTGCCTCATAAAACTCAACCACCCGGCCGTACACCCCGCCTCCCCCTTTCAGTACCGCCCTTCCAGGTTGGCAGCCTCTCAGTTCATCCTGGGGATTGCGGAGGGCTAATCAGCTTCCGTATTTTTATAGTGAACTGGCTCCCTGGCTCCCTGGTTCCGTGGCTCCGTGGCCGCCGGACATGTAACGGAAATCGCAAGTAGCTTAGCCTAATATGCTTTGTGTTTTGTCGTTTATTTATTTGCGCTGTTGGCCTTCCCTCTTCTATTAGTTTCGCTTGCCCTTCTGTTTCTTGATTCTTTACCGTATTTTTCCGACCTTTTTTTAATGTGCGTTTTCCGAACGCTGCGACGATTGTTGGGTCATTTGTTTTACTTGGCCTCAAATAAATCCAAATGCATAATTCATGGCGCCGAGTTTGCTTTTAGGACTCACTCGCGGATGCACGAGCTGATTGACCAGTTGAGGGAGTGAATTATAGCTTTACAGCCGATACATGCCGGAACATTTACTTATCTGATAAATATGTTCTACGTTAAGTGGCTCAAAAAGTACGACTGCGTTAATACCCTTATATAAGGTGGACTTCACAGTGCAGCCAATTAATATTTTTTTGCTTAAGATTAAAAAACTATTCGTAAAAAAATATATTTTATTTCCATAAGATATAATTAACATTAAGACTTTGTCCAAGGTAAAGGTAATACTATAACCTTAACATTCTAAGCCATATGATGTTCAATCCAAAACATTCCCAGAAAGGTGAAAATAAGAGCCTTTATGAAGAATGCAAAATAAGGAACCAAGTTATATTAGTCTGCACTTTCATATATACACATTATATATATATATATATTATTATTGCAGATCATATAAATTCTGATATCTCCAATCGTATTCTGCTCTGAGTCACATTTGAAAACGTTTATATTATACTTAAATGAGAATTAAATTTCTGTGTGTCCATGTAATATAAATTAATAACTACATTTTATAATTTTTCCAAATAACTCAAAATCTATTTTCGACTATTATTATTTTTCAAACTTCACGATCTGTTGTTTAGTGGCCTGGCTGACCATAATGTCCCAGCCACCAAGTATGCGGTATTTTTTTGGTATTTTTGTGGTCACACCCCCAATTTTTGAAACTTCTTCAAATATAGTCGGATTTTGATAAGCGATACCATTTTGTAACGTGGATACTCTGTAGAAAAAAATACAACGGAAAGACCTGTCACGTTTCGTGGTTTAGTGGCCTGGCTGACCATTATGTCCCAGCCACCAAGTATGCGGTATTTTTTTGGTATTTTTGTGGTCACACCCCCAATTTTTGAAACTTCTTCAAATATAGTCGGATTTTGATAAGCGATACCATTTTGTAACGTAGATACTCTGTAGAAAAGAATACAACCGAAAGACCTGTAATATTTCGTGGTTTAGTGGCCTGGCTGATCATAATGTCCCAGCCACCAAGTATGCGGTATTTTTTTGGTATTTTTGTGGTCACACCCCCAATTTTTTAAATTTCTTCAAATATAGTCGGATTTTGATAAGCGATACCATTTGGTAACGTGGATACTCTGTAGAAAAGAATACAACTGAAAGACCTGTCACGTTTCGTGGTTTAGTGGCCTGGCTGACCATTATGTCCCAGCCACCAAGTACGCAGTATTTTTTTGGTATTTTTGTGGTCACAACCCCAATTTTTGAAACTTCTTCAAATATAGTAGGATTTTGATAAGCGATACTATTTGGTAACGTAGATACTCTGTAGAAAAGAATACAACCGAAAGACCTGTAATATTTCGTGGTTTAGTGGCCTGGCTGATCATAATGTCCCAGCCACCAAGTATTCAGTATTTTTTTGGTATTTTTGTGGTCACACCCCCAATTTTTGAAACTTCTTCAAATATAGTCGGATTTTGATAAGCGATACCATTTTGTAACGTAGATACTCTGTAGAAAAGAATACAACCGAAAGACCTGTAATATTTCGTGGTTTAGTGGCCTGGCTGATCATAATGTCCCAGCCACCAAGTATGCGGTATTTTTTTGGTATTTTTGTGGTCACACCCCCAATTTTTGAAATTTCTTCAAATATAGTCGGATTTTGATAAGCGATACCATTTTGTAACGTAGATACTCTGTAGAAAAGAATACAACCGAAAGACCTGTAATATTTCGTTGTTTAGTGGCCTGGCTGACCATTATGTCCCAGCCACCAAGTATGCGGTATTTTTTTGGTATTTTTGTGGTCACACCCCCAATTTTTGAAACTTCTTCAAATAGAGTAGGATTTTGATAAGCGATACCATTTTGTAACGTGGATACTCTGTAAAAAAAAAAAATACAACCGAAAGACATGTAATATTTCGTTGTTTAGTGGCCTGGCTGACCATTATGTCCCAGCCACCAAGTACGCAGTATTTTTTTGGTATTTTTGTGGTCACATCCCCAATTTTTGAAATTTCTTCAAATATAGTCGGATTTTGATAAGCGATACCATTTTGTAACGTAGATACTCTGTAGAAAGGAATACAACCGAAAGACCTGTAATATTTCTTTGTTTAGTGGCCTGGCTAACCATAATGTCCCAGCCACCAAGTACGCAGTATTTTTTTGGTATTTTTGTGGTCACACCCCCAATTTTTGAAACTTCTTCAAATATAGTCGGATTTTGATAAGCGATACTATTTGGTAACGTAGATACTCTGTAGAAAGGAATACAACCGAAAGACCTGTAATATTTCGTTGTTTAGTGGCCTGGCTGACCATTATGTCCCAGCCACCAAGTATTCAGTATTTTTTTGGTATTTTTGTGGTCACACCCCCAATTTTTGAAACTTCTTCAAATATAGTCGGATTTTGATAAGCGATACTATTTGGTAACGTAGATACTCTGTAGAAAAGAATACAACCGAAAGACCTGTAATATTTCGTGGTTTAGTGGCCTGGCTGATCATAATGTCCCAGCCACCAAGTATTCAGTATTTTTTTGGTATTTTTGTGGTCACACCCCCAATTTTTGAAACTTCTTCAAATATAGTCGGATTTTGATAAGCGATACCATTTTGTAACGTGGATACTCTGTAGAAAAGAATACAACCGAAAGACCTGTAATATTTCGTGGTTTAGTGGCCTGGCTGACCATAATGTCCCAGCCACCAAGTATGCGGTATTTTTGTGGTCACACCCCCAATTTTTGAAACTTCTTCAAATATAGTCGGATTTTGATAAGCGATACCATTTGGTAACGTGGATACTCTGTAGAAAAAAATACAACTGAAAGACCTGTCACGTTTCGTGGTTTAGTGGCCTGGCTGACCATTATGTCCCAGCCATCAAGTATGCGGTATTTTTTTGGTATTTTTGTGGTCACACCCCCAATTTTTGAAACTTCTTCAAATATAGTCGGATTTTGATAAGCGATACCATTTTGTAACGTAGATACTCTGTAGAAAGGAATACAACCGAAAGACCTGTAATATTTCGTGGTTTAGTGGCCTGGCTGACCATAATGTCCCAGCCACCAAGTACGCAGTATTTTTTTGGTATTTTTGTGGTCATACCCCCAATTTTTGAAACTTCTTCAAATAGAGTAGGATTTTGATAAGCGATACCATTTTGTAACGTGGATACTCTGTAGAAAAAAATACAACTGAAAGACCTGTCACGTTTCGTGGTTTAGTGGCCTGGCTGACCATAATGTCCCAGCCACCAAGTATGCGGTATTTTTTTGGTATTTTTGTGGTCACACCCCCAATTTTTGAAACTTCTTCAAATAGAGTAGGATTTTGATAAGCGATACCATTTTGTAACGTGGATACTCTGTAGAAAAGAATACAACCGAAAGACCTGTAATATTTCGTGGTTTAGTGGCCTGGCTGACCATTATGTCCCAGCCACCAAGTATGCGGTATTTTTTGGTATTTTTGTGGTCACACCCCCAATTTTTGAAACTTCTTCAAATATAGTAGGATTTTGATAAGCGATACTATTTGGTAACGTAGATACTCTGTAGAAAAGAATACAACCGAAAGACCTGTAATATTTCGTGGTTTAGTGGCCTGGCTGACCATAATGTCCCAGCCACCAAGTATGCGGTATTTTTTTGGTATTTTTGTGGTCACACCCCCAATTTTTGAAACTTCTTCAAATATAGTCGGATTTTGATAAGCGATACCATTTTGTAACGTGGATACTCTGTAGAAAAAAATACAACCGAAAGACCTGTAATATTTCGTGGTTTAGTGGCCTGGCTGACCATAATGTCCCAGCCACCAAGTATGCAGTATTTTTTTGGTATTTTTGTGGTCACACCCCCAATTTTTGAAACTTCTTCAAATATAGTCGGATTTTTATATGCGATACCATTTTGTAACGTGGATACTCTGTAGAAAAGAATACAACCGAAAGACCTGTAATATTTCGTGGTTTAGTGGCCTGGCTGACCATAATGTCCCAGCCACCAAGTATGCGGTATTTTTTTGGTATTTTTGTGGTCACACCCCCAATTTTTGAAACTTCTTCAAATATAGTCGGATTTTGATAAGCGATACCATTTTGTAACGTGGATACTCTGTAGAAAAAAATACAACCGAAAGACCTGTAATATTTCGTGGTTTAGTGGCCTGGCTGACCATTATGTCCCAGCCACCAAGTATGCGGTATTTTTTTGGTATTTTTGTGGTCACACCCCCAATTTTTTAAATTTCTTCAAATATAGTCGGATTTTGATAAGCGATACCATTTGGTAACGTGGATACTCTGTAGAAAAGAATACAACTGAAAGACCTGTCACGTTTCGTGGTTTAGTGGCCTGGCTGACCATAATGTCCCAGCCACCAAGTATGCGGTATTTTTTTGGTATTTTTTTTGGTCACACTCCCAATTTTTGAAACTTCTTCAAATATAGTAGGATTTTGATAAGCGATACCATTTTGTTACGTGGATACTCTGTAGAAAAGAATACAACCGAAAGACCTGTAATATTTCGTGGTTTAGTGGCCTGGCTGACCATAATGTCCCAGCCACCAAGTATGCGGTATTTTTTTGGTATTTTTGTGGTCACACCCCCAATTTTTGAAACTTCTTCAAATATAGTCGGATTTTGATAAGCGATACCATTTTGTAACGTGGATACTCTGTAGAAAAGAATACAACCGAAAGACCCGTCATGTTTCGTTGTTTAATGGCCCCGCTGACCATAATGTCCCAGCCACCAAGTATACGGTATTTTTTTTGGTCACAACCTCAATTTTTGAAACTTCTTCAAATATAGTCGGATTTTGATAAGCGATACCATTTTGTAACGTGGATACTCTATATTGTACACTCTATTCACCGCAGAAATGCCACTGCGTCCATCCAATAATGGAATGCTAATCGCCACATATGTTGATGGTACCGCCATTCTCAGTCGGAATGAGTCGCCACAAGTTGACTCAAGCAAGATGCAAACGTATCTACACGAACTAAATAGATGGCACAAACGCTGGAGCGATCTATCGCTGTGAACCCACAAAAATCTGTTCATATCACATTCACATTAAAAAAAGGCGACTGCCAAGATGTAATATTTGGAGATACAATACCGAGACTGACGTACGGTGCCCACATAAGCCACATGGTGAAGAGGTGCCAGTGCAAATTAAAAAAACTTAACTGGATGCTAAGGAGTGACAGTAAATTATCGCTCTACAGCAAACAGAAAAATGCCATCCTCTAGATAATATAAATTAAGTAGAATATAATAGAAAATAAAGACATTAAGCCAAATCCCTAGTTAAGGTAAATTTAAACATGCGCCATAGAGTCCATGACAAAAGCTGCAATAATATAAAAAAATTTCAAAAAATAACAAAAAAAAAAACATAAAAATACTGCATACTTGTGGTCTGGGACTTAATGGCCAGCCTGGCTCCTAATCAACAAAACATCACATTTATTTCGATTGTTTTCTTTTATAGAGAGCAACCACGTTAAAAAATGGTATAACTCCGACTATATTTGACGAAGTTGTAAGAATTGGGGGTATGGCAAAAAAAAAAAACCAAAAAAATACTAAAACAATAATGCATACTTGTTGGCTTTGGCTTTATGGATAGCCAGGCTCCTAATCAACGAAACATCACATTTATTTCGATTGGAGGTGGTTGGGGGACTTACCCCAGTCACGAATCGCAGGCGCCAATCGCGACAGCAATTGAAGAAATTAATCAAAGCGCCAAAGTCGGGCCAGCAAAATGATTTATGTGCGAGCAAATAACTTGGACATAAAGGTAACAAATACTTTGATAATCATAAATCAACACACGACCCGAGTTCCAGCCGCACACATGAAGTGTCGAGGGGTTGGGGTTGTTGGCTGTTGGCTGTTGGGTGTTGGGTGTTGGCTTTCAAACCGCACACTGGACCCTGTGGGAAAGACAAATGATATTAAATATGGTTGCTGAAGATGCACGGACGGATCCGAGCCTCGGCCAGATATCCGATATGCAAGTAGCTGTTCCTCTAATGTGTAAAACATTTCATTTCATTCAGCCAAGGGGCCAAACAAATTGCCTATTGAATGATTAAACGGCCGGATCGAGTTTGAGACTGAGACTGTCTGCAACCGGCCCAAGTCCAAGGACGTGGCGACTCCAAGACTGTGCCGCCTTTCATTCCGTATTCGCGTGCGTCCACCATAAATCATCGACTCCGGGTCGAGCTATGCTCCGGGCTGCCTTAGTAACATATGAATTAGAAGTTGTTGCAAGTTCCTGGGGCGTTGGAACGGGCTCTGGGTGCGGCCACGGATGCGGGTGTCCGTCGGAGTGGGCTGTCAACGCGGCTGTCTTCCAGCCAGCACGTGTTGACGTGCATGAAATTCTTACGGTAAAGGATTTCATTACATTTCGTTTCGTTTCATTTGCCCCTTGCCGCACGGCCGAGTCGCCAAGTCAACCACCAGCTCCAAATACAAATCCTAATCCAAATTTAAGTTCAACCCATTGGCAGTCCTCCAGGACATTGCATCACGTAGAATTTGGCCAAAACGCCGCTGCCATTTGCCTATAATTCTCACAGCCACTTTACTGTTTCGTGTCTTGGCCTTTTCTCGCTCCCTCACTCCCTCATGCACTCTCTCTCTCTCTCTCTCTCTCTCTATCTCTCTCGCTCTGTCTCTCTAGTTTTAATTTCTCGCTCGCAGTGTTTATTAGTCTGCGTTTGGCGGCTGCTTCTTTTGGCCATAAATCCTGCAACGTGTCCTGCATTCAATTTTACGTTTCCCTTTCGGTTTTTACTATATTTCATCACTTGTTGTCGTGTTGGTTTCTCCCATCCAGTTTATGACTTTAAAAGCCCGCCTTTCGTCCTTTTCCTTTGCTCTTTGATGCTTTTCCACAACCACAACAATAGAAAATCTTAAACGCATAACATTTTTATTTTTTCTGCAATTTTTTAAGCATAAATTCAAATTTGGACGAAAGCAACCGAAGGAGGAGCTATGATTCCATTTATTGGGAAAAAATATATGGTTTTCTTCTTGATTTGGGTTTTAAGGCAAACCTTAGTAAAGTGAATATTTCATCGAATATTTTGTTAAGTGACACAATATAAATAAATCGTTAAATATCTGTAAGCTTTGATCCCGTTTTCTATGAATGGAGGAATGGTGTTTCCTTTTTGAATTGTATACGGTACTTGTATAAAGTATTTGTATACCTATAATGAATATAACAGGAAAGAGAAAATTAAATTTTAAAATTTTGTAAAGTTTTCGTAAATGACACACATTTCTATTGATTTGATAAATAATATATATATCGATAAAATGAGAACAGTCTCTCTTTCTTCATTTATATAAGATTTACCTATGATGGATATTAAAAGAAATAGAAAATTAAATTGGTTTTGATAACTGACACATACTATATTTCTATTGATTTGATAAATAATATATATCGATAAAATGAGAACAGTCTTTCTTTCTTGATTTATATAAGGTATACCTACGATGAAAATTAAATTCGTTTTGATAACTGACACAAACTATATTTCTATTGATATGATAAATAATATATATCGATTAAATTAGAATAGTCTTTCTTTCCTATATTACCTATGTTGAATATTACAAGATATATATAATTAAATTGGCTTGGTAAGGGACACATATTTCTATTGATATGACAAACAATATCTACCGATAAATATCGATTTTAGTTAGACTTGATGTATTGCACTAATTATAAAATATTTTATATATAGATATAAAATGAATGTATTTCGGGTCTAAGCACCGATTTAACAGTATTGGGCCTGAATCGAAAGGATTGTCAGGTCGATGGTTAAAAATGAATTTCGTTTGTTATTTATGTAGCTGCGATCAATTCTTGTGCCTAGAATGCACGACTCGAGCTAAAAAACGGAAATGAGCTGGAAAAAGAAAATATCGGAGGGACAACCACGGTGAAATTTTATAACGTGACGTGTTGACTTTTCCCTTAACAGGGCTCCTAACGGTCTCTCCACCCCTCTCGCCCTGCTGCGAGTGCCTGCAGCTATGTACATATTTGGCTCACATTTCTTCTACTTATTTGGCTCACACTTTGCCCGGAAGCAGCCGCCAGGCCGGAGCCGCTCAAAGTGCTCACTTTCAAATACTCCGTAAATTAAGTTCCTGAAAGGCATAACTTGGAAAATTGGATCAATTTCGATAAAGTCCAGATAAAGTCCAGATTCCGTAATCCGTCAACAGCTGTGATTCATTTAATATATCTATTGCATTTCTTAGTCACTTATTCAAGAAATGCTTATGTACAGGGTATCTGGTAGTCAATCGCAATTGCTCGCTGATTGTTGTTTCGTTGTTTTTTTTCTTTAAGCGTTTTTACCGCCAACACAAGATTTAATTAAACCAAAGACTTGATTTATGAACGAAAGGATTCGATGTCCGCACTGGGTTCGCCTGCGGATCCGGCGGAGAGTATGGAAGGGGTGGACTGGGGGAAAGGGGGTTGAGTGCAGCAGTTGAAAAATGCCGGGCAAATGGGGCGCACGGCTTACGGCGCGAAAAACAGTTGCGAAAACAGATGCAGAAGCAGAAACAGACGCGGAGCAACAGCGCTTAGAGTTCATTGTTGTTATTGTTGTTGTTACTGTTGTTGTAATAATGATTTGGCTCGCACACAGCCGCCAGCCGGGTCAGAGGGCAGACGAAGAAGTAGTAGAAGAAGAAGAAGATGAAGGTCCTTGTGCTCGGCTGCCGCATGGCATATACATATAGTACAACAGCTGAACGGGCCGTTAAAAGCGTTCCCAGCATAATACACATAAAGAATTGTTTTGCTCAGCTTCAGCAGCGACTCCAATTTCAACTCCAACTGCGGCCATCCCACATCCCACATTCCCCTCCCCCTCCCCCTCACACTACCCCTTCCCCGCCAACAGACCCAATGGCCACATTTTGTCGTCGCTGGCAACACTTTCTATTGTTTTAACCCTTTTTTCTGCGCTCTATATATGCACATATATATTTATATATATATCTATATATATCGTATTTATGCTATTGCTGCTGCTGCTCGTGCGGAAGGATTTGGAGTTAGAGTTGGAGTTGGAGTTGGAGCTGGAGTTGGAGTTGGAGTTGAAGGAAGTGGCATTTGTGGCATTCCTCGGCATCGATTTAAAAAATTCAATTGAATTGGTTGCAGTCAAGAAATTGCGAATTGCTTCTTGCGACTTTAAATATCATGAGTCAGAGTTCAACGAATAAAGAAAGCATCAAAATATTCTCCGACTCCTTGATAAGTAAGCCCCTTAGCTAACAATCAAATGATCAATCAGATACCAGTTAAGACTTAAATTATATTTGTTAAAATTGCAAACATTTTTATACCCTGCATCATTTGAAAATTGGCTAGCAGGGTTAGGCTCTATGACAGCATACGTAACAGGCAAAAGGAGGCGAGTTTATTAATCAAGTCGAAAATTCATAAAAAATAAGATTTAAAAACAGATTCTGAATTTATGATTCTAAAATTTTAAAAAATATATATTTTAGTTTTATTTTATTATTTTAAAAATAGGGTATCTTTATATTATCTATTTCGTAGTTGAGCAAGCCGCTCAAAACATTCTTATGCCCTGCATTTATTGAATATTAACATTTAGGGTATGATGCATTTGCCAACTTGTCTGCAATAGGAATTGTTTAGATTTGCTTGAAAAGCCAATACAATATGTTATAAAAATGTTTGAGATTAATGTTTAAATCGACTAAAAACGCAATATTAAGATTGAGATATTTGAGCATCTATCAGATGTTACCAAATTGGGTGTATTTATTGTTTACATCGATTATGAAGTCATGACTTATTTAATAACATAGCTTTACAGGGAAAAAATGTGTTTAAAGAGGTAGAAAGCTGGGCCTTAGACACATTTTATTAGCCAGAAAGATAGGATTGCAATGATAGATAGCAAACTTATTCAATAAGAAATTTGTTGTGCATGCCAGCAGAGTAACACGTAGTTGAACGCACCCGACTCGAGCGCTCTGCCTCACTTGTTCTTAGAGAGCGGATGTCATGCGAATTATTTTAATAATCTGTGCTCCGACATCTGGGCACAATGGGGTGTGGCTTGTGGACTTGATTGTTAATTTGTAGGCCTTCTCCGCAATGGAATCAGACTTCAGGTTTTTGGCCGGTTGTCATGCCAGCAATTCAGTTTATTAATTTCAAATTTCTGTACGGCATAGCATAGTTAGTTAGTTAGGCTTTTGATTTTTGTTTCGGTCAAGGCAACTTATTCAAATATGAATGCTAATTGGGCAAGCAGGCTAGAGAGCTCCAACGAATGCCAGCCGAAGACCGCAAGAATAAGTGCAGCCCTGGTCAGTCAACCAGCTTGCTGCCTTAGGCATATTCACCAACTACAGCAGCAGCAGCAGCAGCAGCAACAACAACAACAACAACAACAGCAATTGCAACAAGAAAAAAAAACTACAACAAGGTCTGCAAATTTCTCGTAAAGTTTGTTATTTCAACCACCGGCGGTGAAGTCTGCACCGGCAGTAAAAAGTTTATAAGTATCCATCCTGAAAGCAGCTACTATAGCCATAGCCATAGCCATAGCCATAGCCATAGCCAAGTTGTAGTCCAGCAGCAACCCCTCTCTCTCTATCTCTATCTCTTTCCCCCTCCCCTCTCTCACTCCCTCTCTCTCTAGCTGGGTTGACTCGTCCCAGCGCTTATTGTTTACCACAACCTCAGTTTTTGCTAATTTTAAGTATTGCCATCGTAAATCTTTTCATTAAGAAAACTTTGCATAAGTTTTTGCCATTTGTTGTTGTTGTTGCTGCTGTTGTTGTTGTTGCGTTCATCAGAGCCGCACCCGCATCCGCATCCGCCTTTCGGGCCATTTCTTTTTTGCCCAGCCGCCTTTTCGTCGGCGTGTTTTCGTTATTAGTCTGATTAATTTGGCTCTTTTCATAAATTGCCAACAGTATTCTAGCCGCAGTTGCCCCACCCCCTTCTCCCTTCACCCTTCTCCCCTTTGCCCTTCGCCCTTCGCCCTTTGCCATTCCCCTCGGCCGAAGAACTCCCCAAAATGCAACCCTGGGCTACATTACAAAACAAGTGAAGAAGTCAAGCATTGGCAGGCACAACGAAATTTGAACACACTGCCAAGCGAACAAAAGTTTTAACTGCATGCCGCGAATACCCTTTAATATTTTCTATTGGGGTCAATCCACGCAAGTTGAGTACATATTTTTAGCTGCCTGAGTGGCACTTGACAAACGGCTTCAGCGAACAAATTGACCCTTTTTTGTAAGTATGTGCAGGAGGCGGCGAAACATTTGCGCTCTGTGGACCTTGTTGCTGTTGCTGTTGTTGTTGTTGTTGTTGTTGCGTGAAGAGGCAAACTCTTCAGAGAACCACATCATACATTATCCTAATAAAGGATAATTCATTAGTATTTGAACTTTTTGGCATTTTTTGAAGTCTTTTGGCCAACGGGGCCAAGCGAAATTTTAATTGCTGGCCCTTTCGCTCCCCATCGACATCGACATCGACATCGACATCCGCATCCGCATTCGCATCCGCATCAGCATCTTCATCTGCTTCTTCTTGGCACATTTTATTACGCTGATTTGTGCAGTTCGCTTGGTTCGCGCTCTTGTTATTGTTGGTGTTTCTGTTGTTGTTGTTGTTGGTTTGAATTTTGGGATTTTGTTATTGTTGTTGTTGTTGTTGTTGTTATTGTTGTTGTCTGGCTTTTGCTTCTATTAAAAAATTCCGCTGTGTTTCAATTTTCTGGAGCCTGGATATTTCACGAATGTTTATTAATAAAAATTTTATGAAATCAATAAAAAGCGGCGGATATAACATCCAATGGGGCTGTGGGCGGGGGGGCAGAAAGCCGGAATAAAGCTACTTGATGGGAATGCGAAATGTTGGCTGCTGGATGTTGGCTGAAGCAGATTGAAGCTGCTTTGGCTTTATGGTCCTCAATCTCGTAGTTTCATTAGTGGGGCAACCACTTGGCTCCACCGATATTCCCGTCTCAGCAGCGCGCTAAAAAATGGCGTCGTCGCACTTTAGCCAAAAGGTAAAGTGGAAAAGCGGAAAAGCGGAAAAGTGGCAAAGTGGAAAAGTGGAAAAGTGTAAAGACAGCGCACAAAGAGTGTGTGGCATCTTATTTGAAGCTGTCAGCTAAGGCCACCCACCACCCACCAACCACCCACCCGTCACTCATTATGCGCTGTGGCATGCGCTGGCTTAGCCTTACACATACACACACACATGCATATATGAGAATGGATTTTTAATGGATTTAACGTAAAACTAATGTCGCTGAGTTGCTGCCAAGCAGCGCCCTGGCCATGTGGTTGGGTGGGCTGTGGGGCATGCCCCACACACTGCCTGCCAAACTAACGTTCGCCTCTGTCTGACAGTACACCGATATATTGTCGGCGGTTGACGACTTAAGAGGCGATTCGTTTCAACTTGCAAAACTATTAATTTTACAGCAGTCAAGCTGCATGCAGCGAGTCTCTCGGTCCAGACTGCGCAAGCACTCAGCTTTGCCGCTTATCCCTTTTATTTTGCTGCCAAATACTTGTTTAAGCCAGTTGCTTAGTTATACAAATGTATGAGAAAATGCTGAACATTAGTTTTCGGCTACTTTCTACGCTCGTATCATAAAGCGATGAAAGACTTCAAAGTCGATGTCCCTTGTTTACGGTCACATTCTCACGAATTCGTTGTCAATGCTGTGAAAAGGGTCTTGTGCAGTTGGTTACACCCGTCTGTCAAGGTCTATTTCGTAGAATAGGCCTAAACTAAATGCTTTGCTTCTCGGTTCGATTCGGTTTCATAATGCTTCCACTATTCTAGTATTCTAGTATTGTAGTATCTGCTTCCAGAGAATTTCCCCCAAGCCTGAAGCCCAGTTCCAGTTCCAGTTTCAGTTTCAGTTCCAGTTCGCTCAGCCAACCCAGCCCGTTGCTCTGCAACTGTTGCCTGCTCGCTCGCACACACGCCCAGTCAGGCATGTGCCGAACATTTTCTTGAATAAATGTTGCGGTTAACCACAACTTATAATTGGTCGAAATGCCTTACGCTCGAGTGGAGAATGAGGCGACTCTCAGTGAATGCGTGTGTGTGTGTGTTTGTGTGCGACTTACCCTTAAAGCATGCATGCATGCGTGTGTATGCGAGTGTGTGTGTGTGCATCAAATAATGGCGATTTTGAAGAACAATCAGCTATCAGTTTTTACGAAAATATGTGACAATCCAATATATATACGCGAAAATCAAATAATCTGTCGAATATTTGAGGCAGCGCAGAGCTTTTTGGCTGGCGCCATCTTTTGGCTTTGTGCCGCAACAGTGCTGTAAAAAAGCAACTGGCAGGAAAAAGGAACAAGAAAGAAAAAATTCCGCCAAACGACGCAAAGTTCCGCCTTGGCCAACGTCTTGGACTTGGTGCTCCAAGAAACGTCAAGCCGGGTCGAGAATCTAGGTGAAAGGGGGTGAATGTCTAAGTTAAAAGTAATGCGCAGACTCGCAGCTACACACACACACACCCACACGCACACAAGTACACAAACACCCATGCACAGCGGGGCAACCCTCAAGTATATCGAAGGAATTTTTTTGCTGCTCATCTAGAAAAGTTAAGAAAACTTTGCAAGCTTTTCGCAGCGACTGCTTATGAAAATCGTGGCGTTTATAATTTTTTTTTTTGTTCTCTGTATTTTTTGCTCTTGGCTCATTTTATATGGGAGCAACAGGCGCCGATAGATGGCGCCAGGCGTGCAGTGAGCGCATCGAAAAGTGCAACGAGCCACAAATGTTTGCTAATAAATAAACATGCGTAATGAAAACTAATGAATAATGTAATCATTTTCCATTTTCTAATTTTGATATTTTAATTAAAATGATTTGCAACTCGTAAAAACCGCAAAACGATTTCAAATCATTCTGCCCGGGTCCCCAAAATGTATTCAAATCATATCACAAATGTATACACACACACACACACCAACACACACACCAACACACACACGCACACGCACACGTACACTTGTGCATTGTTTTTGCCATTTTGTTTTAAAATGATCGCATTTATTTTGCAATTGCCAAAAATCAAAATCATTTTTGGTGCCATAGTCGCGGCTGCAGCTGCCAAAAACATGGACAGCAGCAACAACAACAATATGTGTTTTACCGTAATTGTGTGTGTGTGTGTGTGTGTGTGTGTGTGTGTGTGTGAGGGGAGGGGGCTGGGTTAACCTTTTGTGCGGTAAGCACAACGAGTTTCGCTTTTTGTGCGCTTCGCTGGAGTGGTCAGAGCTTTGAATGTTTAACTGTTTGATTGCTTGCAGCCGAAAATAATAGAAATATGTTTAATATAATGAATATAATAATAATGCATGCAGCGCATTTTATTAAATATGAAATATGATTTTTGCCCCCAATTGAAATATAAACATGCACAACCATCGACACACCGACTTGCAAATACCCTTTTGGCAAGATAATATTTTTTTTTTATTTAAGACGAACATTTTATTTTCGATTATCAATTTAATTCGGATTAGCTTCAAAATAAAATAATAAGTAAAATTTAATGAAATATTAAAAAAAAAAAAAAACAATAATATGCAATTGTGAGCTGAGGAAAACCTTAATAGGTCTACTATATAGAGGTACGATTCGACTGAAATAGATATACTTCACCCTTAAAGAGAACTACGAACTTATTTTAGGTTTAAGAATGTGAGCTTTGGAGAATAATCTTTAAAACAATATGCAAAGCCTGTATTTATTATTGAGAATTGCATAGAAGAGCGCTATTAAAAAAAATGTTTTAAATACAAATTCGTACACTCAAAACTAATTCCAATTTTATTAGCATATTGCATGTTTTGACTTATCTGAACTGAACAAATTCCCATTTTCTCTCAACTAATCTTTCTATAGCTAATGTCCATCTATAATTATGATAGCTTTAATACTAATGGATAGATAAAACTACCATCCACATAAAAACCTTCCTTTGGGAGTAAAATGTATTTTATATATATATATATATATATATATAATATATACAAATACAAACATAAGCACTGAATATATGACTAGGTTTATATGTATTTACGTCTGTGTGACCATTTGCACGCTAGCTTTGTCTTATGATAAGTCAGTTTGACAGTTACATTACAAAATTACATAAAAATACGGAATAACTTACGTATGAATTTATGGGATTAAGTGCGTGTGTGTGTGCGAGTATAAATGTATGTATGATGTGGCATTTGTAGCAATTCGGATTAAAAGCAAAGTTTATAAATCAATTATAGTCTATTATATATTATACATATGGCAATTTGTATATTTTTATTGTGGACAAGAGCTTGAAATTGTTGTTAAAACCTACTTTAACACAGCTTTACCTTTAATCAGAATATCAGTCTGTACATATGTATATATATATATATTTATATATATATGTATAAATATTTATATATTTATCTGGTTGGTTAGTCTGGACTAAAGTCGAACGTGTACTGTCTCCGATTTTCTGGGTAGTCTGTCTCCAGCCTCCTGCCAACCTGCAGCTGTGCAAATGCAATCAATTTAGTAGCAAATTGCATAATTCGACTTCAATATAAATTTTCGTCCGCTGCACCTAACTAAAACTTTCCCAAATTGTCCCCTCTATGTGTGTGTGTGTGAGTGTGTTATGTGTGCTGTGTATTCATGTGTATGAATTTCTGCATGTATTCGTGCATTAGAATTAATTAGATTCGAGGGAGTAATTCCAGCGACAACCGCACGAATTAATTGATTCAAATCAATATTCGGCATTTCGGGCCATGCTCGAAAAACTAACTAAAAACCGAACCACCAGCCCTCAAAATAAGGTGACACCCAGTCCACTGCACATGCGGCTGGCAACGCCTCCATATATCCATTGCCCAAACACACGCTCACTCACACTCACACTCACATTCACATCTACATCTACATCATCCGCATCCGCATCACCAGGAGCAACGCCGTGGCGGCCAACTAACAAACCATATTGAAAACGTGCTCCAATCGTTGTGCGTTCAGTTTGATTTGTCTGACAGTTCTCTCCACTTGCCCCACCCCCAATCCATCTCATCCCGGAGTACTCCGGCCCATCTATTTGGCTAGCCCAAAAGTTGCAATGCCAACACTAAACACAAATGTGGCCGATGATTGCTTGTCGACTGGTCGGCTGGTTGTCGAGGGGTTCTGATCATCAGGGACGGGGGCTGGGGTGATAAGCAGGACCTGGATAAACAGGACTTGTGCAAATAGAATACATATAAATAAGTGAAATCGTAAATGGTGGTCAGTCAAGCCTTCGAGGTGGCGAACTAACATACTTCAAATAGGTGAAAAATATCTTCACTATACTTAAGCAATAGTTTAGTTAAGAAAAAAAAAACATAAAAACTTTAGTTTTAAAATAGGTCGGAGTTTATTTAAAATGGATGCTGAAGATGTTGTTGAAGAAAAGAAAACTTCAGACCTGATTGACAAATGTGGTGGTTTTTTTTTACAATTTAGTATGTTAGTGTGTGTGACACATGAAAAGGAGACAAAAATTAAAATCGTAGATCGCACACATAGAGTTAAATAAAAAATGTAAAATTCCGATTGTTTACCTGCTTAAGTTAATCATATATATATTTTACGTGGATTTAAATGTTGCATTATTATGATTTGCATTTTCTTGCAATGATAGTTCTATATATATTGTAGTTATATTTTTTTACCCGTACCCTTAAAGAATAATGTTTTTTTCTATAAGGGTTTTGTGAGCATGTATGTAACAGGCACAAGAAGGCGTGGCCGATCCCATGTATATATATTCTTGATCAGCATCAGCAGCCAAGTTCATTGAGCTCTTAAATAGGACTCGGGGCTTAGGACATCTCCTAGTCGAGCACACTCGACTAAAATACATGTTGAAATTATAAGTTCCTTGAATATTTTTTATCTTAGGCTTAGATTTTCTTTAATGGGTTGAACAGGATTGAAAATGTTGGATTATGTTATCCCATAGGAGAAGCGATAGAACTTCTCTTTATTGTACAAATTTAAGTCATATATTATACTTACGTGAGATTCTCATTAAGATTCTATGCTACGTGTGTTCTCCACCTTCCTCTCCTTTCACTCAATTATGTATGTTAATATTTAACAAAAAATGCAGTTCATTAGCAAGATGGAATTCCCAAGAGCAAAACAAGAAAGGAAAACAGTAATAGGGAAGCACAAAGTAAGGCAGCACAAAAATTAATATTTAATGCGGAAACAAAAAAATAGAGCATTAGAAAAATGTTTTTAGAAATACAAAGAAAAAAAAAACAACAAAAAGAAGAATCTTAAAATAAGAAATAAGTGAAGAAATTTTGTAATAGAATAAAAATATGTAGATTGAAAGGTGAAAAATAATAATTAATAGGCAATGGTTAAAAATCCAATTTCTAACTTTTTAACTATTGCCTAGAGAGATTCCAAATATTCTCAAATATTGAATTGCGATCATTGGAAAAGTTCATTTAATCTATGGAAGCCTGGCTTAAATAAGAATAAGCCCAATCTAGACTAAAAGTTGGAGCTTTTCTTGGGCATAGTTCGGATCGTATTTTGACATTCGATTTTACAATATGCCGACCAAGGATCCAATACTCAATACTCAATACCCAATAAAAGTGGCAGAGAAGCTGCTGCAAATAATACGCAGAGAAATGTAACTTTGAGCTCATTTATCCTTTCATTTGGCGAACGGTTAACCGTAAACCATGTGAACTGCGACCTGCGACCTGCGACCTGCGACCTGCGACCTGCGACCTGCGACCTGCGACCTACGACCTGCGATGTGCGATTGCGATTGCCACCGGGGCGGCTATCAAAGCGCGAATGCCAAAAATGCAACGCCAACCAAACGGAAATGTAGAAAAACAATGAAAACCGCAGCAAAGAATGTTTTCATACCTTTTATCCAGCCTCATCCTGTGCGTGTGCATGTGTGCATGTGTGTGTGTGTGTGTGTGTGCGTGCATATGTATGTGGCGGGGTGCAAATATGTAGCAGCCGTTAAATATTTGCGCGTTGCGAGTAACGGCAACAGATTTCCAAATGCAGAAACGAGAGAGAGCCGCCGCATAATTTGCGCCGACCAAAATCTCTGCAATATTTTGCTGGCCATTCACCTGCATCTCTGCATCTGAGTCCATTTGGCCAGTTGGCCATTTGGCTATTTGGCCATTTGGCCATTCGGGAGCCATTCTCCACCATTTGTTTTTTTCCTCATTTGCATTGTTAACCTTGTTGTTGTTGTTGTTGTTGTTATGCTTGTTTTGTACTTTATTTTTTGGCTTGTTGTTGCTTTTCGTTTGTGGGCTTACAAGAATTTCCATGTATTTGTTCTACACTCTTGTTCGAGGTATCAGAATGTGCAACGCATGGATGCAACATAAGCATAGATATATAAAATTCTTGATCAGTATGAAAATCAGCCACTGTAAGGCCGTACTTTCCGTCTCTCAGTATTGAAGCTATTAATGATTTGCTTTGATTAGTCCGTCTGCTTCTTAGCTGCAGATTGGAATTGTTGGGATTGAGATTATGATATAGCATATAGAGGACTTCTAACCTCTTGAAAAGCTCAACATTAATTCGCTTACTTAAGATTTTAACTTTTATGTTAGCCACATTTGATTAACTTTGGATTTTAGCATCATAAATCTATCATTTGAAAGATTTGTTAGTTGTATGAGAATCATTTTTCTAGATCTCAAATTATTATTTTACGAATGTATCTTGATTGTTATTTACTCTGTTTTAATAGTAAATATTCTTATTTATTGCAACAGAAAATTGATATAATAATTAAAAATAATAAGAAAAGAAACTGTTAAGTTTTTGCATTAGGTGACTTTTGTATATAATTTATAATTGATATAAGTCTTCTTCCCTTAACTAAATTATCTAGTATATTATAACTGCTTGTATATTATGTAAATTAATAAAAACAAGTGTTTGAAGAAGAGCATCGGATATTCGGTTAGTTAATGATGGCGCTTCTTGCTCGTAACTTTTTCATTTTTGTCAGTACAGTTCGACTGCGTCAATGAAGCGAGCTAAAGGCTCAAAGGGATTGGGAGGGGGCGGGGGTGTGGTTTAAGTCAGTGAGGGGGTGAGATGCATAAGCAAGTTAAATATATTAGCACATAATTAAAAAGTTTGTTTTCCTGCTGTCAAGGCGGTGGTGGAGGGCGAGGTCGGGGCGGAGGGGAAGGTTGTCTCCGGAATTTGTTGGAGGTGTTGCTAATTAAGCGTGCGCTCAATTTCTGGCGCCAAGGAGCACCGGAGTCACTCGGGAGCTGCCATGTGAGTGGCTTTAATTGGTATCATAATAAAATGTATGCACACCCACACACACGCACTCGCACTCGCACACGCACACGCACACACATGCTCATCACTTGCATAATTGAGACACAGCACCTCAGCTAATGAAGCGACTCGAAAAGATGATTGTCAAGTTCTTGAGGGTTGTTCCACCAAGTTCTTGGCAGCCCCATTTATATACAATATGGATGAATTTATATATACATATACGTATATACATACGTCTTAAGCTGTGTGCTGATTAGCATACTTGTTCTTCGTCACATAATCATTTATTTTTATTTCTGATTCAATTTAATGAAAATTTATTTTTTCGTCCTTAGTGTAACTCGTTAAGCGCACCTCGCTGGTTTTACATAATGTTTCAAAAGCCTCTCGGCTCAGCTTTATCGCCTTAATTTAGGCGAAGGAAAATGAATGGCTCAGACAATTGGCTGATATACGTGCAAATACTCTACTTAAGGTGCTAAGCAACTCTTTTGATCTCCCTGCAATTTTATTTCAAAGGAAATAATGATGGCCTTATGCATCCTTTCTATTATAGAACGAATAGATAAAATGATAAAGAATAATAAAAAGAAATAATAATAGTCAAAATAATAATAATAATAATAATAATAATAATAATAAATTTTATAATAATAATATTAATAATAATAATAATTATAGTATTAATAGTAATAATAAAAATAAAAGTAATAATGTTAATAATAATAATAATAATAATAATAAAAATAAAAATAATAATGTTAATAATAGTAATAATAATAATAATAATAATAATAATAATAATAATAATAAAAATAAAAATAATAATGTTAATAATAATAATAATAATAATAAAAATAATAATAATAATAATAATAATAATAATAATAAAAATAAAAATAATAACGTTAATAATAATAATAATAATAATACTAATACTAATACTAATAATAATAATCATAAAACCAATACAAATATTACTCTTGAGTTTAAAATTTGAATACAGATATGACTTATAATAGATCATAATAATATTATTTTTATATATACATATGTATATTCATATACATACTTTGAACTTCCCACTGAATGTCATCAAGGATATGTTTTAGAAAAAACAGTTATTCGGCTCCGCCTGGTTTAAGCTTGGTCGTTCCGTCTGTCAGTCTCTCAATCAGTCAATGCGGCTGCCAAGAGACTTTTTGTTGCCCATATAGAAAGAGTTAATATGCAAGGCACGATGGAGAAAGGCAGATAGCATAGAGGAGGGGTAGAGAGGGGGATAGAGCAGTCAAGGGGGCGAGGATGCGTATTACTCTTCTGTTTGCCTGGGGACTCGCAGACAGCATCTCAAGTGGTTTCGCAGTCTCCATCCATTTAGTTACTCTTAAGTATATTCTTAACCTATGCATGTGTTCATGTGTGTGTGTGTGTGTGTCTCGGTGTTTGTTTGAAATTTTATCAAGCGAGCCAAGTAATGGGTAACATTTTTAATTATTCAACCCCACATAAACACACACTCACCCACACACCTACACACACACTCACACCCATTGCAAGCACTCGGGGAAGTAAGAAATTGTGCTACTGCATACTTTGGGGCGTCGCCTGACTGCTAATTTGCTATGCAAACCATCTTTAGAATTCTTATAAGTAGGCACAAATGAAATAATTAAAAGCTGCACCAGACGCAAATAAAGTAAGATCTGAAATCTGAAGCATGGCCAAAATCGAATCTCCTCTCTGAACATTTTCTGCATCGAATTCCCATTCAGCTTCCACTCAGAGAGAGAGAGAGAGCCAACTAACCTATTGTGGTTACGGCTTGATATTCGATATCCGTTACAATTTTCCATTTCCAGTCATCTGTATAGCGACGCCCACTTCCGCTGGCGTCGCTTGCTTCTTGTCCGCTGCCTTTTAAGGGAGCCCGAGTTGGAGGCAGGAGTCGGACATAAGCGAAAGCGCGTATCCCCTAAGTCGCTGTCTGGTCCGTCGTCCTTGTCCTGGCTGCTGGTTTCTGGCTGCTGGATGCTGGCTGCTGGATGCTGGCTGCTGGCTGCAGGTTTGCAGCTTAATTGGATGCCACAATGTGAAATAAATTGAGCGGAAAATTACGAAGCCCGCCAATCTAAACCGCAGCTAGCTGCTGCTCACCCCCTCCTCCATATCATTCTACCTTTGCCAATTGTCCCGATTGTGTCGTAAAAAGTGGCAAGTAATTTGTATTGCATACCTTTTGCTCCCCGGCAAGGATTTTCCATTTCTCGTAAAACTAAATAATGTTCCTTTGATTCATCTGTTCCAGACCAAAACCAACGATTTAACTTTTTTACTTTTTTAATTTAAGCCACAGCTTTAAAGACTTTTCTTTACAGTCGGACTTTATTCATCAATGGGAACTGGAGAGGAAGCTGTTGAAGGACTTAAGATTATCTAAATAAAGAAAGAGTTGATTGTCATGGGGTATATAAAGTTCTCCGTGAATACTTGATCCATCAATCAGTCAGTGAAAACCCTCTTCATATAAATTACTTCAAAAATTTTAACTGAACTGTAAGAAATATAAATGCAAATTCAATGACCCAGAAAATTAAAAGTTTCAAATTGTTTTTAATTTCCATAATGATTTTATTAATGTATTTCTTTAATTAAATTGTTCTGATCCTCTTTTAATTTGTGTGTTTACTTTGTTTTTTTTTTTTTTTTTTATAGGTTTGCAATCTTTTGTCTGAAATCGAATTTTGCATTACATATATTTCCCGTTATTACATCGAAATATTATCCCACAAAATTGTTATTTATATATATAAATATATATATATATATATATATTTAAAGTTATGTATGCAAATGCAAAATTCAAGATCTTCAAACGGATTTTACTTGATTCTTCTATTTATACACAAAGATTCTTTTTTTTCATGTTTTTATTTCTATTTTTATGTTTCTTTTTATTTAGGTATACATCAATTATACTTTAAGATCAGCATTTAATATTATATTATTCAATTTTTAACTTTGATTTAAAAAAAAATGTGCTACTGGACATTTGCAAATAAGTAGATCTCTAAAACTAATTCCACTTTTTGTGGTTATGCGGCGAATGTGTTTTATTTCTTTCTTTTGTTTTTTTTTTTTTGACAGCTTTTTAAGATCTTGAAGATCGCGATACTGTTTGCCTTTGAGAGTGTGTGTGTGTATGTGTGTGTGTGAGTGTTTGTGTGTGTGTGTGTGTGTGTGTGTGAGTGTTTGTGTGTGTGTGTGTGTGTGTGTGAACTCCATTTAATGCTGTGCTGCAGCATATCGTGTTCAAATCTCCTCCAAGCTGAAGAACTCTTTGATAAACATAAGTATACTAGACCTTTCCTAAGACCGTCGACACTTTTCATTATCGAAACTTGAGCTCTCAAATTTTCGTTAATTATGCTGCCATTTACTTAGTTGGTAAGGTTTTATGTACTAGACAAAAAAAAATGTATGTTATTACAGTTATTTATAAGTGTTTGGTTTTTGCATCGAGTGGAGCATAAGTATCCCTTTTATATATATATTACGTATACATGTATTAAATAGTATTTAGATTACATTGCACAGATTTATACACACTTAAAGTACATACACGCATATCAAAGCACATGAAAACAGTAAACAAATTCACGAACATGGATTACGGCTTAGGAACTCATATACAACGGCTCTTCGCATCTTCGAACTCTTCCAACTCGACTGTATTTCACTTCTTCTCAAAATCCCATCTATAAATTTACAACTGTCAATCCGAATAAAATAAATAACAAAACAAAGAAAAAACAAAAAAAAATTGATTAAAATGAACTTCAAAGTGAAGAGGTCCTATATCATAAACATTGAGAACTACGAGAAAAATTGTCATCGTTCCTATAAGATAGTTTTGCTTCAAATTCGCTTTGCTTACGAATCTAGAATTCGTAGTGTTGGGTAAATTTGCCCGGTTTTTTGCTTGGTTCTATGACTATCTTGCGTATTTGTATCGGCCGGACATTCCGCGGGGGCTTCGATTAACCCCTCTGCCGCCTTATATGTAGTTACATCTGAGAGCTACAGGCGAGCTGTTAAAAATATCTAAAGATCTATTGCAAACGTTCTCAGCTTCTTAATTCCTCAACGATTTCGCCAGCATTTCAAAGTGTTTTTTTTTTTTGTTTTATTTTTGTTTTTGTAGTGGCGAAATTAAGGCGAAATCGTTGCGAAACAAAGGCGAAAGCGATACTGAAAACTTTTCTGCACCATCCATTTGCTAGTTGAGTTATTTTTTATGTTTCCATGCTTAACATTTGACTATACTGCTACGATATACACACGTAAAGTAGTTTTTCTTTTATAGTTTTTTATTTACTTTTGAGCTTTGATCGCTCAAAGAAATTCAACTAAAGGTTCTTTCTTATCATTGGCATACAGACACATAAAATAAAAAAAAAAAAAAAAAAATATATAGTATATACAAAAATGTACACTCAGTAACCCACGCCCCCGCACCCATTGCCACTCCCACTCCCATTTCCATTCCCATTCCCATTCCCATGCCCATGCCCATGCCCATGCCCATGCCCACTTCTTTGGCCCGCCCCACCCAAGTCCCCGCCCAAATCCCGATGCCCGATCCCAGTAGCATTGCCTTGCAGTTGCTCGTGCTGCTTCTCCGCCGGTCGCCCCTCGTCGTGCTCGTGGCACTAAAGAACAGCGGATCCGCACCACAGAACCTGACCTCAATATGGCCTCCAGACGCTGCCCCCGTTGTCAGTTGGGTTGTGGTGGCCGCGATGGGCAGCGAGCGCGGCCACCTGACGATTTGTGTTCCCATCCTCGATGTTCCTCACCGACGCGCCGCAGTTGCCGATCAGCGTCAGATCCCCCGGATGCGCCACGCCTCCGCCGGTCATGATGTTGTGCTGCTGCCTCACGCCCACATTGCTGATGTGATCCATTACGCTCTGCAGCTCGCCGTGCACGGACGAGTTGGGCGACGCGTGCGCCGGCAGAGTGTGCGAGTGGAAGCCGTGCGCCGACTGATTGGCGGCGGTGTACAGCTGCGAGTAGAGCAGGCTGGCCGGGAGCACCGGATACAGAGATCCGTTGCAGCCGGCTGCCGTGGCTCCGGCTCCGCTGCCATGCCCGCCGCCCACGCCGACACCCACTCCTCCGCCGTAGGCCGAGGCAGAGGCGTGCTGCGCCTGGTTGACAATGCCCGGAAAGTTTTGATTGGAGCCCAGCATGGCGGGATTGCCAGCGCCGGCCGAAGCACCCGCGGAGCCGCCGCTGCCAGCGCCAGCAGCACTCGCGGCCCCATTGGTGGCACCGCCATTGCTGGCACCGGCGCCACTGCCGCTGCCCAGATTGGGCGTATTGGTGGAGAGCAGATCCTCCTGCACCGGCGACTCGGCCTGCGAGCTGTCGCTCAGGCTGCGCGGCCCATTCTGGCTGGAATGCACATTGTACTCGTTGCTGGTATTGGTGTGATATCGTGGCACCAGTATCGAGTTGGCCCCACCCCCGCCGCCACCGCCCGCTGCACTCCCAGCGGTGGCGCCGCTGCCAGCGCTCGCCCCGTTCACCGTCGACGTGATCGATGTCTGTCCAGTGGCTCCCAGCAAGCTGTGATGCGACATCTGCCCGCTGGTGGATCCCACCAGGCTGCTCAGATGCTGATCCAAGTCGCTGGCTGTCGAGTCCGGCAGCACTGCGCCAGAGAAACGAGATGCATAAAAGAATGGGAGTTATAAGAAAGATTCTTGACTCTCTACGACATATTCTATATATTCCATTTCGAAGAGACTTTGGTATAGATTTTATTTCTCAGCCTATAAATAGAAATTTATCTAGCTAGCTAAGATTTTTGGTTTAAATATAAAACATAATAATATAAATATAATGAATGCTTAAAGTCCCCAGAATTCGCTTAATATATACAAAAAAATATATCTATTTATTTATTTTATAATCTAATTCAATTAATTTATATGCTTATCGTTATCTCTACTAATATCCCGTATTTCCGTTTTCTTATCGTATCTAGAATACATAAGATTGAAGCCTGCTTAAGGACTATTAAATAAAAAGCATAAATCTCTATAAAATTCTTATACAATTAACCTATATCCATATTCTTATCATAATTTCAATATTTTTTAATGAGGAATATAGACATGAAAAGAGAAAGCATTTCAATAAATCTAAATAAAAAAAATAAATCTCTATAAAATTCTAATACAATTAGAATAGAAGACTTCTGTAAGACTAAGACTAAGAATAGATGTCACATACACTCGTATATATTTTATGCAGTTAACCTATATGCTAGTGATCGATAAATATCGATTGCCAATAAACTTACTTGGCACACAGTCGCGATTGGTGGCGCCGCCAAAGTCCTGGTTATTGCTCTGATCATTGGAGGAGCAGGTGAAGCCCAACGCCGGGTTGTTGAACTGCGCCGAAGTGGGCGTGGTGCAGGAGGAGAGTCCGCTGCTAGCCAAGTAGGGTGAGTAGGCGGACGCTGCTGATCCGTAGCCCCAATGCGTGTTGCTGGCACCTAAACCAAATTGGGACATATCTTTGTTGTTGGTATCGTTTTCGTTTTCGTTTTTGATTTTGATTTTGTATTTTGTATTTTGTATTGTTATTGTTATTGTTTTTTTTTTTGGTTTTGGTTTATGTTTTCAATATATGTTTCAGTTAGATTTTATGTGTGAGCGAGATGAGGAAAAAACAAACAAAGAGAAGAACGTGATAAAAACTAGAAAGCGCAGCAGATGATTTATACGGCGTGTGGTGAGCGGAACTCAAAAGAAAAAAAAGCGTAAAACCAAATCGAATGCGAACAAAAGAAATCCGAATGCAACAAAGTACTTCGAAACGAATCGTCACGCAAGTCACGCAAAATATGTCTTTTACGTTACACAACACTGCCCACAATTATCGTCAATAAGTGCAACCCCCAGCAGCTAACCCGCTCGGCCGTGTTACGCGTCTACGGCTCCCAAATTTATGGCACATGTGGGCCGCTAATTGCAGCTCCATCATGGCCATTATGCGGGACTTCGGCTGGAGCTGTGCATAAAAATTACAAACGTATCTGGACGAGCCGCCAAAATGGTTTCAATGTAAACACTGGAGCTGGGGCTGGGGCTGGACCAACCCGAAAATGGCAATGTTAGGCGCCGTCGTAGGGCTGGATGGGGTTTCCGATAAAGTACCGACCACGTTGCGGGTCCAGACTCATGCACAGATAATTAGGCTTAATTAATAGCCCATTCGGAAATTATTAATTAGTTTTTATAGGCGACGGGCGCATTTTCGTATCCGGATATTGATTTTGTGGTGGCTTTATTAATGCTATTGGCTTAAATGCTTCTACCTCCATTAATTACGTTGCTTTTTGTGTACATTTTGTTGTTGCTGCCTTTATTTCATTTTTTTGTTTCTTTTTTTTTTTGGTTTTGTTTTTGTTTTTGTTGGCATTTCGGTCTGGTGTCTGATGTTTGTTGTCACACAGATTGACTTTCTCTGCGCATATTTTGTAACTGAATTATTAACAAGCCAACAGGGTTTATAAACGTTCGCAAAGCAAATCCAATTGTGGCAATTTTACCCACTGTGCCGATTGCCAAACAAAATTAATGCCAGCAACAATTTTAAGATATTTTGCATTTTATTCTTTTTGATACATTTCTTTTACTATGTTAATAATTCGATTTATTTTTTATGTTTTTCTTCTTTTTTGTACTAATCATTTAAATTGTTTTTATTTTTATCGTTTGTCGTAAGGCAAATAAATAACGCTTTAACTTTTTTTGAATTTTTGAAAAATTGATTCGGTATTTCTTTTACTTTTCAGACTCCAAAATAAAGGATATTATTGCTGTTGAAATAATCAAAGCATAACAAAATTCTTGTGTCTGATTTTTTATTCTGGAATTACGCACAAATGAATAACATATCTTTATATAAATAATATAAGAGAAATATATTTTAAATATTTGAAAAATTCTCATCAATATGAATAGCTAAATATGTGAAGATTAACTGTGCTCTTTAGCACTGAGCTGTTAAGCTCTTAAAATTTCCATTTAACTAGATTTTTACTTGTTAGGGTTATCTTTTTCAGTTTCATTGGATTCGTTGAGTGGAGCTTACTTGATGTTTATTATATATATGTTGTTATTTCATTTTTTGCGAAATTAATAAAATATATACCAGTAATTAAGTCAAGCAGCGACTGTCAATAAAATTTGTTAATAAATAATTCAGGTTATTTTGCTTTTTGCACATTCACAATTAAATTATGGGTAATCAGTAACAACAGACGCTTTCAGTAATCATTATTTACACACACACACATACATACAGTGGGTCTATATATTTTCATATATATAGATGAATATTGTAAGTGTGTGTGTGTGTGTTTATATACATTCAACATATATATATAAATGAGAGAGAACCCTAGATTGCAATGTCAGGCTGTAAATCGCGTAATTTGCATTTTGATTTGTGCGCTAGACATTTGTGGGTTGGGGCTGTGCGGAGGAGGGGAGGAGGGGGAGGTGGGCGATGGTTGGTATTTGGTGGGCGGGGCACAAGTGCAAATTGACAGTTGAATATTTTGTTAGTTGATTGAATTGGTTAAAGTCAAAGCCAGTTAGCGGATTTGTGTTTATTTTTATACTTCCTTCTCAAATTGAAAACAGAGTTAAAATTGTTTAAGTTGCCATCACATTTGATTAACCATTGATTAAGCTGGCTTTGTAGCTGTAAATCAATTAATTCAAAATTTAAATGGTAACATCAAATATAATTTAAATGCATTTTGAAACGTATTATTAAATTAATTCACCTATAACGCACACAGAGCAATTAAAACCAACTTGGCCACAATTAAAATTATTGATTTATAACCCTCACCTATGCAATTCGACACTTTGACTAGCAAATCGAACAAACTGTTCAAACATATACAGAAAATACATGACGAATCATGATTTAAGCCATAAAAAACAAATTGGCTCGAACTGTTGACCGAAACACAGACAATAAACAAGGGTGTAAAACAGTTTTCTGGATGAATGTGACAAACGTAATTTGGATCTTTATTTTCTCTAATAAACAAATCGCATTTAAGTGTTCCTTTTATTATCATCAGTCAGTCAGTCAATCAGACAATCAGTCAATCACATCGAATAATCTCTTTTATGCTTATGCGATAACTTAAAATAATATTTTAATTTTCAATTTAAATCCTATTTTTTATGAGAATCGTCATGTATGCCCTTTAACTCACCGCACAACAACAACAATGTAAAATGGCGACAAACACCCACACACACACAACCCCTTACACATACACGAGCGCTGGGATAAATAACACACGCGATACAAATTTTTTGACGGCTGCGTTTTTTGTGCCGTTTGTCGATTGTCATTGTTGCTGTTGTTGCATTTGACCAACGCTTATTTGTTTGTTAAACTTTGGTTAAATAAAGTGGCCAACACCGCCATAACAAAAACATTCGCAACCATTTAGGCCAATGTTAATACCCTGTTACTTGAGGCAAAGAGGAGTTTGTCACAAATCAACAACTTTCAGGATATTAAAAGAAGATTTTTCACAATTTATCTCGCTTTAAAGACTTAACAGTAATATCGACACTTTGATAGGGATTTACTTTTGATAGGGAACTAATGAATGAGAGCAGAGTATTGGATAGTCGGTTGGACGCGCTGTTGGAACTCTCAATTTGGATGCCTACTTTTTGGCGCCCGCAAAGCTTCAATTTAAAAAATATATAAATATTTATTATTGAGCGCCTAATTAATGCAGTCGCTTAAAGCGACTGTAAAATTGATGTCAAGATTTATTTTATTATTTATTGTTTAATAGCGCACATGTAGTTTGTTTTTGCATTCCATTTAATTGTATAGATTTAATTATTGCTCCATTTTTTTTATTGGGTTTGCGCGGCCGCAGCTTCAAACCTGACATTGTATTTTTGTTATTGTTTGCATTTTTTAAGCCTGCCCCTAATCGATTCGTTTGATTTTGTGCGGTTGCATTGGGGCACACCACACAGCCCACAAAGTATCACCACCCCCCAACCCCAACCCCCACCCCAACCCCTGTCGATTGGAGTACGTGTGTTGCATGCGGTTTTTGGATACACAGTTACTCAAGTGGCAAACGAAAAGCCGAAAATCAGAAAAATGTTTCACGTCTTACATAAATTGAATAAATTACATAAATGTATGAATTGGATAAAATAAAGAAACGGGTTTCAAGGTTAACTGATACTCACTCTGGCAGTTGCCAATTGGCGGCATGCGGAAGCCGGAGAGGGGATCCGTCGAGAAGTGGAACGGTCGCTGGCCAAATGCAAAGTGAAATTGTTGTTGTTGCCCTAAAAGGGATAACACTAAGTTTTTTTTTGAGTTTTAATTATCTGTCCTTAACTAAATGTTTTTTGGTGCTTATGTTTATGTGTTGCATTTCATTTAGTAGTGTTCAAAGTAAAATATTTGATTTTTGATATTTGTTAAAGAAATTTTTAATTGCATTTTGTTTATTTTTTTAATTAATGTTAATTAATAATTTTTCATATAAATTGTCAAGAATAAAAAAAGAAAAAAACAATTTCCACACCCTTTAACTTTTTTGCAATTTATTTCTCTTAAGTTGTGTTCTGTTATAAATGCATATATAAAATCGGTAAACCCTCATCCTAATTCTGTCATAAATGTTACATATGTACATATATATATTCAAAAAAGCACCAAAACTTTTGTTAAATAAATTTGTGCTATTTGTCTATCGTATTTCTTTGCTTTAACTTTATCATAGGTGACTTTCTCTAAACGTTCCCAAAAAATCGTTTCGAATCGGACAAATATATTTTATATCCCCATTGGGCATACATTCATTAAAAAAAAAACGTTCCTATAAAAGTTCTTCAGAGTAAATCAAAGTACTTGAAATCCTTGTCAAATTTTGTTAGGTTAAGGTTAATGTTATCAGTGGACACACACTCCTATTTTGTATTGTTCTATTACTCTCTCTCTCTCTCTCTCTCTCTCTTTCTCTCACTGACTGTGTTTTTCTCACTCCTCCATTAGGTCTCTCAGTCCTCCCTTAGGTATTACAGCTTAAAGTTGTCTCTGATTATACTTTTGCCACTCTACGACAGATTGTATTCATTATAAAATAATAACCTTTTGTCTGACGTCGGCCTAAGCCCAACTGTCATTTGTGTGTGTGTGTGTGTGTGTGTGTGTATGTGTGTGCTTATACCGCAGAACATTGTGCTTTCCATTTTTGGGACTGGAGTCTAAAGTGTTGCCAGACGGCAGCTGAAGATATAAATCATGCCATGGATTGAATTGTTGCTCTCAGCCTCAACAGATTTCACAGGCAACAATGACAACAACAACAGCAACAACAGCAGCAGAAACAGTAGCAACTATAACTCCTGCAACTGTTGTTCGTCTAGAGCTGAGTCTGAGCTGCATTTTCTTAACATATGCAAAGTAAAATATTTGCATGCTTATAAATATGCATTTGGCAGATGCTTAACTTCGAGTCGACAGCACTTACCGAATACTCTGTAATTTTGTAAACTTAAACAGTAATGAATACCGTTGTGACTAACAGATACTCTCCTTTCTCATACTCAACTTCTGACTTGCCTAAAGAAAGGTCTGTAAATGGCTTTTAGAAATATTTTCTATTTTCTCTTATTAAGAACAAAAAAGTATGCTTAATGTGCAATATTTGTTTTTTCGGAGTATCTATAAAATACTTGGGAAATATCTAGATCGCTCACACATTTTATGCTGGAGTGTACAAAATCGGAGTAAGATTTACTAGAGTTATTCTTCTTAGGATTAATTCAAATATTGGATTTCAGACGAAATACTAATTTTCTAATTTTAAAAATGCATTCGGTATACCCTAGTTCAAAAAATCCATATTGTTACAGGGTATACAATAGGAAGGAATCAGTGCTTCTGTGTGTGTGTGTGTGTGTGTGTGCGTGTCTGTGTGTTAAGGCTTAAATAAAGTCTTATTCATGGCAAATTGTTACATTTGTCTGCAGCTCTTTGTTGGTATAATGTGTGCATGATCTTGGCCATGGGCCACGCCCTATGGGACATGGCCTTCCGGCTATTGGGAAGTAGATATACTTACTGGTTTTGGAGCGCGGTTCGCGAGGCCCATCGACGGTTACTTTGATCGCCTTGTTGTAGGTGGCTATATGGGGTGGATTCGTTGACACGGTGATGGTTAATGTGAAGCTCTTGCCTGGAACGAGGCCAAACACACAAAAAAAAAAAAAAAAAACAAAGTAGAGGAAAACTGAAGTTAACAAATTTATGACTCGCAGTTTAGTGAATGTATTCCTAACACGCATATTCCTAATGCCACATTTATGTCACCCTAAACACGGATCTATTGTCACATCGTTAAAATCAATGCGATTTGTTTACTGCAACAAAATAATATGAATCAGCTAGTTGTCATTTCGGCTAACAGACTATAAAGGCCAGGTCCGAGAGGCAAATGTGGTTTCTGGTGCTTAACCTTAAAGCCACCTTAACGGGCCTTTGGCTGTATGACAACTGTTAAAAGAAATCTTTCCATTTCCAAATAAACAACTGTTTTATCTTTTATTATACATTTTTCACTAGTTTTACTTATTCTATTTTAAATATAGATCAAGCCAAAGCAACTTTTAATTTAAGCTGAAAAAAACCTTAACGCTTAAAGCCTTAAGGCCTAGGTAAGTTCTTTTTTATGATCTATAATTCTAATCATAAGTTATCATAACTGATTTTATTTACCGATTTGATCATCTAAAATGTTAAAGTATTTATATTTCTTTTCTTTTGTAATATGTAGTTAAATAGTTATTTGTATGTGACTGTGAAGTTTTTTTTTATAAAGTTATTCGATCTAAAAATTACTTTTAATAACGTTAATGTTTAGGTTTAGGAAGAGAAGCGTGTATCGAATAGTGTCAGCCAGAAAATAAAGATTTTAAAAACACACTTAATAATGTGTCTGAAATCTAAAGTTGGGTGTAAGACATTCTTATAAGGTGTGATTATATTTTGGAGGCAATTCAAATAATTGCATTTCCGATGCTTTCAGCTAGGAAGGAAAGGACAATTTCTGATGTATTTCAAAGATTAGATTTATATATCTATACAGGATATAATGTTCTTGTGCAAATCGACGTAACAGCCAGAAGGAGGCGTGACAGACGATATAAAGTATATATGTAATCTTGATCAACATCAACAGTCGAGTCGATTTAGCTGGAGACTTGAAATTTTATATGTAGGTTCTCGTATGGACGCGCATATCGAGTTTCGATTATCGATAACTCTTTCCACTTTCTGACTATCGATAATACATTTTAGTTTTTCGAGCCTCTTAAGAGCTATATAAATGTATATTCACACTTTGCATACTTCAGATTTTGGATACCTCCGCCTTCTGTCATTTTTGGGGAAAAACTCTTAGGCTCTGTCTAATTTATACTAATTTTGTACACTTATGTGCGGCACTAATCAGGTAATTTAAATTTAAATTTATTAATTATAGATCGTAATCGGGAGCATCTCCTCCAACTCCTCCCGCTTTGTAGAAATTAATTACAATTGAAACTCATTGTCTGCAACACATGACTCACACACACACATGTCGCTTAAGAAGGCAGAGAGGCGTGGCACTTGAGAGCTAAGATTTATTTCATTTGCGCCACACAGTTTTCTTTTAATTAACTTGTTACGCCTCCTGCGGCCCCGCCCAGTACAGCAGAAGTGTCCCAACCATTTGGGTGACTTCTTTTTTGCTATTGTCAAGTGTTGCCAGGCCCACGACGATGCTGCGATTCAATTAAAAGCATTTCACTCAACTCCCACTCGCGGCTAACAACTGCGAGAGCTGCCGCTCCACTTCAGCCGTAACCGTGGAGCCGTGGAGCCGTGGAGCCGTGCAGCCGTTCAGCCTTTTTTGTCTTCTCTTGTCTTGTCTGTCATTGACAACGCGGCGTATGTGCAATGTCTTTAAGGGTTTTGCCTGTTGCCGCCGTTTGCTTTTTAAGTTGACAAACAAAGCGTAAATCATTTCGGCACGCACAACAATAAACCGCACACACACCCACACACACACACACACACACACACACACACACAAACACACACACACACACAGACAAAGAGTGACAAGGAGGCTTACACATGTTGCTGCCACACTCCACTGAGCCCACCGCCGCCTCAATTTCGGTCGTCATCTTCGCCTTGGGGTCGTTCTATTTCTTGCCTCCCACTCGACCCGCTCGTCATTTGCTTCCCCAGAAGTTTGCACAACAGAGCTTATAACTCAATGCCTGGCATAAAAAATGAACTCCGTCTTTTCTCTGTTTGCACTCGCTTCCAGTGGCATTTTGTCTTTGCCTCTACCCATTCCCTTTGTCATTCTCATTCCCTTTTCCCCTCTGCCCGATATACCGTTTGTTCAAGTGTCCTGCTGCCGGAAAATGCTTTTGCACGTTGTCCTCTGACACTTTGTCTTGATTGTCATCAAATAGAGTTCATTGTTGTGCAATTTTTTTTCTGTAGTTCTCCCTTTTTACATTGCATGAAACCAAAATTATTATTGAAGTGATTTATCGATCAAAGAAGTGCAATTGATCGTATTGCTTAGATATTATAAAATCTAAGAATAGTTGAATATATTTCATTGTTAGCATTTAATAGCTTGAAATGTATTTTTTTCAATGGCATTATGTCCACGAACTTAGTTAAAATTTAGAGACTTGTTATATATATATAATTATAAAGATTGATTATCATCTATAGCTAATTAAGTCAAGACTTTGGAGAAGCATCGCAGATGGATCAACAAATGATAGTTTTTCCCCAAGCTTAGCTCTTCTTATTCTCTCCTCTTCACATTCTTTCTTGTAAATACTTCGGCTATAAATGTGTTTGACTTTTGAAGGAGACAGATACAAAGCAATAATATCGAAGCTTAAGTATTTGAAAGATTGCAATTTCGAGCAATCATAGAAACCTCTCAAATTTTTTTCATACAATATTCAAATTGATTAAAATCTTCGTCTAGCCATATTCTCAACCATAGGAAATAAATTACAGACCAAGTTTTAAGCCTGGTTTGAGGTTTGAAGTTGATTTATAGCTGGACAAAATGTTGTTTTTTTTTTTTTTTTTTTTTTTTTATCGAATGCCATAGGCCTCATAAATCAACAAGTATCAAGAAAAAAATTGAGCCTGAGGCCAAAAAGAAAGTCAAAAGGAAAACCAAATAAGCCACAAAATGCGTTTTTATGTTGGCCGACTTACTGGCTGGATTAACAGGCTCAGAAAGCTTTTAAGGACTTAAGGTGCACACAGGTGAGCACAAAGTAAATAGAAATTTTGAAAATGTAAACAATATATGCATGCATGTGTGTGCGTGTGTTAGCAACGACACCAAAGTATGACAAACGGCGCAAATATTTAAACAAAAATATCGAAGTTGTTAGAGATGAGCCAAAATTTAATAGCAAATAATCTGCAAATTGAAAATTTTAAGCCACGAAAACGATTATGTGCCTAAGTGGCTGTTTGTATGCGTGCGTGTGTGTGTGTGTTGTGTGTTGGCGTGTGTGTATGTGTGTGCAAGTGCCATCTTGTGATTTGTGACACAACTTCAAGCAATGACAGACAGCCAAATGTGTTGTGTGTGTGTGTGTGTGTGTGACACCCACACTTGTGTACACACACCTATAAACACACACACACACACACAAGCTGGCAGGACACGTGTGCGCTTTGTATGCCTTTCCTTACCCAATTGATTTATGACGCTTGTTCTGTAAATTGCCAAGGATTTGCAGCAAGGATTTCAGTTATTTGTCAACAGCTTTGATTTTAATGCCGAGCACAAAATGTTTATTGTCGGTGGAGCGGGCCGAACAAATAACCTTTCCTTGTCAATGCAACCTTAAGTACCCAGAGAAATGTAAACAGAAATTAATTTCATGAATTTATGCGTTGAAACACAATTCAAGTATAATAATTATTTATCAGTTGCCGATAGATGAAATGTCAAAGGAATCGAGACTAATCAAAATTATAAATGCAATATTATTAATTGTGGCAATACACATAAAAATGAAATAGTTTTCAATTTGTTGCAATGCTTTCCATAAATTTGTTGGCCACTGTGAAATTGAAAGGAATTTTAGTAAAAACAATATTGAAATTAATTTTAATTAACATACAATTTTATTCACTAATTGACAGACCGAGTGGTATTCAACAAAACGCTATGACTAAAAATAATTGTATGCAACTTTTTGCAGCTCTGTAAATGGATTTAATAAAGGGAGTCTGAGCATTAAAGATCTTTGAAAATACTCAATTTGGAACTAATTTACTCTTTTTGCCATATTGCAAACAGTGCAAGTTATTAACTGCGCCCTTTTTTAGTCTACTAGTCTATACTTCTTCTTAGCTAGATACTATCTTAAACATAACTTTAAAGATGCGATCTTTACCAAACATATCTTCAAAATGCCTCGAAGCTTAAAACACAAATAATTATTTATTTATTTCTATCTATATATACATATATATACATCTTATTTCTATCTATATATACATATATATACATTTTATATAAATTTAGCTGTCTATCTATATATCCATCTATCTATTTAGCTGCCTATCTATATATCCATCTATCTATTTATCTGTCTATCAATCTATCTATCTGCCTATCTATCTTCTGATCTATGTATCTATCCATCTATCTATTTATCTGTCTATCAATCTGTCTATATTTTTATCTATCGAGCTTTCTATCTACATATCTGACTGTAAATCTATTTTTCTATCCATCTAGCTACCTATCTATCTATCGATGGATCTATCTATCTATCTATCTAAATATATCTATACATCCAACTAAAAATATATTTGTATTTCTATCTATCTGCCTATCTATCTATCGATTGATCTATCTATCTATCTATGCATCTATCTATCTATGGATATATCTATCTATCTATCTATCTATCTATATAAATAAAATAAATGCATATGTGAACATCAAACGAAGGCCGCAATTCATCCTTCATTAATTATTCATCCTTTTAGCAATAAACTCTCTTCAACATAATTTTTAAGATTTAATTTTTAATTAATATATCTACAAAATATACACAAAAATTTACCCAATATGAAACGTATCTTTCTATCTACCTATCTTTCTTTCCATTTGTTTGTCTATCTATCTATCTACCTTTCTATCTATCTATCTGTCTACCTTTCTATCTATCTTTATGTCCTTGTATCTATCTTCATTAAACACATCCACTGACTAAATGAATATTCTCACAGATCTTCTTTTCAATGCTCACCTGTTGCTCTTTTCAAGGCTCAAACCCCAATAATTTAGCCGCAATATTTTCAGGATGAAAACACAGGAGCAATAAGGACCCAAAACCAAAAGCAAATTGTGCTCGCACTCAACATTTGCGACTGAAGGCGTGTCCTTTTCACACACCCACAACACACACACACACACACACACAGCCACAGAGATCCCGCCCAATCCAAGTCAAGGTGTCAGCGCGTAAAAGTTCTTTCTTTCTTTTGCCGTTATTTGGCTATGGTGTTGCTTTTGTTTTTCTTTTTATTTACAAGACGCCAAGTTTTGCCTTTTTAACGCCGCCTTCTTTTCAAGACTGGGGCTCAGAAACTCGAGCTTCGGTCTCGGAACGTGCGCCCTTTTTGTCGTTTGTCTTTTTACACATTTTTTGGGGCAACGTCGTCTTTCACTTTCGATTGTTTGCCTTGACTTACGCTAAGGATTAGGGCGAGAGTGAGAGAGTGAGTGAGAGTGAGTGAGAGAAAGAGAGGGGGGAGTGGGGTTGAGAAGTTCATTTTGCGGCCGTCTTAAAAGGCCTGAGAGAGTTGTGTAAATAAAACTTCAGCCCTGCGAAGCCAAAGCTTAACTTTCTATCTTTATCGATAATGCTGATGCGATTTGGTGGGCCATAATGCTGGGCAAAGGGTTGGGGGCGGGGGGTGGCAGGGTGGCAGGGTGGCGCTGCGGTGTCGTGTGCTGCGCTGCGCTGCGCTGTGCCGAGGGTCTTTGTGATATGATGCGATGGAGAAGTTATCGACATGAAACGCGCTTTTGGCGGCAAACTCTCGTAACAATCGCCAACTGGCACCGAGAGCCCCAACTCCGCCCTCCGTCCGTGTGTGTGAGTGTGCGTGTGTGTGTGTGTGTGTGTGTGTGTGTGTGCATGATTGCGTGCATGTGCATGGCACTTTGCTAATTAAAAGTGGAGCCTAGTGCAGAGCGCGCAGAGCCAAATAAATCGATGCATGGGTAATTAAATTGCATGACGCGCGTACACGATATCCAGTGGGCGGGCCTGCAGTGGGCGGGCCTGCAGTGGGCGTGCGGCTGGCGATGGGGGGTGCAGTGGGGGGTGGGTAGGGGGTACGTGCATTTTCTGTTTAGCTATTGTGTAATTAGCTGGCGACAGCAGCAGAAGCTAAAACAAAATGGCGGCCGACAAGCCAAGCACAATGGTTGGCGGAACAAAAATTGCACAAATTAATCATACGCAGCGTTGCCAAATCGAATCTTTGAACGCCACAGCCTCAAAGAGTTTTGACCACCTACTTGCACAGCAGGTGCTGCAAACTAATCAAATCAAATGAAACCCACACTTTTATCTGGTTTTCTATACATCCAACCGAGACACAAATGTTGCAGATGTGGTCCACGAAGCTGGCAGGCCGAACTGTCTGGGAGAGCGGGGTATGCCAGACGGCCTAAATGAATAGAAATTTACAATTAAACGCCTCAATGCGAATACCCATGCGAATGGGAGAAATGAAGAGAGACACAGACTCGTCTATTGGCATGCCCAATGATGGACAATGTACGAAGCCTGTGGCACATGCGGCAGGCTTTGGTGCCGCCTCCTGCTGAACGTTGTTCGTTCTGTCACAAATGCCGCAGTTAAAGCTTTGGTTTCTGCGGTTTCATCGCAACGGATGCGGACCTTCATTTTTTTCACTGCCTGCCTATCGCTCTCTTTGTTGGTGTCCACTTTCCCAGTTTTCTCGACAGACTTTCGTTAATGCCGCTCTGCATTGTTTCGACTTAGTCATCATTTTCATTTAACTGTGAATCGGATATGCTAGAGCGTACTAAAAATTAGAGAATTAGACAAGTATATGGTCAAGAACTTGACATTATTCTGATCTAATATAATCTAATCTAGTTAGCTGTTTCTCTTAACATTTATACAAATGCTTTACTCTGACACAGCCCAAAGATCTTCTGACGGTTTATTAAACGCTTTAAGCGCAAATTTCCGGAATGGGAATCTGGGCTGGGACTGGGCCCCCCCATGACTGATGTCAAGACTTCGGAACTCGTCTGCTAATGAACTGCTGACAATTTTGTGCGGCGCTTTACACGCGGTTACAAAAGGATATAAAAGAAAAGCTGCGTAAAAAAGGCGGACAAAAAACAAAAAACAAAAAAAAAAATCAAAAAGCACAGATAAAACGATGTCAGAGTGCAAAAAGTGGCTGAATAATACTTGGACAAAGGAGATGGCGTTAAGAGCGAGAGAAGAGCACACTCAAAACTTTTGCCACTCAGCGGACAGCAAAGCGGAGTGGGGCGATAATTGAACAAATTGTTTCGAGTGCATTTCGGCCACAAAGGAGTGTAGGAAAGGTCCGACTGCGGAACGGCCAAAGGGCCGAAGGAGGACTACCGTATTTATGTGCACAATGATGTGAATACTCTATTAAATATAAATATGTTTATATATCTAGACAGTAGAAACTGTTACCGTTACAAAATATTTAAAAGTCCTTACAAAGTTTATAAAGGCAAGCAATGGAAGTTTTCCATCTTGAAATATAAATAAGTGGCCCAGTCATTTGTGCCCATGGTAGTGTATTAAGCTAATGTTGTCCAAGTCGAAGGTCATAGTCGAGATCCTAAATATAATTTTGTAAAGATTAACTTTAATTTCTCCTTCCAATATACAATTGCACACACTCGTATATTGGAAGGAGAAATTATAGTTAATCTTTACAAAATTATATTTAGGATCTCGATATTTAGTTTTTATGTAAGAAACTGTATGAACCTTAATCGTAATTTTGTTTGTTTATATATTTATTTAATCCACAACTGTTCTGCCTGTACAAAATGTTCCTAAGCTTACGGATTGCCTAAAAGTATATCAAAATTAAATAAAGTTCGGATTTTGCTAGCAATAAAGTGTTTATAGAGAATTCTCTTTTTTTTTAATCTCGATAAACATTTTATTTTCCCAAGAACTCTTAAATAAATGCATACGTGAATTTTCGCTTAAGGAAAATTTGGAACAATTTAAATTAAGGAAAATTTCAAACACGTACAACATAGAATAGATCAATTTTCAAGCATGCTTATATGAAAGGTTTACGGAAAAAAAACCTTTTTTGTTTTAAAAATAAACTATAAAACAAAAAAGGTTTTTAGGGTTTTTTTTTTTTAATTAAATGCTGACTCCAGTTTTAACCTATTCGTATCTGCCACTAAGGCTAACGGACTTGCTATGTAGATCGGATGTTATTTGTAGCAACAAGAATTGCTAGCCTTATCATATATATATTATATCCTAGTGGGAAAACGAAGGCTATACGAAACCGTGAGTTTCTAGATCGAAGTTGTCTAGTTAAGAGTATCCGCTGCCATGAATGTGGTGCAACTTACCCCTGCCGCTGCGTCCGACAAATCGCAGATCGTTGAACTTGGCCACCTGGTTCTTCATTACGGCCGTGCAGTTGCGCAGCTCGGCGCAGTAGTTCTCATCGTTGCCGGCGCGAACTGTGACCATGGTTCCATCCATGATGTCGCCCAGGGAGACGACCTTGAAGGCCACCGGCAGCGTCTTGTTCGACCGCCAATGGGGCGGTAGGACCGTGCAGACGAATAGGGGGCTGCTTGTTCTTATCAGCTCGCCGGGATGCTCGGTAAGGAAATCCCCCAAAGTCCGCTCGGCCAAAATGTCGGAGGTCATTTTCGTGTAGGCCTCGTTTAGTAGCTGGGCGGGTGTGGGGGGTGTGTTTTGCTCTGTGTTGTTGTTGTTGTTGCTGCTCGAGCTATTGTTGTTGTTGTTGTTGTTATTATTGTTATTGTTGTTGGAGCTATTTGTATTGCTGGCATTGTTGTTGTTGTTGTTGTTGTTATTGTTGCTGCTTGTGGCATTGTTATTGTTGTTGTTGTTGTTGTTGGCTGTGTTGTTGTTATTGTTATTTGTATTGGCATTCGATGCCGTCGAATTGCTGCTCGTTGTCGTTAAATGCATTTTGTGACTGTTGTTGTTGTTGTTGTTGGTGCTGCTGCTGCTGATGTTGTAGTTGTTGTTGCTGAGGAGCTGCTGATTGCTGTATGGATCGCTGTAGGAGTGCTGCTGCTGCTGCTGCTGTTGATGCTGCTGGTGAAGCTGATGCTGATGTTGATGCTGCTGCTGCTGATGCTGCTGCTGCTGCTGTTGCTGCAATTGTTGCTGCAATTGTTGCTGCGAGTGGTGCAAGTGGTGGTGCGTATAATGCGTGACGTGCTGCTCCAGCTCCTCCAGCTGCTCTGGCTCCTGCTCAAACTGCTCGAGATGTCCTTGAGCGTGAGCTTGCACTTTTTTTAGTCGAACAATTTTGTCAGATTTGCGCAAACGTTGAAGGATTAACAAAAGGTGCTCGCTCGTACAGCTAGCTGCAATCGAAAGCATAAATGCACAAATTAAACATTATTTAAAGTAAATAGAAAAGGGGAAAAAAAGGTACGCCCCATTTCAGCGAAAGAATTTAAGCCATAGCTGTGCGTATTTAACCCCAAAAGTAATTAAACATCTTAATGGAATTATTGAAATAAATATAATAAAAATTGGTTTTGTTAGCTGTGTGTACCCTTTACACCTTATTCGTAATCCCCACGGGATATTCTCGAATGACTAAAACGAGTAATCGATAACAAGTAAACGGTAAGAACTATCGATTATTGCAATTAAACTTGATATGCGCGCGCTACAGATGAACTCATAAAATTGCAAGTTTCTAGCTCTTATAATTCCGGCATTTAAACATACGGACAGACAGTCGGTAAATTATACCCTATGTTTTAGTGAAAATGTGTATAACAGGCAGAAGAAGGCGTTGCAGACCCCATAAAGTATTCAGTGAGTGTTCTTGATCTGCATCAACAGTCAAGTCGATTTAGCGATATCCGTCGGTCTGTCTGTCTGTCTGTCCATCAGTCCATATGTATGAACGCGTCGATCTCAGCAACTACAAGAGCTAGAGACTCAAAATTTTGTGTGTAGATTCTCCTATTGCACGCGCATATTGAGTGTATTTTCAATTATCGATAACTCTTTTTGTTTTCTAGTTATCGATAACATGTTTTAGTTGTACGAGCATATCTCCTATATCTTAAGAGCCAGAGGTATAAAACTTACTATATATATATTCAGCAAAGGGAAACATACGTTTTGCATACTCTCTCTATCTCTCTCTCTCTCTCTCTCTCTCTCTCTCTCTCTCTCTCTCTCTCACTCTCTCTTTACCACATTTTTGCAGATAGAAGTGTATACGTAGTTTAGTGTAATTATCAAATTCCAAAAAGGTCATTCGGATCGAAAAGTAATAGCATTACGATGTTTGTTCTGCAGTACAATTTTTGTGGCTCTCTTAGTCGAGCACACTCAACTAGAGTTTTCCCACTTGCTACCTCTAAAACTAATAACATGCCTTACATGTGTCAACCAGAACAGTTTCTAATACACTTCCATCATGCTTGGAGCCCAGTGAAGAACTCGTATGTTAATTTATATTTCATCATTTGGGATTGCATGATTTCCATATAAAGAGTTATGGCCGGCCATCGACATCAGTGAGTCAGAGAGGTGGAGATGGGTGGGCTCAAAATAGACTTAAAATTTTGCTTGCGCTGTCCATGAAATTTGCGGGCCATCATGTTAATGTCTTTAAATCACAGTCAAGCGGCATTTTACATGGCCATGGTGCACGGTCCGGCACTGAATCCGTGCTCTGGCTGGTCGGCATCCAAGTGAGCTGCCCGGACAGCACACATAAACACAAATCAATTGTCAAACACTCGACGCAAAGGGAATGGCGTTCACGAGGACCCTGAACGTTGAACGTTGAACGTTGGACGTTGGACGTGCAACCTTTAGCGGAACGCAATTTGCGTTGCACTTTTCAATTTCCTGCAACGCGACAAAGGACGTTGCATCGGGGATATGAGACAGGAACAGGAATAGCAACAGGAACTGGCAACTGGCAACTGGCACAGGACATGTGGCTAGATGTGGCATGCAACTATCCAAACGCAAATCTAGTCCACCTCCACCTTCTCCACCTCCTCCTCCTCCTCATCCTCATCCTCATCCTCATCCTCATCCTCATCCATCTCCTGCTCCACCTTGTCCACTCCACACGCACTGCGCCTCGCACTAACCAGTGTCAAAATGATTGTGGACTCACGGGTGAGAATTTGTGGTTTGATACTTGCATATTTTGTCACTTGTCGACACTCGACGCTCTGCTCGCCGACATCGCCATCATCATTAGTCAGTGCCAGTTTTTCCATGCCAGCTCAAATGGACACGCACTGGAGCTGGGCTTGGGTTGGGGCTAGGCAGTGGGCTGACCGCATCCGCTGACCTTGTAGGCGGAGTTTTCATTGTTGCTGGTCATGTAACAACTTTCAAATTCCTAGCTGCTGATTTCTTTTGCATCAACCACGCCCCCAACGACGCCACAAACAGTTACCCATTCGCCCCGCTGTCCACTTGTCCAGTTGTCCAGCTGTCCAGCTGTCCAGCTGTCCAGCTGTCCAACTCTCCGGTAGTCGAGTTGTCCCCATTATTCCACGACTTCAGTACACCGATAAAAATTACTTAAAAATGCCACAGCTCATGGGTTGACTTTTGGCCAACAAGCACAAAAAACGACAGCTGGCAATTGGGATCGGGATTGGCAATGGGTCAGGGTATGGATGTGGCTCTGGCCATGGACACATGGAACAGCGCGAAAGGAAATCGCGGCGAAAATCCAACGGAAGCCAAACGTGTCGGCGTGTGGGCAGCAAAGCACCAAAAAGCAACAAGAAAAACATCAAAAAAAAAAAAAAAAGAAACAAGAAAAACAAAAAAAAAAACACCGAAGCAGCCAGAAAAATGGACAACGGCCGCCGCTGCTGCTGCTGCTGCGTGTCGCAGCCATTTCGCTATCCGACATTTTCCATGCTCCATTTTCCATTTGCCAACCGCCATGCGCCAAGCGCCATTCCTCATTCACCGTTGGCCTTTTATTGTAAATTTACTTTATAAAGGTTATTACCAAGCCATATGGAGACAGGGACAGAAGTCAACTGTCGCGGAACAGTTGGAACAGTTGAGTCCGGTCTTGCGGAGTGTTTGATGACCTACGGCTCGACATTGTCCACGGAAATGGGCTTAACTGTTCGACCATGTCGATGCTGCAGATTTTTAATCGAAACTCAAATATATAACATATAAAACAGCTTTCACACAAAAAGTGCGAGATTGTGAATCGCAGAGAGAGGCGCTTTACAAACTCGTTAAACAATCCCCAGAGAGAGGCTCAAAAAGTTGCATCAGAAAGAGAAAACAATATCATAATTTCTCAAAGTTCGATCATTTTATAAATGCAGCGCATCACAGCAGTTGGTTAAGCCGGACTTTATTAAATGCTGGACAGCAGAAATGAAAAAATGTGAGCAGCTGAAAATGCAATGGAAAAGCGCGCCATAATCCGGGCTTGCCGTCGCCATCAGCTCTTGGAAGCTGGGGCATCGGGTCACGCGCGGCTTGTCACCTTGTTGTTGTTGTAGTTGTTGTTGTTGCCTTTGTTACAGTTGCCTTGTATTTTTTCAAGCGACTGACAACCTTTTTGCCTCGTTTTTCTTTGGTCGAAAGCAGCTTTTGGCTTGGGGCTAAATCAAAATTCATGGTTTTGTTTGAGAGCGACGGCGATGCTGCTCAATCGCGCGTTGGTATCAATAGCGGGCAAGCACACATACAGGCGTACACACACACATACACACACACACAGACATACACACCCACATGAATCGACGGTTTACACGCAAGCTTAACCCTTTGATGGCCCCACACACATGTTCAACATGTAAATTGTTTCAATTTGCGGCATTTGCCGTAAAGCTGCGCCGTTTTCCACATGCCACGGATAGTCCGAGAGTGCGTTTCTCTGTGTACGTATGTGTGTGTGTATGTGTGCGTGTGTTTGTTGTTTGGCCATTGTGTGTGTCTGCTTTCTTTTTTTGCTTGTCTCTGCTCATAGTTGTAATGTCCACGGCCGTGTCCAGCTGTTGTGCTCCCATCACAGAGCAACTCAAAATACTAAACTTGTTATATATTATAGCCATATATACACATACATATATATACAACATTTGTGTTTGTGTGTTTGTGTGTGTGTGTGTAGGTGTCGGTATGTCTCATCTAAAACAGCTACTGATGCGGCTGCTGCTTTGATGTAGTTAAAATTTAATTGGGCTTTGGGTTTTTATACCCCGCCTGTGGTATTTTATATATGCGTAACAGCCGAGCGATGTGTGAGTGTTTGTTGGAGACAGGAGGAGCAGGAGCGAGAGAGACAGAGCGAATCTGAACGTTTTTATGTTTTTAAGTGAAATTTTTAAACATTTTTGAAACAAGAAATTTCACTAACTTACGACCTTAATTTAATGCTTAAACTAATTTAAATGCTTGATTAATCTTACTATTCACATAGTTTTAGAATGTGTTAACTAACAGATGTAAATGATTTAGATAATGATCAGATAAGAAGTATTTGACTTCTAATATGTTTATATTATTTATTATATTAAATAACATACTTTAATTTTTGAGGTAATGTTATTGAAAACATAACTTTCATTAAAGTCGGTTAAGGGAAGAATATGATATCGATATTCTCTGCTTCGATCTAATTTATTATACATAAATTCTAATTATAGAATAAAAAATAGGGCTGGTAGTTAGTTCTAAGATATATTAACTGTTCCTCTAACTGATTCTTCTTATTCCAGCTTTCGTCTTTTACTCATTTTCATAGTTGTAGAAATAAGTGCGAAAATTAAAAAAGAATAGAATAAAGAGTAGAATAGAATAAGAATTCTATTCTATTATAGGCTATGAGTTAAGCATTACTTAAGATCCGAATGTTTAATAGAAGCTGAAACTATACTAAAACTCAGTTCCCATAATGAGGATTATTAATAAAGAATTAACTGAGGAGCTATGCTTATAAAACTGTATATTATTTTGTATAACACTATACATTATTATCTTATATTGGAATATATTTACATTCTGTTGGAATATCTGTATATGTATATATATATACGATTATTTCAATGTATTTCCTTTCGACTTGTTACTCCGGAACATATTCAATATTTACGAGCTATATTAATATTAACTATGCTTATAAAACTGTGTATTATTTTGTATTATTCTATATATTATTATATTGGAATATATTCCCAGTCTGTTCGAATATCTATTACGAGATCTCTATATATATACAATTATTTACGATTATTTCATTATTGTATTTACTTTCGACTTGTTCCTCCAAAACAAATTCAATATTATGCGAGCTATATTATTATAAGATATGCTTATATAACTGTATATTATGTTATATAACACTATATATTAATATATTTTATTGGAATATATTCCCATTCTACTCGAATATCTGTTACAGGTTCTCTCTATATATCTATATATCCTTTCGATTAGAAATTATATTGGAATATATTTCCGTTCTGTTGGAATATCTGTATATATATATACGATTATTTCAATGTATTTCCCTTCGACTTGTTACTCCGGAACATATTCAATATCTTTTAATTTACGAGCTTCGGTCATTTAATTTAGGTGCTTCGCTCTATTTTACTTACGGAAGGAGCAACCCAAATGATATAAAATGGCATTCGTGTTGGAGCATCTGTTAATATTGTCTGCTCTGGTCTCGGGCTCTAAATTAACAACATTTGCTACTAACTAACAGCAAATTAAGCCATACATTGTTTATAAATGCTCAAGTGCCTGTTGGGCTTAGCAGGACGAAGGACTTTGCTGGCCAACTGGAGGCTGAAGGCTGAGGGCTGGAGATTGGAGCAATAGATTCGCTTTAATGCCTAAATCAACTAACTTTGCGGGCAGCAAACTTATTTCCGGCATGCCGAGAACATTTCCTAGACTTCAGCACGCACATCGAAACACAGAGAGAGACACACACACACACAGACATACACACACACAGACATACACAAGGACCAAGCAAAAATCAACAGCCAAAGAGAAGAGACCAAATTCAACCATAAATTGATACAGACGCCTCTGAGGCACGGTGCGGCACGCTCCTGCCGCAGTCGACCAAAATGCAGCAAAAAGGGACTTGCAGCAAAAAGGGACTTGCTGCATTTGGGGGCGCCGCAGTGCAGTGCAGTGCAGTGCAGTGCAGTGCATTGCATTGCAATGCAATCCTTCCGGCTGCTGCCCCTCTTTTATGGCCAGCAAACCAAAAACGAGCATCCAGCAATCCCAAGTTTTTGGTCAACTTTGGGCCAAAACAATGCTCCCTAGGACCAGGCGCCAACAACCAGCCTGGCCACTAGATCCCAGCCAACAGCCACGAGGACAAGGGTAAACGCAACAGAAAACTGAATGCACGCATCTTTTGCGTCGCCTGCTCGTCCTCAACCTTGTTCTGGTTCCCTTATTTGGTACAGAAAAGGGAACGGAAAAGGGAACGGAAAAGGGAATGGGTACGGAATTGGGTACGGGAATGGAAGCTTTGGCTCGTCCAGTGCAGCCTCCATTAACAACGTGCAGTGGCAGACTTCCTGGCTAGATGCATGTGCATGCAAACGTGTCCTTCGCCCTGTCGCACCGTCCTCTGTGCGTGTGCGTGTGTGTGTGTGTGTGTGCGTGTGTGTCCTTGCTGTCTCTAGTGTGCTGTGTGTGGACAGCACGCGTGTAGAGAGCCGAAAAGCAACTGCCGCAACTGGAGTTGGACTTTCTCTGGTCAATTCGCGGTTTTGCTTGTCACTTAGCCGACGCGTCGCCCAACAGCGGCCCCGTTGGCCATTTGATAAACGACGAAGATACAAAACGATGCCAAACGAGATGCCATCACACGACACAACAACGACAACGAAGTGCGTCCAGCTCCTCCCGGAAGGACCAAAGGTCGGGGCTGCCCTCCAGGCGACAATGTGACGACACTTTATGTCCGTTGAATTATCTGACCGAGGTGTCTAGCGGTGTCATCCCTGATCCCTGAGCCCTGACTTCCGACTCCTCACTCCCCACTCCCCACACCCAACTTCTAGCTGTCCAGCTGACTAGTTGACTGAGCTACCGAATCCTGCCCAAAACCAACATTAGGCCTAATGATCCCTTGATGAAGCGCTTGTAAAGGAAGTCTTCTTCGAGGGTTTGCACAGCAGATATTGAAAAAACTTGCCTAAGAACAAATTCATGAATGCTTGCGATCACATAAAAAATAAGACAATTAAATATTATGTTAAATTGCAGCTGGGTGAATTTTATCTCAAATTAAAGTAAAAAATAACACAATTAAATATTATGTTAAATTGCAGCTGGATGAGTTTTATCTCAAATAAAAATAAAAAATAAGACAATTAAATATTCTGTTAAATTACAGCTGAATGAATTTTATCTCAAATTAAAATAAAAAATAACACAACTAAATATTGTAATAAATAAACTAAAACTAAACTAAACAAAATATTATGCTAAATTACAGCTGGGTGAATTTTATCTCAAATTAAAATAAAAAATAAGACAATTAAATATTGTAATAAATAAACTAAAATAAACAAAATATTATGTTAAATTACAGCTGGGTGAATTTTATCTCAAATTAAAATAAAAAATAACACAACTAAATATTGTGTTAAATTTCAGCTGAATGAATTTTGTCTCAAATTAAAATATAAAATAAGACAATTAAATATTGTAATAAATAAACTAAAATAAACAAAATATTATGTTAAATTACAGCTGGGTGAATTTTATCTCAAATAAAAATAAAAAATAACACAACTAAATATTATGTTAAATTGCATCCGTATGAATTTTATCTCAAATTAAAATAAAAAATAAGACAATTAAATATTGTGTTAAATTACAGCTGAATGAATTTTATTTCCTTATTAACATTTATATTTATTTATTTTATTTTAATATTTATTATCTCGAATTGCAATTTCTATGCAACTATATTTCCTGCTTAGCCTTATAAAATTATTTACACTTTATTTTCAAAAATAAAATATCTCCGTTTTACTAGTTAAACATATTCATAATATATACACATATACATATATGTAAAAGAGAAGCTCAATGTTGGGTTTTTTCGAACAACCTTCGATTAAACGACTGTTGATTAAGGAATATCTTTTATAACAACGATACTTGCAATATTTTAGACGATGTTCTGACTTAGTGGTAGATTAAAGAAAGAAAGAATAAAAAAATCACCCAATGCGCGGCCAAATAATCATTCAACTAATTTAAATCTCCCAATTGATTTCCTTATTTTGTAGCCTAAAGAACGGAATAAATAAGATTTTCCACAACAGGAAATTTCTGTGTAATTGTGATAACAGAAAGCAGAGTGTCTGGAGTGCGTTGTGAGTGCGATGCGTAAGCCTCAAATGGGGCGTGATAAGTCCAGAACACTGTCGGTCGTCTCTCCGGGCGGACGAGCTCAAGTTTGAGTTACAGTTGGGAGTTCTTGTTTGTTTGCGCCTGCCCGCAGCTTGCTTTGGCTTTTGCTTTTAAGCCTTGCCTGCAACTAGCAGCAACTTGCAGCAGCAGCAGCAGCAGCAGTAGATATAGTAAGAGGCGTTTAACATTTTTGAGGCTTGATTGGATTTTACACAGGCCTCTGCGTAAAGTGAAAAATTGCATTTTGAGCAGCTGCTGCAGTTGCTCCTGCTGCAAATGCATTTTGCAACTGAACTAGTTGATGTTGTTGTTGTTGTTACTGATGTTGTTGATGTTGCTGCATTTGTTGTTACTGTTGATGAAGTCGGCTTTGGTTTGGTTTGGTTTGGTTTGGTTTCATTTGGTTTTGATGGTCAGCCAGCCTGCGGCTGTCTGTTATTTTGAAATACTCGTTGAGTGGCTCGTTTGCGGTGAGCATGCATGTGGCTGAGCCACACGAGCCACACGAGCCACATGAGCCACATGAGCCACTGCCTGGCACGCCCACCCAATAGAGAATGGCCCGCCCATAAAGTAACCCCAAGCACTGTTCATTTTTCTAACGCATTTTAAGTGATTTAGGCAATGCCTTATCCCCCAATTCCCCAATTCCCCCAATCCCCCAATTCCCCAATTCCTCAATCCCTCAATCTTTCGATTCGCACTCCCCAGGCCAGAGCCAAGGGCAATTTGTGGGGCAGGCCACGCCCATTAACAGATTATTAGCACCTCAAGCAACTGCCACCGCCGCCCGCTTTGTTGTAAAGTGTTCGATGCCACAACTCCGCATCTTTCCACTCTGCCGGAGTGCAATATTGCATTTCTACGGCAATTAAAATGAATTTTCCGGTTACTTGACACATAACATAATTTGCATTTCCGGCGCCTGGCATGCCACCCCTTCTGCCCCATCCTGCCGCAAGGGCAAGGCACAGCACTTGGGCCTCTGGGCTGCTGAAATGCATAAATGATGCAACGAATGCAGCTTCAACTGCAACGGCAACACCACTGACAGCCATAGAGCTAAGGGTACGGGGCATACCGCAGACGCATGCAACCCCCAATGCCGCCTTCCACACCTTCCCCGCCCTCTCGACTCGTGTGTCTGCCGTGTGCAGATTGTTGGCGCCTTTGGATACACTCTCCACCAGGCCTGCTTAGATCCATACTCCGCCTTGACTTTTGTCAATTTCATATATTATATATATTATATATTTTCTATATCTCATTTATAGTCAACTCTTATCTATATTTAAGACATTTGATTGCGATCTGCACCTAATCCTCGATCACACTCCAGTTCCAAGTTATATATTTAAATGCTTTCTATACCCCTGTATAAGCCGTAAAAGAAACGCATTCCTGCTGCACAGTGTAGACATTGTCATATGCATGTTGTCACCATTGTTGGATGCAATTCTCGACCCTTCCATTGCTCACTTTTGCTTGATACCTTGCCTTTAGGTTTCGCCCCAATTGAAGTGTCAGCTAACACACACACACGCACACACACACACGCACACACGCACACGCACACCCACTTGGCGAGTTTGTCCAAATCACCGAGTTTAACAAATTAAATGACTTCTAGTGCGTACATTGTTTTGACACGGATGTCCCCACCAATCCAGGACACGCCCTCGCCCTCCCCTTCGCCCTCGCCCTCGCCCTCTCCTGCGCCCGTGTCTGGGTGGGCGGTGTGGGCAGCGTCTGGGCTTTGCCAAATTGCTGTTGATTGCTCGACCTGGGCGCCCACCTGAAATGTGAAGCATTTGACAAGCAGCAATTCTTCGTGCCACTCCCCAATGCTGCCACAGACCACCATCATTGAGATTGGCATTTGGGTTGGGTCTGCAATTGCAATTGGGGCTTCAACTGGGGTTGGGGTTGGGGTTGCACATTGTTTTTATGGCTCGGAGGGGGAACTTGTCATGGCGCATTGTCAAAGGCAGTCAGCCACACACTGTGCTGCACAACTTAAGCCATAATACAAAATGAAAACAATAAAAAAAAAACAAAAACAAAAAAAATGTTGTATTTATGTTGGCATCTGCCAACCGGTCGAGGGCTCAGCGGATCAGCGACGGACTGCAGCGCCAGGCTCGTGGATCGGCTGGACCACCCGGACTCCCAACATGGTAAATACCGTAAGGCAGCCAGCGGCCGCCTTTGAAATGCATCATATTTTGATTTTATGACGTTTATCTTGCGCCTTTCGGTTTTTATGTCTTTATAAATACACACAATCGGGGCAGCGAGGCAAAAATATGAGAGATCCGCATGATTCACGCGCATTCACGTACATTCGTGTGCATTCGTGTGCATTCATGTACATTCACGTACATTCACGTACCGGCGAGTCGCGCTACGTAGCTGGAAGCCGCGTTTGTTTATGCCAATTAAATTCCATTCAATATCAATAACAACAACAACAACAATAACAATAACAATAACAACAACAACAGCATTCAATGCATACAAAATGTGGAATGCAACAAAAATCTTCTTCTTCAGGCGACACAGCAGATCAAATTATTGTTTGTCTTCCATATTTTTTTTTTTATGACTTTTCTGCGAGGTATTTTAAACTTGCCACAATTTGTCTCTCCAAATTATCGCAATCGGCCTCAACAGCCGATCTTTCCATATAGTTTTTTTAATGTTCATATCTGCGAATCATTTATGTTTCTTTTGTTAGAATCAAAATTATCCCATACATCAATATTTCGACACGATAAACTTAGTCAGTATGAACAATATATAAATGTAAATCTCAATTTAATATAAATCTCAATTTAATATAAATCTCAATTTAATATAAATCTCAATTTATTAAAATAAATCTCAGCTCTTCCTATTTCTTGCACTCCTTGAATCGCTTGATTTATCAGTATATATGCCATAGCTTATCATTGATCAAGTATGGGATTTTTCATATAAAAGTATTTTTCCGTTTTTCAAGATTTTTCCTTTTCAATCAATATGAGCTGTATAGAAGATCTACATGTATTTCATACCTTTCCCCATTTCAACAAGATGATCAACTAATAGAGTTAGCTGTGATAAACAGGGTATCTGCGGGACGGGCACACCCGACCAGGGCTCTCCCACTTGTTTACAATATAGAATATATAGTTTGTGTTTATTCTCGCTCTGGTATTTGAGGCATTATCATGAACACCCTTGCACAATATATTATGATAGCATATTATTATAAACATTATAGTTCACCTGCTGAGCTTAATTCCTGGGTCTTAAAGTACAAAACTATTAACTAATTTCCTTAACAATTGGAGTTCCGTTCCATGTGTGGGTCACTTAACACTTGAACTCGAGCTCTGATCAAAGTTTCAAACCTTTTTTTGTTAACCGACAAGTTTTTTGTTAATTTAATAATAATAATCACATTTTATAGTTGTTGTTGTCTATTAATTTCTTCTTTTTTTTTTTTTGATTTTAAAAACTTCACTTTTTCATTCACGGATGCGTTTGTTTATTATTTGTTGGGGTTTTATTTTTAGTCATTTTATTGCACATTTTTGAAAATTATTTTCTTTGATTTAATTTATGGCTCGAACGTTGTTTGGGCAACACCTCAACTGCAAACGCGTCGCGCGTGTTTAAAACTGAGCTACAGTTTGTCGATGTGTGTGTGAAGAGTATGTGTGTGTGTGTGTGTGTGTGTGTGTGTGTTGTGAGTGGCCGACCACATGTGTGTGCTGGTATTATTGCCAATTGAGTCGGTGAGTTAGTTTGCCTCGGTTTTCCTCGCGCACCTTTCCTATTTGTGTGTGTGTGTGTGTGTGTGTGTGTGTCTGTATTGGGTGTGTGGAATACACTCAAAGCACAAGTTCTGCGGCGTTTAGATAACCAAAATTTCATTGGATCTCGGTATAAATTACAAACATGCCACATGCCACATCTCTGCCTGTGTCTGTGTCTGTGCTTGTGTTTGTGTTTGTGTGTGGCATGGAGCATCGTTTACATCTGTCTTTCGGCAATGCCACGAAATCTACTTGAGTCGCTGTCGCCTTTGATGCTGAGTGTTGGTAATCGCCGTGTTCCATTCTTTTTTTATGCTCCCGCGCTCTGTTTCTGTGTGTGTGTGTGTGAGTGTGATCTACATGTGAGTTGGCTGCTTTTTAATTTGCTGAAAACTCACTCAACTCATTCGCCATTCGACTCAACTCAAAGTGTCTCAATTAGCAAATTAAGCATTCCCCGCCAGCCCCAACCACACCCCACCCCACCCACTCACACACTCACACACAGACACTCACACACACACACACGCACACTCATACATTACTGCAGCCAAGGGTTGCTCGCTTTTGGAGCATGTTTCACTCAGGCTCTCAATTTGCCATTTTCCACTCGACTCAATTGTTGGCGTCCATTTGGACTCCGCCCCCGTCGCTGACATTCCCAGTGCACTCTGTCTCTCTGTGTGTGTGTGCGTGTGTGTGTGTGGTCAGCTTGGTGTTGTGTTCTGTTTATTTGCTGTTGTTGTACCATCTGAGTGTGGTTGTTGTTGCTGCTGCCGGTGCTGCTTTTGACTGGTTTTATATTTTTGCGGCTCTGATTTTATTATTTTGCGTATGTTTTGTGCTGCATTTTGTTTCCCATTTGCAAATCACGCTGCAGCCGCCCCCCCCCTCCCCCCTTTGGAGCCCCCCCCTTGGAGTCCCATTGGAGGCCAACCCCGGCGGCACCGCCGACTGTGCCACAAATGCCTTCCACAGCATTTTGCGGTATGTGTGTGCCCCAGAGAGGAGCCACACGGACTGCCAAACAAAAAATGAACCCCACCTGGAGGCTGGACGAGACTTCTAGCTGGCATGAATGTCGAGGATGGGCCAAAGGGGGATTGTGCGGTGCAGAGTGCACGAGCCCAGCCAAACCGGTGCCAACATTTTTGTGTGCAATATTTAGTTAAATTATTTTTACACCCACACACACACACACACACACACACACACACAACACACACACACTGGGCAGGAAAAAAGTAGGAAATTGTCGACACGTAAATTTGATGCCATTTCTATTTTAAGCCTATACATTTTTCTATGTGTGCGTGTGTGTGTGTGTGTGTGATTGTGTGCGTGTGCATGCACTTTTTGCCAACTGCATTTTGGTTTTGTTGCTGTTGCTGTTGCAGCAACAAAGTGGCAAGTGCAGATTTGAAGTTATTACCAAAAACTAACCAACGTTTTGTGGGTTTGAAGTTGTGTGGAATAATATTGGTAGACCCAAAAAGCCTTTGGCTTTGACTTTGCTGCTGTTGCTGTTGTAAATATTTTGTCGATTTTTGGCAGACAGCACACACACACACACACACATACACTCATCACACACTCACACATTTTCAATTTCATTTTGCACCTCAGCACGAGTTGATTTTTTCGTTCGATCTAATGAAGCGCCTCAACATTGCGATAACTAATGGAAAGTAAAAGTCATATTTATAGGAATTTCCACACAAACTAAACAAAGTTTATAATCAAATTTTCTCAGCTTGAAATTCCTCAACTGTATTCGCATACATTTAATTAACTTAAAAACCATTTTTAGAAATCGCTTTAAGGACGAACTGTTAAGCAACACAAAATATTTGCTCGAATAATTATTGTTAGTTGCCACCAATAACTAGTTAAACGATATTAGTATCTGCGACGGCAAGGCTTTGAGTAATTAATTAGCTGCGATTGAAAGGAAACCAATTTAATTTTCATTGTAACTAAAAGCAGACATTAAAACCAATGAAAACAAGCGAGGCACAAATTTAATATACAATATCAATTTCTTAGCTAATTGGAATATTTGTATTTTAGATCTAAGGCAAATATAAAGTAATTCCTATGCACATTAATTATAAATTATCGTTTATATTATGGACGCATTTTCCCAGCTGCTGAACTGCGATAACAACAAAAATCTGAGTTCCAGCTTTTAGCTTTTGTAAGAAAATTGACTTGCATTGCCTGAAAGCCTTGATTAACAGTAAAACTTAATATATTGGTTATTACTGTAGTAAAACTTAATATATTGGATATTAGTATATCTTGCAATATCATTATATACTTTTCTTTTAGTTGGAGTTCAGAGGCAGAATTTTTTCTTCGATGTGGATAAAAAGCATTAGATAGAGTTAAAGATATATATATATATCTGTTGCACTAGCTGAGGCACTACAAAAATTGCACCGTTAATCGACCAATAAAATTGCACCACGAATTGCCGATTCGCAGTGCAATTTTTCTGAATGAAGTGCAAAAAAAAAAAAGAAAAACAAAACCAAAAAAATAAAAATAGCAGCAAGGACAAGGGTAAACGCGTTGTATGCTGAACACGTTTATAATTTGTAGAAACACTGAAAAAACTGTAACGGGCAAACCGCCAAACACACTCACACTGACACTGACACTCACACACACACACACGCACACACGCACACATGCAACACCAATCAAATGCAACAACAGCGACAAAGTTGCGTTGTGGGTATAAAAAATTACGAAACCAAAAATCAGCAACCAAATATGTGGTTGCCACCAACAAAAGGGCAAACAAAAGGCAACTGCCGAATGCACAAGCGGAGAGTACACCCACTATCAGATACCCTGTATCTGTCACAAATGCATATTTACATACATGTGAAGCAGAAGACATTTTTTTTTTTTAATTCCTTGAAGCGATAAAAGACTTTCTGAAAGCCGTTAAGTCCGATCAAAACTAAACGTTTTGTGGATTCCGGTATGTCCGTTACAGAGTATAAGATAATGCATTTCCAGCAGCGAGCGGGCGAAGCCGCCGGCCATTCGATTATCAGGTGAGTTGTGCGGCGGATGGCCGCTGGCAACGGCGGAGCTCAAAAACCGGACGCAGCACAAAAAGAGGGGAACAAAAAAGTGCATTGCAGTCTTCTTTAACGGACAATGCGCAGTCCAGCCGGCCAGCCTGCCAGTCGTCCATTCGTCCTGTTGTCCTTCCGTCCGGCCCGCAATCCACGGGCTGTGGCATAATAAACACTCTGACAACACGCGTGCTATAACAATAAGCGAAGCAGGCGTTGTTCCAGTTCCTGTTGCTGTTGTTGCTGTTGTTGCCGTTGTTGCCGTTGTTGCTGTTGCAACAACAAAAGCGGCTGCCAGGGCGAAGGTGTGAGAACAAACGAGGGGCTGACAGCTGTACAAACGCAGAGCTCTGCAAATAAGCGACTCGTGGGTGGAGGGAGGGGACGGCGAGGGAAGTGGGGTGTGGGGCGTGGGGGGCTGTCCGGCGGCAAGGAGGACGCGTTTGGTCAGTCGGCTGGTTTCCGTTGCACACGCCGCGTATGCGTAATGTGCGAAAAGCGCAGCAAAATGAACACAAAAAATCAATAAAAGGAAAAAAGACAACAGCAACAGCAACAGCAAGAACAACAACAATGGGCGCAAAAAACAGCGAAACAGGAAGCAGTATTAATAAAAAATAGGCGAAAGAAAACGCAATGCAATCCATAAAAAATGCAAGCTCATGCAGGACTCGCAGCCGGACGCTGGCAACGCACACCACATCACCACCACCACCACCAGCACCACCAGCACCACCTTCACACACCTCCCCCCCGCCCCAATCAGCATGCTCAACCACCTTGCCTCGGCCACCATCAGCTCGCGGTGTTTGCAACATTCAACGTGTTCATTGCAGTCAAACTTGTTGACAATGCTCGCTTACAACGAGGCCCACGTCCTGGCCGCCAATTGGGGTGGCCAGACCCTCGGCCTGGGCCTTCTTGTTGTTCCTTTTTAAGGTTTTGCATTTTGAGGCCAACATTGAGGCCACGAACGGCGCTGCCTTCCAGCACTGACAACAACAACAACAACAGCAACAACAGCAACGAAACAATCATCATTCGCGGCCCACAAAAGCTGTTGCTTGTTGTTCTACTTGTTTTTGTTTTTTTTTGTTTTTTTGGCACTTTTTTCGTTCATTCGTTGGTTCTTCTTTTTTGCCAGCCTCTTTGTTTGGCATGTAAATTTATGAGCCTGGTCAAGTAGTGCCAGTTGCCTTTCCATACGCTATACACTAAGCCCAAAGGGTCCTCAACCAGGCTGAGATCTTTTATCACATTTCATTTCAATCTTAAATCAAATTCTGATCATTCAAAAATCACTTATCTAAAATTCTTCGGATATCAGTTTTTAATTCCAAAATTTATGCAAGTCAGTAAATATTGCAATTAGTCTTAAATATTTATTATAATGTAACTGAATTGTTCAATTCTTATAGTAATTAGTCTTAAATATTTATTATAATGTAGTTGAATTGTTCAATTCTTATAGTAATTAGTCTTAAATATTTATTATAATGTAACTGAATTTTTCAATTCATATAGTAAAAAGTCTTAAATATTTATTATAATGTAACCGAATTGTTCAATTCTTATAGTAATTAGTCTTAAATATTTATTATAATGTAACTGAATTTTTCAATTCTTATAGTAATTTGTCTCAAATATTTATTATAATGTAACCGAATTGTTCAATTCTTATAGTAATTAGTCTTAAATATTTATTATAATGTAACTGAATTGTTTAATTCATATAGTAATTTGTCTCAAATATTTATTATAATGTAACTGAATTGTTCAATTCTTATAGTAATTAGTCTTAAATATTTATTATAATGTAGTTGAATTGTTCAATTTATAAGGCTCAACTTTCATTCTTTCGATATTTTAATAAATAACTTTTATTCCTAATTATTTCACCCGCTGCTTCAATATGAAATGGAGATTTATTTATGTTAACTATCTATCAATATTAAAATCAGAATTATTACTTTGGACTTTCCGCTATCTGATATATGCGAGTATATATATTTATCGAAAGAGGTCAACTATATAGACTTCAAGCTTAAACATTTTTTATTAATATATATGTATATATTGCTTTTATTTCCATATATTCTCTTACATATACAATTTATAAATCATATATGTATGTGAGAGACGTTTAACATTGCTTTCGTTAGAGCATTAAGCAGTCGTATATGGCTGATTGAATTTATTATGCAATGCCTACAATGCGGGCATTGTGTAATTTTTTGTTGACCAGTTTGGCAATTTTTAAAACAGCTTGTTAACATTTTGTCGCCTGTCAATGGGCGTGACTCGTTGCCCATGATCTGATCTGTTTGCGGTTTTTTTTTCTTTTTTCTTTTTTATTTTTTGTTTCGAATGGGCCAGGGAAAATGTGTTACCAATTTGGCCCGTTCGCTGATTCCCTTGCCGCCTGTTTTCCCCGCGCATTTGGCATGCAAAGAAAATGCGTTAATGAAGTGTTGCTCGCGAGCTCATTATGCATTTTGCTCACGTTTTACATTTTTAATTGCATTTTGCAGCCATCGCCCATTTGCTTATTTGCCACCCACCATCCACCTATCTACTGGCCCCGTTTCGTCTGTCCTTCTGTCCCTCCGTCCCACCGTCCCTCTGTCCTCCTGTCTGTGTCCTTTCATTAAATGCGCCGCATGGTAAGCGATTAAAACGACCGCCGAGGCAGCAAATCGAATTAATTTTTGTAACGTGCAAATGACCGCAGCAAGCAGCAGCAGCAGCAGCAGCAGCAGCAGCAGCAAGCTGCAAGCAGCAGAAGCAGCATTAAGACCAGTTTGATAGGGATACTTATAGGTATTAAATCCATTGCCGCACAACACATTTAAGTTGATGATTAAGCTGGCTGCTTTATGCCATATGCAGCAGCACATATGTGCATGTGTGCACATGTGCATATGTGCATATGCCTACGCTTATGTACGGGCCTCAATGCAGCGCTTTATGTATGCGGAAGTATGTGTACATTATGTGCTTAAGCACATAAAGATGTAATGACCTGTATACATGACCACCAGCAGCAGCAGCAGTAGCAGCAGCAACAGCAGCAGCAGCAGCAGCAGCAGCAACCGCCACCAACAGCAACAGCAACAGCAACGATCGTATTGAATCCTTTGGAGCGCGCTTTTGGTTGCCGCTTAATAAACTTCACGAGTCAAAAGGGACCGACGTGATGGGAGTAGATGTGGCATGATGATTTTTTTAAATTCTCTTAATTGAAACTACGCAAAAGGCTGCAACAGCAACAGCAGCAGCAGCAACAGCAGCAGCAGCAGGACGAATCACAGCGCTGAACGCTGCCAGCAGGCATATTTTAATGAATATTGAGGATTAAAGGAATTTGCGGATATTCATTGAATTATGCATTTTGGCCGCTCTTCCTGGCTGCGGTCGCCGGCACCACCAGCACCACCAGCACCACCAGCACCACCGGCACCACCAGCACTAGCAGCATGCATGCTGCCAGGACCAGCGGACAGGACCATCATATATTTCTTTGTCGCATGCGATGATTTATTAAGTCATTAGCACTTGTGCGGCTGCTGTTGGCGGCTGCCCACGCAAGGCTTGCTGCATGCAACGCGCCGCAGCAGCATGCAACACACGGCATCAGTTCGCCTCTGTGTGTGTGTGTGTGTGTGTGGCATATAACTTGTAATTCTTATTAATTGTGTGTGCGTGTGCGAGTGTGTGAATATTCAATATTTCGCCCTTGTTGGCGTCGCAACGGCTGCTCATTAAGGCACAGGACATTAACTGCTTAACCAAAGCTATAACCATCTCCAGCTACACATTTCAAATTATTATATACTTTTTTGTTTATGTCCTCGAGTCCTTGCGAGCCTTGAAGCGTTCAAATTTGCCTACTTTCATTTAAGAGTCACAATTAACAGTTTTTAAACTTCTCTCCATTAATTTAATCTCTCTGTTTAAGTTATAAATCGCGTTCTACGTAAATCTTAAGATTCCGTATTTCAACAAATGAACTGTAAATCTTAGTTTAAATACAGTTATGTGGTAAATATGATTATTCGTGATTTTCACATTTTTTTTCTGCCATTTTTAGATTTTTTTTTTTCAACGAATCAAATTGAGATAACAAATTTAAATAGCAACAATATATAATTGCAAGTAGAAATATAAGACAATCGAATCACGATAGTATGTAAAAAATTTGAACAATTCGTAAAAAATGTTGACAAATATTCATTAATTCGTGGAAATTCTATTTAATTTGGCACCTCGTTGTATTTATTATTGTAAATTTGTTTCAATATTGTATATTCAATATATAAAACGAAATGTGTTGTCAGTTAAATTACCGTTAGTTTTGGAATACAAATTTTTGTCACCATAGATGCTGAATTTTGTGGTTTTCCCATTGTTTTCGCTTAATTTGTTTCAGATACGTAAAAATTAAACAAAAAAGTTAAGCCCTTAAGACTTTAACAATCGCTCAAAAACAAAACATAATTTTTTAATTAAATAATTAAATCTGTGCTATTAAAATTTAATGTTTCTATTGAATCCTTCTAAAATATGTAATACCGTATAGGTGAGACGTGCAAACGAATCCCTATTTGTTGAATATCTAAACATTGTCTGAAATATTGAAGCTCCGTTAATTCAAATATTTATTTTTTAAGTTACATTAATTAACAATCTCGACAAATCGCTAACAAATGTAATTTGTAAAAAATTGTATTCCATTGCTATTTAGAATTATCGAGATTCGATTATTTTGAAAGGATTTCATGCCTTATATTAATAAGCCCTATATAATATTATTCTAAATATAACTTATTTTACACTTAAATTCTTATTTTATTATTTTTGATGGCTTACAAATGTTATATAAGTATGCTTTAAAATCGGAATCCATTGCTGGGAATTCTTAGACACCGAACACGAATAACTGTAGCATGTTCTTTTATCGTCGTTTTACTTTTATCGAAACACGATCTTTTTATCACATAAAAAAATTACAATTGCAAGAATTTCGCAAAAAGCTTTAAGCCAATTTTGTAAGCCATTTAAGAATGTTCAGGTCAGATTTCGAATACGGTTGAAGTTTGGGTTCCGTCTCGGGAATTGAGCTCATTGGGCGCGAAGTATATGTATGTGCGTGTCTCGCTCTCTCTGTGTGTGTGTGTGTGTGTGTGTGTGTGTGTGAGTGTGTGTTGCTGGGTAGTGAGGAAGTGTCTGGTGTGCTACGGAGAATGTCAGAAATGCGTGTGAAAAATAAACGAGAATTTCGCAACGCGCTTTTGATATTTTTGCATGACAGAAGCCAAATGAGAAAATGCGATTTTCCGCAATGCTCCAGCCAATGACATGGCCATGGACATGGCGGCAATGGCCACCGACAGCCGCCAGGCCATGTCCAATGGCCTACCAACTTAATGTGTTGGCGTTTCCTGACACACACACACACACACACACACTCACACACACGGCCATACAAATGCGCAGTCACATGATGAGCACAGTCACAAAGACAGACGCACAGATAATTTTTACAATTTGCAGCAATGCGTTTTTAATTTAAATCGATAAAAGTTGCATTCGCACAAAAACAAACCAGACGAAATCTACAACAACAACAACAACAACAACAACAATAACACAATGCAAAATAAATTGCAAGCAACCCCCAATGCAAGCTGCAACCCGCACAATTCCCATTCCATTCCAGCTCCAAAACCCAAACCCTGCTTCAGATCCATTCAATCTCTATTAGTCCGACCTTCCATTCAATTTTGATAAGTAGACAATAAATAATTTTGACTTTTCGCTCAAAATGTATTTAAAAATATTGTGTAAAGCAATAAACTAATATTCATTTCGAAAAACACTGAATTTTGAGTTTTTTCTTTATTGTCGTATTTGAATTTTCAATATGAAGATCGAAAATAAATTACTAAAAGATTTTTTCAATCAACGTTTGGAAATATAATAATTTCTCCTGATAATTGAAATTCATGAATCCGGATACATATAGGCACAGATTACAGAAAAGTATTATCAAGCTGCATGTTCGTTCACACAGTTAAGCTCTTTAACATTATAAAAAAAAAAAAGAACGGAATTTATTTTTTATTGCTGTGTTTAGGCATTTATTCAAATGCATTTCTAAGCTGCATTCAAATCTATTAATTGGCTAATGTATGGCAGCTGAGGCACAAATGCGCATATGCAATAAATATATGCATGCACGCATATATATATTTAAATTAAATATAATTTAATTAAACATTATGTATATAACGAAGCGAGGCAATGCAATGCAATGCAACAAAATGTGTTGCCTACATTTGAGCGCCGGCTACGATGCAGCGCATGATATCGTTATCCATTTTTGCTGCCGTTGCCGTTGCTGTTATTGTTGTTGTTGCAATTTTATTTTGTTTTTGATTTGACTGCAATACACACTCACACATGCACACACACACACCACTAACGCACATGTGTGTGCGTGCGTTGGGTCTTTTGCATTTGTGTTTATTTTATTTTATTATTTTTTCTCTTTTGCGGTCAACGAGTTGGTTGACCACTTTCAAATACAGTCAAAGCCAGAGCCACGCCCACCCATAAAAATGGAAAAAAAGAGAAGAAGCAGACTAGGACGCAGGAGAGTGCGTCTGATCCCCTTCCAACACGCAACAATGATTGTTGTGTGTTGATAATATGCACAATATTTGTTGCCTACTTTTATTTGTATTTGCATTTTATTTTTATTTATTCGCCAGTGTTTTTTTCTCTTGTTGTTCTTTTTTGTTTGTTTTTTAAATATATCATGTTGCTGTTGCTTTTACTGATTCTGTGCGTTTCCATTTGTTTTTATCTTTGTTGTTGTTGTTGCTGTTGTTGCGTGCCTATACAGTTGATTTAAACGTTTTACACCCGCGTGCCAATTTTCTTTTTTTTTTTTGCCCCCCTCGCCGCGGTTTGGCTGCTTGTTTTTGCTTTTTTCCTTCCTGCAATTTTTTTTTTGCTTTTTTCTGTTTTTTAGTTGGTTGACCGTTGGGTTAACCGTTGAATTATCAATTTCGCGGTAGAACTTGCGGTGCATAAGTGCGGTTCACCGATGAGTTTTCGAAGGTATCATATTAAACGTACTTCTGCAGCTATTGTTGTTGCGTTTTTTCTTTTTTCCCCCTTTTTTTCTTTTTTTTTTTACTACTACGCACTACGCACGGCTGTCAGTGCGAAATGAATACGTTAAATTTTAATTAATTACATTAAGTAAAAATTGTTCATTGCGCTCATTTCGCATTTGCATTTTGACATATGAAGTGGGTCATTAAATGTTTATTTTCATTTTAATGGCTTCTACATAAAATAACATGTATATTATTTATTATTTTACCTTAATCATTTTGTTAATTGTTTCGCAACGCCTTCAGTTAATATCGCAATTAAATAGCCCAATTGATATCAAATCCCATCGAAAGGTTTATCAATTGTTTCCTTTAGCCTATTTATGCATTATTTTTACTTTCTTTGAGCTCCGCGAAGAACTACAAAGTGAAATACTTCGGCAATATGGCTGCCATATGCCACATATATCGGTCGACATATACAAAAAAAAAATAATAATAATATTCAAGTGCGTAATAAAGAACTATAAAAATCGTTTTATGGCACAAACTGATGAAATCCTTCACATTTTTGTGACATCTGTGTGCAGTAAATATAACTTAAATTTTACTGCTCCAAAAATTTCGAATATTACAATTTGAATCAAATTTTCGAAAGCAAATCATATGCAAATATATTCGCATATTTATTAATATGAAAACAGCCACAAGTGCCTGATTTTAGCCAAACATTTAAATATTAAAACAATAAATAATTAATAATATAAATTTACAAAATATATTTTTGTTTATTCTTTAAATATGCTTTCAAATTATTCACAATTTATACAAAACAAATTAAAATAATATTTGTAATAGAAATATACAAAATATTAGCCTGGTTTTTTATAATTCAGCTCAATAATTTATTTTATTACATGCAATAAAATAATTGCCAGACATTCCAAATAGTTAAAATAAAAATCAACAGCATTTTTTTGCCAGCTCAAATTCCAATTAATTAATTTGGAAATGGAAAAACTTACCTAATGACTGGAGTTTTCGCAAGTGGAAATTGCTGCTGAGGAGGCCGCGTTTTATGGATTGACAATTGTTTAATTCTTATTTTGTATATTTAGTTAAAACTGTCGGCCTTTGGCTTGACGGATCAACATTTATGAACGACACCAACACATCGAATAACACACACAATTGCGTTTATATATGGTATTGGAAAAAAAATAAATAATAATCTTGGAATTTGATTAGATGTTGCCGCTGAATCGATTGCCGTTTAATATTGTTGCGCCTACAAATACGACGATATGAAATGTGGCGAGGACTGAACGCCCGGAGCAGAACGGAAACGCGGCCGGCGAGTTAGTGGTCAGAATGCAAAGTGACACATGGAGCTCCAGCTCCAGATGCTGTTGATGTTGATGATGCTGCTGCTTCTGCTGCTGCTGCCGATGCTGCCGTTGCTGCCGATGCTGCCGATGCTGCCGATGCTGCCGTTGCTGCCGATGCCAATGCGGATGCGGCCAATGGTGCCCCGTGCTGGCTCCAACTGCATTCGGCAACACGAAGCCGCCTTTGAGCGTTCCCGATTTGTGTGCTGCCCCGTATAACGTTTATCGTACTGTTGCACTTGCCGAGCGCCAAGCCCCAAGCCCCCAGCCCCAAACCCCGTGCCCCACACGCCAAATGGGCAAACGCGACCAACGAGAACCGCACGAGCAACAACAAGAAACGAACACGACTCGAACGAACGGGAGCCAACGAGGCACGAAGCTCTATGCCACACGACCAGATCGAGTCCGTGTCTCTGTCCGTGTTAATGTTGGCGAGGTGCTGCTCCTTGTTGCTATTGCTGTTGTTGTTGTTGCTGCTGCTGTTGCTGTTGCTGTTGCTGCTGTTGCTGTTGCTGCTGTTGCTGTGGAGTTGCTGCTACATGCGTGCGCTTTGAACCGGTTAACAGCACAATTGCAAATGATAACACGCACGCCGAATGCTCGGTGAAAATTTTCGAAATTTTCACACAAAAAACTTTTCAAATTTTCAAAGCAGCGTCGACGTCGCGTCAACGTCGCTCTGTCTGTCTGCCCGCCTCTGTATGCGTGTGGGCGTACACACACACAAACACACACACACACACACACACGCATGCCGAGCCACATCACATGTGTGTGTTTTGGTTTAAATAACTCAAAAGGGAAATTGAGTTTGAGCGCAAAATTTTGAGCGAGCGCCCCCGAACGGATTACATGTGTGTGTTTACAGATTTATGCAACAATTAAAAGCGACGATGGCTGCGCGCGTGTGTGTGTGCGTGTGTGTGTGTGTGTGCGCGCGCGCCTCGGCTGTAAACGGAAACGGAAACGCAACCAAATGCTCAGCAATGACCACGAGTGGACTAGCTTTGCTTTGGTCAGTTAGCAGCTCCAGCCAGCCTCTGCGAGTGGCCAAAACAAATATACAAACAAAAACAAAAGAAAAAAAAACAAAAACAAATTGAAATAAATTTACGAAAATGGAAAGAAAAAAGACAACAACAAAAATGTTGCACATTTATTGTGCACACTTGCTTGAAATCGAGGGGTTCAAGCCGCGCTTTGGGGCCGGCAACCATTTGGGGAGCTTTAAGGTCAACCCCTTTATTTGCATTTAGCTGGTCACTTGGTCAAGGGTTGGCGCCACGCGCTCAGCTGGCGAGCCACGCAAACTGCTCACTCACTCACTCACTTTTTCGCTTTTCCGCTTTTCAGTTTTCAGCTTTCAGCTTTCAGCTTTCAGTTTTCACTCATTTGGCCGGTCTGAAAATCAGGTTTCATTTCTACACAAAATACATAAATTTTGCATCATTATCAAACGGGTTGTGCGAGCGCGCAGCTAGAAATGAGAAAAACCACCCAAAAAACACCCACATGGGCGGCAGAAAATGGGGGTGGGGCAACTGTTTGGCAAATGAAGCGAGATGGCTATATTAATGTGTGTGCCAGTTGCCTCGCTGCATGTGTAAGTGTGAGTGTATGTGCGTGTGTGTGTGCGTGTGTGTGTGTGGCCCACATGAGCGAAGTGCTCATTATCATAAACAACAACAACGGCAAAACAGTAGCAACAACAACAACAGCAACAGCAGCAGCAGCAGCAGCAGCAATGAGCAACAGCAACCATCCACCAACAAATTGTTCGCTGCAACATTTTACATAATATACAAGGAACATTCAGAGCTTAAACACACACACACACACACATACACTCATATATATGCAATATATATTGCCATAGTTAGCATATTTATACATATATATACATATATATATATATATATACATATATAGTCGCATGCATACTTAGAGAATACAAAACGCCGCTCAAACTATATACAACTTAAAAGCTGAGCAGAGAATTGAGAGCGAGTGCTAGCGAGTGTGTGTGTGTGTGTGTGTGTGTGTGTGTGTGTGTGCTAGGGTTTGTTGTAGTTTTGCATATAAAATGGATTTTAAACTATTGGGAAAACTATCGCAAAGCCAGCGCCAGCGCCATTCGCCGCATTAGTTTGTAGCTGCGTTTCGACTTGAAACATTGCGAGTGGCAAAAGTTGCAAACGTTAGCTAGACAAACGTGCACCTTCGCCCTTGCCCCATCACCCATCACCCAACACCCTCACCCACACCCACACCTACACACACACACACACACACACACACCGGCGACTCCACCCACACGAACTGCTTAACGTGGTGCTCCTTAGCCAGCGATAGTTTTGATTGGAGGTGAGTGAATGTGGGCAGAGTGGAACGAGGATAAATGTGAATGTAAATATCTGTATATATGTGCATACACACACATTATACATATATATATATATATATATGTATATATACATGTGTGTGTGCGAGAACGAGAGCATACGAGACTGTACTTAAATATGCAAGTGCCGAGCACATCTCTATTTAAATTGATTGTTCTTTATTTTCAATATGCATTTGTATTATTTTTAAACAAGTGCTGCACAGTGGTGTGAAGCATATTAATCTGTGCTGAAAATTACCTCATTGTGAACAGGTGAAGTGCATTGAGGTGTGTAAATGAAATCTGTGAGTGTCTTAAAATAGTTTGCTTCAATTTGAAACAAGATTTATAAATAATAATCATAAGTTCTAAAAATGTTGACAACGATTGTCCAGCGTGTATTTTTGCTTATATATTTTTAGTTGAAATCCTAATTTTAAGGCAGCTCTTTATGGCTTTGCAAAACTAAGAATCTGTCCCGAAATCATAGTTGATAAAAATTGTATCTTTCGACACTTAAAGTATTGCTTTAAGAGTATTACTTTTTTTTATTAAAAAAAACCCTCTATATCAAATACAGTGCATTAAAGCCTTACAAACATTACTTGAAAAAATTATGAAAATTAATAGAGATAATAAAGGATAAGAGGAAAATCTTAAGTTTCTGTAACCCTTGCGACTTCAGCTGTGATCGCCAATCAAATTATTTTACATATTAAATATAGGAAATCCAGAATAAAAAATGTATTATTTTTTTTACAATTACATTAACAAATAAAATACATTTGAACTTCTATAAAACAATATAATTATTGAATTGAAAATTAAATACAAGAAATTATAAACTGAATTTTGGGGTAAATATGTAAAATATGATTAACCTTGACTGCATACTAAAGTATACTAAAGTATGTATATATTAAAAATTACAGATTCTATTACTTTCCGAATGATTCTATTAGTTACACTAGCTAATGGGGTCGGTCGAGGCCTCCCTTCGGCCAACTCTTTATGCCCTGAATGCCTATCTAGGTTATTTAAAAACATTGTTTGGTGAACAAAGGAACGACTACGCACCACTGTGCGGTTGTCAGGCCACGACTGTGGCAACAACAACGCGATTGTTTTCACATGTGCTGCACACAGTGAAACATCCTCCAGTCCAGTCCAGGCCAGTCCAGTCCAGTCGAGTCCAGTCCATCGTAACTCTCCACCAAGCTATTAAACCGTGCTCGTGGCCGTGGCTTCAAATTCAACTTTGGCTTCGGAGAAAAGCAGCGGCAGGACCCAGCAAAAGGCAGACCATCATCAGCATTATCCTTGCACACAAAACGGCCGCTGTCAATGCGACCTTTTCCGACTTTAGCGGCGCAAAGGACCACGCCGAGAGGGGGTGGGGTAGGTGAGAAGGGGCTGGGGAGGGGGAGGGGGACTCGTCAAGAGCTCATGCCAGAGCACGGGCCACATACGCCGCGTACTCCTGATGGGCATTTCTAATTTTCAAGTTTTCAAGGAAATGTGTGCATGTGTGCATGTGTGTGTGTGTACATCTGTGTGTGAGTGTATGCATGTTAATGATTAGAAAAAGCTTTGGCCGGCTCTCGGCTGGCATTGTTGTTATTGTATTTACTTGCCGGCAATTAATGTGTGCAACATGCGAGTTTTAATTTAACACAGCGCAAGTCGCATGCGTGTCCTGCGTGTCCTGCGTGTCCTGCGTGTCGTCCTGCATGTGTGTGCGTGCGGCCATCCCCTGGCCGTGCCATAGAAACCTTACCGCCATTTACAGCTCGAACTTTTGTTGCTTTTTTGCAGCAATTTTAATTGAGAGCGATCTGCTCCCCTCCCTCCTTCCTCCTTCCCCCTTCCCCTTTCCCCTTTCTGGGTCCCGTTCCGGTTCTCTTTTCCACCCGCCACAAACTTAGCTGAATCAAACCCGTTAAGCAAGTTCCGCTCTAAAGGAGTTGCTGCACAGTAAAAAGGGGAGGGGAGCGGCACAGGTGGCAGGAGCTACCGTTAGGGCGGTTTGTGCGTGAAAGTCCCGTTCAATTCAGTTCAATGGCTTCTGTCCAGGTGGTGTCCAGCTAAGAGAGAGCGAAAAGTCGACCGATGCAGCGGCTACTTAGAGCCACTTTTGATATAGTCGACAGCCACAAGTTGGACTTAGATGTAATTATCTAGGCTTACATGCATATGCATTAGGTCTTGGCCGATTGGAATGTGTGTTCAACAAGATGTTCACTCGTATGTTACCTACTCCACATTCCATTCGATTCCATTCCATTCATTAACCACTTTCCTTGAGAATCCCGCCTTCGCCCATTCATCTTGCAACTTCCCCATCGCAGCCTTTCAGGCGTTTCAACTGTGGCTTGTTTACATTTAGTGCCACGTGCCTCTTCAATGCAGCAGTGACAATAACGGATTAAGCAGTAGCTGGAGGCAGAGTGCGGCAACGACTATCACATACCCTGTTTCATGGAGAAAGCTTTATTTAGAATTGCGACTAGCGATGATTTTGAATGAATATTATAATAAGCATTTATTTAACTCTATACAAAGTTACACAACAATTTTTATATAACATAACAAATTGATAAGTGATCGATAAATAAATGGCGATGCTTACAAAGTTATATAATACTATTTAAATTACCCAACAAAATGGTAACTGATCGATAAATAAATGGCGATGTTTACAAAGTTATATAAAAATATTTAAATTACAAAAACAATTGATAAGTGATCGATAAATGTTTAAAATTCTGATTCAAATCTCTAAAAAATTCGGACTCAAAATAAAGACTTTTACTACATTTTATTACATTTTTTTATCTGATTTTAAATTTTCTTTATAAATTATGATTTATTTTTTTGAATAATTTCATTAGTATACCCCCCAGTCTTCTCGTATAGGGTAGCAGAAATCAGAAAATGCGCCCCAATTACAGTTGAGTGCAAAAAACGGGAGCAAAACACAATTTGCACTCAATTTGCAAGAGCTCAGCGGAACAGGGTTGCCACCATTTCAAGTCTGCACTTCAATTATGCTCACATTTTTATTTTTAAAATAATCTGACTAATATAAATATTCAAATATTATTAAATAAGTATTTTTATTTTTTTTCTTATTATTAAGTGATTACCGTTCATTTGTAAAACAAGGCGACAACCCTGGCGGCGACGATGAGCATCTGCTTGGAGCGCTTGCTCGGCTCGGAGCGCACTCAACATGCCGCCTGGATAGCCTCTGTTTGCGCTCAGTTGAGGCGAGTGGCGCCACACACAGTTGCAACAAAATGCGACGGAGAGCTGGCATCCCCTGCCAGCAGTTTCGACGTTCTGTGCAGCGGGCGGAGCAGCCGTTTTTCTAGTTTATTTCTACGCCTTTTTCTACTCAGTGCGGGGCACGAGAAAAATGGGATCCGCTGATTGGAAGAGGGCCGCCGACGATGTGCGGCAAAGGCTTTATGCTCGTAGTTTGTTTTTGTTTTTTGTTTTTTTTTTTATTTTTTTTTTGTTTTTGTTTTTGAAAGGGTGAGACTTGCACGCCGTGTAGGTGGCTGCCCCCAAATCCGACCCCGGCCACCTATCATACTGCACTTTGCGGCCGTATGCCACTGGCTGGCCGCCTGACTGACAGCCTCGGTGGCGTCTCCGCGCGGCATGCGGGCATCACGACTCTGCGCATACTTGCTGGTGACAATTTTTCTTATTTTATGCAACATCAGCTACACTGTCGGCTCTCTCAGTTCTCGAATCTCGTTGGCAGCAACTGCAAGACTTGTCAACTACATTTTATCAATATTAATTTACAAACCTAAATAGAGTTACAGATATTGGTAAATGGGTCGCCCGATCGGCTCTCTAGCCAAAATCTCTTAACCTTAACCTGATTTTAAAAATTATAATTGTATAATCTTATTAAACTTTCATTCGTCGAATAGTTGAGATTTATGAAAACTGTTTTAAATTAAGAACTTGAATAAAATGCATATCAAAAATATAAATAATATGAGATATGAAATATTAATTAATATTTTTTTCGAGCTACAATTTGAAGCAAACTAAAATTCAATTAAGTAAAAAATACATGCATATATTGGAGAATCATAAGTAACTCTTTTAAATAAAAAATATATTAGAAAAGTCGCTCTTTTCTTCTCTTCTCTTAAAAATAAAAAAATATTTTGCAAAAACATGGATAATCCATTTATTTTATATATTTATATTTCATATTTTGGAGATCAAAATAAAATTAACGCATAATAAAATAAAATTGAAAAAAAAATACTTTTTAGAGCATACTTATGGAAAGATTTCAAGACAACTTCTAATAAAATAAAATTTATAATAAAAAATATACATATATAAATCAAATTCAAGCCAGAAAGTTGTTTGCAGATATTTAAAAAATAAATCTAATAATCTTATAATTTTTTTTTGCTAATCTAGCTTGGAATAAATCTAATTTGCGATCGAACTTCAATAGCTGCCAGCTAGTTGAAATATATTATTTTCGACATTTCTGATGGCTACAGTCAAATATTTATAATAAAAATTTCTGTTTATACAAACGGAAGACAAAAATATATTTTTGCTTTTTACCGCTGGCTTTTAAAAATAATAAATAATTTAATTCATTTGGTTGAAATGACGTCTACGTGAATATTGTTGCTGTTGCGAATCGTTGCAGCGTGTTTGACAGTCGTCGCAATCAGTTCATCTTTCGCCGTCTGCCGCCATTTTTGTGCTCTAGTCTAGGACCGGATGGCACCCCTCTACCCCCCTCTACACCCCCTCTGGGCCCGCGGTGTCATTCCCTTTAACACTCTTCTAGTTTTTGTTTCATTTTTACGTTTCCAATTGGTAGGGAACATGCGCAGACTTTTTGCCCCAACAAAATTGCAAGTGCAAAAGCAACAGCTACCCCCCACCTCCTCCCTCCTGCTTCTTCTTTTCCTTCTGGTACCCACACTATTAGCCTCCACTGCTCGTCCTTGTCCTTGTCTCATCGTCGTGCTGCTCCTGGCCGCCGCCTTCTACATAGAAGTGAATCCGGCTGGTGGCGTAGGTCCGGGATCTGGGATCCGGTATCTGGGATCCGGGATCCGGGATCCGGGATCCGGGAGGGAGCGACGACTACGGCGGGGTGGAACACAAAATAAATGCAATGCAATGAAAATTGTGAAAAATAGAAAAACGAAAGTTTTCGTGCTTTTCATTTGCTGTTGCCTGTTTGGCAACTACGTCGGGCGCGTCTCTAAGTGGCGCCCCCTAGTGGCGGTTCAGTTTGATGCGATGGTGGTGCGGCCTCCAGCGTGGCTGTGGTTGGCTGCCTCAGCATCTAGGGGCGTCTAACAAAAAAACGAAATAAGCGCAAATGCAAAAAATATATGAAGAGAGTAGACGGTGTGTGTGTGTGTGTGTGTGTGTGTTTGTGTGTGTGCGCATTCGTGTGTTCGCTGGGGGTGGGGCATTCACTATTAGTGTAGCATTAATTAGTTATGGCAGACGATTTTGAGGTTGCGCTGCTGCTGAAAGCTTTTTACTGTAAGTCAACAGAGCGCAAATACGTAAGATACGACACATGTGTGTGTGTGTGTGTGTGTGTGTGTGTGTGTGTGTGGGAGTGTGTGTGTGTGGCTGGGTGGGAGTCACCCATTGGGTATGTAATGTGCCAAAAATTACAAAAATACCAACTGAGAGAGCGGCGAGGAGGGAAAGTTTTGAAAAATGTTGCTTGATTAGCAACCCCCGCTGTATATGTGTATCTTTCAATACATATTTTAATTAAATATTTAGTTTGATTCTTTCAACTGGCTGAAAGGATGTTAAGGACCCCAACCCGCCTGCTCTCACACATCTGGCCACGATGGCAAAGGATTCGCTTAGTATGGCGCACACTTGAGTGGCTTTCAATTAGTTGCGCCACAACAACCCTACCCACACACCCACACACACACACACACACACACACACACACACACACACACACACACACACACACACACACACACGCGCACATTTCTCCACTTTATTTGGTCATTTATTTATTTAAAAAGCAATAAATTCATGGCAAGTTTTATGCGAAATATCTGAAAATTAAATGAGCAGCGCCCATTGCCCAACAACTTGGGGTTGGTCAGCTCGAAATCCACCCCCTCCACTCCCTCCACTCCGTCCACCCGCTCCACCCCACAAAGAGCTGCTAACTAAACCCTTTCCCGGGCGGGGGTGGCTGCCATGTAAAAGTCAATGGTGGTCAGCAGTCGAGGGCAATGAGAATCAGTCGACCAGCTCAAACCGAGCTCGTAAGCTGCAGGACACGGCAAGGAATGGAATGGTCAGGAATGGAAAGGAAAGGCGAAGGTTTTGCAACCCTTTCAAAGGCACCGCATGCTTAAGAGAGGTCCTTGGTATGGGGGGGAGGCTGCTGTTAGCGCTCGTCCGTCTGTGCTTTTTTGGGCATTCGTTCATTATCAACACCAAAAACTAAACAAAATTATTTGCCTTGCCGGAAGTTGGCAATAAATTAGTTGGGTTACACAGAATCCACCGACCTTCTTCACAGACCTTGTCCAGACATCCGCCATAAAGCATTCATAAATCCCAAAGTAAACTACAGTGAGCGCAAACACGCACACACACACATACACACTCGCACACTCACACATACAGAGACTCTACACAGACTCTCGTGCAACATGCGGTGGCCTTTATTCATTCATCCGTTCATTTATTTAACTCCTGACCATATTTTGCCTATGCTTTGTATGTTGCTTCCATCGCATTTTATGGGTGTTCCACTTAGCCACCAACGACGCACCCAGCTAGTGGCCAGCCCTCCCCCTCCCCCTCCCCCTCCCCCTCCCTCTAATATCGCATAGTTTCACTTTTGCTTTCATTTCTGTGCCCCTTTGGCACTTTGCATATGGCCAGGACTACAGCCAAGGCTTTCACCCAAGGGTCGCGCGGACGTCGTCGCCAACGGCTTGTCATATGGAATTCAGCTGTTGGGTTGGAGTCGTGGCCACTCGCCTTTGTCCACTTCGTTAGTTGTATTAGTGAGTCAATTGCATTGAATTATATTTTTGTGTGCGTTCGCGCATGTGTGTGTGTGTGTGTGTGTGAATGTGTGTGGTTCACCGTTGATAATTTGTTGTTGCTTCCGGAACAGGAAATTAGCGAATATTTATGCATACCTGCAACAAATCATATTTGACAGTTGGCAATTCCCGATTGGTTTTTATGTCGACGGCAAGCAAAAACAAAAACTACTCTTAGTTAATTTTTTGTGAAAAATGCAACTACTTTGATTTTGTTTATAAATAAATTCCAATGTTAATATGACAAATTCCAATGCTAATTAATAAGAGAGATATTTTATAAATAACTTTATAATAATATTAAAACAAGGAATAATCGAATTACACATATCTTTAGTTACTTTTTTCTTTCAATTGTTTATTACACAAATATATTTTTAAACTAACTAAAATGTTAAGCGCCATCTATAGTTCATGCTGTAGTGCAACTGGTGAACGTCATTTTCGATTCAGCACAAAAGTATGCAACACATTTTGTAAAGATCAGTGACCGTTGTATCAGTGCTGAGAAGGGGCTTAGTTTTAGCTATTGCCAGCTATTTAGGAGCTACTTGAGTATATTTTAAAATTCTCAAAATAATATTTAATATTCCAGTTTTAATTATTTTCAGTTTTGTAGCTGTAATTGTGTCTTATATTCATGTACTTATTTACTCTTCAAATGAATGATCATATTTTCAGGCGGTTTCTCTGAGTAATATTTAATATTCTAGTTTTATTTATGTTTAGTGTAATGTACTTATTATTCAAATGAACGATTCTATTTTATTGTGGTTTCTCTTATATCCCGTTACTATTGCAAAGTGAATTGTGGGTGATTTAGAACTGTTGAATCCCTTATTTATGTTAAGAATATGGGAAATTTCTTAAAAACTGTTTTTTCATAGTGTGAGATTGTGAAAAGAAGTAGATAAAAAGCACATATTTGAGGCTGTAAAGAAAATGTCAGAATGAATAAGAATAATGAATTATGAATAAATAATAATAAAGGGTATCTAACCATACTTCCCCCTTTATCTTTGCTGCAATAATGTTCTATAAACTTGGTTAAAATATACCTAGCATATAAGTCTAAATATAGATTTCTGTTTGCCTGCGGCACTTACTTTAAAAACTCTGTCAACATTCTGTTCAACATTCCATCCATCAGCTTGGATCAGTTTGCATTAAACTTAATCAATTAGTGAGGAGATCAACAAATGGGATACATAAATAACATTTAGCACGAATTAGAGAGCCGGAGGCACGGCTTGCGCCTGCTTCGTGTGCGGGTGCCGCAGGATACGAGCCAGATGTTGCACCTAGCAATGCAGCTATGCAGTTGGGCATAAAAAGGGATCAACAAAGGAGTAAGCCGATCCCGATGCCGTTGCCGATGCCCATGCCGAGACGGACGGACGCTAATTGAAACAGTTTAAGCGCGTGCGCAATGTCGGCGCCTGCCATATCCTGTGCAGAGGCCCAGCCCCAACCATTGAGCCCGAACCTGAGACTGGCGCACTCCGATCCTCCATATAATCCCGCTCCTTCCTCCGCTCTCCGTCAAGGCTCATTCGCGACGATGCGCATCCTTTGCACGCTCGTCCAGCCGGAACTGCAAAACAATAAATACGCCGATCCCTTAGCCTTAGCCGAGCCCCTACTACTCCCTACTAATCTAACAGTAATACTGTTCTTACTGCAAGAGTGTGAAAGACTGAGTGGGAGAGAGAGAGGAAGAGAGAGAGAGAGAGAGCCTATTGATTGTACGTTAATTGATTTATTATATGCCTATGCCCAGGTCTTCTTGTTGGGCTCTATAGCTTTATTAGTGTTATTAAATTTCATCTGTCTTTGTGTTTTGCCATCCAGGGGTTGTCCTATTCTTAACGAAGTTGTTGCTGTTGTTGCTGTTCGTAATAGTGTTTACACAAGACGACGGTTGCGCTCGCCCCTGCGATCGGCAGTTGTTACATTTTGGTACATGGACTACGTGGAATTGAGAAATTGTTAAAAAACAAATAGCCGAACAATAAGTTTGATCATAATAAAAAATAGAAGACATTGCCAGTTGGCAGTTGTGCCCGGAGGGCGATGACAGCCCGTCAGGATATGCGCTGCTCCATTGTTGTCCTCGACTATTATTGACTCCTCAACTCGGCTTAGAGCATCACGTGTTAAGTGTTACGTGTTACGTGTTACGTTTTGGGTTTCGACTTTTTTGTCTTTTCCTCCATCTTTTTAAAGTGAAGAGAAATTTGTTAATTAATTTTATGCCACAAGCTCAAGAGGTTTCCAAAACTATCGCATTAATCAGTGGGTCTATCTTTCAAATTCAGCAAACAGCCGACAACCCATCAAAGTCGCTGCCAATGCCGCTGACAATTTGTCAAAAGTGACAGCGCGCGAGACTTCTCTCCGTCCTCTGGGCTGCTTCAGTTGTCAGTCATACACACACACATACACAAATACACATACAGAGCTTAGCCTCCCTTTCCCACACACTCTCACCTCAACCCCAAAGGGAGTCCATCCACGTATGCACAGGGTAAGCTAAACTATGAGGCTTTTAATCTATGCAATTTAAAATAAAGTTTTTCAACGGAGGGCGGGATTGCCAGCATGTGTGTATGGGTATGTGTGTGTGTGTATATGTGTGTGTGTGTTGTCTGTTTGCTCATTAATTGTTTTGTGCTGTCTTCAGGAAGCCGCTTAAACTTTTACATTTTGAGCATATGGACTGAGCTTAAATTTTCAAAAATAAGATTGAAATAATATTAAATAATTAATTAAACATAATTATTCGATTATTATTATTATTTAACTAAATACTTTATACAATAAAAAATATAAACTAAATGATTTTGTAAACATAAACGGATTGAGTTTAAATATGTAAGAAATATTATTTAATAATTAAAATTAAAATTAAGATATTCTGTAAATTATTCAAAAGGAAAATTATTTACAATAACTTAGTATTAAAGTATTATTGAATTACAAACCAAATACTGAATGTAATTTAAGTCAACATAAAAGTCTGACAAAACGGATTGAGCTTAAATTTTCGAAAATATATAAGAATTAATAATAAATAATTTAGTAAAGATATTCCGCAAATTATACAAAATGTAAAGGAAAAATATTTAAAATGGCTTAATAATAAATTTAAAAGCGAATACTGAATGTAATATAAAATATTGTAAACATAAATGGAAAAAGTCTTGAAAAACTGATTGAGTTTAAATTTTTTGAAAATATGTAAGAAATAATATTATATAATTAGGTAAGGACAATCCGTAAATTATTCCGAAAAGTATTATTTAAATATTATTCAACTTTAAACTATTTATATTCTAATTATTATTAACTAAAACTCAATGGTCTGGAAACGGATTGAGCTTAAGTGCCGTAATTTATTAATAAAGTAATGCAAAATAATAATAAATAAAATAGCTTACTATTAAAATACATTTTAATTGAAAACTAAATACTGAATATAGTAAAATGTATATACTAAAAGATATTGTTAGCATTAAAGTAAATAACTGTATGATAAAAGTAATGTTCATTCCAGCTTCTTTTCTCTAAAAGCCTCGATTTTTGAATGGACTGAACTTTTAAAGATTCAGCCTTAAGATCTTCTGAAGTATCCCAAACTAGTTAAATTTGTAAAACGCAAAATGACACTACACCGAATACCCTGTAAATGTTTAAAAATAATATAAACTATGCTTCGCTTGTTTAATGATCATTTGTGATATATGACTCAGTCTATACCGTGTTTACAAACGATAATGAAAGCGAGATTCTCCCAGTTCGTGCAACTATTAATCATCTTCGATAAACAACAATCGCAAAGGCTGGATTCTTCAGTTTCTACAGTCACAATATAGAAGGCACGGCCAAAAACAACAGATCATTAATTTGGATGGGACAGCATCGCCATTAAAGTCGGGCCACTCCATCGTCAGATTTGAAATGCGATAGCCAAAGTTCCGATGCCGCCAAACAGTCTGGCAAGATACCCGCATCAATCACAGAAGCCGGATCCGTTACCCTGGTCAAGTGGGCGGCCAATGTTTGTTGGTTGACCGCCACTCTGAAGAGCCGGAAGCAGATATATGTATGACTGCGAGACATTTGTCAGCTGACATTAGTACCCGATCAGACAAGACCAGCCCGACCAGCCAGACCAGCCAGACAGCTTGGCGGCCTCAAGTGTCCACTTGAGGGCAACAGCTCGCAGATCCTTGACCGATCCGCGGAGCAGCCCAACATGCGGCAAAGACCACACATGGCGCGCACTCCGCTCCAGTCTAAGATTTCAGTGCGCAGCGCAGGCACACGGAACCGGATCTCCGTGTGAGTGTCCTTTGATGTTGCCTCCACAATAACATGCCACGCCTTTCCCAATGAACGGTGCATTTGAAATATGGTTCTATTGGCAGTATCTCTGCCGATCAAGCAAACATTCTAGTCTTTGCTTTCTCTTAATTAATTTATTAAGAAAATTAATCAAACATATTATATGAAGCATAAAAACAATTCAACAGATTTTTTTATTTTTATTTTTATTGTTAGTATCTCTGTATATCAACCAAACATTCTAATGCGGCCTTTTATACTCATTAAAATATAATCTTTTCGTTCTCTTAATTTTATACAATATTAATATTTTATTCAAACATATTATATGATGAAGAAAAACAATTCTATATTACATTTCAATAGATATTAATTATTTCTTTTATTTATTAACTTTATTTTTATTGGTAGTATTTCAGCAGATCAACCAAACTTCCAAATGTGGCATACATTAGAGTATTTTACATAACAGTATTTTCTTTCTCTGAATATTTTATAACATTAATAACAAAATAATAAAACACAAAAACAATATTACATTACAATAGATTTTGAAATCTTTGAAAAAAAAAAATAAATAAATAAATTACATAAACTTTAAAGAAATAAAATTAGTTAAGTAATTTAAATGTTATTTCATTATGTAAATTTTTCAAAATTGTAAATATTAAATTTATTTTATAACACTTATTATTTATTGATATAAAAAAATATTTTAAAGAATATACATAGCTTTAGTTGGATAAAGAATCAGGCTGATTTTTCTATCTTTGAAATATATTTTCTTATATACATATACGTATATATATTTTTTTTATAAATAAATATTTATGTATTTTTTTTATAATATTTTCAAAGCTATCCTCATTAGCCACATAAAACTTAAATTGAATATTAATTTAAAATTCTATTACGCAACTCTGCAAGCAATGGCAATTAAAGCTGTTGTGCCCCTTGTCCATACTAGAAGGTTATTTCTTGTTGCTCTTCATCTTCTTCGCTTGCTTCCTCTTTTTTTTTTGGCATATTTGAAAGTCTTGCAATTAAAAAACGGCGCTCAACAATATCGACATAATGAGCAGACAAAGCAGCGCAGTTTGTTGCTATTATTGCTGTTCGAAACATGTGTAACATTTCATTAAATAGTCTCGAGGCACACAGACAAACCCACACACCCACACACACACACAAACACACACACACACAGCCACTCACACACAACATATGCTTAATACAAAGAAGGGTTACAAAAGAAAATTAATGCGTGTAATTCGCAAACGCGCAAAAAGTCGGTGGACTGAGGGACGACAGAGAGAGAGAGAGAGAGAGAGAGAGCGGGAATGGGGTTGGGGTAAACAGGAGGGGGACTTGGGTTTAATTTTGGGTGGCTCACTGTCTGCGCCTTGCAGCAACCGGCAGCCAAGGCAAAAGGCAGCAAAAAAAAGAAGGAAAAAAAGAAAAGCAAGTGGCATTAAAAAGCCAATCCCTGCGCTTGCTTCCTTTTAAATCCCGCTGCAAGGGTCTATGTTTTTATTTAATGAGCAACGCACACACTCGTATCGCTTATGGACACACGCACATACAAATGGACACACATCGCACATGCAGACATGAAAGCAACCATGCCCCCCTCCCCCCTCTTAATGCTCATTTGTTGAAAGTTTCGCTTGTTGCCGTTGTAAATAAATCGATTGTAAGCTCCACCTGCTAAAACTGCAGCAAGCGCTGAAGATTGGACTCTGCCCCAACCAACTAAGCCCCGCCCCGCCCCGCCCGCCCGCCTCCTTTCTGGTTCAATTATAACGGTGAAAGTGCTTCATAGTTAAATAAGCTCAATCTGCGATCAGTACTCAAATTTATGTTTGTATATACTCATACACATTTATATCTGGAATGCTATATACTATAAAATATTATTGTTATTTTATAGTATAATTATATGCACGTTAGATTAGAAGTTAAGTGCGATGAAAGCCTTAAAGATCTTTGATTTTGCATTTTAGTATAAGAATTGGATTATAAAAATGAAGAAAAATTATACCAACAATTTTGATAAATCCATTTTAATGTTTACTTAAATAAAATAAATATACTTCTTTAATAAGAAATAATTACGTAATTAAAAATGCAGTTAATTAGTCAATAAAACAGTTTTAAATATTGAAATCAACGTTATTGATTTCCACCTCATTTTCCCATTGCAAGCATATCGCTCAGGAATGTCTAACTTTAAAGGTGTGCAGGACTTTGTCTTATAAGCCAAGTCTACTTATTGATGTTTGTGAATATTAAGATTTTAAAAATATTATAATAAGTCCAAAAGGAATTTGAAGATGATATAGATGAAATATAAACATATATTTACTTATATATTTGTTATTTCTATTTATTGATGTTTACAAACATTAGGAATTCAAAAATATTATGTAATTAAATATAAACATATATTTATATATATATTTGAAGTCGTTATTTCTATTTATTGATGTTTGTGAATATTAAGATTTTAAAAATATTATAATAAGTCCAAAAGGAATTTGAAGATGATATAGATGAAATATAAACATATATTTACATATATATTTGTTATTGTTTCTATTTATTGATGTTTACAAACATTAGGAATTCAAAAATATTATGTAATTAAATATAAACATATATTTATATATATATTTGAAGTCGTTATTTCTATTTATTGATGTTTGTGAATATTAAGATTTTAAAAATATTATAATAAGTCCAAAAGGAATATGATGATATAGATGAAATATAAACATAAATTCAAATATATAATTGAAGTGAAAATAAGGAATTCAAAAATATAATATAAATAATATTAATATAGATGAAATATATACATATATATAAATTTAAATATATATATAATTTGTTTCTGCTTCTTTAATTTAACTATTTCGTAATTTAATATACTATTAATAGCTATTTGTTAATGCTGATACAGGAAGTGCTGAATGTACATTCAAAAATTCTGATCATCAGTGAAAAGTGCTTCGCTACAACGTTGAACGATTGGCTAAAGGTAAAGAGATGAGGTAACTCACCTGTCTACTAACCCCCCCCCCTTCCCCTCTTCCACATCCACTCCACCACTCACACATGGGGCTCGACTTTGATGAAATATATATTGGATGCGACCGCAAGGCAGACAAAAAAGATGAAAGGCTTTCGGGGGGCGTGTCGACTGGAAAGCCACCTTTTAGCCAATGTGCCAGGGTTAGGCAAACAAAGCGTGTTTGCTTATACGTACGGAAGGTCCTTGAATATACATGTACAGTTAATCATATGCATAAGTGTGTGCAAATGAGTAAGGCTTATAATTCTCAACTGGCTTAAGCGCAGACCTATTCAAGTAACATTCAAGGGAGAGCAGAAGAAATGTGAGAAGAGGTTAAAAGAGGAGAGAAGATAAGAGGAGACAACAAATGAGGATTCTCTGCTGCCACGTTTATTATTTGTTGAACAAAATGCCAAATTGGTTTAATTATGCAATTTAATGTTGCAAAATATAATCTGCAATAATTTGCATTAATTTGCAATTTGAAATAATATAACAAAAATTAGCAGAGAGTATATTTAAATTGAAACATAACTAATGTGCGAGCAAAAATCGCCAGCAGCAACGTGCCACGCCCACCAGCCCCATTCCAGAGGCGGGGGAATTGGCGCCACGCAGAGAACTTTTCGGCTGAAGCGGCGGCCAACACACAAAGACGAAAGCAAACAGACAGCGCAACCCTTTCGTTTTTTAAGCCAAGCGGCGAGCGCCATGGCGCCAAAGCTTTCGCCATTTTAAATAAAAATGCTTGTGCTTGCCGGCAATTGCCGCCAGATGGCGCTGCCAGCAATCTGAATGCGCGTTTTTTAACGCGTGCAACTGTTAGCAACATTTTTCGCAGCTTTAAATAAATGTAATTTAATAACAAAAGCCAGGGCCTAAATACTTAAACCCAATCGAATTGTTTTACGATTTGGCTCGAAGCACATATTGAATGCTTGACAGCTGCATAAAAAACAGCTAAGTAAGCAGTTCAAGTGTGCCGCACTAGATGGCGCCATGGCGAGAACTTCTTAAAGTTTGGGCCCAAGACAACAACAAAAGAAACAAATATATCATATATAAGTAAAACGTTAAATTTATGCTAAAATATAAATAAAATTTTGTGTTAAATTAAAGGAAAACGTAAACATATTTTGTACATTAAAGTTCGATTTTCTTCAAGCTTTTGCAAAGAACAAATATAGTTGGCCAGCAAACGGAGTTGCACGCAGCTTCAACTAGTGGCCAGGAAGTGGAAAGAGGAAGAGTGTGTGAGAGAGAGAGAGAGAGAGAGAGAGAGAAATAGGAAGATAGGGAGACGGCTAGACCACAAAGCGTGGTGTTCATGAGTCTGATGCTATGCATCCGCAAAACGACCAGAAATGCTAACCAATCGTCCAACCCATCCAGGGACCGTGCATGCGGTAATGGGGAAGGGGTAGGAGAGTGTGCGAAGCGGGGGAAAGGGAGGGGGAAAGGGGGAGAGCGTTATGGCAAATAAGTTCAGGCGAGAGAAACAAACGAGTATCAGTTTGATGCGTGCAATTTTTGATTGCAATGTGCAACGGGGCTGCAGTTGCAGTTGCAGTTGGAGTTGCAGCTGCGATTGGAGCTGCAGCCAGAGCTGGAGTTAGAGCTAGAGTTGGGTTAACGGCTCGCCCACGCAACGGTGAATGTCTGGCAACGTGACGGCAGAGGCAGAGGCAACGGCAACGGCAACGGCAACGGCGGCAGCTCACTCAACCGGAAATTGGAGGTGTGCGGCAAAACACGACGTGACGTGACATTTCCTCTTCGTCAAAATGTCAAAATGCAGCAACAGCAGCAGCAGCAGCAGCAGCAGCGAAACGCGACATGAAACCAAACAAAGGGCAACAGTTAATTCAGCAAGAACTGCAACAGCAACAGCAACAGCAACAACAACAACAATATATGCACTGACCAACGTGCTTTTAAATCATATTAATAAGCAACGCTTAGATGAATCCAATAAATATATACATATATATAAATATGTTTGCAATTATTATTATTATAAAGCTAGCTGGTAATAAAATGTAGGTCAACATTAAAAAATGATTTTATTAAGCGCTAGCTGGAAGCTCTTGCTATTCAAATCGAGGAATAACCTTATATAGTTCACTCTGCCTAAGCCATTAACTGTTTTAAGCATGAACATCACTAAAGGTGAAGTGGGAAAGAGAATGGGAAAGAGAGAGAGAGAGAGAGAGAGAGAGAGAGAGAGAGAGAGAGAGAGAGAGAGAGAAAGAGAGAGATAGCTATCGTTCCCTTTGCAACTAACACAAATGAGCTTTTAAATAGCTCCCTTCTATGCGATTCTCAAGCAATCAAGTATGAGCTACAACTTGACTTTTACATATTGATTAAAAGTGTTACATATATACATAAATTATATCATTAAATAATATAAATAAATTAAAAGGCGGCCTTCTATGCAATTTACAAAACAATAAATAAAGAGATAAAATTATATGTTTTTAATAAAAGTTCTATAGCTATATACCTATATACATCACTTTTACTTATATGCAATTCACAAAGCAATCAATGAAGAGATAAAGTTATATCTTTACATTTTTCATACAAGTAGGTATACAACTTTTTATACATCACATATATATAACTGTATAATTAGTTAAATAAAATGAACTTTTCAATAACTCCATTCTATGCGATTCTCAAGCAATCAAGTATGAGCTTTTAGTTTTATATACATATATGAAACATAAAAAAGCCTTTAAGAAGCGCCCTTCTCTGCGATTCACAAAAAAAGCAAATAAGATTCATAACTGTTTGTCTCGTATTTATTTAAAGTGTTAAACGTATAAACATAAATTATGCTCACAATTAAGTTAAATATATACAATAAAAGAAAATAATAGTAAACGTGTCAAAAATTATTGTTCAACTGTGATTCGATTTTTTATTTGGGCTTAATTTTACAGTCAAATTGAATGGAATAAACGCAAATGAAAATCATAAGCTAAAACCGTGTGATCGCACAATTTGTTGTGCTTCGAGTTTAGGCCATTTGTATTGACCAAGTTAATGTGTGTGCAGAACAATTAAGGTGAGCAATAAAATCGAAGTGTCGAAAATGATGCACACGTTGGTAGAGCTTGCTAAGTGCGGCAGCTGTTATCAGCCCCTAACTGCTGGCCACGCCCCATTGCTTGGCTGTGCTGTGCTATGCATTGGGGTGCGCTATGCCGGGCCTAACGGGGCTTGGATGCATGGTTGGGTGAGCCGGAGCCAAGACGCCGCGTCTGTTAAGATCGAGTGTGCGATCGAGTGTGTTCCAAGCGAGTGGCCAGCGAGTTGGTCAACCGCATCGGGCCTGGCCGTGCAGAAAGCAGCAATGCAGCAATGCAGCAAAGCAGCAAAGCATAGAACATAAAATTGATTAACCAATTTGAAAGTGGCAGGAGCAGCGTTTAGCCGCTTGACGCGGCGGACACTGTGACAGCCTAATTACATAATTAGCTGCTTCCAAAGCGGTCAGAGAGCGGTTAATCGGGCATCGGGAGAGCCGCCGGAGAGCACGGAGTGGATGCGCTGTTCGTCAGCTGCTTGAGGCACAAAAGGAGCAAAACTAGTCAAAGATGATTGAATGCTGACATTGAGCCGGCCTCAGCTGTCAAGCGCATTTGCTAAAATGCATTAAACCAACACACACACACACACACACACAAAATAAAGTGGGAACTAAGGAAAAATAGGAATGTCAAACTCGAATGGAGCCCCGAAGCCGGCGACAAACAATGGCGATGGCAAACAGGAGCCGGCATCCAGTGGCTAGAGTCGCAGGATCGGGCCAGGACACTTGGCTAAGCGGCTTACTTAACGTTGAGAGTCGATGGGAGTCGATGTGAGTCGGAAGTGCATAATGCATCATCTTGCATGCGCCGCTCAAGGAATCATCCAGAAAAGGACAATGCAGCTAACCGTGCGCAAGCGGCTCAGCTCTGTTTCGCACAGATAACGGCGGCAAAAAGGACACTGACACCACCACAACAACAACAACTACAACAACAACAACAACAATATGAATAACAACAGCATCATCTCCATGGGAAAGTCGCCGTCGGCACACAACCTGTGTCAATGCAGCGGAGGCAAGTTGCAAGTAGCAAGTTGCAAGTAGCTGAAGCAGATTGATTACCCAGCCGATTACGATCCGATTAGCAGTGACGAAAGATTCCCATGAATGAATCTCCGGCCAGCAGGCAAGCAGCCAAGACGCGGCATAGATGACACAATTCCGGACAGACAGACGAACAGACGGACGGACGGACGGACGGACGGACGAAGCAAAGGACTTTATCCAGGAGACATTTCATTTAGGCCGCTTATGCGAATAAACCTGCCTGCGGCTTAGCCCGCTAATACTCCCGCAAAAGCATGTTGCTAACCAAACACAGGCACACGCACACGCACACGCACACACACAAACACATACAGAGAATACACCCCCTAAGCCGCCGTCTTCGCCACTTGCTGTGATAATTTATGAGAATTCGCATTTGACGATGCGAACCCTTTAAGAGCGGCGCGTAAATTGTGATTAAAATCGCTGGAGCGCCATTTAACCGCGACGGCCATTGCCAAAAAAAAAAAAAAAAACGAAAACAAAAAACAGTAAAAAACAAAACACCAGTCAAAGTCCTTTCCTGTTCAGCCCATTGTTCCCAGGCACTTTATCAACGTTTCCGGCAGCGTTTTATGGCCTCCAAGGAAATTTACTTGACAAAAGGCGGACGGCGAAAGGAGCGCGGCCCACCAAATTGAAAGAAAAGTTTTAATTATTTTTAATTTTCATGATTAGTACTTTGCGTTTAGAGCAATCTTCAACCCCAAGCTCAGGCCTGGTGTCAAGCACCACCCATCCGCCACCCACAACAATCCGCAGCCCGAGCAGCCAGGCCGCTTGTTAATTAAGCGCAACAATGTTGGGCGGCTCCCCACCCCACCAACTACTTATTTTAGCCGGATTGGTGATAATGATAATATTCGCACTTTCTTACCGAAAAAGGTGGGGCGGGACGGGGCGGGGCGGGGCGGTCGTTCGAGCCCCTTCTTCTCGGGGAGCTCTGCGCCTGACACAAGTTAATGAGTTTCGCGCTTTTGCGCCAGCCAAATGCCACCATCGGGTGCACTTAATTCCCAACAACTTTAACTTACTCCCGCTGCCTCACGTACCACACACCCTCTCTCTCTCTCTCTCTCTTACCCTCTCTCTCTCTCTGTCTGTCTCACTCTCGACTGGAAATCTGTCTTCTTCCGGCGCTCTATCTGGCTGCTATGCGGCTACCCCCAAAAGCATTTCGGCTTTTGGGCAATTTTTTAATTGTTTCTTTATGCTAAGTGACAACTGTTGGAGTGCGGGGAGGGGCGGGGAGGGGAGGGCCGTGGGTGGTTGTCGGCTTATTAATACAACTTCACAAATAGCTGGCAGCAAGGCTATAAATCAGCAGGCGCTTAAAGCCTTTTCCCAGCCGCCATAAAACAAGCGCAATTTCAATCCTTCCGCGAGCTGAGAAACCGGACAATAGAAACAAGCAAAAGCCAGAGAAAGTGATGGCTAAAAGTGAAAGCCAATTAAGAAAATCATTTTAAGCCCTACTCGAGCTCGAGCTCGGGCTCACACCTTTAGTCCCGATTATCTAAGCGGTAATTCGATTTTAAGTGCTATAATGTTAGGCATACGATTAATACGAAGGGTATCAATCTATATGGTGTGAATGATTAATCTAAGGGCTATCGATCCAACTTTGAATGGGATCGAACCCTGATCTAGGTTTTTTAAAGCAACAAACAGTTTTATTTGTCTTAATCATCTACATTTGGGTACTGAATTGGGTGGATCTTAAGTCCGTTCCATCGTTAATCAGTAACTTTTTATTAAAATATTTGCATACGTAAGTATGTATGTATGTATGTACTATTCATGTATGTATGCAAGTGTGTATGTACTATTCATCTATGTATGTATGTATATATGTACTATTCGTGTACGTATGTTTGTATACCTGTCTATGTATATATATCTATACCCAGATATTGATGCGTATGTGAAGACTGTAGGAAGTATGTATGTACGAATGTACGTATGTACATATGTATATGTGTATGAATGTATGTATGTTTGTATGTCTAAATTTATGTATTTATTTATGTTATTATCTATGAATGTATATATGAAGAATGTAGAAAGTAGGTATGTATGTATGTAAGTAAATGTGTATGTATGCATGTATTTATGTAATTATATATCAATATATATATGAAAAGTGAAGGAAGTATGTATGTGTGTATGTATGTATGTATGTATGTATGTATGTATGTATGTATGTATGTAAGCATATGTGTATGTATGCATGTATTTATGTAATTATATATCAATATATATATGAAAAGTGAAAGAAGTATGTATGTATGTATGTATGTATGTTTGTATGAATGTATGTATTTATGTATATGTGTATGTATGTATGTATTTATGTAATTATATATAAATATATATATATGAAAAGTGAAGGAAGTATGTATGTATATATGTTATATACAATTTATATCTATGAATATAGTATGTGTGTATGCAGTATGTATGTATGTATATAGTATGCAAGAAATATGAATGTATATATTTAGGTATATATGAATGTAGTATGTACTAAAGTATGTATTTAATACATCCTTAGCTTAATTGTAATACGCATGTATGTATGTAATGTATGTATTACGTATGTAAGTAGTATATGCATATGTACAAAGGTTTCATAACTAATGCTTCACACCTTGATGAAAATGTTGTCCCATATAATAATATATAAACAGTGCTAAAGCTCACAGCCTTACAATTGAAATAAGAATATATTTATATGTAAGTAAGGAAAGGAGAGGAACGGATACATATACGAGATATATATTTGATGAGAAGCAATTGAAGCATGAGAGATTGGATTTAAGTGTTGAAAAATGTGTTTAGACTTAAACCGCTTGGGAATGGGTCAGCCCATTAGGAGTTTTTGTTGTGACTCTCTTTGTGGATTCCGGAAAATTGAAAACGAATCGAATCAAAAAGGAGAAAAGCCATGTGAAACATGTGTTGACCTTTCTTTCAATTGTGCAACACAATTTGTAGCGCGTCCGATTGAAAGAAAGTACAGAGAGAGTTGCCGCCACAATAAATTAGATGCCTTCGCTCCACCTGCGACTCGGCCACAGCTCCTGACCAAGGTGTGATTCCGGCGAAACGGAGTGCCCCTAACGTTCCGTACATAATTGTAACAACTCAATTTGAGTTTCATGTGTTCCGCCGCCGCCGCCAAAAAAAAAAAAAAAAAAAGGGCAGAAGAAAATAGAATTGAAAAAAATAGGCGAACGGTCCAGACAAAGCGGCAGGCAACTGAACAGAATCTTGGCCAACAATGGGTTGGGCTGCCCATGGGTCAGCCATTGACATGTTTTTGGAAAAATGTTTACAAAACATTTGGCATTTGGTATTTGGTATTCGGTATTCGGTATTCGGTATTCGGTATTTGGTAGTTGACTCAATTTAAAGCAAATCAACGTCCATTGTCTTAGTGTAAAACTGATCTAAAAAACGGGGCGTGGGAATCTGATTTGTGAATCGCAACAAAGCCAAAATTCTAGCAAGTGAAACAAATATATAAATCAATTAAAATTATATAGATATTGAATAAGAATTTAAATATTTTTAAAAAGTGCATAAATGTTAAATAATTTATTGTACTTATTTGCCAATGATTTCATCTTAAGACTTTACAAATGATCAAAATCAAAATATTGAATAGAAAGTAAATTATTATTCCTTTTATATAAGAAATAAGTTTAATTAAAAATCCATTTAAAATTATGCAATACCTTAATTGAAGTAAAATTATATAGACATTGAATAAAAATGTAAATATTTGTATATAATATTATGCAATACCTTAATTGAAGTAAGATTGTTCTATAAATTGCGTTTCGTTTTTTAATTTTAAATTTATTTTTATTTTACTAAAATGCTTAAAAATTATGTTTTAACTCATTTTATTTACACTCGAAACTAAACTAAAATTATGTAATATGTTGAACCTTGTTAGTTCTTACAGTGTTACAGACTGTCAGTCAATCATACAATCAATCAATCAAACAGGGGAAAATCTCTTTCATTTCTATAGAGAGAGAAAGAGAAATAAATATTTTATAACTGGCAGAACAAATAATTGTGTTGTTTATGGTCCATGGTAATTAATTTCTGCTTCGGCCCCGCTGGCAACTACAAAATAAATAAAATGATTTAATATTATATAGCGTCCATATATATTATTTTGCAATATTTGCGGCTCGCCAAAATGCGGCCGCAAAATAAAGCGCCGCCCCGCAAATGGCCGTGGCATAAATCAATGGAAGAAGCACCAAAATAAACAAAAGCTGCAGGCAAATATGAGTGCTATATATGTATGTACATATATATATAATGTATTTATATATAATGTATACCTATATATATATAATATACAAGTCTGTATGTGTGTGTGCGTTTATTCTGCCACACATAAATCTTGAGCCAATAATTTGTAAATACCCTTCATGAAGACTTCTTTGGTTCAGGCATGAAGCATGAGTAGCAGATGGAAATATGTGAAATATATACAGATAAATATGATATACTTTTATTTTAAACAATGAAAACAAAAATGAATCATTTATACGTACAATAAATTTACACGTAAGCATTTCTGGATAATAATAGATTTTTAATAGAAAAGTAAATAATAGAAATAATTACTTATACTTATCAAATAATCTATAATATATTATTATCACACGCCAGAAATAAGATAAAAATTATATTTCTTTATTATATTTAAAATTTTTGTTTTTTTTTTAAATTAAATCACTTTTAGCTTGTTGTGAAGTGTATTTAAACTTCGTTATAAAGGCAATTAGTACATTCTTATTTATTCATCTGTGCCGCAGAATATGACAAAGTTTATCTCTTGGTTTGGCAGTCTTTGAACTTTTGTGGATGGCTGCCAAAGGAAAAAAGAACATATTTCAAAAAGCCAATCTGAAAACAAAAGAATATATTTGTATGCAAAAGGTTGCTGTTAAAAAATATGAATGTTTAAAATGCGCAATTCTCGTTCACAGATGAAAAAAAAAAAACAGATATTAAAAGGAAGTAATTTTTGTTATAGATATAGATATAGATATAGATATAGATATAGATATAGATATAGATATAGATATAGATATAGATATAGATATAGATATAGATATAGATATAGATATAGATATAGATATAGATATAGATATAGATATAGATATAGATATAGATATAGATATAGATATAGATATAGATATAGATATAGATATAGATATAGATATAGATATAGATATAGATATAGATATAGATATAGATATAGATATAGATATAGATATAGATATAGATATAGATATAGATATAGATATAGATATAGATATAGATATAGATATAGATATAGATATAGATATAGATATAGATATAGATATAGATATAGATATAGATATAGATATAGATATAGATATAGATATAGATATAGATATAGATATAGATATAGATATAGATATAGATATAGATATAGATATAGATATAGATATAGATATAGATATAGATATAGATATAGATATAGATATAGGTATAGATATAGATATAGATAGATAGATATCTTTAAGTCTGAAACAAAGGTGAGTCAAATGTGAAGTCTCATACTTCAATAGTTGGATGAATAGAATAGTTAAGACTAAGCCATTATATAACTGCCTGAATTACCAATTTGAATGGGTTCAGGCCATAAAACAAAACTAGCTACTTGACTGCTTGACTGATCTGAGCAGGAGAACAAAAAGGGGCTCGCATTAAACGATTCCAGAGGCGTAAATTAAAACATCAACCGATGACATCGTAAATAAACGTAAATCAAACTATGTCAGCCAGAAGGGAGAAGGAGCAGCAACAGCAGCAACAGCAGCAGGAGCATAAAACTGTTAACGGCTTTGGAAAATCTATTGACTTTGGCCGTAGACAATGCGACGTTAACGTGACAAAAGCAGAAGCAATAGCAAAAGGAAAACGAACGCAGGACCGCGCTGCCAGGACATTCAGAGTTGGACGACGAAGACATCACGAAGGAAAGGCAACTTCTTCGTCTCCGCATTGTCTGACAAAAACTAAACTGGGCGCTGACAAACAAAAGGGGGCTGATCGTGTACCAAATGCGACATTGTTGACTTTGCCCGCTCGTTGTTGTTGTTGTTGTTGTTGTTGTTGTTGCCGCTATAAAATTTCGAAAATGCCAAATATTGTAGGCATTTGGTGAAAAATGTGTCTTGTCAATATTTTCCTTTTATACGAATGCCTCCATTGTTCCATAGGGCTGTTCGGCCCTTCGAGCGCTCCGAATCAATGAAAAGTCCTGAATGAAAATACGATCCTTTGGCGAGCTGTGACAGTTTTTGGGCTGACAACAAATGCAATGTTATCCCTTTGTCGTCAATGCTACTAAGAATTATGTTGCCGATGATACACACAAAAAAAAAAATGAAACAAAAAAAAAGCAGCTCAGCTATGGAGAAAAAAGTTGACATCTTTTTTCGCTGCAGCGGATGCAACGACAAATATTTGTAAACGCGCCCTTTTATTGAATCTCTGCCTCTCAGATACCACGCTGCGATTATGCGACATTGCGACCATGCCCGACTACAGCTGTGCAGTGCGTGTAGGGGTTGCACCACGGAGACACTGCCACACTACCACAATGCCACATCAACGGTGGCAGACTCTGAGGCAGCTGAAGTGGCGTGCTGCACGCCCAGACACTTCAACAGCGGGCAGATTTAAGCACCGAAGCATCAGCTTTTAGTATTCATAAAGATGGAACAAATGTATGCACCTAAGAAGATTGACCGATATACATATATCCGCATATATGTTTATATATATACACTAGAGTTGGAAAATTAAATTTAGCTCGCTTAAGTTATTTAAATGTCGATTTGAAAGTTTGCTTGAGTTATTTTCTCCATTTTGTATATTTTGGTCGGGTTTCGAGAAACTAATGAAAAATGGCGGTTCGAATTTGTATACCCTACAGCTATACTTTTATTAACTGATTCAAATAATTATTTACACACTATTTGTATATTTTGCTGAGATTCACATTTAAGGTGAACTATTTTTAGCTTTAAGAAAATAAATATTTAGCTTCTTGGTAAACTATTCAATAATAATCGCTTTAATGCAGTCTTAATGCAGTTATATAATTTTATATCAGTGCGACGTTTTTAATTGGATCTTTTTATGATAGTGTAAATCGGTATATCGAAGAGTTTTACGGTAAATAATATTGAATATATTTGCAATCTATTGAATATATTTAAAGCAGTTTAGTGATACATAATTCTAACATTACTTTTTATATTTTTAATAGCTATAGTATTCACTCATGATGAAAATAATAGATACACCAATCAAATTTTAGTTATTTTGTCAAAACTGCCTTATTTTGAACTTTTTCAAAAAATTTTTTCAAAAAAAAATAGTATGATAACTATAAAAACACAATCTGGCAACGCAATAAAGAAACGTGCATCTATATTTTATTATTTAAAGTAGTGGAAAAATTGTTTATCAAAGCTAAAGCTGAACCTTGGGGAAGTATCTATTATTTTCATCATGAGTGTATATTTATATATATATATATTTATATTTACGATAGTTTTATACAGATAAGTCGCATAATTTCTATTACAGGCAAAATATATAGTACATAAAGCAGACGCACAGAAATAATATATCATATACCACCCACTAAGTACAGAAATGAAAAATAATAATATATTATTTAAAACTATTCTTGTTTACCAAAAGATCTGAAAGAAGTTTTTATTAGTGTACTATGAATTTTAGCTTTTATATATTAAATGTTAAATCTAAATGGGAAAATAGTCGAAAAATTAGATTTGGCATTTTTTAACTTCCCAGCTGTATTCCTATAGGGTATACAACTAAGTCGTATTGAAGGGGCACACTTTTATTTTCTATTTAGCTACGAAATGTGAAGCCATATTTATGTTTTCTTTTTCTTCAGTTTTTGGATATTTTAGATATTTTTAACTTTTGGTTACTCCTGAATGACACACATAGGTGTATATACACACACACACACATATATGTATATATACATATATAAATATATAATTGATTAGAGCCCATTTTCTGTACATTCGTGTAATTGATGAACGGCCTGCCTCTTCCTCTTTGCATTATGTATTATGAACACTTTCGGGGCGTATGCACATGCACATACACAGATGCATAGTGACACGCGGCAGGCACTACCACCACATCCAGCAGGAGCAGCGGCACCACCACTCACATCACTGCCACCACTCACTCACTCCACCAGCAACAACAACAACAACAACACCAGTACCACCACCACCGCCATCACCGACGACGACGACGGCGGCGGCTGGCGATGCTCTTGATATTGTCGATGTTGCAGTTGTTGTTGTTGTTGGTGTTGTTGTTGTTGTTGTTGTTGTTGTTATTGTTGTTAATGATCATCTGTGGCACGCCGTCACCAACCAAAAACGCGCGGCCATCCACACACTCACTCACACTCTTGATCTCTGTCTCCCTCCCTCTCTCTCTCTCTATAACACACACACAGACACACACACACATACGCATAGGCAGCGGCTCACATTTGTATGTGGGAAACAGCGTGAGAGCCACGCGGTGGTTTATGCTTGTTAGGACGAGCTCTTTAAGGGCCGCACTACAACAACAACAACAACAACAACATATAACTAAATAAATACGAAGCGGGGCGCGCGTTTTTCTTGTTTTTGGGGTGCGCTTTGGCTTTGTATGCAAACACTCGCACACACACACACACACACATATATAGCACGCAGCACGCAAAATGGCGGCCAGCGTTGTTGTTGTTGTTGCCGCTGCTGCTGCGGCTGTTACAAGAAATACAAAATCATCAAGCGGAGAATGATGAGCAGGCCAGCAGCAGTGGAAGGGGTGGCGGTATGGGCAGGGGGGCACGTTGCAAGTCTGCGGGTTGCAAGACGCAACGCGCTTCTCTGGCCAAAATGGTTGTTGTTTTTTTTCTTTTGCTGTTAGTTTCTCGTTTGGTTTCCATTTCGATTGTGTTTTTGTTTTTGTTTCACACGACTTTAGGCATAAGTCTCAAAATGAAAAGAAGAAGAGTCGAGTGGTAGGATTAACATATCTATTATGTAAATAATATATTGCAAGATATAATACTATAATTTCTTATTGATTGCAGTTTTCTATAGAGCTCAGCAAATTTTTCAAGTTCTTCTAACACAAAATATTTTAAAATTTTGTCATGCAATTATTTTTTAATACTTTTGTAAGGCTTTTAAATATATTAAACTATTCTCTAATTGCAATTTTTGTTTAATATTTTTAAATAGATGTCAATCAGAGCTATCGAATACTTTACTTCATCAAACATTAATTTGTACTTCAAGCTAATTTTGTAATGCTATTGACTTAAAATAAAAATAAAAATAAAATTAATATTATAAGTTATTATGTTTTATTTCATACAGTCATTATTTCAAATAATGCATACATTAACTTAAATTATTTCGACTTGCAAACATTTAACATTTTATTAAAAATACGGTATTTAAATAATATTACAACTTTTTCCACTATTTATTTAAAAAAAAGGTAATTAGCTTTGATTACTTTTTAAAAATATGAATAATAATAATTGAATATCTTCGTATTTCGCAATTTTTATTTTACTTTAGAACATTTTTATAAAAAATGACAAATAAGATTTTATATAATTAAAATTATAAAACAAAATGTTTCTTTTTGTACAATGCAAAATGTATTTTTATTATAATTTTAGCTATATATCAAGTTGTATATAAAGCATTACTAACTATAAATTTAGATTAGATGGAATGTCTTGCAGTTATTAAATTAAAAAAAAAATATATATATATATATAAATAAAATGTTAAGTTAACACTGACTGAGCTATATTCTGCAGCTCGAAACTTGATTTCCATAGAGATCTATTTACATGTTAATCTTAGAAAAGCGCAACGTTCCATTAAAACTTATATTAGAAATTTAAGATCTGTCGTCTTATTCCCTTCTTGAAGTTGATGCACTCTCAAAGCTCGATATCTGTAAACAAGTTACAGTCGAAGAAAAACAAAAAATTTTTTTTTATATACGATTAAAATTGAATATCTGTTGTTTAATTCTTTTTCTCCTTCATTTAGTCTCGATGCTCGATATCTAATAATTAGTTACTATTTAAATATTTGTAATGTAGATAAGATTAAGAATTTAATATCTATTGTTTGATTCTCTTCTCTCTGCTCGTTAATCATAAACATACACTCGAAAAAAAGGTTTCGTACCATTAAAATATGTAGAATATATGTATAAGATTACAAATTAAAGATCTGCTTTTCCTCAAAATTCATGCAGTCTCGATGCCCGGTCTATGCAGGGCGAACCCGTAAACAAGCTACACTCGAAAAAAAAAATGGCTTAAATAAATTGATGCCGCACCGCTGGCTGGTGGATGGGGAGGGGGAGGGGGAGGAGGAGGGGGAGCTACTTGGCTGCTGGGTAATGGCTTGGGTTAGATGTCACAAGCCGCAACCACATCCACAATCCGCTCATAAGCCCACACATTGAGTGCTCATCGAGGCACGAGCGAATTTTTGATGTGATGGCCGGGGGAGAGGAAAGGGTGGGTGGGGCCATCCACTTGCCCCATAAATCTAAGCATCAAACGGCGGCGCAACGCTTCGAGTCGCGACAAAATAATAAGAAATCAATACAATCTGCGTAATATGTTTTACGCGCTTTCTTCTACTGCCAGTTTTCCGAACAATTGACTTTGATGATGCCACACACCCACCCACACCCACCCACACACACACACACACAAAGCTGGTGTAGCTGCTGTCTGGCGGCATCTTCGATTAAGCCACAGCCCAAAGGGCCATGACGTGACTTTTGTGCCAGGCGTACGATAATCAAAAATCAGGCGCACACAATGGACTCTGTAATAGTTGAATTGAATTGCGTTTGGGGAGTACAGACTCCTTCCCCTCCTGCATGTGTGCGTGTTCGTGTGTGTGTGTGTGTGTGTGTGTGTGTGTGTGAGTGTGAGGTAAGCTTACAAAGTTTGCCCGCTGGTTAAGGGCGTGCCGCTTGGCTCATTGTCTGCTCCTGGGCGGCAGTGCGTGCGTCTCGCCGAGACTCCTCCATGGCTGCTTCTTTTTTTTTTTTTTTCGACTAACGTCCTCATCCTGCAGCCAGACCTCATGTTGACTTTATTGGGCTCATTGCAAAGGCGCCGCACAGAGTGCATTGCCCACTCCAGCTCCCCCCTGCGACCCAAATGCGGCACTTTGCCGTTCTTTGACACTGCCACGCCTTCTTCTTCCACGCACCACTCACCACCCACCATCCACCATCCACCACCCACCACCCACGCTCATCGCTCATGGCACATGGCATCATTACACGGCCGCTTCGCACGCAAAATTGTGCGAAATTTGGTGAGCCGCGTGTGGCACAGTCGTGTGGCAAATTCAATTCGCAAACTCTTAGCCCGAGTTACTTTTGATGTGACTCTGCGTGGCCTCATTGCGTTATAAAAGGGTGCTCGTGGCCGTAGACGTGGCCGTAGACGTAGACATGGCCGTGGCCTTGCCTATGCATGGGGCAACACGGATCAGCCGCAGGGGGGTGGCAAGTATCGCAACTTTATCAATCAGTTAGATGCCGCTTTAAGAGGCAGCCAAATAATCACCAACTTTTCATTCTACATTTCAATTTCAAATATTTTACTAGAATTTTACTTTAATCAATTACAAATATTACATTTTTTTTTTAAATAGTATTACAAATATTTTTATTATATTTCGGTTTATAGATAGAATAAAATGTATTGAAGCAGAAGCAAATGTAAATATCACAAAATAAATTTATTTTCTAATCTTTAATATTTAATTAATAAGTTAAGATAGTTTAATTATTATAAGTTAAGATATTTTAATTTATATTAAGTAAAAGTCGTTCAAATAATGATTATAATAATGCTGAATTGATGAATTTATGAAGTACATTAGAAATTTATAATCTTAAGTAGGTACAAATATTTATAATGTTTTTAAATTTATTTTATTAATTTATATAAAAAATTTATCTAAATGCAGAAGAAGGTAAAATAGATATTTTGTATAAAATAAATGTAGTGAAGAAGAAACACAGCTTTAGTGTAATTTATACATACATAAATATGTATATAATAAATAATAATAATAATAAAATAAAAATATAATTAATATATGTAGGAATATATTAATGCTACAGTGTGAAAAGCAGGACAACAGGGTATCTACCGGTTGGGCACACCCGACAAGATTACTCTTTTAAATTGAAGTCCAATAATATATTTAAATAAAATAAATCCAATCATATATTTAAAGAAAAATAAGCTGGACGTGACCAAGGAATTGCAGAAATTTATTAAAATTTAAAATATTATAATAAAAAAATATTATATATATATATATTATATTATAACATTATAATGCTAAAAATTACTTTGTAGACAGACAAAAAAAAATGTGAAATTTTGAAAATATGTATTTCCCATTTTATGTAAGAACTTTCCCGATTGGGAGTTTATAATTTAATGAACTGAATAATTGGGTGTTACTTACGACATGTTTTGTTTTGCTCGATTGTTTTTACAAATTGTATTTTCGTTTTTTTCTTTTTTCTTTGTTTTTTTTTTTTGTTTTTGTTTTTGTTTTTGTTTTTTGATTTGTTTTCATTTGCTGCTGTTTTACTGGCCATAAAGGCGCATAAGATCATAAAAATGTTTTAATAAAAATGTTCGGGGAGATTTGCTACAGTTTTGTTTGAAACGTTGGTTTTTCGGTCTTGCCTCGATTTATAAATCGGTCTTGCCTTGAAATGTGCTCATAGCGTATCAATTCAAATACTTTTTGGCGCCTCTCGCTTTTTAGCCTGGCCAGAAAGCCAAATATTTTGCTTCAGCATGTGCCTGTGTGTGTGAGTGTGTGTGTGAGTGTGTTTATTGGTCTTGTTGCGTTTGATTTGTTTATGGCGTAGCTTTTATGGCCGCCGCTGGTCGAAGGCGTGGCCACGAGCGAATATTTCTCACGCCAGCGAATGGATAAACAAATCGAATGCCCATAATGATGATGAACATCATCATAATGATCATTACGTGTATCTGCATCCATGAGATACAGAGCGTGTACTGCAGATAGCAGCAGATTGTTTATTATCAGAAAGTGGCGCCAATGGTTAAAGTTTTTAATGGTAAGTTGGCAGGCCCCCATATAAAATAATTGTTTACAATCCGCTTAAGCGCGTTGCACAGTCTTCGGAAAATCCTTTTCCAACTATCACACATGCATGCGTGTGCGTGTGCGTGTGTGTGTGTCTGTGCAGCTGTTTGCAAGATTTATGTGCATTTAAATAAATTTGATGAGATTTTCTTGCCGTAACTCTTTGCAGCCCCAAAGAGTTGAGCTGCCACGTAAAAGATGCCATAAATCTTTGCCTGCTCACGCGCGCCAGCTGTGGCACAACACGATCCCCAGCACACCCACCCCACCTCCTTACACGCACACGCACACGCGCACACACACACACACACATATACACGCAAGTGTGTTGCAAGCCCCACAGCTTACCGCTTGACGAGTAGTTTTGTCAAACGAGCCTAAGTGGATTTCCTGTGGCAATTTTTGAGAATCCAAAAATTTTCGTGCCTCCTTTTCCCCCGTCCACCTGGCCAACGTGTCGGCTCTTTAAATGCTGCACGTGGCAAACACTGTGTCGTTATTGTTGTTGTTGTTTTTAGGTTGACAGAGCCACTGAATAGCACACACACACACCCCCTAACCCCCTCTCCATCTCCCAGCCTCTGCCACAAGCCGCGTGCCATCGTCTTCTTCTGCATATCACGTATGCCCTTTGTGTTTATTTATTTTTATGCTGCCCCACTGCCACCACCACCACCCCCCCCCCCCTCCCTGTCCCACACCTTGAAAAGCAGAAGCCATTTATATTTACCATCAGCAAAGGCAGCGACGTCGACGTCGGCGTCCGCCTTTCGCTCTGTTAAGCGTCGCGGGACTGATTGAAATTCGCGGATAACCTGAAATGGATTTCTTCCATCCACAATTGCTTTTCGTTGACAATATTAACGATTCACTTTGTGCCGCAGCCACCGCTGAAGAAACTTCACCTGATTTTAATCCTCAATTCCTGCAACAATTTTCGTGCTTCTTCTTCCCCTCGCAGCCAGGATAAAAGAATATTTCTCACTCCTTTTTGGGCACTTGTGAATATTTGTTTTAATCATTGTTGCAATAAATGTATAGTTAAAAGTTATATAAGTATTAACATAGATAAAAACATATAATATATATTAGACTTAAATTTTAATAATTTTAACATCCTTTTATTGTAGTTAAAATTAAACAATTTCCATTTAATAAGGCATGGTGGGTAGTATTATTTATATCTTTTATATCTTCTCTATGTCTAATCAATTACTTGAAATTGATAAAAAAAATATATATATACATAAAGATAATACGATTTTATAGGCATTAATATTCGACAATAAGAGGAAGATACATAAAAAACCAACAGAAAACTAATTTAGACTAAAATCTTATTACAGATACTCAAAAACTTGGACTTTCGTGCATATCTATGCCTCAAAAAAAAAAAAAGATTTGAACTAAGGTCTTTTATTTTTCAATTAAATATGCACATTTTGTGACAAGAATAAGCACAGCAGCTGTGTTAAGCGCCATTTATAGGCATCTGAATGCAAGAATCCAGATCAAGAATCAAGAACTCCGTATTATGGAGCTCTAACATCTATCGCTGACTTCGCTATTGTTTCTCTATATATATTATATATCCCGTACACAAATATTTACTGATTTACATAATATACTCGTAAAGCCAGTTTTTAATGGATTTCCAAAGCGAAGACAACCAATTAAGGACTTTGCTTAAGTTTCGGGTATTTTATATTTATATTTTGCAGCCTAAATAAAAAAATAATAAAGTGAGAAAAGTCCTAATTTGTTAAAGAGTGGGGATTGCAAACAAGGCAACATCCAATAATTCCGAAATACGCCGCCGAGTTGAGCGTCCCAGAGGCGGGCGGGTAAAAGAAAAACCGCCTTTCTTTCCCCGCCCCCTTTGCGAATTTCCCGCTAATTTTGCAATGCTTCTGAGGCTTTCACGGCCTTGGAGCATTTTGCCAATTTATTTGTAAATTTATAGCACAGACTGAGATTAGGTGTGTGTGTCTGTGTCTGTGTGTGTGTGTGTGTGTGTGTATGTGTGTGTGTAAGATTTTATGGGACCGTTGGAGTGGTGTGCGAGGGCTAAGGGAAGAAGAAAAGCGTCGACGGAGGAGAGCGAAGGGCAGCGGGCGGGGGGCGGGGGAAAAGGCGCGAAATTGCAAAATTAAATTTGCAGTTATTGCGCAACCATGGAGAATTGGTAACTCCGTAACGGTTTAAATCGGGCATTGAGCGCCGGGCGTCCCCTAATTGGCAACTCACACACACACACACACAGACAGTTAACTGCAAGCAGCGCTTGTGTGTGTGTGTGTGTATGTGTGTGTGTGAGACATATCCAATAGCAACTCAACAATTCAAACATAACGTCAGCTGTCGGTGTGTGTGTGTGTTAGTTCTTGTGTGTGTGTGTGTGTGTGTGTGTGTGTGTGTGCTGCTGCTCCATGACAAACTTTTATTAGTGTAGTCAATAGCCGCTTTTGCATTTGCATTCAAATGAGAAATCCGGTTAACCCCAAGAGTTGAAGCTTCTCGCTATTCCCAATTCTCACTTCAAAGTATCTACAACAACAACAAACAACAACAAAACCAACAACAACAATGTTGCAGTTAAGTTTCTAAACCATTTTAAAACTAAACTTGAATTCCTTGCACTAACCTTAAACATCAGAAATTGGTTGAAAGGCAGCTCTTGCATACTTTTTACGAATCTTTGTGGACTGTAAAATAGTTTTGAAAAATCCATATATACATATATATATAGAGTAGTAAGGATTTTGCACGGAAAGCAGATTTAAATTATATTAGTGATAGCTTACCCTGTACGAATCTTAACATTTCCAATTGAATTTCCAGACTGAAAGGTTACCAAGTTTTAAAGTTCCTTTCAAACTGTTTTCCTTACAATATATTTTAATTTAGGGTTGTATCCAATAGGTTAGATTCAAAATGCAGCTGGCAACAGTCACTAATGAAAAAGGTGTGTGGTTAAGAGATAGTTGATAGGGTATGCCATTGCAGTACAGCTCTGTCAGCAGAGCTCATAAGGTAAAAATCTTATTAGCCCAGACAGGGAATTTACGAATTGGGTGTGGTATAGCTCCAGTATTTATAGATTAATAATCTTATTAAGCTGGCAATCTTTTACAACACTTTACAACTGCATGTCAGGAAAGTCTAGGTAATACAAAGGCATTACTAAAGTGGGCAAAAACTTCCCTGATTGCCAAAAGTACAGCTAAAAATAAAAAAAAATATGAGGCCAGCTATAACAAATAGATTGTTCAGATTGGGTATATAGAAAACTATCACTAAAGTACCAATAAAGTAATGCTAGAAAACTCAATTACTTAAGTAGGTGGGAAAAATACTTGATTGCCAAAAGTACAGCTAAAGGTAGAGGAAAGAAAATCTGCGTTCAGATGCTGCTAGCTATAACATCTAGAATGTTCAGCTTGAATAAAAACTTTTTATGCACTTATGAAGTAAAATAATTTTAAAAGTTTTTTTTCTAAAGTGCAGCTAAAATTAGAGCAAAATAGAGCTTTCGGATGCCGCCAGCTATAACATCTAAATTTTTCAGCTTGAATATGTGAAAAACTGTTCATAGATTTATAGAGTAAAAAGATTAAAATGAAAGATAATATAGCTAAAAGTCGAGGAAAGTAGATCTAACTTCAGACACTGCTAGCTATTATATTTAGATTGTTCAGCTTAAATATGTGAAAAATTATGCATGGATTTATGGAGTTAAGGAATTATAATAGATGATTGTCTAAAGTACAGTAAAATATATATTTCAGATGATGCCAAGTATAAAATCTAGAATGTTTAGCTTGAATATGTGAAAAACTGTTCAAGGACTTATAGAGTAAAAAGATTAAAATGATAGATAATATAGCTAAAAGTCGAGGAAATTAGAGCTATCTTCAGACACTGCTAGCTATAATACTTAGATTGTACAGCTTAAATATGTGAAAAATTATTCATGGATTTATGGAGTTAAGGAATTATAATAGATGATTGTCTAAAGTACAGTAAAATATAGGTTTGTAGATGTTGCCAAGTATAAAATCTAGAATGTTTAGCTTGAATATGTGAAAAACTGTTCATGGACTTATACAGCAAATGGATTATAATAGATATGGATAGATAATATATGTAGATAATAGATGTTAATCAGTCTTGGCAACTGCTAACCCTAACAATATTTGTTCAATTTGTAATCAGTGGGTCGGCCTAATAAATATACTAAAGCGGCATATCATAAATTTTAGTTTAAGAATTGAAAACTTTGTGTGACCTTCAATGCGAACCCTAGATAATAAATGCACACGAGAGTATGCATATATGTGAGTGTGTGGGTGTTTGTATGTGTGTATGTGTGTGTGTGTGTGTGTGTGCTTGGATACATTTTTGAGTACATACCGAAAATGATATGTATGAAAGCATCTAGCCACAAAGAGTAGCATGTGTTGATTCGCCTCTAGAGGCATTCCACGGCCGCAGTCCCGTTGGCTCACATTCTGCGCCATTTTCAACTGATTCACCCATGCCGCGATGCCACACCCACATGCACATCCATGTCGTTGTCCATGTCCATGGCCATGTCGATGTGCACATCGACGCCCACGCCCACGCCCCCGCCCACACCCACGCCCATGCGGAACGCAAACTGCATGTTGAAATAATTATGCGTGTGCATTCCGTGGCCACGCCGAAATGAGCTGCGATTTATGAATGCCATGTTGCAGCTCCGGCCGTAAGCGGCGAGTCGCGGGCCCAATGCCAGACCCAGATCTAGGACAATGGCTGCCGGTGGTGTCGACTACATGGCCGCCGTGCACGACAAGCGCAGACATTATAATTATTAATAAATGCAAAAGCAGCGCCAGCGGGAGTCGTCAGCCGGTTGAATGGTGGAGGGGGGTAGGGGGGAGCGGAGGGAGTAGCTGGACCGGAGGGGGTTGCAAAATAATTCGTGCTGCGCAAAGAGGTGCACAACTATTTACGGCATGTCCATGTCCTGGCCCGGGTGCTGGTGCTGGTCCTGGTCCTGGAGCTGGAGCTGGAGCTGGCAGTGGTGCCAGTGCGAGTGCGAAGCTGGAATTAATATGTGGCACCCAGGCGACGACCAAAGCGCTGCTGCTGACATGACCGCGAAACGGGCGCCGGATTGGATCGCGTCTGGGTGGCAAGCGTTGCGGCCTCGCCTTAAATGCGCTGCCCGGCACTGGTCCTCGTCCTCGTCCTCGTCCTGGTCCTCGTTCTGGTGCTGGGCAGAGGCATTTTAAAATTTATGATTCCAAATTGATTTTATTACCAAACAAAAATATTGGCTTCTCACTGGCCGCTGCATTAACGCGCAACGGCTTAATTAAGATCCGAATATGCAAGCCCCCAACTACAGCCCCAGCTACAGTTCCAGCTACAGCTCCAGCTACAGCTCCAGCCCCAGTCTGGCAGGACAAGGTCACGACAGTGGTCCCATTAATCAGAGGCGGGTGCCAGCCGGTCTTAGTTAATGCAAACATTGTGGGTAACTCTTGCTGCTCTTGCTCTTGCTCTTGCTCCTTCTCCATCTCCTTCTGCTTCTGCTTCACCCACTTCTTCTCCATCAGATCACGACGCTCGTTTGGACTGCAGTTTTGGTTTGCAATTTTGGTTCAAGTGGTTCTGGGTGGGAGCCCAACGCCCACTCCGTTGCACTTTTCGACGGCACATTCCAGTTTTGCGGGCTTGCACTTGTGGCCAAATGTTGGCCAGTCGGCTTTGTTCAGTTTAGACATGGCCACGACACGTTGATTAAGTTACCTCCCCATCCGCACGGCTTCCAAATCCCCGTTGATACCAACTGATGACTGCAAACTGTGCCTGCTTAATTCCCCCCCCCCCCCCTCTCTCTCTCTCTCTCTCTCTCACCGCTCTCTGTGCGAGTGCCTGTTGGATCTTTAATCTTTAAATTGTCGAGCAACCTGCCTGGCTTCATACATATTCCTGATCCAAATGGTCTTACTGTTGATAATTATAAAAAAATTGGATAAACAGGCTATACCTTTTTTGGAGAAATATATGTATCTGTATATATGACAGAGCCCTTAATGTATATATGTATTCTTAATCAGCTTCAACAGCCGATTCGATTTAGCCTTGTCCGCCTGTCTGTATGTACGAACGCGTCGATCTCAGCAACTACAAGGGCTAGAGAATTGAAACTTTGAATGTAGATCCTCGAATAGCACGCACATACCGAGTTTGTTTTCGATTATCGATAACTCTTTCCGTTTGTTTATAATCTATATTATAATCTATCTATAACACGTTTTAGTTAATCGAGCATATCTCACACATTTTAAGAGCTAGAGGTATCAAACTTACTTTAAATATAAATTCAGCTAAAGGAAGCACACATAGCATACTTAAGATTTTGGATAACTCTTCCCCGTCTCCTATATTTGAAGATAGAAAGCTGCGCTTCGAAAGGTATATGCACATATGTGCCATTCACATGTACAACAAGTTTCATTAAGATTGGATAAGAAACAAAAAAGTTATAGCCTCGCGCATTTTTGCAACTTTTCGTCACTATTTTAATTTGTTCATGCATGTCTGTCAATGCGTGTGTACTTGTGCAAGCATGTAAAGAAGTAAGCAAAACTTAATATACATACTTATATGTAAATTTATAACATCACTGCACAGGGTTCAGGGTATCTCCTAGTCGTGCACTCTCGACTAGAGTTCATACTTCTTTTAAAATATCATTATTTCTATACCTTCTACAATCTTCAATTGGAGAAATTCTCATTACCTATTTTAATCTGCTTCTGATATTTTAAATCTGCTTCTGGCATGAATTATTGAAGATATATAAATCTATTACTAGAGGTAGGCGAAGATACATTAGCTAACAGTCATAAGTATACCGATTTTGCACATAAAATATAGCGCTGTATTATTTTATTGCAATTCGTTAGAGTTAAGATTCTTATTCGACCTAAGACCAATGCAGTCAGGTGCATCCGTTCGCATAATACTCTGTTCTGATTCTTGCTGTTCATCTGTAATAAAAATAAAAAATGTACGAATATATGTGGCTAATATTTCAGACAGTTAGCAGCAGTGCAAAGCCTGCATCCTTTTTCCTAAATTTGACAAATATTCAATTATAAATTTGACAGTTTTTTTAGACACTTTCTAACACTGAAATAAAACTGCACTTGCTTCGGTTTTGGTTTTGGCGCCAAGAGATTCCCATATTAAGTTAAAAAAGAAAAACTCTGGAAAACCTTTTACAGGCATTATCTGGCCTCATTTGTACTGCCGGCCAAAAGACGAGCAGCTAACATCTTAATATAGCAACTGTAACAACAACAACAATAACAACAACAACAACATTTGGGATCGTCGCACAGCAATTTGTACAATTTGATAGGGCTCATAAAAATGTTGAGCGGCTACCCGAATGCAACACATGGCGATGGTTACGTAAAACTCCGGGACGGAAGAGACTGGAGAGACGGAGATACTGGAGAACTGGAGTCGCGACAGCCTGAGAACTAAATTAATTGAGGAGGAAAAGTGAATGCAGGCCGCACAGTGAGAAAGAAAAAAAATAACTGGCGAACGCATGTTTTAATCGGGTTGTGCCCGACTACGAGATACCCTGAACCCTTTCCTTTGCTTTGCTTTCGACATACATTTTCAGCTGCTACAAAATGAGTTTTACATCCCTATGAAATACTTGAAATATATCCATAGAGCAGCCAAATTCGAATCAAGAATATTTATGGATACCTTTCGAGCTGAGCCACGCCTCCTTCGGTCTGTTGCATCCGCGTGCAGCAAACCCATATACCCTGTGTGCGGATTTGGCATGGACACAGGTTATGAAAAACTGAAATAAAGTGGAGGCGACGTCAGCAGGTCAGCAGGTTGAGCCATCAATTTTGATCGGGCTTTCGGTCTTTGTTGGGTTAATTAAAATGTATATTTCTCTATTGTTTGGAGGCGCAACGAAATTTCTAACTTATGCGACAGTTTTATAGGCCAACTCAAAGGCGGCATCGGTTGCACTGCCCGCCAAGGGCACAAAGGGGTTAACGGTAATTGCGCCTTTATGTTAAGCAGCAGCCATATAGAAGTTGATCTTTCCACCGCAGCAGTCAAAACGCTAAAACGCTAACTAAAAAAAAAAAAAAAATCAGAAAAAAATATGAAGAAAAATGAAAGAAAACCAAATAAGAAGTCATCGGGTTGCACATTTTTTTTTTACTGGTTCCCCGTAGATCTGTACGATTCCCCGAAAGATTCCAGTAAATTAGCATTACTTCACCCACTCGCTGACCAAGTTGTAAACTGAAAAACAATTACCGAAAAACTCGCCGGCCGCGATTACAAATGGAATCACATAAAAATAAAAAATAACAAAAAAAAAAAAAAAAAAGAACAGAAAAAAAAGCGGCAATAAAAAAAGTAAATCATGCACTTTTAACCCTTCGTCCTGTCGCTCGGTCGTCCTTCGAGCGCGTACTGTTCCACATCTTCTAATTTATGTCGCTCCGAGGTTTATGACTTTATTGTTTTACGAGCGTTAAAAAAGGGGTGCATCATTTTTTAACCCCTTCGGAATGCTGCACACACCATCCAGCAGCAACTGCAACAACAGCAACAACAACAACAATTTGCAACAATTGTGTGACAGTAACGGGTTAAGGCGCGCCCTTACCTACCGTTAATACGTGGAAATGCATTTTATGCCGGTTTAACTTCTTTATATTTATTTTTTGTTGATCGTTTTTTTTTTATTTTTTGTCTTCCCGTTATTTGTTTTTTTCGTTTTATTTTTTTTTGCCCAACTCTTTCCCTGAAAAGTGAACTCTATTTAGATTTCTAGGTTTTCAGAGCAAAAAACTTGCTGTCTTGCTGTTCATATTGATTGCTCCTTATTCTATTTAGAGTCTAGGATTTTTTAAACATTTTTTTCGCATTTCCTAGAAGGTAAAATTAACCATTTTCCAGTTCCATAAAATGCTATTTTTTTCACAGAAATAGAGAGTAGAAAGAAAAAAACACGCACTTTTGCTGCGTTTTGACTTTGCATTTGTTGGTCTTTGACTTTATGGCCATTCTGGTAGCCGGGCCCAAATGGCATTGGCATTGGCATTGCCATTGGCATTGGCATTTACATACATTTCAACTCCCCGGAGACGGAGCAATTTTGAAGGTGGTGGAAGCTGCGAGGCCGCAGTCCCCAGTGGGACAGCCAGTTACATGCATAACATGCATTACATAACATTAGATTACATTAGATTAATTGCAGTGCATTTTGGGCGCTTGGCCCAGTTCCATTTGTTCGTGCAAATTGCTTTCATCAGCCGTCGAGGCGTATCTAAAAAAAAAATTAAAAAGGAAGGAAAATAAATATATTTATATATACATACATATGTATGTGTGTGTGTGTGTAGGTCTCGGCCTCTTTGGTCTCCCTTGAATATTGTGCGCAACTTAGGCGCGCATCATTTAACTTTGTGGAACGAGCAGAGTGGATTACACACATGACAGAGCATCTCCAATAATACACACAAAGGCCGGCAGCGCACACATGAGAAAAAACAAAAACAAAAACAAAAATAAAAAAAAAAAAACAAACTGCATGCGTAATCGAAACCCGTCAAAATGGCAAACAGAACACAATGAAGCGGCACTGCAGCCAAAACACTAACGCACAAGGACTAAGGAGCAAGGACCAAAGACTAGGGACTCGGAATTCGGGAATCGGGACTTGGGACTCGGGTTCGGCCGGTCCAAGATCAACGCCATCGGCGGCATTCTCCTAAGGTCGTTACGTCGCCTCGCAAGGCTAAGCACATTACGTATTGCATTCGCATACTCATTCGCATTTTGATTGTAATCGGAGCTATGCACACACGCACACACACACACACACACAGGCACGCATTAGATATGGATCAGCTGCCTGTACTGCAGTCTAGGCTCTGTAGGTACGCCAAAATCTAAACAATCACCCATATGCATGTGTGTGCGTGTCTGTGTGTGTGTGCGTGTGTGTGTTTGCCTTGGCTAATGCGAGCTGACAGATTATTATTAGCGTAACATTAACGTCAAATTACGCAGCTATTTTGCGCACTTTATCTCCTGACATCAATGGCACCGGGAACATCTCCATCTGCATCTCAATCTCAATCTCAATCTAAATCGAAGCACACACGCAGACACACACGCACACACACTGACAAAGGGATGGCTTGTTTGGCATCATTTCTTTTGTTGCACGCATCGAATTCGCAGGGATTGTCTGAACTGCTTCTCATGTGTGGCACGTTGCAAGTCCATTTGTTGCAGGTGCAGCTAAGCATTGCCTAAACGAGGCCATAATTGGATGGCTGCCCATATTTAAAAAACAAAATTGTGAAACATGCATTGCAGCAGAAACAAATGAAGCGATTCGATCAGTGATACAGATCTTAAAAAAATATTTGCAATATATGCATGTAGGCTTAACTGCTTAGCTTAGGTATTAGGAAAACCGTACCTAATGGATTTCAAATATATAGTATAATATATAGTACAGCAGCAATCCGAAAGAAATAAAGTTTTTATGACATATAAACCAAGCTTATCCCAATACACAGTAAAATCTCAATTCATACAAGCTTTGAGGTTTTATCAAGCTCCGATTATTCTATTTCTATAAATGAACATTCTTTTGCTTATAACTTGAGACTCCGTTAATATAGAGTTTAAAATGACGAACTACCTTCTTATATTTAGTTTTTTTCTTGTTGACTGCCATATTTTCTTCTTCATGAAAAGATTTGTTATCGTCAGTACCTTATTCTTTATTGAAATTTGTATTATCAATGTTCGTACTTCACAACACTATCATCCAAAATCTGAAGTATGCTCAATGTGTGTCTCTCTTAGCTTAATATATATTAAGCTAGTTTGATACCTCTTGCTCTTAAGATGTGGGAGATATGATCGAGTAACATATACATGTTATCGATAAACTGAAAGAGTTATCGAACATCGAAAACTAACTCAGTATGCGCGTGCTATAGGAGAACCTACATTACAAATTTCAAATCTGTAGCTCTTGTAGTTGCCGAGATCAACGCGTTCGTACACACAGACAGACAGATAAACCCATTTTCAATGGGTTTAGGGTACAAAAATATAAAACAAAGCTGCAAGTACTAATGTCAAAAATATCGAAAGTTTCAAATACAGTATACGTGTGCTAGTAGAGGGTATCTGCAAGAATCGAAATTCCACTATAACTCAAGTTATGGGCATAGGTTCAAGGTATTACGAAAACTGCAACTAATAGATCTGCAATATACTAATAACACGATACAAATAAAACTCTGAAGGCTAAGCCCATAAACTATATAAACTTGCTATTAAATCATGATAATTCCCACAATTTCATACAATACTAAATTCGAATTACAAGTAAAATCTTCGATATAAAGCATATTATATATCTATAATCCTCTGTAAATTGTTCTCGAAGTAGTGTCAACAACTAGGAGAGTTGCAACAACATCCTGTGTTGCCGAATTTAGGACACAGCTGCGGTCCAGACAAGTGTCGCATTATCCCCCAGCCAAAACGTGACTAATTCTGGAAGCACATTAAATAATTGTAACTACTTGCACCGTTAACCACCCCTTGGGAAGCGCCTCCTTGTAGTCGCGTGATTTGGAAGCACTTAGAAGGCGAAAGGGCGTTTATGTACATTAGCGTTGCCACCTGACGGAACTCCCACACGAAAACCAAAATGTCAACAGCCTAGAAAAACTACCGGAGAGCGGAGAGCGAGGAGCGAGCGATCGAGGGGGAGTGGAACTGGGAGTGTGAGTGGGAGTGGGAAAGGGGAGACGGAACAGCTTCACTCCTTATTTGTTTTGGCTGCGTGTTCCGGGTGCGAGGACAATGCGTGACAATAATTAAAAGATTTCTAGTGTCAACAGCATAAATGGAATCAAAACATAGTCGCAGCCCAAAACTAAATGGCACAAGGCGCAGCCAAATCCTGTCTCAGTGGGCTTAGCGGGTGGGCTGGGCAGGACATGAAATGCGCACATTGTTTGTTTATTGAGACGGCTTTGATTTGTGCCACGAGAGCTGAGCCGAGCTGAACGGGACTCAACTGAATTTGATGCCATCATGTCCGGCCCCCCAACCCAACCCCAACCCCAAACCCAATCCCAATCCCAACCCGAACCCGAGCCCTGCAACCACGACAAGTGCGCGCGTGTTTGTAGAGCCGTTGTGTGCATAAGCAACGCCGATTATTGACACATCACCGGCTACGCGACGCGCCCAACGGTGGGCGGGTGTTTAGTGTGGGCGAGGGTGGTGCTGGAGGTGGAGGTGGAGGTGGGGTAAGGGCCGAAGGTGAACTCTCGAGCTGAACAGCAAACACTTTGCGCGAAGAAGACAAATGCAAATCGAGCTGCAGTCCGCTTTTCAATGTGTGTTTGTGTGTGTGTGTGCATGCATGCTTGTGTGTATTTCCCAATTTCGATTCCGCAGAGCAAGCCGTTCCGCCCATCCCCCTTGTCATGCGGTCGTGCGTGAAATTTAATCAAAGCAAAGCCAGCCCCCCGTCCCACCGTTCCATCTTCCCACCTTCCCACCGGTCCAGCCACCGTCCACCGTCCCATAACCCGCTCTCAGCCCATCGTGTGGCCAACAGATTTTGGTATCCCAAACTGAAGCAACCGGAAATGTTGCACATTTGTAACTGTAACTTGCTTCGGGTGTTGCCTTTACACAAAATGGGCAACAAGATAAAAGGAAAGAAAACGGTTTACTGCTTAACTGTAAATGCGCAACGAATTTCGCACATCCTTCTGTCTCTTTATCGACTGCAAAACTTTGGCACGCTCAAAAATTCGATAAACTTGCGAATAAAATAAAAATTATACAAATACACACACATACTTAATCATACATACATACTTACATACATATAATGCATGGGCGAACTGCATGGCATAGTCGTAATGCCTTGCGAGTTGTTAGTGTATAGACAATGGGCCAACTGGCGAACGTCAAAGTTTTACACACAAGTGCAAATTTTTGTCAATTGTTGTAAATGGAGTTCCGTTTCTCTGCACTCCACGACAAAGCGTTGTCTGTCTGCAGCAATTTGCTCAACAATTGGTTGGAGCGGCGGTGAGAAGCGATTTGCTGAATTTAGTTTGCAGCTTACCTAACCCAAGATTCAATTTGCGCGCACTCTCAACGTTGCATGGCAATTTCAAAGCATTGTGCAGCCCTGGCCAAAGTATGTTTGCTTAGTAGTTGAGTGCGCCCTGGTTAAATGTTCAAAGCACATACATATGTTCATATACATACACATACACATATTTACATGGTGAAGCAGAAACGAAAACAAAACGTAAACAGCAATAAGAACATCAGGCATCGCCTGACAAGCGAGCTATAGCGACCATGCGTTTATTTTTAAACCAGACGCGGCGCTCTCACTCTCTTGCTGTTGTTCAGTGCAAGCTTTGATATTGTGGTGCCTCTCTCACTCTCACTGCTGCTCGTGTTTTTGTTCGTGCTTGATTCTTGGGAGCGGAGTTTGTTTTCGAGAATAGTATTGTCACGTGGAGTAGTTGCTATCGGTGTTGCTTGCCGTTGTAGCTATCGTCGTTTCGCTTTTAATATTCACTTTTATTTGCGGTCGGTATTTGTGTTGATTCTCTTGCGGCACAGTGGGGCAAAGCACAAGTTGATAATGATAGTGCACTTATCTCTTTTCTTTTAGTTGCTGAAAAATATACATATTTATGTATGTATATGTAAAGATACGATATAAATGTAAGTGACAAATATGCACAGTAGTTTCGACACGCTGTCAAGTATGTTAAATAAGTGTTGTGCTTACTATATGAATATATTTGCTATATAGAGTAGGCTTATAGGGTTGCAACCAATGTACACCAAACAGAAAATTATTTGAACTTTTAAGTATGACAGTGACAGTGTGCCACTGCACATGTTTTGAATTCAGGAGAGCGTTTGCTTTGTTCTTTCTCTCCCTCTCTTGTTCGCTCTTTCGGCCGGTACTCAATTTTTGTCGTTATTTTGATGTGGGGCTGCGCTTTAAGAGCGTATGTAGATCTCACTGGCGATGTTGTTTGCTGCGCCGCTTCATCTGCGTGCCCCTCGCCAAGCGTGAGCGAACACTTTGCGGTTAATCACGATGACGGGGGCGTTTGCAACGCCAGTTGCGGTTGTTGTGGCCTGTCAATCGCTGACTTTGCTTTGTATTCTGCTTTTGTTGATAATCGGGAGCGGCGACGCCGTACTCGACGTCGCCACGTAGTGTTCGCAATTTAAGTTTTTGGGGCCCGTTGGGCCAGCAGTGTTGTCGACGTCACGTCAGTTCATTGCGTCGGCTTGTAGAGCTTGCTAGCGCGTTTTTCCTTTTTTTTTTTGTCGTGTTCCGCCAATTCTCAATCCCATGTGTGCGACAGTGTGTGAGCGCGTGTGTGTGTGATGGCGTGCTAGTGTATTTGTGATACTCTTTTGTTACTGGTGCCCCTGCTTGTTCTTGCCAGTTTTTGTTGTTGACGTCTTAGCATTGTTTTTATTGTCGTTGCCGTCGTGGCCGCCGCGCACACCAAAACTTGATTGTGATATAATTTGTTAAGTATTTATTTATTTGTATTTGGCACAAGCGTGCCACGACGGTCCCAGTTGCCCCACTGCAACTGCATTTAAGTTGCAAGTTCACCAGACAGCCAGAAAGCCAGACAGCCAGAAAGCCAGACAGCAAGCCGAACGTCCACAAGCTGAGAAACTTGCGCACCACCGCTCTCTGACTAACGCTCTTTGGTCACACTGACACACCGTCACACTGTCTCGCTCACTCGCCATGGTCTACTCCACGAACATACTGCTGTTCATTGTAACCATACTGACCGCCGTGTTCATCTGGTCGCGTCGCACCTACGTCTACTGGCAGCGACGCCGCGTCAAGTTCGTGCAGCCAACGCATCTGCTGGGCAACCTGAAGAAGGTGCTCAAGCTGGAGGAGTCGTTCGCCCTCCAGCTGCGACGCTTCTACTTCGATGAGCGATTCCGCAACGAGCCCGTGGTGGGCATCTATCTGTTCCATCAGCCGGCGCTGCTCATACGGGACCTGCAGCTGGTCCGCACCGTTCTAGTCGAAGACTTTGTGAGCTTCTCGAATCGGTTTGCCAAATGCGACATGCGGCACGACAAGATGGGCTCACTGAATCTGTTCTTCGCCAGGCAGCCCGAGTGGCGTGAAATACGGACGAGACTCTCGCCGGTGTTCACCGGCGCCAAGATCAAGCAGATGTTCTCCCTCATGGAGGAGGTAAGGCGGTGGCCGAACAGGCATTACACTGTGCAACAAAGTCGCAGCATTCAGTTCTTTTTCTCATTTCAATCGAGCGGCACACATATGTTCTAAAATAGAAAATCGAAAACAGAAAACAGCAACAACAACAACAATAACTACAACAAAAACAAAAACAAATTGCCAACAGTTTTTAGTAGGCCGTACAGTGTAAACTATAAAAAGCGGACTTATGAAGTACTTGAGAGCCATCAAAAAAGCACCTGCTACTTACTATAGTTGACCACAAATTTCTGAAAGTTGAGACCTGGTTTTATATTCATATTTTAGACTTTACACTCTCCATAAAAGGTGGCACTTACTTCCCCCATTAGATAAACACGCCCATACAGGTGTAAGCGAATACATTTTATTTGAAAATAGAATGATGATACAATAGATTAAAGTTTTATTTACCTTATCATTACGTTTGCACTCGCACCGAAAGGGTGAAGCTCTCAATTGTTAAACACACAACAATATCGCAACGTTATATAAGGTAAATCTCAATGATAGGCGAATATATGTCCATATAATCGGATGGGTATCGATGTTGCTGTTGCTGTTGCTGTCTCTAATATCTTGTTGCACAGTGTATTGGTTCGCCATATATGCACACACACACACACACACACACAGTACTAATTAACTTTGTACGATCCACTCTACTCAAGATTGGCTGCGATCTGGAGTGGCATTTGAAGCGCTTGACGCGTGATCTGCGACGCGGCGACGCGGCGAGGGGCGTCATAGTGAGCATCAAGGATGTGTGCGACCTGTACAACACGGACATGATTGCGAGCATCGCGTTTGGACTCCGGTCGTACAGTCTGCGGAATACGCAGTCTGAGATCGGATCACATTGTCAGGACATATTCAGGCCCAATGTGCGTCGCATAATAGACTTCTTTGTGATATTTTTTCTGCCGAAGCTGGTGCCGCTGCTGCGGTCGAAGCTATTCACGGAGCCGCACTCCGAGTTCCTGCGCCGCGTCATCCAATTGGTGATCGAGGAGCGCGAACGAGGCGGCGATCTGCGCAATGATCTCATCGAAATGCTGCTTACGCTCAAAAAGGAGGCCGATCTCCAGCAGGACAAGACGCACTTTACGCACCATCAAGACTTTCTGGCCGCCCAGGCGGCCAGCTTCGAGGTGGCCGGCATCGAGACATGCTCGGCCACCATGTCTTTTGCCCTGTACGAGCTGGCCAAGCAGCCGCTCATGCAGGAGCGCCTCCGGCGCGAGATCCGCCACGCCTTCGCTCTGGCCGCCGATGGCGATCCGGATGGCGCGTTGCCCAGTCTCAGCTATGAGGTGATCGCCGGCATGAAGTACCTCGAAATGGTCGTGGAGGAGACGCTGCGCAAGTACCCAATCGTGCCGCTGCTGGAACGCGAGTGCTCCCCGATCAACAAGAAGCGCTTCTACTCGCTGCGTCCGCACGCCGAGTGCTATGCGAGGCGCGGCATGCCGGTCTTCATATCCAATCTGGCTATACACCACGATCCCCAGGTAAGCCGTAACACGCCACGCTGTGTGCCGCCAATTAAAACCATTTGTTGTTGCACCGTTTCACCGTTGCACCTTCTGCAGTATTGGCCAGAGCCGGAACGCTTCGATCCGGAACGCTTCAACGCCGAGAACAAGCCGAAACAGACGCCCATGTCGTATCTGCCATTCGGCGCCGGACCGCACAATTGCATTGGCCTCCAAATTGGCCTGCTTCAGATTAAGTTGGGACTCATCTATTTCCTCCGCCAGAACCGGGTCGAGTTCTGCGACAAGACCGTCGAACGCATCAGCTTCGATGCAAAGTTTGCTCTACTCGCCAGCGAGCACAGCATTTACCTCAAAGTTGTTGACTGTTTATAGCACAAGCGAGCGAGCAGCACCTCATCCATCCAAATCCACATCCATATCCGTATCCACATCCATATCCGTATCCACATCCATATCCGAATCCATTAGCATCACACAATTAGTCGGTATTTTAATACATGAATTTTTGGTATGCCTCAAATAAACTTTGCTACGCTTTATTAGTTTTTTTTTTTTTTTTCTATTTTTTTTTATTTTGCTTTTGTTTACTTGCTCCGATTATTTGAGGTTGCTCAACATAGGAGCGCATTGTTTTTTTTTTTTTATTTTTTATCAATATACACTTCGAACACATTTTATTTCTTGCCTTTGGCCGCGTCATTGGCAGATAGCTTATCAGCTTATCAGCTTTCAGCTTTCAGTTTACACTTTGCCTCTAGCCTGGTGGCCTGATCCTCTAGTCGTATCGGTGTGTCATGCCCCTCACCAATCAATTCGTATACTTACCCCCACACACACACACACACACACACACACACACACACACGTACACACACACACCCTGCGTGGGTTGCTCGATGCGTTGTAGCCAACTCTACAAGTGTCTCATATTTACAATGAAATTTAAGTTAACACGAATACAACAAAGTATACAGCATAGCTAACATACATATATGTATATCTACATATATATATATATATATATATATATCTATATAAATATGTATATTTATTACATATGTTTTTACTTAAAAAATACTTTTTACAATTAATGTCAACTTTATGAATTTTTTTTTCTTAATTTAAGTTCTATGAAATACATAAATATAAAAATGTGTATAAAATGAAGAATTTATAAGACTGTTTTTTACTTAATTATTGGGGACTCAGATCTATTTGATCTGATATATGGGACTGTAAAATTATAATAAATAAATAAATTTTAAAAGTTATTAATATATGAGGAATAATTATACATTTATTAATATAATATTATGCATGAGCATCAACGGCACAGATATGACATTAAGTTGCTTCTATACAGTGAAACCTCGATATAACGAACGGGAGGGGACTCACAAAATTCTGCGTTATTTCTATTGGAAAAAAACGATACTCTTTCAAGGTAATTATCAAAAATTTGTGTTCAAGAATTTTTTTTTGTTATAACGAAGTTTCACTGTATAAATATATATATATAGCCTCATATCTAGAGTTTTGCTAATTGTAAAAATATAAAATTGAAAGAAACTGGAAATCATTTTGTACACATATAAAAGCGCTGAGTCAAAATTTTGTAAGCCGGTGATACAGTGAAACCTCGATATAACGAACGGGAGGGGACTCACAAAATTCTGCGTTATATCTATTGGAAAAAACGATAATCTTTCAAGGTAATTATCAAAAATTTATGTTCAAGAATTTTTTTTTGTTATAACGAAGTTTCACTGTATAAATATATATATATAGCCTCATATCTAGAGTTTTGCTAATTGTAAAAATATAAAATTGAAAGAAACTGGAAATCATTTTGTACACATATAAAAGCGCTGAGTCAAAATTTTGTAAGCCGGTGATACAGTGAAACCTCGATATAACGAACGGGAGGGGACTCACAAAATTCTGCGTTATATCTATTGGAAAAAGCAATAATCTTTCAAGGTAATTATCAAAAATTTGTGTTCAAGAATTTGTTTCTGTTATAACGAAGTTTCACTGTATAAATATACATATATTTAGCCTCATATCTAGAGATTTGTTAATTGTAAAAATATAAAATTGAAAGAAACTGGAATTAATTTTGTACACATATAAAAACGCTGAGTCATAATTTTGTATGCCCGTGGAGCAGAGGCGGATTCCAAATCCGATTGCAATTCCGATTCGGATTCGGATACGGAATCTTTTTCTGTTTCTGTTTCTGTTTCAGCTGACGACGGGGAGGGCCGGCAACCGTGTTATGCAAATACTCACACCCCGGTCACAAAGGGCAGGCCGCCATTGAGCGTTGGCGATGGCGGTGAAAAACCAAAAAGGTTTTTGTGATTTCCGTGGAAAAATGCACTGATTTTTCTTAGCATTTAACACGATGCGAAGCGACGCAAAGGTTTTGGTCCACTCCAAGCCCTTCCGTTCACCCTCAACTCTTTGGCCGCATAAACCTTTTTGCCTACGGCTACGGCCACGACTACGTCCAGTTTTTATCAGACCGCGAAAAATCAACAGTGGCCAGGGTGGTCAGACCGTCCGTCCGTCCGTCCGTCCGGCCTCTGTCCGGCTCTGCCCGGTCTTGGAGTAGGCAAAGGATCTGCGGATGCCGCGACTCTGTATGTGTGTGTGTGTGTGTGCTAAAAGGGTTTACAACAATGTCATAAAGCAATGCGCATTCCTTTCCTCAGATATTTATAGTTGTTGTGATTGTGATTGTTGTTGTTGTTGTTGTTATTGTTGTTATACAGTTTGTTGTGTTGTGTGTATGTAAATTAAATAAAATTCACTTTTTCACGTGAATGAAATGCGGCAAAGGCGAAAGCGAAAGAGTTGCTGCTGCCGCTCCCTGTTGCCACTGCCCCTGCCCCTGCCCCTGCCCCTGCCACTGCCCCTGCCCCTGCCTCTGCCCCTGCTTCTGCCTCTGCTGCCTTCTGGGAATCATTTGCGCCTTTGAAAGGACGCTGGCCAGCTAATTTACATAAATCTACGCAAACACACTTACATAGATGCCAACATTCAGCAAGGTGTGAGTGTGTGAGTGTGTGTGTGTGTGAGCGAGATGGCAGCTATTGGCCAGTCGCTGTCAGCAACAGCTGTTGGCCCGCTCGCATGTTGCAGGTTGCAGGTTGCACGTTGCTGCCAGCTCGTTGCCAGTTAGTGTGAGCCCTAATTAGACCCTGGCCGAAGTCGCAGCTCCCACGCACGTGTTGCACTTGTTGTTGTTGTTGAGGGGTCTCGCTGCAGTTAAGTCGCCCTTCAACCCGACCGACACACACACTGACGTCTGACAGTTGCTGTTGTTACGGTTCACCATGACCAACGCCAACAATTACGTTGCCGGCCGCCGCAATTCTATTGTCTTTCGATTTCCTGGCTGCGTTTTTATTGCTCATTTCCCACATGTTTTCGATTTCGTTTTACTTTTCGGACTCCAGACCTAAGTGTGGAGTGAGTGGAAGGGGTGGAGGAGGGGGGAGGGGAAAGGGGGCTACCCCGTGTCCCAATGACACTTTCGGTTAGTCTCCGAGTCCGTGTAAACGTTTTGAATGCCTTCGTCTTTGGCTCCGCAGCGGAACCATTTTAATGATCACAAATTGCCGTTGAGTCCAGCACAAGTTCAATCGCCCAATGCACATGCACACAAGCACACATGCACACATGCAACACGCAGCATGGAGTGGGTGCAAGCGGATGTTGCCCTTTATCTCCTCCACTCAGCAGTTACCGTTTAGCAGTTGGCCTCTTCCTCAATAAGCCGTAAAAAAACAAAATAAAAATAAAAAAAAAACACAAATGAACGCTGTCAAATTTGTCTCAATTAAAAATTATGCATTTCCCAATTCCGAGTATAGTAGAGTTATTAATGGGCCATTCCATCTAATAACGAATAGTGCATGGCAACAGCTGTGGCACAGCATTTGCCGGCAGTTACACTTGCCACATGCCGCACTCTGATCACCAGCTTCTTTGATTAAGCTGCAGCGCTTATTGATTAAATAATATTAATTATATAATACGCAAATTGTAGATCTTTAGTTGTGCAGTCATATAATTTAAGTTTATATATAATTGATTTTTGGAGAGTAAAATTTTAAAGCAAGCCGAACCATCGGGTTTTGGCTCAAAAAATTGCTTTAAAATTATTCTAAATAAACTTCAACCTTAAATTTAAAATATGGAATTCAAATTTTAAGCCAAACCTTGAATGTAGATCGGTCTAAAATTTTTAAATTTTAAATGTAAACTAAACCTTCAACCTAGGTAAAAAATTTATTAGTTTAAATATAGTTAAATTAATCCGTGAACTAAGTTTTGAGCCTAGGTCTAAAATTTGTAAGCTTAAATATGCATAAATTAATCAGTATACTAAATTTTGAAGCTAGATCTAAATTTTGTTAATTTAAATATGGATAAATTAATCCGTAAACAAAATTTTTAACCTAGGTCTAAAATTTGTTAATTTAAATATGAATAAATTAATCAGTATACTCAATTTTGAAGCTAGGTCTAAATTTTGTTAATTTAAATATGGATAAATAAATGCCAAACCTAAACCTTAAACATAGGTCTAAAATTTGTTAGTTTAAATATGGATAAATTAATACGTAAAATAAATTTCGAACCTGGGTCTAAAATTTGTTAGTTTTAATATGGATAAATTAATACGTAAAATAAATTTTGAATCTAGGTTTAAAATTTGTTAATTTAAATATGGATAAATTAATCCGTAACCTAAATTTTGAAGCTAGGTCTAAAATTTGTTAATTTAAATATGCATAAATTAATCAGTATACTTAATTTTGAAGCTAGGTCTAAATTTTGTTAATTTAAATATGGATAAATTAATCCGTAAACAACATTTTTAACCTAGGTCTAAAATTTGTAAGCTTAAATATGCATAGATAAATCCGTGAACTGAATTTTTTTTCTAAAATTTCTTGGTTAATTAATAAACGCGTAACCTAAATTTTGAATCTAGGTGTAAAATTTGATAATTTTAATATGGATAAATTAATACGTAAAATAAATTTTGAGCCTAGGTCTAAAATTTGTTAATATTAATATGGATAAATAAATGCCTAACCTAACCCTTGAACATAGGTCTAAAATTTGTTAATTTAAATATGGATAAATTAATCCGTACCCTAAATTTTGAAGCTAGGTCTAAAATTTGTTAATTTAAATATGGATAAATTAATACGTAAAATAAATTTTGAACCTAGGTCTAAAATTTGTTAATATTAATATGGATAAATTATTCTGTAAACTAAATTTTGAATCTAGGTCTAAAATTTGTTAGCTTAATGCTTAATTTATTTATGCATAATAAATGCAAAAGTGTAAGATTAAGAATAAAACATATATACATATGTATATACATAAAACCTAAGTTAATGGATCTGAGCAATAAATAATTGCTGTTCAGACAAATCAGTTCTCACTTATGGCCCACATAAATACGTTTACATCGCAGGTCTAGACGTAACTTCTTCCACTGAAAGTGAGCTAAAGATTAACTTAAAATGCAGTTATTAGCGAATTCTCGCTATGATTTACTTCCTTGCTTCATTCTGCGCAATTTGTTTGCCTACTGTGGCAACAATGTTCCGACAGTTCGTTTCATGTGGTCGCATGTAGGGGGCGCCACTTTGATGTGCATCCCGGCGCCCGTGGCTCCCGTGCGGCGGACTCTGCGAAAGCCGTTAAACATTTACGGCAGTGCAAAAGTGGCCAGATGAATTTTACGAGCTCATCCGGAACGGAAGGGAAACGAAACGAAACGAAAGGAAAGGAAAGGAAAGGAAAGTTAAGGAATGGAACGGAACGGCGTTCGGGCTGAGGATCGATTCGCACATTATGCGCTGCATTATATCTGTATCTGTATCTGTATCTGCATCAAATCTGTGACTGTGTGTGTGTGTTAGTAAAGCGCCTCGTATATCTCGTATATCTCGTATATCTGAGAGGTAAACAAACTCATCCGTCTGACATAATATAAACTAAGCACAAAGATCGCCTCAGATTTTTATGAATGAATGTTGCTCAATGGCGAATCGTCTCATTCGCATTCTTCTGCTTGTTCTTCTTCTCGTTCTCGTTCTCATCGCATTCATTGCCGTAATGCGCTTAGGACGGGTTGACAGATTGTTGTCGGCTTTGGGTGCGGGCGGCGCAATTGTGACGGATACAGATATACCCATATAGATACAGATACAGATACAGATACAGATACAGCTATAGATGCAGATATAAAACATGAGACCGAGAAACTGTGACGAGGTCAAAGACGCTGCGAGTGCCATGTAAATGTAATTCAAGTAGCCGGGGCACATAGCTATCAGTGCGGCACAATCAGTGCCATTAATATGCGTATCTGTGAGATACTATTGCTGCACTTCCGCCCAGTTCCAGTTCCAGTTCCTCGTTCGTTACCTGCCTCGTTGCGACACAAAAAACGTATTAGCTGGCTGTGTTTTGGGAGTTTCATTCGCATCCTCATCATCATTCTCATTCTCAACATTCTCATCATCATCATCATCATCATCATCATCATCATCGTTGTCCTTGCCGGCGGAGCTGCTCCCAAAGGAAGTTCCAATTTGATACGTAAATGAACCATGACCCTGATTCGTCCATGAAGTGTCCTGATGTGGCCTTCGACTCCCCCTGAGTACCGTTTCAAGTAGTTCCTTATGGCTGCTGTTCGTGTTGTTCCTGTTCCTCTTGTTGTTGTTGTTATTATTGTTGTTGTTATTGTTGTTGCTGCCTGCAATGCTACTTTGCATTTTGGGCCACCCTAGACTGAAGCTGATCTGCTTGCCACATTTTTTTTATGTGTCGTAGTTGTTTTTTTCTTTCTTTTTTTTTGTTCTGTGTGTGTGTTTTTTTCTGACGTGGCGCTGACTGCTGCCTGTCAACTGAAATTAAATTTTGTTGGCCAATTTTGCGAGGGTTGCCACAAGCAATTCCACAATTTTTCGCTTGTCAAATAAGTCTTATATAAAAAGAATAATCAGCTACATTTTCAATGCAAAAATTAAGTTTTTTCCTCATAGTTAATGTGTTAATTTAGTTAAGAGCTGTTAAAAATCAAAAACATTTTGTCTATACGAAATCCAACTTTTTGGACTAATTGTTTTCATTAGCATATTTGTAAAAAAAACGAATCTTGATTTAGTATTAATTTTTTTCATCAGTTACGGTTGAAAATGTTCGTCAGTTTTTTTTTGTATTTACACAGCTTTTGACACTTTTAAAGTTCGTTTTCGATTTACAACACTTCTCCGTTTGACGAGTGAGACAATTAGCTGTCAGCTCCACACTTTGTACTTTGTATGTGCGGAAAAGTTAAGATTAAGTGGCAATAAAGTGGTTTTGTAATTGATAATGCTTAAACGCCTTCCAATTCCCGTGCACTTGATTATCGTTGGACACGTACTCGATGAGCAGCCTGCTAATGTCTATCATTAATTGCTTGAGGGTTCTAGACAGTCATTTATTTAAAACAAATCTACTTTCATTAATTGTGCTCCTCATTTATTGCATTCAGTATGAAACTCATCATAGTTATCTATTATAGAAACTATTCGAGTACACCTCGCATGGTATCCCATATCATTGTGCCGCACCCTTGACCCGGTGGGGGAAGGGGGGGGGGGGGGTTCTTAAATTGTCTGTTTACATTAAACGCATGAATTATGCAATATTTGATTTATATTTTTTATATTCTTGTAGTCATAAATTCGCTTTGATTTCCACGACTCTGAAGTGGCAATTGTCAAATGCATAAAATATGTCCGACCGAATATACATATCTGCTATCTAGGGGTAGGAGAAACCCAAAGAAAGAGAGAGAGAGAGAGAGTGAGAGAGGGGAGAGAAATGGACTTTTTAATTTGGCTTTGTATGCATTCCGATTTTCCACAATTTTCTTGCTTGCCCATTTATACCATAAAGATAATTTTCTGTTTTGGGTCATTTACTTCGACGACTTGCAACCCCCTGACGCACAACCCCCTCCCTCAACTATACTATTTGTAACTGCAACTATAGGGGAAGAACAGCATATATATACATGATTATATGTATACATATATAACTATGTGACAGCCCGCCCTTGAGTTTTCCGCTCAGGTATTTCAACTCCGGAGTTCGTGACAAATTTATCACTTTTCATCCGTGTTGTTGTTCAAAGCTACTTTGTTATGTAATACGTCTGTAAAAAAAAAAAAGAAAAAAAAAAGTTGGCTGTGCTTCAGAACTGTCGACTTGAGCTACTTTTAACACACATCATGCTGGGACGTCAGAAAACTGGGAACTCTATTTTGTGTATTATTTATTTGTTTATTATTTTACTTTTCTGTTTTTTTTTTTTTTTGGAAAATTAGGATATTTGTTTTTTTTGGTAAGGTTTCAAATTTAGTTTAACAAGCTGAAATTTTTTAAAATATGAAAATTTTTCATTTTTATTTATTTAAGAATTCTGTGAAGTTCTTTAAAATAAAAATGAAATAGGATTATAATTAAAGGAATAACTGTTACATCTTGTTATATTATCGATTTCAAAGTAACTTTTCACAATCCACTCGCATGGGTGAAAATTTATTTTCCGTCGAACGGGAAGATGAACAAAAATGCATAAAATGAAGAGAAAAAAAATAAATAATTTATGCCTTTTTGTTGCTTTAAGTAGGCCTTGAATTGTCTGTCTTGGGTTGGAGGAATGAGAGCTATGTGGAAGCAGAATGAATTCAGTACATTTCTAAACTTTCAGGTGTTCGGACACACGTAGTTTTAATATTACAGCCTACTTTTGTATCTTTCCTTTCGGCTCAACATAAATCGGTATTCTATATAGCAAAATTCCTAAGTTGTTCTAAACATAATAAACGATAAATTTGAAAAAAAAAAGAAAAGAAAATGGCTTTCCTGAGAAATAAGCCCGGTTTACTAAGGCAGTTATTATCGATAAGGATGTGTGAGTAGATATCCTGCTGACTTCCTATACATGCATATGTACAGAAGTGATGAACAGAAGTGATGTACTTTGTTATCTAGGCACCTGTGCCGTGAATTGGAATCGCAACAAGTCGTTCCACCATTTGTTGCCCAAGTTTCCATATCCAAATGGCGAAGCACTGACCAGGCATCAGCTGGTCAAGCCGCGACCCCCGCCCATTCCGCCGGATGCGGTGACGGAAAAGCCGAAGCTAACGCCGTTGCCCAGAAAATATGTCGAGTTCCTGCGCGATGACTTCGATGAGGAGGAAGAGCCAACTATGAAGTGGATACGAGGCAAGACTGCAGCCGAGCACCAAAAATCTGCGAGCCCAGCGTCGAATGCGACAGGTGAGACGGCAGGTGAGGCGGCGACCTGTTGGCCAACAGAGATGAGAAGAGAGAATGGCAGCTCGAGCTACCATCAAGCCAAGCAGGAGCAGCAGCAGCAGCAGCAACAGCAGCGCTTACAGCAGCAGCTGCAACTGAAGCAGCAGCAACAACAGCAGCAACAGCAACAGCAGCAGCAGCAGCAGATACAACTGCAGAAGCTGCAGCAGCAGCAGACACAGGTGCAACAGCAGCAACAGTTGCAGCAGCTGCGGCAGCAGCAGCAGTTGCAGCAGCTAGAGGAGCTGCAGCGGCAGCAGAAGCATTTAGAGGAACAGCGCAGTAAGCAGCGGCCAGAGGATTCCTATTTCGAGAGGGTGTTCAAAATTCAGCATGAGAATATGCAGAGAATCCAGGAGAACGATAAGCGAATCAAGCTGCATTTGGAGAATGTGAAGATACAGCAGCGAATACACAAGCTGATGCAGCTCCAGCAGCAGCTGGAGGAGATGGACCCGATGCCGTACACTCCGCACAAGCACAGGGACTATCAGTTCGATCTGGCGCGGAACCAGCGATACGTTTTCCAGTCCAACGAAGAACTGGGGCCGAACGATGAACGACTTGGCCACACAACGTCGGACTTTGAGACATATACGCCAGCGCATGCGGACAAGCCGAACGGGGTTACGATTGACAAGGCCTCCAATTTTGTGGAGCAGAACCGTGACAAGCAACCAGCCCAACCAACCCAACCAACCCAACCAACCCGACCAACCCATCCAATTCAGCCAACCCATCCAACCTATCCAACCCATCCAACCCATCCAACCCATCCAGCTCGTCCAGCTCGTCCAGCTCGTCCAGAGCCAACTGCAACCGCCAAGACAGTGAGCGGGGAGTCTGCCATGTACAAGCTATGTAAAGGCCTTCTCAGAAACGTGAATACAAAGTATTGATGGCCCTCTACCCAGCACTGGCTGTAAACTGAACTAGACCATTGTCGTAGAGGTTGTCATAAAGTCTCTCAGATTTTATATTATTATGCTGTCTACATATATGTACACCACTGTCAGTTCATTTTTATTGTAAAGAACACGATAGGTATACAAATAAACCACATCCGTACACTTGTTTCTACAAAAATAAAGGATTTTATTATGTCTTCCTTATTTTAACTAAGTGACTGGCACAAGCATGACAAATCGCTTTTATTCATAATGCACAGGGTATTCCCAATGTCTAAATCGTATGGTTTGGGTTTTGTCATAAAATATATCCTGAGTAATAAAATATGCTTTATCTGCCGATCTATGCTTATACGGCTACACGATAGAGTAATTCCGTAATAACGGATTTGTTTGTAATTTTAAAGCTATATGATATAGTAAGTCCATAGGAATTATCTTAAGTAGCTCCGCTATATCTGGCAAACAAAAAGTTTCCTTTTGGTCAAGGAAAACGAATGGAAACTTATAAATGAGCTCTATATACAAGTATATATACAAGTATATCGGAAAATTGTAGGTTGTAAGTTCTATAATGATGAATGATTTGCTTGTAATTTACAACTATATTAGCTAGCAGTACCATAGGAATTTTTCTTAAGTAATTCGGATTAATCTGGCAGAAAGTTTTCTTTAGGTGTAGGAAAACAAATAGTATCTTTCGTATGAATTACCCTCTACGTAGCTATAAAAGAGTATGTCTAAAGATTGTTGTTGTTGTAGGTTCCATAATGATAAAGGATTTGCTTGTAGGTAACAGCTATATGATATGGTATACAATATAAATATCTGGCAAGCAGAAAGTTTCCTTTCGATCTGGGAAAACGAATGGGCATTCCTAATTGAGTTCTTCAATGTATCTAGAAAACACGGTCTACACTATATATAGACGAGTATATCTGAGAATTGTTGTTCATCATTGTAGAACTCATGATAAAAGATTTATATGTAAACTAAAGCTATATGATATAGGTGTTCCATAATGCAGAAAATGTTCGTAAGTTACTCCGATACATCTGACAAAGAGAAAGTTTCCTTTCGATCTAGCAAAACGATTAGGAACTTTTATATAGACTTTTAAATGTATCTTTAAAATGAATTTAGGGGCTGTGTACGAGTATGTCTTGAGATTGTTGTTGTAACTATTGTCCATAATGATGAAAGATTTGTATGTAAGTTAAAGCTATATGATATAGTATACGACATATCTGGTAAACAGAAAGTTTCCTTTCGATCTAGCAAAACGTATGAGAACTTCTAAATGCACTTTTTAATGCATCTGTAAAGATGTTGAAGATGTTGAAGTTCCATAATGACGAATGATTTGATTCTAAGTCCAAATACAAAGTTTGCTTTTGATCTAGGAGAACGAATAGTAACTGCAACTGTTCAATATTGAGTTCTTAATAAGTCTAAATGTATAGATGGGGTTTATTTAGTTGTTAGCAATCAAGGCTTATCGAATGCTTGCAGCGTTGTGCAACACTGCATTTGTTTTATCACCAGCCGCCTGATACGTAAATTCTAATTCATCTAAAGGTCGAAACGGCGCGAAGAGTATATGAATGAAAACCTCTTGAATGGCCTCAAAGGATTAGCATCCAAGTTCAGGCACTGGATTTGGGCACTACCTAGGTATCAATGTCGCTGGGATTGTGTGTCGAAAAGTCTTCAACCGTGCGACATGTCAAACAGTCTAACGCGCCAGACGACCCCGAGGCAAGGGCCGAGTGAGCAACCCCTAACAAGGAGAGAGAGAGAGAGAAGTGGATCAGTAGCAAAAGGCTCACACACACACACACACACACGGATCGGGGCCATATAATTAGTGTAATTACCTCAACAGCCTACTAAATTCGAGAAAAATGCAAACAAAAATTAAGAAATCACAACATTTATATCCCCCCTGTCAACGAGGCAATGAGGCAATGAGGCAATGAATCTGCAAGGCTGCTGCAACAAAAGGAGCTGAAACTCTATGCCCAATAAATGGGTGTGCGTGTGTGTGAGTGTGTGCGTGTGTGGGTCCCTTTTATGGCCAACTGGTAAACAATTGAGTCGGACATCGACAGGCAGCAGAATCTAATGACAGGGTGGATTGCAATTGTTCGCTTTAATTTAGAAAATTTTTGCAGTTGTTGCATTGTTAGCGCGCAGGGCTGTCAAGATCCGTTATAAATTGCAGTAGCTGCCACTTCCGCCTCAAGTCTCGGCTAATTGTGGCACACACACACTCACACACGCACAGAATTTCGCATTCACATTCACATTCGCACTCGCATGATTTGGCAAAATGTGCAGAAAGGCCAACTCATTAGTTGGCTACAAAATGCGTTGGCCACATTCCAGCGAAGACCACCAGCCAAAATGCTTATCATCCTGTTTGGCTTGTTTATTAGTCCTTTTGTCGCCTGGTTACGCATTTACATGGAATCTCGGCGGCGCATCCTTTGATTGCCCGCTCCCGCTCCCTCTCCCTCTCCCGCTCTCTCTCTCCCTTTCTCTTGGCCAAACATAATTAACGCCTAATGATAATATTTTGTCCACAAGCACTGAGGAGCAACAAAGCGAACCGAGTCCTGGCCACGGGGGAATTAATTGCCAGCAGTATTTTTTGTTGTTCCTTTTTTTTTTTTGTTGTTTTTTGTTTTTTGTTTTTTTACCGCTTGCCAGCGGCTTTCTTTCATACAAAGGGAAATACTTTCATATTTTCCGTGCAGTTGCAATCTAAAGTTTGACTGGCAAATATCCAGGAAATCCTAGAAAATAATATTATAATTTTTTTAATTAAATTTTATTCTGCAGCTGCAGTTTTTTTACTTTTTTTACTAACTGCCATGTTAGATAACATTTGTAATCTGTGCAGAAGATCTGCTTAAATTTAAGATCTGGTATAAAAATCGATGTTATTGAAATAATTTTATAGATTTATTTTTCGTAGGGACAAAGGCATGAATGCATTTTTATACAAATATAGCCCGATCTATGTAAATTAAGAAAGATAAGAAATATTTATAATATTTTGATTTATAATAGAATTTATTTCTATTTATCGACATGCTAAATGCTAAAGATTACATATCTATATATAGATTATGGGGTGCTTAACTTCCAACATAAATAATAAAATATCATATAACGGCCTCCCTTAAAGGTTCTTGAATACATGAATATGTACATATATATTTTTATACATGTAAGTTCGTCATTATATAGATGTGCACACACGCACAAGCATATGTATGTGTGTGTGTGTGTGTAAGCACGTGTTTGAGGCCCATTTCATAACTGGATAATTAACAGATCCCGAGATCAGGCGAACCCAAAACCTAACCAAAGGCCGAATTCGTTTCCATTTTTTTTTTTTTTTTGCAACGTTTCTAGTTCCGAGTTACGTAATCTCCGCTGCGATCCCTATCATAAATTTTTGGCTGCACGCGCCATAAAAATTCTTTGCTTGCTTTTTAAGGCAAGAACCAAAAAACGAAATGTAATAAAAACAAAAAAAAACAACTTAAAAAGAATGCAACTCGAGCTAAAAAAAAAAAACGAAAACAATGCAACTCGAGCTAAAAAAATAAAAAATGATGCAAATGGCGGCTTACAATTTCACGTAATACTTACGGCCGAAAACAACAATCTACGGCAATTTTCTTCTTCTGCCATTTGAGTTTGTTTTTTTATTTTTTTTTTTCCATGTCATTCTTTACGCTCGCGTTTTATGCAATTTTCCTGCGTTTTTCCTTTTACGACGCCGCCGCCTCGCAGCGCCTTTTGTGGCAGCCCTTTGTGAGCCGTCGATTTTCTTTTTTATTTTTTATTTTTGATTTTTTTTATTTTATTTTTTTGGTTTTTGCGTCCAGTTTTATGAGGCAGTGGAACTTCTAGTTGCGTGCAGTTTTCTTTTTTTATTTTTTTATGAATTCGTACGTTTTTTGTTCTTTTTTTTCTCATTTCATTTCATTTCAGTTTTTTAGGTTGACACGCGGCGTTCGCGAATTCGCGGAAAGCCAGCGGATCGCCTTTTATGGCTTACGTAATGTTGCAATGCCGGCAGGATCGGCAGCGTTCGACAGAGAGAGAGAGAGAGAGAGAAGGGAGATAGCTAGAGAGCAGCCGCAGCAGCTGCCTCCAAGGAGATATTGGACAATGTTCTGTGCAACTGGACACACGCACACGCACACACACACACGCACACGAACACACATTAACGGGTCACAATTGGCACTCCAGTTTTTGGCTTCCGGGGTGGCCTCAGCCCAAGCCGCAGGCTGCTGCTGCTGCTCATCTATTGACTTTGTGTCAAATTGAGTTATTCAAATGTCAGAACACACTCGCACACACACACACACACACACACGCAGGCACAGGCACAAGCAACACGCACATGGGCACATTTTGATAATGCGCTTGGAACATAATTCTCAATTGATATCCTGTTGCGTTGTTTTTACAAAATATTTACCTTTCTCATAATTGAAGTGTCTGTCCGGATTGACGTGCCACATCCTTTAGCCTTTAGTCCTGGCGTGCAATTTTTGAGCCATTTGTGCATGCTCCGCTACCTCGTCTCTCTCTCCCTCTCTCTCTCTTTCTCTCTCTCTCTCTCTCGCACTCACACTCGCTGCTGCTGCCTTTTCACGCTTCGCTTCACGCTGCTGCCCCGCGGCAATGTGGCAAATGGCCTCCAGCATCCCGCACAGCGGACGCACTGAACCCTGCTGCCCCGTAGTGCATTTACTGCTGCTGCTGCCGCTGCTGCCGCTGCTGCTGCTGCTGCTGATTATGTTGTCGCCGTTGAGTCGAGTGCGCTGCACTTGCACGGCGGAGTCTCCCGTCGTTTGAAAAACCTTCCTCGGGGTCCATTCACAAAAAAAACAAAAATGAAAAAAAAAAGAACGGCAGACGAAAAAACAAGGTGGAATAAAATGCAAAAAGTCGTGAAAGGAAAACGTGGCAAATGCAGCCAAAAGTTGCACTAATTGTTCTCATTAGGGTTGCGTGTGGTCAGCCGAATGGTCAGCCGAATGGTCAGCAAAATGAAGTCAACGGAATTGCTTTGTCACCTGCAGTTGGTGGCACAGTCATCATCTTCAATGGACCACGGGCCACTTGAGCCTTGCCGGCCTGGCTGGGTGGCATGCAACAATGCCCTGCCACACTCTGTCAGCGTCTGCTGCCAGCTCTGTGCTGCATTCAACTTTGCCATCTATTGAGACATCAACCGGCCAGATGCTCAGGAATCAAAGGAAACGATTCACCAGCCTTATAAAAGGCAACTATGGGCAGAATACAAAGATATACACACACACACACACACACATATATAGAGTGAAATATGTATATCATTGCACTAGTATCTGTGCATTATGATAAATAAAATATTTGCAAAGTTCATCGCTTGCTGAAATTCATACAAACTGGAAGTTTTCTCTCGTATATCATCTCATCAGATTTTATTTTTTATATGTTTCATCAGATTTTTATTTCTATATCTAACAGATATATCTAACTTTCATATTTCATTTTTCACTCTATTCGGATTTTTCTCTTTCTTTATGGTTTGTCATATTATAATTATCAGATCTGTTGTCCAATTAATTAAATATATCTTTGTCTTATTTTCGCACTCTTTCACATTTTATTTTTCCAGATCTCCATCGATTCACTTTTCTTCTAAATATTAACGGATTACGATGATTTATTTAGTTTATTATTATAAACAATCGAATTATACAATAATCTAAATATTTCTTAGTCTGACATTCGTACTCTTTCCGACTCACTCATCCGATTTTTTTCTTTATTTGCTTTAGCTTTCTGCATAAATAAATAAACTAAATAAAGTTAAATTGAAGAGTTTCTCTCTTTGTATACCCTGCATCCAATAAAACAGGGTATAATGTTTATGCAAAATTGTATGCAACAAGCAAAAGGAGGCGTGGCCAACCTCATAAAGTGTAAATATTTTTGATCAGCCGTGTCGATTGAACCCTATCCATCTGTTTGTGCGTCTATTTGTCTGTCCGAGTGTATGAATCAATAGACCTCGAAAACTTTAAGAGGTAGAGCCTTGAAATTTAACATCTAGATTCTCCTAAAGCACGCGCAGGTCCAATTAATTTCAAAAATTCGATAACTCTTTGCTTTTGTTTGTTATCGATTTTGTTTTTTGCACATACAAGTATCTCGTATATCTCAAGAGCTGGGGTCTTGAAACTTAGTGCATATAAATTATCACCTAGTCGAGAAGAGTTGAATGGAATTTTCTTACCTGCCACTGAAGAACTTTTTACTTTTTTACTTTTCCTTACAAACATATTCACCTGCTGCTGTAGCAGCAAAAGGTCGAAAGGTTATGCAGTAGGAGCTGCGTGGCTGTCATTCACGCCCATAGCTCATCTATTAGCCCAAGTGTAGTCGGAATGCGGCATTAGCCGAATCTGTTCCACATATAGGACTAATCCGCAGCGCAGATTAAGTGATCGAGCACTCGAAGCATAGCCTGAGGCAAAGGAGCTCTGGGAAAGGATTGAAGGCAAAAGTTTTACCAGGGCACATATCTAAAAATCAAATAGATAAATTGCGGGTATTTGGATATACCGGGAGGGAGACACGTGCTGCTCTGAGAGACTGTATGCGGCGGTCGGCGGGTAGAGGGCGGCAGGCAGCCAGGAGTCGTCCTCCAGGCAACCCTTTCGTCCTTTCGAGCAAATAAATTGGCATTATTAAGCTCGCTCTCGCAGGGCTCAGTGAAAATTGATTATTGACAAAAAGCGCATTAAGCGGCGTTTTATGTGAGCTGATTTTTATGCCTCGCCGGGTGTAAGAGGAAGCACTGGCTGCTGCGGCAGTTGGCTGGATGCGCATATTAAGGTTCTTCATGTGGTTGCCGCATGTCCTTGAAATCCTTTGATCAACCACCAAAAATGCGTCACTGACGGACAGCGAAAAGTTTTTTGTGCGACATCAAAAATCACTTTAATTTCCTTCGGCTTACACTCAAGGACGTGCCAGGCAAAGGACATGCCGCCATCTGGCCTTTAAGCATAATTGATCAGGTTCGAAGTGCTTATTGCTCAATTTCGCCACCTTATCGATTCCAACTGCTAGCCGAAGGTGTTCCAAATGACCCTTCAGGACACGCAGAGAATCCTTGAAGGATGTTTTAACAGATGCTCAACCAACTTTCAGCTTTATGATATGGAATATATTCTATTATAATAATAGGAAACACACATATATATTTCGGCTTATTTATATTTTGACTGCCTGTAAGAAACTTGTTTAATTCCTTTTTTAACTGTTTATCCTTATGGTATGTCCTTAAGCAGTGAACTAAGAAGTGGTTAAAATTAAGTTATAAGTTGATTTTTCCGTAAAAGACGGATAGAAAAAAAGAAAATATCAAATTTTGCAATTGTTATTAAAAAATCGAGTTTCGCTTAAATATAATATGAATTCTTAATTGCAAAAAAAACAGTAAGAAATCTTTACTTGGATATGCTCGACTAAGAGATATCCTGCACACCACTAAAACTGCTCTGCAAAACGTAAATCGCAAAGGCTATATTTTTTTTTTAAAATTATCCGCTCTTAATAATATTTTTGGTATCCCGAGGAACTTTCTATCTTCAAAAATGGGGAAATGGGAGAGGTATCCAATATCTGAAATATGCAAACTGTGTGACTCCCTTAGCTAAATATATATATCGTAAGTCTGATGCCTTTAGCTCTCCAGATGTAGGAGATGTGCTCGAAAAAAATAAAACTAAAACATGTTATCGATAATAAGCAAACAGTTAAAGTTATCGAATATCGGAATTAATTGGGATAAGCGCATGCTACAGAAGAACCTAGATGTAGAATTTTAATGCGCTACCTCTTATAATTTCGGAGATCGACACATTCATACATTCGGACAGGCGGCCATTACTAAATCGATCTGATCAAAAATATATACACTTCAAGGGGTCTGTCACGCCTCCTACTGCCTGCTTACGTGCATTTTCGCAAAACCCATATACCCTGTTTAGCCACCTTCAATGGGCTGAGGGTATAAATATGGCAATGTTTATTAATAGGAAATAGAGGCATAGCGAATAGAGCGCACATGCACGCACGCACATGTGTGCGTTTATATGCGTGTGGGTTGGTTGCTTACACCCGCCTCTTTATTCTTGACTCTGCGCCGGACTAATTTCGTTTAAATCCTTTGCCTAGCAGCTAGATTTCGTGCCCACTAATCCGGCCGAGTTTTACGGGTGCGGGTGCGGGTACGGATTGAATTGAGCTGGGAACGGGGAACAATGGCATCATCTATAAAATGACAATTGCAAACAACAATGACGACAATCGCGGCAAGGACAAACAGTAGTGTGTCCGGCGATGTCCTGGCAGGTCGCAGCCTTCCAGCCTTCCAGCCTGCCCGCTAGTCTGCCTGCCTGCCTGCCTGCTTGTGGCAGGGTTCGGGCTGCCTGGATCACTCCTTTTCTCAATCCTTTTCGGTGCTGCGCAGAGTCTATTCATAATTAGTTGCAGGCAATTAAGAGACTCTCGCGGTCGCTCGCAAGGCTAAGGATCTGCGCAGTGCGCACACACACACACACACACAGCGAGTATTGGAGGGCGTCCGCCCACTGTCAGTCGGTAGGAGTTACAGTTAGAGGACGCTCGCGCATGTGCGTTCGCAATTTGTTTATTTTGAAAACAAGCGACACCCCTTTCCCCGGAGCCGAGGGTCACTGATCCGGGCGTTAATCCTTTGACTTTGATGGCTGATCGCGGCACTTGGCTTAGCCCGAATCGGCGACTGCCAGCGCTCTCCGGCCTCTCGCTTTTCCGGAAAGTGTGGCTTACTTTGGTTCCGCTATCCAAAGTTGATAATTAACATTTGCTCTCATCGCCTGCTAAGCTGCGCCGGCCCCGCCCTCCAAATACGGACGTGCGAGGGGCGTTTGTTGTTTCCCTCGAACCCTCGATGCCTCGATCGACCAATCGACCGATCGTCGGACCCTGCTAAAGGGTTTAGCTATAATTAACTGACTTTAGACGCGCCTTTCGAGCCTCCAGTTGTGCCACTGATCCGCTCTCACCTTGGCCTTTCCTTTCCACTTCCCTGTCAGTGCATGTTGCATGTGGCAAGCTAAACGGCTCAAATTTCAAAGCGTTATCATGTTGCATTTATATTTGTAGAGGTCGTAGCTGATACTTCAGCCTAGTCTATATAGTTCTATCTACTTGATCCGAGACATCACAAAAAAAAAAAAATAATTCTTCTTTTATTTCTGAAAAAAAAAAACTCACTGAAATTAATTTATTTGTTTTCTTAATTCTGTTTGATATTTAAAATCCTATAATTTAAGCAGGAATTCCGTAGTTAATGCAAGATTTTTTCGTTATTTTATTACTACCTAGAACTATCTACAGTTATTCCTGAATTCTTTTTTGTTCCCATAGAGCACTATGAAACTAAGCAACTCGCATTTGGAATGTATGAATAAGTGGATATTATCAAAAAAAAAAAAAGGAGATATAGTCAGGCCGATTTACTTAATAGTCTAGCTGATCAACCTTCAACGATAGAAAAAACGTTATTCAATAAATAAAGTAACTTTTTGTTATTTTTAGATATCTCTACCAATATATTAAAGAACGAGAATATGGGTTCTAGTGTATGGTTGTTGCTTAGGCTATTTAAGACATTGATAATTATTGATTGATAGCCTTCCATTCATTATATTCAAATACATAAGTCTTCATGTAGAGTTTCTATTCTTATGTTATATGTGAGAAACTCTTTTGAAGGGGATTTGTGATGGCATATAGTATGAAGTATATAGTAACACATATAAACCATATTTTTTTATTTTTTGTAATTTTCAACTTTTTCTCAAGATTATCTTGTTTTATATAATTGTGTACAGGGTATAAGCTAACCATGCTTCCAGTAATTCATATGGTGGTTAATGTGGCTTTATAAAAAAACACATAAAAATCATATTTTTTAGTATTTTAGTAGTGTTTTCCATCTAAAGATCCCTTTCGTGTTATTATTTTACAGGGAGTATATTCTCCATCCATTCAAATGGAAGTGAAAATTAATCTTTATAATAGAAGACATATTTTAGCATTTCCTTAATTCTTCGTCTAAAGATAATCTTCTCTGGTGATATCGTATAAAGGGTATGTTCTAGTCGAGCACTCAACCATTCAAATGAAAATTAATATGAATTTTTATAATATAATAGATGTAGAAATAAACATAGATATATTTTTTTATTTTATGCATTTCTTCGTCTCTTTATTAGCTTGCATTTTACTACCACTTACAGGGTATATTCTAGTCCATTCAAATGAAAATAAATATTACTTTTTATTATAGCATAGATGCAGATATAGACATAATATAGATATATATATATTTTTTTATTTTATGCATTTCTTCGTCTCTTAATAAGCTTTCATTTTACTACCACTTACAGGGTATATTCCAGTCGAGCACTCATCCAGTTAACACTCGACTTTTGAAATGCAATCGGGCTTGTGCGCTGCGTTTCCATAATAATTTATTTGTATTATTATTAAATGTTACGTTGGCCGGGAAAAAGCCGCGTAATACCCCTAGAAACCAGAAGCCGATGCCTAAACCCAAAATACCAGAAATCGTGCGACGAGTGTCAAATTAATTAAAATGTCAGCAAAATATGTTCAATTGTTGTTTGCTGGGAGATGGATGACAGTTGCCTCCTTGCCACACCGCGTTGCGCCGTGCCACGGCTTTTGGGCTAACTGTCAAACTGCATTGACAACATTGGCATTTGCAGGCCCGGAGATTGGCGGACGGACATACAGGAAGAGCCCCCGCCCTAAGCAGCCGGACGACCCCTGTCCGAGTGCCCTCTCTCCCCCCCCACCGCCATCTCTCCCTCTTTCACTCACTCTCTCATATTCTATTTGGACACCCAGATAAGAACCATTGCGTTGTCATATTTTCAATTTCGATATTCGCACGGCCTGCTGCTGCTGCTGAGTGTGTGTGTGTGTGAGTGTTGTCAGCTACCCGCTCGACCCGCTGTCCGGCCGTAATCTCATACGTTATATACAGCCGTAACCCCCGTCAATAGTTTTGAGGGTTGCCGTTAATGTGCGTTTGACATTTGTGAAATGAGAATCTGGGCAAATGATTCGGATTTATAGCAAATTTGTCGACCGATTTATGTCGATTTACATGAGTGTCAAATGCCAAGTGGCCACTTGAGGACGGCAGCAGCACCAGCAGCAGCAACAACAACAACAACAGCAACAACAACAACAACAGCAACAACAACAACAACAACAACAACAACAACAGGAGGTCCTTTTGTATTGGCAGCTGAGTCTGAGCAGTCACTGGCGAAAAGTTAACGAATGTGGGCCAACAATTTGTGCCCTCAAAACTGATTTTTGAGAAATGTCAAGACGGGATTCATCTTCGATTCATTGAACAGTCGATGGAACTTGAACGAAATGAACTCGAGAACTTCAAGGATTGCCGCACGAGCTCCATTTGAGCGTGGGTATAAGATATGATATATAGTATTCATGGTAATAAGTAATAATGATTTCAAAATATATTATGGTATATACTATATATATATAGATATAATAATATGTATATATGAAAAAGATCCGATTAATAATAAGTTATGGTTAAAATACAATCTATTATGATTATATAAAATTATCTAACTTTTTGATTACTCTATTGATTCAATCTTTAATTCAATGAACAGTCGATGGAACTTGAACGAAATGAACTCGAGAACTTCAAGGATTGCCGCACGACCTCCATTTTAGCGTGGGTATAAGATATGATATATAGTATTCATGGTAATGCCTTGTAATATGATTTCAAAATATATTATGGTATATACTATATATATATAGATATAATAATATGTATATATGAAAAAGATCCGATTAATAATAAGTTATGGGTAAAATACAATCTATTATGATTATATAAAATTATCTAACTTTTTGATTACTCTATTGATTCAATCTTTAATTCAATGAACAGTCGATGGAACTTGAACGAAATGAACTCGAGAACTTCAAGGATTGCCGCACGAGCTCCATTTTAGCGTAGATATAAGATATTGTAATGCAATATAATTTGATATCGAGATATATTATGGTAGATATGTAGAACTATTCTAAGTTATGGGTATCATATCATAGATATATTCATAGTAATGCATTACAATATGATATCAAGAAATTGTATGGCATTTATATAAAACTATTTTAAGTTATGGGAGAATTCCACAATATTATTAGATATAGAAATATTTATGCATGCTTAAGATCTGATAAATAATAAATTGTAAGAGAAGTACAAAATTATGCACTATTCGATTTTATTATTATTGATTTATTTTATGATAAGTAATGTTTTAATATAAACAACATATTAATAATACATATGCATAATGTTAAAACAAATCTTTTTAATAATATTTATATTTTATATCCATTAAAGAGAAAGAAAATAATTTAAAATTATAATTTTTGATATTTTTTGTGTCAGACAAAATTGTGATTTTTTTAAATTTTAATTTTATTTTTAGATACTTTGTAGTTAATAAAATAAAGTTAAATAAATGTCTATAATTGATAAAATAGGATATACATGATTAATAATAAATAAAATAATAAATAATAATACCGATGTATAGATATACATTATTCTTAACTATACGATTTATTTGTTGGTTTTTTTTTTTTCATTCAGGCTGCATTTGGGACTCGTGATATTTTTTCTCTTACAGAGATTTGGGAAATATTGCGCCTAGGCCAGACTTAAATGCCAATTGAAGTCAATTGGCAAAAGAAGGCGCATAACTGTAACCAAGCAGCTCCTTGGCTGGTAATAGGTCTGGCTGTGGATGGGGTTTCCCAACCCACCTTTGTGTACGTATATGTGTATGTATAGGTAATGTTTTGCTTAAGCAAGCCATAAAAATTTGCAAAAAGCACAACAAACAAGAAAAGGACGCAACGGGGTTAAACAATAGGCCCAAAGGATGTGGAAGTCGCACCCACTCGCTAGCTTTTTGGCCTGGAGTGGGTGTCTCGTCATGCTTGAGTGAATCCTTCCTGCCTTTGGCACCGTTGTCCTTTGTGCCCTGTCCGCCTCCGTCTCCGTCTCCGTCTCCGTCCCCATCTCCTCGCTTATGGCGTACAAATTCTTCAACCGCTTTTGCAGTTAAAGGCAAGTGTTCATATTCGCGGGTTCGCTGTTGTTGTTGTTGGTGTTGGTGTTGTTGGTGTTGGTGTTTGTGTAAGTGTTGGTTGGCCTGCTGGTTAGCTGCAGTCGGGCGCAGGAGCAGGGATTCCTTGTCTGCCCGTTGTTCACTTTGCTGAATGCGCCAAAATAACGTCATCGGAATTCGCAATCGCAATCACCTTTTGTGTTCTTTGAGTGTTGTTTCTTTTGTGTTGTTGTTGCTGTTGTTGCTGTTGTTGTTGCTGCTGCAATGCAAACAAATGACAGCAGCAAGGACGTCGCTGACAAAGCCAAACGCGAAAATGTCAGCGAAAAATCCACTAGAGGGTGTTTGCGCATTTCTTTTTCTATTTTTTTCTTTATTTTTTTTTTTTTTTTGTATTTGTTATTTATTTATTTTCTGGAGCGTGGTTGGTCCTGCAGCCGGAAAGGATTATTTTGCGAAAGGCTGACGAAGTGAACAGTTCAACGAGCGACAGCTAATCGCACTCTGAATACCCTACCCCAAGCTGTAATACCTTAATTGATCATATCATATGATTATATAGAAAGTTTTTAATCCAGTTCTGGCATTCCAAAATTCGATAGTAAAAGAGTTTAATGGTCTATAGACCAAGTGTTCTAGCTTGAAGACTCGGCAAACTTAAGAGTTCTTATCATTTCACAAAGCAAATTCTAAAATTTAATACTAAATTACCCTCCATTGATCCGTAGAGCCAATGTTTCATTTACCGATTCGCCATCGGGAGACTTAAGAGCTCCCTCCATGTCAAACTTAACTCTTCGAACAAAATTTATACAATCAATAAATTTCAACAATAATATATAATAAATTTCTTTGCTATGAATGTACAACATTTGTGTTGCATTCCTCATATACTAGTCAATATGCTCTTGAGGTAGGGTGTATATTTGAAAATGGTAAAACTCAACTCGGAATTCAATCACGCAAAGTACACAAACAGCACATTTAAATAGATGATCATAAAAATTTGTTTATATGTCGAATTCAAATGGGTGGATAGATTTTTCTTATATGCTCATCAAATTGTTGAATAAACACTGAACATAAATTAAACAAACTCTATATAAAAAAAAAAAAAAAATAAAGTATATATGCATAACAGTCAAGTATAATTGCTTATCGATTCGAACGGGAGGAAAAAATCGTTGCTTTAAATTTATTTATATACAGATTATTTGTAGATTGATCTAAACAAAAAAATTATTTTTACTATGGAAGAACTTATTTTAGAAACCAATAGATATAAAAAAAGGAATATTTTACTTCAATTATCCAGATAGATGTAGCATCATTCTTAATTATATCATATAAGTATTGAGGTAGAATATGGAATACAGTTGAGATGCGTTTATTTAAGGCGTTTCCACTGGGCGCGTTTTAGCTCAATACTAAATACTGAATACTATTTTTACCTACATTGATATATGTAGTACCATTATCTATAATATTGTATTCAGTAGTATGTAAAATCTGACATTAAGTTGGACTCGATCTGTTTATTTAAGGCGTTTCCACTGGGCGCATTTTAGCTGAATACTGAATACTGAATACTCTCTTTTTATCTATCTATTCACTTAGATATATGTTGTACAATTATCTACAATATTGGAATCGGTAGTATGTAGAATCTGACATTAAGTTGGATTCGTTTAAAGCGTTTCCACTGGGCGTGTTTTAGCTGAATACTGAATACTGAATACTTTATTTTTATCTATCTATTCATTTAGATATATGTTGTACAATTATCTACAATATTGGAATCGGTAGTATGTAGAATCTGACATTAAGTTGGATTCGTTTAAAGCGTTTCCACTGGGCGTGTTTTAGCTGAATACTGAATACTGAATACTTTATTTTTATCTATCTATTCATTTAGATATATGTTGTACAATTATCTACAATATTGGAATCGGTAGTATGTAGAATCTGACATTAAGTTGGATTCGTTTAAAGCGTTTCCACTGGGCGTGTTTTAGCTGAATACTGAATACTGAATACTCTATTTTTATCTATCTATTCACTTAGATATATGTTGTACAATTATCTACAATATTGGAATCGGTAGTATGTAGAATCTGACATTAAGTTGGATTCGTTTAAAGCGTTTCCACTGGGCGCGTTTTAGCTGCTGGCGTTTTTGATTTCTTGCCTCGTGTTTGACAAATAAAATGTCAAATTATTAACACAACATTGTTGTTGTTGGCTTTGCTGTTGTTGTAGCTTGATTTTCTTTGCCTTAGTTGCTTTGTTTTTGTTTTTGCTTTTTGCTTTTTTATTGTGTTGTTTACTGTGGCTTGCCGTTCCGTTCGGTTACCCTGCACGCAGCATGTTGTCTCTGTATGTGTGTGTGTGTGTGTGTGTGTGGGTGTGTACAGGGCAAACAATCGATTCCCCCAGCCAACCCCAACCCCACGCCCACGCCCACGCCCACGCCCACGCCCAATTACAAGCCCGAGCCGAGGCCCAGTGGGAACATGTGTCTAGGGTAAAAATCGCGACATATTGGCAATAAACAGCAGGTGGCGCTGACATTGCAAATGAATTACGAAATACACAGCGAAGACCCCGCTGCCCTCTCTCCCTCACTCTCTTTCTCTCTCTTTCGCACGCTCTCTCCTTCCCTCTCTACCTCCTTTTCTTTGCGATCGTTGCGTAAAAAATCAAAAGAAGTTACCAAAAGCTGAATTTTGCTCCAGAATTCTCCAGCCTTTCGATCAGTTTTGCTTAACCTGTGTTTCTCTCTCTTTCCCACACTTTCTCTCTTTCTTGAAAAAGACATGGAGATATGAAAAAGTAGGAGCTCCCTTTTGCTTGTGTTTATCGATATATCGATACCTATTCATTTTTTATTTCTCTAATACCGTTTCTCTCTCTATTGCTCTTTCTCTCTATCTTTCTCCCTCTCTCTTTCTCATGTCTTTGTTACTATGTTTTTCTTCTCTATTAATATATTATCATTATATATAACTACATATTCTATATATCTCTCTTTCTCTCTCTCTCTCTCACTCTCTCTCTATTTTTCTCTTTTATTGGGCACTGTTGCTTTGACTTTGTATTTACTGATAATAAATACAGGTGGCTATACTATCTTTCTTTCTCCTCTTTTCGCTCTCCCTCTTTCTCCTTTTCTCTATCTCTCTCACTCACTCACTGACTCACTCACAAAACAATTTGAGATCCAAAAGAGAATTCAGCGCTTTTCATCTTATATCTGCCTTTTTTCACTTCTTTTATCTCTCTTTTATCCTAGTCTCAAGTAGAGACCGAGTTCCATAAGATAATGCTCCAGCCTTCTGATTCCTTTCTGCTATATGAATATCTATCTTTTTCCTCTGTCTCGCTCTCTCATCTCATTTTTCTCTCTGTCTCTATATCTCTACCTCTCTCTTTCTCTCTTGCTCTCTCTTTCTCTCTCGCTCTCTCGTTCTCTCTCGCTCTCTCCTTATCTCTCGCTCACTCCTTCTCTCTTGCTCTCTCCTTCTCTCTCGCTCTCTCTCTCTCTCCCTTTTTCCTTCTCTTTCTCTTCCTCGTTCTCGTTCTTTTTTTCTGTCTTTCTCTCATCTTATTTCTCTCTCTCTCTCTCTCTGTCTCTCTCTCTTTCTCTCTCTCTTTTTCTCTCTCTCTGTGTCTCTCATCTTATTTCTCTCTCTCTCTCTCTCTCTCTCTCTCTCTGTGTCTCTCTCACATTATTTCTCTCTCTCCCTCTCTTTCTCTTTCTCTCTCTCTCTCTCTCTCTCTCTCTCTGTGTCTCTCTCACCTTATTTCTCTCTATCTCTCTTTTTTTCTCTCTCTCTTACTCTGTCTCTCTCTCTCTGTCTCTCTCCCTCCATCTCTCTTTTTCTCTCTCCATTCCACACTCAATCCTTTAAGGATAAATCCCTGTGATAAGTTTTATGGTACATTTCTTCAGTTCTCCGATCACTTGATTATGTGTCAAGTCCGTCCCCTCTCCCTCTCCCTCTCTCTCTATCCTTTCCTCCTCTTGATCCTGGCACACATAAAAAACCATAATAGATATGGCAAACCGAGTTCCATAAAATTCTGCTCCAGTTTTCTGACCAGTTTTTACAGTTTTCTTAGTTTGTTTTTTTCTCTCTGTGTTTTTTGTTTCCGTTGCTGTTTTCCCTATAATTTGTGTTCATTTTTTGTTCGAGTCTCTTTTATGGTGCTATGCAAAAAACCTAAACTAGATCTGGAGGATTAGAGAGGCAGCGGGACTCTGGAATCGGGACTCTGGAACCGGGAATCGGGAATCGGAATGCGGAACTCGAGATTCGGGCTACGGGATACGGGATACGGGATTCGGGATACGGAATCGAGGTGCCATAAACGCCGGCACCACCCGCCTAAATTAGTTCGAAATGCGGAGGAGAATGATTATCCTCTTGGCCATTTACATAATCCAGGACACGAATTTTATGAGAGCTCAGCGAGAAGAAGAAAAAACTAACGAACAAAAAAAAAGAAACTAAAGAATAACAGAAGAAAAAATGCTGTAGATTTTTATTATGCCAAAAAGTAGAACGCTTCACAGCAGGACGAGCGGGACGAGCGGGACGGACGGACAGTTCGTCAAATCCTGTTCGTTACGTAAACGTCCTGCAGGACGGCCTCGTCCTCAGTCCTCGTTTTACGATGCGCTGCTCTCGTTTTACACGGCTTAGGTAATTTTTAGGCCAATTTTTTGTCTCTGGCCAGGATCGCGCCTCCTTTTGTTCGCTCTTTGGCAGTGAATGAAAAAAAAATGCAAATTATTACGCAAGTTGTTCCTGGAAAGTCAAGGCAAATCTTTTTGTTGGCACTTCTTTTATTTTTGCTTTTTTCTGTTTAGTTTTTTTTTGTTTTTTTTTCGCTTTGCACTTCTGCATTTTTGCATTTGTGCATTTCTGAATTTTTGCATTTTTCGCACAATTTGTAGGTCATTTTCGCAAATAGATCTTCCCGGGATTTATGGCACGGAGTCCGGAGCACTGCGTGACCTGATCTAGATTCGAAATAAATGTAAATTATTTTTATGATTCTTTTTTAACAGGCTCATAAAACACAGCGCATCTTTTTTTCAGTGTTCTTTTTTTTGTATTTTTTTCTTCTTTTTTTTTTTTTTGAGTCCATTTCGGCATAATTAATCCGTGTTTTCTACGGCTCTACGCGGAATCGATCGTCCAATTGTTTGTCCGGCTTTTGTTGCCATGGCCCAGAAAAAAAAGCCGAACAAAAAACTTACGTATTGCCACAAAAAACAGCACTAAAAATTGGTCAAAAAACTGGAGTACAATTTTTATTTGCTCGTCAGTCGGTCGGCCATTGTAGGCGAGCTCTACTGTTTGCCATTGCCATTTGTTTGCGTTTTTTTATTCGCCTTCGCAGTTGCTTCTTTTACCATTTGTTTCGTTTTTTTGTTTTGCGGTCGGATTTGAATAGCGATCCAGGGAAAAAGTCCTGAGAGATAAAATAACGGAAGTTGATAAGGTAAGCGAGATATTTCATAATTAGAATTACATTTAATAGTATTTTGATCTTCATTGATCTTAAATGAAATTTAATTTTAGGAATAAATCAATAATTAAGATAAAACTGAATATTTTTGCTCTTGTATGAACGAATTATCAATTACTTTTTTTTTTAAATTTCATAAGCAAAAGGGTTAATAATTAGGATTATATTTAAAAATACTTTGATCTTCCTTGATCTGAGTTAAGATTTATTTTAAGTGTAACAAATAATAACTAAAAAAAAAATCATTAACAAAGATGAAATACATTTTTAAAAATTATTTTTTACTATTTATTTTGTCATATACGAATTGTTATAAACGAATGAGCTAATAATTGGGATTACATCAAAAACTTTTTCGATCTTGACTGAATTTTTAAATTTTAGGAATGAATCAATAGTTAAGATAAAACAGAATATTTTTAGTTTTTTGTTTTTACATACAGCATGAACGTATTATCAATTTTTTTATATTTCATAAGGGTTAATAATTAGAATTACATTCGAAAATATTTGAATCTTCTATAAAACAAAATTTTAGTCATATGCAAGTAAAAATAATATAAACTTAATAAGAAATCATTAATAAATAATAATATATATAATAAAATAATATTTATTAGCATTATATAACATATAACTAAAAAACTATATCTAAAGTTTTCATCAAAACATTTCATTTTTCACATGGAATCCTTATATAGTGTATATAGGCCAAACCTTTGGATAGTTTATTGCTAGAAATAACACTATGAATGGGTATCAGCCAGTCGGGCAGATCCATTTCTCTTGTTAACATAAGAGAAAGCACAGATCAGTGAAGAAGCATTCCAAAAATAAATTCTAAAAAAATATTTAAAACTATTCGACTAACAATAAATAATGTTCTGTTAATAAAATTTTTTTTAAAAATTAGTGCAATTACTTAATTATCCTAAGAAACAACTTAATTATCTTAATTATAGTTTGAATTACTTAAAATGTTTTTTAATTACTGGCAATCCCAGCGAAAAGTCGTTTTTCGAACAGCTTTTAAGTCGAGCAACGATTTTTACAAACGTGTTCAAATTTCCCAGCAGAAGGGCGAATAAATTGTAATATTATTAGGGGCTCGTTTTTTGTGTCCTTTTGTAGTGTTTTATGAACGATTTATGGCCAACAAGCATGGTTTATTGCCTGCCATTGTCAACGGCTGCCGTTGTTGTAAATAAAGTTGCTTTTACTGCACTTATTAAATGGCTTCTATTTTAAGCGATAAAAGTTAATCAAGCATTTTTGGTTAAGTCAATATTTTTTTAGCGGTTTCATATATGGTTCCCTCGGTGAGTGTGTGTGTGTGTGTGTGTGTGAGTGTGTGCGTGTGTGTGCGTGTTGACCAATAACCAACCACGGTTAACCAGACAAAAGGCCACAAAAATGCCACGAAAATCCCAAACTAAAATGCACACAAACAACAACACTCCGCAGTTAACTAGCCGGCAAGCGAGAGCGAGAGAGAGCTAGGAGATAGTGGCAGCAGGAGCGAGACAGTATGTGTGTGTGTGTGTGTGAGAGAGAGCCCCATTTGGGCGGGAGAGCAGAAACTGCGCAGCGATGGCGCCCCACAAATATAAATACAAGGCAATTATGCATATGAGTTGACAACTTCCAGCACATGTGTATGTGTGTGTGTGTGTGTGTGAGTGTGAGTGTGTGTGGGGGTGTGGAGAGGGGGGCACACCTGAGCCCCCACCCCAAGTGCCGCTTCTTTGCGAGTTGGGGGCTCAACACTTGGTAAGTGTCAATAATGACTCTTTAGCGCGACCCTCTCTCTCGCTCCCACTCACGCTGTCTCACTCTCTCACTCTGTACTTCGCTCTCGCTCACGCCCACATGCGGCCGATAAAGTAACGACGACTTTGGCCAAAAATACAAACCAACAAACCGCGTTTTGATTTGCAACCCTTAAAAAGCTCTAAGACAGCCACCGGAATAACCAGAGAAAAACCAAAAAGTGGGTGGAATGTCGGTTACTGTCAGCCGCTGCCGCTGCCGCAGCCGCTGCCAAAGCCAAACTAGTTTTGTGGCAGCCCAACTGGGCAACAACAACAACAACAACAACGGCAGTGGCAGTGGCAACAGCAGTGAAATAGGGGTAGGGTTGCAGCAGCGACAACCCCTCGTTGAGCTGCTACTGCTGGCTGTAGCTCGGCTTTTGTAAAAAAGCAACAACAAGCACATATTTTTTATATATGCGTAAAAACGTCGCTGCGACGCGACTGCATATTTCCAAGACGACGCCGCGGCGCGCTCTTCGCTCTCCGTTCTCCGCTCTCTTGCGCCTTTCCAGGCTGGCGCTCTCCGCACTGACTGCGAATAAAAAGAAGCGAACAACAAAATCGCAAAACAAAAAAATAAAGAGTTGTCATGGAGCCAATTTCTGGAACGTTACGTTCAAGCAGTGGCGCTCTAAAAGGGGCGTCTAAATATATGCGTCGAATATCTGTAAATATTGTAATTTGAAGTGACAAACTAAGTTCACTAAAATAAAATAATAAATAATTTCTGTTAGTTCCTTAATTAGTTTTCTATTTAAAATATACATATATATTTCTTTATATATATTTGCAATAATTTAGATTTTAAATTGATACATAAATTAAAAATGCTTTTAGCGTCGGACAGAATCGAATAAAAACCAAAATTTTATAAATTTAAATATATGAATTTTAATAATGAGTAAATAATTTTATGTTGCAAATAAAGTATTGGATATAAAAGAAAAAAGTATTTATTGCGTAAATGAGATTGAATATTTTAATTCGAATGACTTTCTTAACTATTTATATATCGTTCTTTCAACATAGATTCAAATAAGTGTTTGTTAATGATTTGAATATTATTATTATTAATTATTTGAATAATTGATTTGCTTAATTTTTTGCTCGCCCCCTTTCAGCCGCCCCTGGCCGAGGCGATAAGATAAAAAATCATGTGCAAGTGGCGCTCCATCACACACATTCCGCCCCGCCCCTCTCTCCGCTTCCACTCCCCCCTCCCCGCACTCCACATCCAGATGGTCGGCCAAAGGACTTTTGCCCTGCAGAAGAAGCGGCATATTGCATCTGGTCAGCGATTCGTAACGACTGAAATTTCAGGACCAGTTTTTTTCATTTTTCCATTTTGAAATGCAGAACTTCAAAATGGCGGCCAATTATGTGAAATTTGATATTTAGTGAAACTCATTTCGATGCGTATTTTGAATTTTACAAAAAAAAACTGGTTCCTGTTCCTGTCTGTTATCATAGATGTGGCGGATATTATTATTATTATTGTTGTTCTTGTTGCTGTTGTTGCTGCCATTGCAATAGGGCGCAATCGCATTAAGGTCCCATCGGCGGGCTCAACGGATTTCGGCTTTAATCTTTGCATTGTCTATCCGCATTTCGAGTGGCATGCGGCAAGGGGAGGGAACGGCCCTTAACTATCGAGTGCGGAGTGTGGGGTGTGGGGAGTGGGGTGTGGGGTGTGCTCTCTACCAGTCCACCATTCCACTATTCCACCATTAGCATCATTATAGCTCACAATATGTATCACATGACAAAAGCTGAAAGTTGCAATGAACTTCGCCTCCGGCTAGTCACGGAGGGTCGCAGGCTACACATATAATATAAAACATATATATAAACATTTATATGTGTATGTGTGCTCATATGCATCAGGGATGTAAGTCGTAATAAGCATTGCCGCTGGTTAGAACCTGAACCTCATTTTTCACATGCAAGAACGCAGGATCAAGTTTTGATTTTTAAATATTTTCAAATTTAAAGTGGGAATTGAGAAAAAGAAAAGGTACCGGAATGGCTGCTTAGAATAGTTAAGAATTCCAAGACTCGCACATATATGTATATATAAACTTCAAAGCTATGAAAAATGGATTTTTTTTAAAATAAGTTGGATATTAAACGATAAGAAGAAAGTATTTTATAATAGAACTGCATAGAAAAAAGTATTTTTCTATCGACTATAACGAAGTGAGATTTCATTTTGAAAAAAAAAAAAAAATAAACTAGTCATGTCTACTTTATATTTGTATTTTAAATACGAATTCTTTGGCTTCTGTATTTTTCGAGATCCACGGATTGATACAAACGGATAAATTTCTAAGCCAAATTTTAATTTTCAATTCAAAATTATTCGTTACCCATTGCCAAAGAATATTTTATATATTTTTGTATTGCAATGGGTTAAGCTACCAATATTTAATGAGTTTAAGCCTTTGGCTAAATATCAAATATTTACTGTTCGATATTTTACAGTTTCAGTTTCTTCGGGTCCTTCAGTCGTTGCTTTTTAAAAAGATTACAACTCTTAGCCCCTTATTTCTTATTTATCTCTTGCCCACGGCCCAAATTACAGTTGAACAGCAGCAACAACAGCAAGAATAAAGAAGTATTTGGAACGATCTGCAGCTGTTAATCGACGCGAGTCGCTTTCCATAGAGCGAAGAGAGGCACGAGCAAAAGCTATAGAAATTCTACTCCAGTCATTACTCACATGCACGCTCTTGAACACATTCCATGAATTGGCTACAAATGCATTTATTTGTTTATTGTGATTGGAATTTGTAAATACAAAACAAAATACAAATTGAGAAGAAGCCTAAATGACGGGGGAAGAGCATGCAGCAGCCACATGTGTCGACTTCTTTGAGAGGCTCTCGGCTGAGTAGCTGAGTAGCGCACACGGCCGCATTGGCAGCTGGAAGCAGTAGGATTGGGGGCGGGGGCGAAGGCACGTACACCGTTTTAGTTGAGCCAGCCAATGCTTGGGCGTAACAAGAACACCAACACCAACACCAAAGCAGAAGACATATTACACAAAGTTGTGGGCACAGTTGTCGATGTTGCGGTCCCTATGTGCAAGTGTATTGGTGTGCTGTGGGAGTGTCAATGGCAGCTGCTGCTTGTGCCGGCGAAGCGCGAGCTGTAAAATAATGCTCATCTTCAAATTCACCACAGCTCTTCAGCTGGACTCTCAGACTCTTCCAGTAGCCACCCCAACAAAGAAAAAATACAAAAAAAAAAACACTCAAAATAAAATTTCCAATGGGAAGGTGGCTGGCAGTGGAAGTGTGGTGCTGCGATGCGCTCACTCGCATATCAAAGGGCACTCACTTACTCACTCACTCGTTTATTTGCTCGCTCGCTCAGTCAGGCACGGGAGAGTTCATTCATAAAGAGCGACAAAATCCAAAGGCCGCCTCAATTTTTTGTTTGTTTATTTTTTTCGTTTGCCATTCGGTGGTTGATCCTGGCAGCGCCAGCTACGCAGCGACGCAGCAGCAGCGACGTTAACGCCAACGCCAACGTTGACTACGACAGTGGCAGCGCGCGCCAACCAAAACAACAAACCACAATTCACTTACAAGCGACGTTCGCGGTCGCTGCCAACGCGTCGGCCGCAGTTGTCGTGCAGGTCGCGTCACAGTATTTTAAAAATGGCTCTCAATGGCTCGCTCCATCTTGTCCCTGTTGGAAGTGGAATTTTAAAACTGCGCTGCGTTGGAAATTCGCTCGGCCGTTTCGCGGAGAGCATTTAGTGTTGCCTAGTTAGTGGCGGCGAGTGGAGCAAGCGGAGCTGCCAGCAGCTGCAATTGCCGATCACCGCTCGCTCTTGGGCGGAGTCAATAGCCGCCAGCGGGTCGGGCAGCTCGCTCGCGAACGACACGCTGCCTGCCATTGAAACGCTTCGCCGCCTCGCACTCAATGGACGCCGTGCGTCTATTTATAATCAACCCCTCGCTCGAACAGCAATCAGAAGCGACAGCCACTGATCGGTCCGCTGCGATCGCTTCTGCGCTCAGTGGTCGTGGCACAAGCATTGGTGCTCGCCCCTGGTTGGCTGCTCTCTCAGCTCCGGCAGCGCCCCCTTCTCCCGATGCTGCTCGATTGAGCGCGTCCGTGTGCGTGACTGTGCATGTGTGTGCGTGCGAGTGCGAGCGCGAGTGAGGGTTGGACCCGATCGACTGTTGCAGAGCACCGTTACAGTTGCTTGCACTGGCGAACATTTTGCTGGAATGATAACTGTTCTTTTTTTTTTTTACAGTGGAACGATATGCACAAATAAATTAAATATATTACTGCAAATAAAAGTTGTAATTAATAAAGATAATTATACAAATCGAAATATTGTTTATTGTTATTTTTATTATTTTATTATACTAAAGCTGATCAAAATAATGCATACATACATACATACCTGGGTATATACAAATGAGTGTGTGTGGGTGGGAGTGTGTGTATATGTGAATCGATTGAGCAGTTAATTGCCATTGCAAATGCTGGAAAAGGGCTGCGGCGCACCGTTGGCCCGGTTGACCGTTTAGGGCTGACCTGCGAGGGTCGAAAGGTCGCTTGTGGGGCGGCTAATCGCCCAAAATATTTGTTGGGCGTGCTGGATAATCCGTGCGATTGACTTTCTTAAGTAAAGGATTAGCGATCGGCGACCTCGATGCGGTTTCTTACCTGCTTAAGCCGGCTGCCGTTCGGCTGTTGGCCTTTCGGGCAGGTATTGGCCCGGTTTCGCCCTGTTTCGCATTGTTTGGCCGCGTTTTGGCCAAACTGCAATGTGATTGCGATTTTTAGCAGGGGGCGGCGGCTGTGAAAAAACGATCGTAAAAAAAGGGTGGCACGGCAGCTGTTGGGCCAGTTAAATCATAAATTACCGTTAGACGTTAGTGCTGCATCCGATCCTGCTGGCGTCCTGCCGGGCGACGCGCGTGCAACGTGCAGCTTCCGTGCGTCGTTGGAGATCAGCGGGTGCTGAGCGAAAACGTGGATAACGTGGAAAGCGACAGGATAACGGACACGGAAGCCTTGCGACTTTTCGCTGGAAGACAATCGCAATCAAAGCCCGGCCGGCAATGTCCTTGTCGCACGCTACTTGCCAACCTGCGTCGCCTGCGCATCCTTCACAGCATTCACAGCCAGGCGCGTCCTTGCCGGGCTGCCGATTGTCCAACGCGCTGTTTTTGTTGTTGTTGTTGTTGTCACAGCGAGCGGGCGCACACGCATCGACATCGACAACGGCAGCGGCATCGGCATCGGCATTCGCGTCGCGCAGCGTCGGCTGCGAAGTCGGCGTCGCCGTTGATTGGAAGTGTGCGTGTACTTTCCCGACGCTTCGCAGCCTTCGCCATCGCCTTCGCCGCTGCCTCTGCCTCAGCCTCTGCTTCTTGCCCACCCGCGGCGAGGCGCGTTCTCGCGACATTTTGGTTGGCTCGACGCGCACTTAAGACATCCCCTCCTCCGCCCCATTGCCCCCACCCCCTCTCACGGTCACAGCTGCCCCTCATTGCGGTCGCCCGGCCATCCATTCGCTGCTCCGGCTTCCGACTTCTGCCCCGCCCACCTCCTTCCGTGCATCTATTTGTGGCCTCGTTTTAACTTGCTTGGCGCTCCGCAATTTTTTGGCCTGCCGCGAGTTTGATTTGTCGTCCTCTCGGCAGAGGCGCCCGCACTCGTATTTCCCGAAGGGGGCGAATTTGACCAACATTTGAATTTTCTTAATATCTTCAAAGGATTTGAGAATAATACAAAGTCCTTCAGGAAATGAATTTTATTTCATTAATGAATTACTTTTTATCACATTTCGTGTATTTAATTATTTATTTACTATTTTTTTAATATTTATCTATCTTTCATTGAAAACCTTTTTTAATTAAAATTAAAATTATAACTCATAAAATATCTCTCTAAAAGGGATTAAGGATCTTCATTTTATTTATTTTAATACTACTTATTTTTTATAAATATTAAAATTGATGTTCAACTGTCTTAATTAAAAAATATATAAATTTTTTAATTATTATAGCCTATTTAGCGCTTGAAAAATATTTTTTTTTGTATGAAGCATCTTAAATTTATTCGGAAAGATCGCAATTTTGTATAATTTAAATTAATTACCTATTTATATAATCCCAAATAAATAAAGTATCAAATGCAAATCTTATTTTTTTATTTTATTAAAACTCTTCTTTGATTAAAATATAAATATTTGTTTCCTTTTTTTATGATATTTTTTTTTTTAATTTAAGATCTGTCTTTATTTGGACAATAATTATGTATTCATATCTAAATATTTTTCAAGATTTTTAAAATTTTAATATCATAAACAAATTTATTTCTCAATGATAAATATTCATATTTATAAAATTTATATGCTCATTATTTTAATTTTCTATATATTACCAATTTATAGAAACACAACTGAAATCTCTATTCCAATCATATTTACATGTAGGTATGCATATATTTCATACATTTATTATTTTATTGAGTTTTCTAGGAGTCATAAAATTTTTCCTTATGTACCTTTCTTTCTAATCACTTCCGTGTGGAGGATTAAGGCAGAGCTCACGCACAGGCACTAGACAGGACCCGCAGCTAATCCTCCGGTTATCCATAAGCTCTATAAGGAGTGACCTGCTAGTGATGCAACACAACCCAAATTATATCATTTGACATATTTGAATGGGCACATAACGGGATGGGATCACCTTGTGCGAGATCCTAACTGTGTTGCTGAGAGGATCCCAAGCGATATTTGTTTTTGTCTTGCCCCCGTGGACGCCTCTGTCGCGGACTCGTGGCTGCTTGCAGAAAAACGCCGTTATCCGCTACCTGTGGCTCTGCAGTTGCCGTGGGGTGCCTACACGCGCGCAGTTGGAACTGTTGCACGGCGATGTTGAAGTTGCGTGCGTAAAGAAACAATTTTCCAGACTGCGACCGCCCGTCGGTTCCAAGCGAGTGACTGAGCCGGCGACACACAGCGCGCAAGAGAGCGAGCGAGAGAGAAGGAATAGGAGAGAGCACAGAGCTGAGAGCAAGATTTGGTATCCCTTTGCCTTTTTTTTTAGAATTCGCTTTTTTCTGCTTTCCGCATGAGTTTTCACAAAACCCCAGTGAGTGGTTTTTTGTTTTTGTTTTATACGTCATTTGCTTTTTTATGCGCCCGCCTGCGCCTTTCCAATGTGCTCAGAGAGCCACATCCACATCCACAGCCACAGCCATGGCCGCCCGCTCTCGCGATGCGCTCTCTTGGCACATTTTTATTTCGCTTCCAACGATTTTTTGCCCTCTTCGCCTTTGATGTTTTCAATTTTTTCTTTTCGTTTGTCGGTTTGACCGCGCGTCCCTGGCCACAAGTAACATGGCAACAACAACAACATCAACAGCAACAACGCACGCCTCTTCTTCGCTCGCTGCTGCTGCGGCCGCTGCTGCTGCTGCTGCTGCTGGCTCAGTTGCTGACTTCCCTTATTTCTTGTTGCCTTCGCTGCCTTTGCTGCTGCTGCTGCTGCTGTTGTTGTTGTTGCTGGCCTTGTTTTCTGTGTGCGCGAGTGTACACCGCAATGGAAAAATGGGAAATTTTTACTGTGGTTGTTGTTGTGGCAATGGTGGTTGATACCTGCCCCGGTCACCGCCGCCACCGCCGCCGGCAGCCGTTGCACCCTTAGCCCATACACACACACACGAGCGCGCACACACATACACACAATAGGTAAGCGAACGAGCCAACCAAACCACGCAGCGACGTCCTGAATAATTGCAGCGAGTGCGAGCAGAGGCGCAACATCGCCCCTGTCGAGTGCGAGCGGGACCGAGAGTGAGCGCGCCACTGCCGTCTTGCAGCGGCGTAGCAGCGACGCCGACGGCGACAGCGACGGCAACGCATTCTACTTTAAATACTGGCGACGATCGCAGTTGAGAAACAGTTCACACAGCGACTTTAACGTGTCGAGAACGCAGCCAGAAAAAAGAAGCGAGCGATAGCAGAGCACAATTTCGCCGCGTTTTGTTCAAAAGTGAAGCGAAAGCGAGTGAAGTTGGCAATTGTAACTGTAACTCGAAACGAACAGCGAATTGCGTATTGCGAATAACTGAATTCTAAAACGAAAGACAATCGAAATTTTTTTTGCGTGTTTCTTGAGTGCGAAAGACGGAAAAGCGTGAAAAGCAGCGGCGTTGCCGGCTAGCTAGCATTTTCGCAAAATTGCAATCATTTTTTTTTTTTGAAACACACTTTGGTGAAGTGCAACAAGGATTACGAGCCTGCAACTTGGATTACGACCAGCAGCAGCAACAACAACAACCATATTTTTTTGAGCACGTGATATATATATATATAGATATATATATATATAAAAATGCATTTGCCCGCTGGACCCACACTAGTGGCCAACACGGCCGCCCACACGCAGGTCCTGGCCGCAGCAGCGGCGGCGGCGGCGGCAGCAGCGGCTGCCACGAATGTTAGCCAGGGCAACATTAGCACACACTCGGCCAGCAGCACGGGCAGCTCGACGCCGGACAACAGCAACAACAACAACAACAACAGCAGCAGCAGCAACAACAACAACAGCAACAACAATAACAGCAGCAACAGCAGCAGCAACAACAACAACAACAACAGCAGCTCGAACAGCTCCAGCGGCAACGCGGCGAACCTGGCCAAAATGCCGAGCTCGATGACGGACATGTTCGCCAGCCTGCACGAGATGCTGCAGGAGTATCATGGCGAATTGGCGCAGACCGGCTCGCCGTCGATCCTGTGCAGCGCGCTGCCCAATCACTGGCGCTCCAACAAATCGCTGCCGGGCGCCTTCAAGGTGATCGCTTTGGACGACGTGCCGGACGGAACGCTCGTCTCGATCAAGTGCGGCAACGATGAGAACTACTGCGGGGAGCTGCGCAACTGCACCACAACGATGAAGAACCAGGTGGCCAAGTTCAACGATCTGCGCTTCGTGGGCCGATCCGGGCGGGGCAAGTCCTTCACCCTGACCATCACCATTGCCACGTATCCGGTGCAGATCGCCAGCTACAGCAAGGCCATCAAAGTAACGGTCGACGGTCCGCGGGAGCCAAGAAGTAAGCAAAGTGAGTTTTTTAGTTTCCATTACGAATTTTTTGTTTGAGCCTCCGTTTCCCATCCCCCAAAATCCTAACGAATCCCGCTCCCAGCCTTTACGCATTTTTTTGCTGTTATTTTTTATAAATTTTACTAACTTTTTCCGGCTTTGCTTTCGCTATCGCTTTCGCTCTCTAGGCTATGGCTATCCACATCCCGGCGCCTTCAATCCGTTCATGCTGAATCCCGCCTGGCTGGACGCCGCATACATGACCTACGGCTACGCCGATTACTTCCGCCACCAGCAGGCGGCCGCCGCTGCAGTGCATCATCCGGCCCTCTCCAAGTCCGCCGCCTCGCCCAACGGCAGCAACAGCGGCGTCATTTCGCCCTGCGCCGCGCCGGGCTCCAATTTGCCCGCCGCCGCCGTCGCCGGCGCCTCCGCCGGAGAGTATCCGCAGGGGCCGGCAGGCGTGGGAGCCGTGCCGCCCGCCTCGATGATGCCGTCGCCGCCGGGAGGTCCGTCAGCGTCGGCGTATGCGATGCCGCAGTTCCCGTTCAACCATGTGGCCGCCGCAGCCGCCGCCGCCGCGCATCAGAACCAGAAGGCCACGCCGCACGCCTTCCATCCGTACAACTTTGCGGCCGCGGCGGGTTTGCGGGCGCGCAACGCGGCCGCCGCTGCACTGCATCACGGTGGAATGGGCGCTGCGGAGGCGGCGCACATGAGTCCCGCCTCGTCGCGGCCGTCGAGCTCCTCGCCCACGCCCACGGCCACATCCATGCCGCATGTGCTGCTCAAGCTGAACACCTCGATCGAGACCAGCTCCATACACGAGCAGTCCGGCTCCGACGCCGACTCCGACGACGAGCAGATCGACGTGGTGAAGTCCGAGTACGAGCTGGACAAGTCCATCGACTCCACCCGCAGCTCCCCCACCCAGCAAATCTCCGTGCCCCTCCGTATGCGCTGCGACCTCAAGGCCCCCTCCGCCCTGAAGCCCCTCTACCACGAGACGACGGCGGCTGCCGCTGTGGCCGCAGTGGCCGCCGTGGCCGCCGTGGCTGCTCCTCGCCAGCCCTCGCCGGAGACGACGCTGCCGGCGGCAACCAAGCTGAAGAGCGCCGTCGTTCAGCAGAAGACCGTGTGGCGGCCGTACTGAGGGGTGAGCGCACGCACACTCTCACGCACACACATACACACCTAGACACCTACACACCTACACACCTACACACACTCTGAGTGATATGGAGCAGGACGAAGGATGCAGGATGCAGGAAGCAGGCGCAGAGCGGCAGCAACATTGTGATATAGTCATATAAGTTAGACACGTCCACAGCAGAGCACAGCACAAAGGAAAGGAGAAAGGAACGAGAAGCAAGGAACGAGGAAGTCGACTCCGGCCGGCAAACGGAGCAGCAGCAGCAGCAGGAGCAGCAGCAGCAGCAGCAGCAGCAGCAGCAGCAGGAGCAGCAGCAAAAGCGGGAGCAGGAGCAGCTCCAAAGATATTCGCTTGGGTTTTGGGGAAAGGGCCGTGCGACGAGCTCACTCGAAGTTTTATGCCCGATTCATAAAGTCGTGCGTCGAGTTCGTTACACACACACACACACACTTTCACACACACTTACACACACACACACACACACACACACACACACACACACACATTTACACACACACGAGCACAAAATACCAAAAAGGAATCTCTAGGAATTTCGCTCGATCGCCGCGCGGCGAACGTCACAGAAATTGTTAACCAAACACCTCCCACCCTCCACCTCCCACATCCCCCTCCCCCATCCCTATCTTAAAGCCTACAAAAATCCAACTTTAGTTCAATTTTATGATTTTTTTTTTTATTATTATTTTTACACCATTTTATGTATATAATTAATATTTTTTTTTTTCAAACTTTTATTTTTATTTTTGCTAAACAAAATTTTGTCTTCGTCGGGAAGTTCCCAAAAAAAAAAAGAAAAAAAAAATCTCCTAGTATAATTCAATTTTTTTTTAATTTTAATTTTTTTTTTTTTTTACTTTTGAATGTTGTCTTGTAAATAGTGCGTTATATATCAATACCTATGTATCTCGGGATATACTCTTTTTTTTAATCATGCGAATTTAGCTATTGATAATGTTTAAGTTTTTAGCCAAGTAAGAAAAGAGCAAAACAATTTTTTTGTATAGCTTTAAGTTTTAACGCGAAAAAATGAACACAAACGAATTTCTGAAACCAAATAAAAAGAAAAACAAATCAACAAAACAAATAACAAAATTTCAAACTGTTTTTTTTTTACAATCTATTTTATTATTCAACAAATTCTTTGATACAGCATTTCAGCTCGCTTTTCTAAAACGTATGGGGTTTACCTTAAACATTTTTTAAAGAGTTCTCAAGCATAGATCAGATAATATTTGGCATATAAATTATTTGAAATTTCACAATGGATACATATTTCTCTCCTACATCTTTAGGGTCTAGTCATGTCTTCAATAGGGAGTTACGTTCGAAAAATATATCCGGAAAAAGTTTTGGAATAATAGCTTTTATGCCTAATATTTGCATTAGGTCTTAAATATAGTTTAGTTCGTGTCGAGCCTTTCCTAAATTCATCATGATTTCGTATACTCTGTTGGCATTACAAAAAGAGTTTAAATGTTTTCAGAAATGTCTTACATTTTGAATATATGTATACTCGTTGTTTCTACCTTAGACTGTGGCTTACTAATTAATTATATAGGTAAAGCAACAATTATATCTTTATATTCAAATGCTATATTCATTCACACTTTACAGTTTGTAACGTTTTATTTTATAGGAAATTACGTATTGTCAGCTAAAACAAAATTTCACTAGATAGGCCTAGATAAAGATATATTTACTTAAAATAGATTTTTTCTATTTATCTCTCCATGAAGAATATCTTAAAGCTCATACTTAATTCAGCTTAAATTTACAATTTAAAACCAACTCAAAAAAAAAAAATTGAAGATGTAGTTTTTTATTTTGATTTATTAAAGAACCATTGGATTCCCATTTAGTCTAAATATTTAATGGGAGTTTTTTTTTAGAGTTAAAGTCTCTAGAAGGAGAAAAACCTTGGCCTTACACGAATTGGAGGACATATAAGAGATAGCTGGACATGCAGTATGGTATTATATTTTACTGCGGAAAGATTATCGAATATCTATTTTATAATATTCGATTAACTAGATTTTCTATATCAATATTATTATTATTATTATTATTATTATTATTATTATTATTATTATAATTATTTTTTAATTTAAAGTATCATTCGAATAATCAGTAAAATTTTATGCGCCAATAGAGTTGTTAGCCTCGAACAGCGCTCCCTTCAGTCAGTTATACCCGATTAGCTCGACACATTCGGCTGTGTCTTTATTTCATATCCCAAGTGCAGGCAATGTCGACTGCAGCTCGTTGTGCAAGTGTTCGCATTGTTCTTCCTCTTCTTCTTCTTCTTCTTCTTCTTCTTCTGCTGCTGCATGCTGACATCCTTTTTAGGTCCTACGGCTCGTCCTTGAACGCAATTTCGGCAACCGCAGAGCGTAGAATGCGAATCGATAATGGAAATTAAAACGCATGATTAGGGATTACGAGGCCTGGTCACACCGAATGCCATAGCCGAGGCCCAATCGAGTTGCTCGTCCTTAGCCGAGTCCTGGTGGTCCCGCTGGACACCCGGTGCCAGATCGGCATGTGCCCATTTAATGCATTTGTTCCATTAATTAGTTTAACAACCTCAACTTATTCACTTTTTTTTCCTTTTCATTTTTTCAATGTGACAATTGTCTGCAAGGACGACGCAGCAGTTAGACCATTAACCGCACCGAGAGTGTCAAAAAAAGGACACCGGAATAGTCCCAAAAGACGTTCCATTAATTGGCCACAGCTTTGGGCCAACTATCGGCGCACATAATTGCCGTTGACAGGCCCGAAACCTTCATAACATTGTCTATGCGACAATTTCAGTCTTCCATTCGTCACGCCCTCTCCTCGAAGGCTGAGGAGTGTGTGCTGCGGTTCCCCCCACCCCTCGCTTGCTAAACCCAAGCTATAAAAACTAGTCGTTCTTAACCAATCGAATTTGTTTACTTTCAATCATGTGCAAGTCAAGTAAATATCAATTATTAAAACTTGAAATATAAAAATTGAAATATTGAAATATTATTAACCCACATAACTATATTAAATAATATTACATATAATATACTTTTCTTTTTCTATAGAAATTAAGGTTTTATCTCTTAATATATTTTCAAACCCAAAATTAGGATTAAATATTATTTTATATTTTAATTATATTAAATTATTTTATTTTTCGCTCTTAACTATTCGAATTTGTTTATTTTAAATGATCTGCAAATCAAGCAAATATCTCATAAATATTGAAATATTGCCCACTTAATTATATTAAATAATATTAAAATAATATAATTTCTTATCTTCTTATCCCGACTTAGCATTTGCATATCTATAAAAGTTAAGATTTTATATCCAAATATATTTTCAAAAGGAAAATTTAGATTTTCTTTCAGTTTAATTAAATTAAGTTAATTTTTCATTTTATATACTTTTTTCATTTATTTACTATTTATCAAGTCTCAAATATACGAATTATTTCATATACAACTTTTTATGAGTGATTCTTCAGATTTTATAAGGTCTTCATTTCAATCAATTATTTATGTATGTGTGTGTGTATAATGAATGGGATATAGTCGATATAAACTCAGAATCCATTTCTCGAATAGAACTGGTTGAATAAGATATCATCCATAATCTAGCCTGAGATTCGAACCTCCTAAAAAATATTTATATTTCATATATTTGTTATACTATTTGTTTGCATAAATAGTCTGTAAATTGAGATACATAAAATGTAACCCTTAGATTTATACTATATTATATTTTTAGACAACTATTCTTTAACATTTCTTATGATATTAAGTATATGATACTTAAATATTACATAATATATTAATTTTGTATTGTTTTATAATTTTCCTTAAAAGAAATAAAGTAATATCTGAAATCCTTCCCTTTGGTTAGGCAGCTCTATGTAGAGCCTTAACGGTACCTGATCTCCGTACCATTTCGGTGCGAAAATTTGAAAATGTGGCTGCGGCGCTTATTTGGGCTTTAATCAATGGAAAATGTACATTTTCGCAATGTGTTTTACACTTTTGTGCATGTTCGGGGTTTGCTTCGCATTTCAGATTGGGGTTTGGGGCTTGTAGCTGGGGGTTTTGTATTCAATATACAGCTGCTGTTTCTCATTTTTTTTCTCATTTTTATTTTGTTGTTGTTTCGCTGCAATTTGGTTGCGCGTTAAAATGTTGCTGTTGTTGTTGTTGTTGCTGTTGTTGTTGCTGTTGTTGTTGCTGTTGTTTTTCTTTTGTTGTAAAATGCGGCGCGTGGAAAACTATTTGACTATTTAGCATTGGTTGTCAATGTTGTTGCTACTGTTTTTGTTGCTGTTGTTGTTGTTGCTGTTGTTGTTGTTGTTGTTGTTCGGTCATCGCCGCAACTGAGGTTGACTGTGTGATTGTTGGCGGCGGTAAACGAAAAACTGCGAAAGTCAAAAAAGCCTACGCATTCGAACAACAGCCCACCCACACACACACACACAAACACACACACACACGCACACAGACGCACACGCACGCACACTGGGAAATCGAGCGACAGATACATGTGGAGATGCATTAACAGATACAAATATTTTCGTATTGAGATACAGAAAACCGCGCGACGCAGCGCGACGTTCAACAGAATGAAAATCGCAGGCGAAGAGAAAGAAATCAACGGTAAATATATAAAAAATGGCCAAGCATTGCAATGGAAAATGGTCGGCCAGAAATTACAAAGAGCCCATCATTGGCGCAAGTACGGTTAGAGGTGAAGCGCTCGACCGCCGCTCCCCCAACCCCTCTCAACACGCAGCAGCCAGACACACACACACACAGATGCACCCTCAGCTGCACAAATTACAGACGAAATGAGAGTTTTTGGACGCCTGGCATTGGGAAATGAATTGCAATCACGCCTGAGCAACAGCTTCTATTTGGCTATATAGATACCCTAACTTTTACAATTATTCGCATAGATCACTGCTATATAACAATTTGGATACCTTAACCTATATTTATTATCTGTGATATATAAGTAATGTATAGCAAGAGTTGCTATTTGGCTTTATAGATATCCTTACTTTTTTAAAATTATTTTTATAGATCACTTTTTTATAGCAAGAAGTTCGATTTACCTTCATAGATACTCTTAACTTTCTCAATTATTTCTTTGAATGATTTCTTTAAAGTGGAAAATGAATTACAATGGCTTTATAGATCCCTAACTATTCCAATTATCTGTGATAGATTACTTTATATATAAACTTATTTAGTTTAACTTTTTTTAATTTTCAGTAATATTTCACTGTAAATATCTGTTATATACAATCAGTGGTAAATTAATTGCAATCGCCTTTAGCTTTATGTTATATATAGTATCCATATATATATATAGTATATATAGTATCCACAATATGAAATTTCCGGAGAACTTTTGATTGCTTAATTGAGAGAATTTCAGTCCATTGTTCAAGTTTTGGGTGAATTATTTAATATTATTTAAAAGCATAAAGAATTCAATATTATGTGTGTGTGCTATTCGCAATCATTCAGTAATTATTGCAGCTAATTTGAAAGAGTATTCAGGCTTCGATGTGGTTCAGCATTAAAATTGCATTCGATGTCTCGTTTTGTTTTTTTTTTTTTGGATTTTTTGGATTTTTTGGTTGCATTTTTCCTTATTTAGCGCTAATGAAATGCGACTGGCTACGCTGATTGCATGTGGCCTAGTCCTGCCCCCTACCACCACCCCCCACACACCGCCCACAGGCAACATTTCGGCCCTGCCACGCCCACTGCAGATGCAGTCTATTTTGGCCGCGTGTCACGCAAGCGAAGTCAATTGTGTGGGCAGCTTTAAAGCTGTCCGGTTTACAATTTAAATGCCAATGTTGGCGATTTGTAACTTGTCACTAGTCCACCTCCACCCCTTCGACTCCCCTCCCCCTTCCCCGCCCCTTACCCAGTCTGGGTGACAGGTGGACAGGTGGACAGGTGGGGGTGGCTCGCGGTTACCCCTTGGCTTTGGTCATTCTTAATCATTAACTGCCGCTGCGGTGTTTCGTTGTATTTCTAATGCGCTTAGTTTGGCTTAAGACCCAAGAGACCAGCAAATTAGCTGCCTCTGTATATATATGTGTGTGTGTGTGTGTGTGGAGAAATCGCCGTAATCCTCACTAGCTGAGATTTGCTCTTACCGGGCTAAGCTGCGGAGTGGATATCGATATCGATATCGATGCGATTAGCAGCAACATTGCCAACATTCAAACCAAATCCAAGCCATGGCTTTCCCTTTGCTTTCCCTTTCCGCACAGTCGGTGCGAAAAGTCAACGACAGCCCTCGGAACTGGCCTTCAAGAACCACTTAATTTGCCAAATTAAAGTGCTGGTAAAAATATTTCACGCTAATTAAATGACATTCCATTTTAGCTCAAAGCAACGGCGCGCATTGAATAAATTTACAAAGACTCGCAAACGAAACGGAAAGACGACTGTAAGATACACTGTAAACACAGGCATATATACTTGTATTTATTGCTGTACTAGCTAATAAAATAAATGCAATTTATTGCTAGATCGATAGACGATTTCTCGATGAATGCAATTACTTAAATTCCAGATCTTTGTTTTTTCTTTTTTTAGGTAAGCTGGAAAACCTATAAAAGCTAGTCGGGTTGTGCCGACCATAGTATACCCTAGTTAAAGCCGCTGAAACAGAGTAAGCTCTGCACCTCCTGCAGCTGCTGTGCTTCTCACCATAAGAATCTAATTAAGTTTTGTTTTAAAGCTTGAATTTGTGCATGGAATGGGGTGAGATATCGGAAGGAATGATAGACGCAGGGTATACAAAAAAAATAATACAGTAAAACCTCAATATATCGAACTTTGTTATAGCGCAAAGCCCAATATAATGAATTTTTCATTTGACATTATTGAATTCATTTTCAATAACTACCGCTAGATTCGTTATATCGAGGGTGCACTGTATATTTGACATGTCAAGTTCAGAACTCTCATTTTTAATGAGTTTACAGTGTGAAATTATGCCTATGAGTGGATGAATTTTTACCAACAATAATAATATATATACATACGTATATCGTATATATATATATAAAGCCGCAAGAGTGAAGAGATTTGTGTGCGAAAGTGTGCGTTGGGTTAATTAAAAAGGCAATTGGCGATATTGAGCGGTTATTAGCTGCCAGTTGAAGAGACGCCAACTTAATTACGAGCTTGGAAAATCCCGTCAAAAAGTTTGGAGCTCGAGATTTAGAGGAGAGCAAAGTGGGAAAATAAAACAAAAAAAAAAAATCACAAAAAAAAAGGAACTTTGAGTTCGAACCCTTTTTTGCTGATGTCGCTTTGTTCGATGTCAGCTTTGGCTGTTGTCAAACGCTTGATTTACTGGCTGGCTGATTGACTGATTGACTGACTGGCTGATTGAGCGTCTTTGTTGTTGTGCTTCTTTCTGTGCCTTCTGCTTTCTGCTTTCCGCTTTCTGTATTCTGTATTCTGTTAACTGCTGCTGCTTGCCCCATTGAGCTTGTATCCTGTCCAATTGTCCTGCCGTCTGTCAGTCTGTCCAGCGTGTTGTTGTCCTTGTTGACGCGCGACCGCATTTAATTTTTATTGAATTTATTAAGTGATTAAAAAGTTGTCAATATCAACGAGTCAGCATTGTTGTTGCCGTTGTCGTTGCTCGCTTTTGTTTGCCACATTGTCACAACAATAAACATCTGTGTGGTTGTTGTTGTTGTTGCTGCCAACTGCTGCACTGTCCGCTTTAATCCTTGCTGTGGTCGCAAAAAACGCTGCCGCGACGCTCCTCTCTTATGGACCCTGTGTAGAGATCGCTTTTTCAATATTTTCCAACAGCTTTTTGCTGCAAATTTATTAATGCCAAGCTGTGTGCGTGTCTCTCTCTCTCTCTCTGTGTGTGTGTGATGTGTGTGTGTGTGACCTTTGTGGTTGCTGTGGATTATGCGGTTGGCTCACTTGTTGCAGATTGCAAACCAGAGCCGCTGCAACAACGTTGCTCCGACTATCCGACTGCTACCTGTGACTGCGCCGCATGTCCTTCGACAATTAGGCTGTAAAATTTGCGTGTCCTTGGACTTAATTGCGCATCCCAAACTCAGTTGCCAGTTCCCACTTGCCACTTGCCACTTGCCACTTGCCAGTTGGCAGTCGGTTGGCTGCACTTGAATGCCACAAGATTTGCGACTCTCGTGTTAGCCGTGGATTCGGGTCGAGGCAGCCGAGAGCTTAACCAGCCAAAAAGCTGCCCTGGAATGTGTGGCAGATCCTTCGTCCAAATGCGCTGATTTAAGTATTTTCCTTGGCGTCTGTATAGAAACACATTTTATGTCAAAGGATTGCAATTGTACCCATTGAAAAAAAGCGTAAACAGGGTATATTGGTTTTTGTAAAGATGTATGTAACAGGCAGAAGACACACAGACACCATTAAGTGTATATATATTCTTGATCAAAAAAAGCTATTCTATCTGTTTGTTTGTTTGTCAGTTTGTCTGTATGTATGAACGCGTCGATCTCAACAACTACAAGAGCTAGAGACTTCAAATTCTACATCTAGGTTCTCCTATAGCAGGCGCATATCGAGATTAGTCTCGATATTCGATAACTTTAAGCGTTTGCTTGTTATCGATAGCACGTATTAGTTTTTCGAGCATATCTCCTACATCTTGAGAGCTAGAGGTATGAAACTAACTTTACAAATATTCAGTTAAGGCAGATAAACATTTTGCATACTTCAGCTTTTGTATACCTCCCCCTCATACCCCGTTTTTTGGAGTAAAATTAATGATTAAATATGGAAAGTTGCGCTACGAAAGGTGAGTAGAGTTGTTAACATATTTCAAAAGTCTTATTAAAATCGGATCATAAACAAGAGGAGTAGGGTATCTCCTAGTCTAGCACACTCGACTTAACTTTTCTTACTTGTGTTTTATTACAAACTGATATACACATTCGATTACGACTTTTATTTCATAGACTATTAAAACATGTCCTTTCATCATAAATCTTAAATCTAATCCCATAAAGCTTATACATAAAGCATATATATTCTCAAACAATATCAAGAGTCGTTCGATATAGAATTCTTGACTTTTCATTTGTTGTTCTTGGAATCGAAAGGAAATCTATTTAATATTTGAACACAAATCAAGGGTGAAAAACTAAGTTTATATTTCAGCTAAATAAATTTTAGAAATGTTAAAGAAGTTGCAGTTGCATTTTATAAAACTCTTGCAACTTGCAACTTGTATGAAAGGATTTCAATTTTCAATAAAACAAAATGAAGAATTTAAGTTAATTTAATTAGGCTAAAAATAAATCACTACCAAGCCGAATCGATTAAATAGTTAAATAGTTAGAAACGCAAGTTGTTAATTTTTTGTCGTTACATAATTTCCTCGCTGCTAACTGAGCATGAAAACCCACTGAGGTATTCATAATTTGTGTTGTTTCTGCACGTGGAGAGCCGTGAATAATTCGCACACGGCGGGGAGCTGTGCCCTCTTTCCCCCTTTCCCCCGTTCCCCTGTCCTTCGTCCTGTGTGCATTCTGCGATCCTTGCTGTGACCAAGAGTTCAAAATTGTTCGCTCGCTGATACATTTTGGCCAATTCGTTAAAACCCATTGCGCCATTGTGTAACAAACCAATTAGCAATCAAAATGAACTAACACGCTGCTCCGTTGCTTCGTTGCTCTGTGTGCCGCACCCCCAACCCCCAACCCCCAACCCCCAATCCCAATTCTTACCCACATTCCCCCTTTCCCCCGTTTGGCTTGCACTCGTTCGCTTCGGATGTGGAGCATTGCGAACTGTTGACATGTCGTCGCCGAATTATGCCAGAGCTGTGTCTCCTCCAGGAGAGTTCATCCTCCCCCCTCCCCCCACTTTGCCACTACCCCCTACCACCATACAGAAGCCCTCGCTCAATGTCAATAGCAACCAAAAAGCGAGCTAACATTTTACGTTAAGAGTTAAATTTTCTGAATTCAAAATTCGCAAGATGGCAAAACCAATACGGAGCTACGACTACGGATACGGCTACGGAGCTACGGAGCTACGGGTACGGATACGGCTAGCCCAGATGGGAGCTGCTGCGGCATGTGGCATGGCTGGGGCGCAGGGGGCCACGTATTGGCATTGGGCATGCCACGGTAGCCATGTTAACAAGCAGAAATCATGACAACGTTGATGCCACTTGATGGTTCGGCACGGTCTGCTGCCTGCCCCTTCCCCCCCTCCCCCTGCCCCCACTCACTTGACTGCTTGTTGCGCGCTCAGTTCATTAGGAGACGAATGCCAAAAAAAATAACAAAAAAACACACACACATATACACACATATACACACATAGAACGGAGACTAGGAACCAGGCAACAGGCAACGGGGAAAAAGAAGAAGCTGCTGCTGCTGCTGCTGCTGCTGCTGCTGCTGTTGAAGTCAGCTTTCGTCCTCACTGATTGCACTTATTAGTGAGCTGCCACCCGAGTCCCGGTTGTTGCAGCAGCAGCAGCATTAGGGGGCGTGGCAGGCGGCTGCAGTTGCCAGTTTAAATGTTGAAGCATTACATTTTTAATTTGATGGATCAACAGAATAAACGAATCGTAAGCGAGGTAACATCGAGCACTGAGGTAATTGGGAATTGGTTTGGGTTTGGGTTTGGGCTTTCCAATTGGCACTGGGATTGTGCTTGGGCTTGGGCTTGGGATTGGGATTTGGATTGCGATTGGGATTGGGTTACGGTTTTACTTTCTGTTTGGCTTCCCGGAGTTCACAATTTTGACAGTGGCTGCACCTGAAGCTTCAGTCAATTGTCACAGTTCACAAGTCTCTGAGTGTGTGTGCGTGTGCACAGGTGTCATATTTGCAGAGATTTTTGGCAGGCAGGTGTGAGGTGAGGTGAATGTTGCGGCTTTCTGATATGCATACGAGTTATGCTTTGAAATGCTTTCAGTGAAAAATGGCAGCTCTTCGGATTACGAGAAAAACTCGAGTGGAAACCAAGTCCTGCCAATGGCTGCCAGTCCTATTAACGATCCCTTTCATGCTCTGTATGCAACGCGAAGAGGAGCGTATTGGTTTCATACTACTTTTTGATATAGCTGTTGAGCTTGGAGAGAAAGTTTTGTCTTTCTTTCATTTATCTCATGGAGGTTGTGGAAATGTGAACTTAAATTTCTCAATTTCTCCATTTGATCTTACCTATAAACCAGGCTTACCCTACAAATAGTCACGTGGGAGTTGAAGTTGGATAAATATATTATTTTGGCAAGGATTTTTCCCCTTTTCCACTGTCGATAAGTAGATAGTAGATCTCTAGCTTTAGATAACACGGAGAAACTCTCTTTCTCCATCTTCTGCTCTCTATTCTTCCTTTCTTTTAGTTTCTCTCTATTTCGCTCTCTTGCTCGTTCACTCTCTCTCTCTCTTTCCTCTCTCTCTCTTTGTCTTTCTCGCTTTTTCTCTCGCTCTCTCTCTCTCTTTACTTCGCTCTCTCTTGCTCTCTCTCTTTCTTCCTCTATCTCTGTCTCGCTTTTTATCTCGATCTCTCTTTCTCCCTTTGACTCTTTCTCTCTCGGTGTTTCTCGTTTTCTCTTGATCTCTCTCTCGTGCTCTCTCACTTTCTTGCTCTTTTTCTTTCTCTCTCTCTCTCTCCTTTCTCTCGCTTTCTCTCTCGCGTTCTCTCTCTCTTTCGCTAAAAAGATTGCTCTCTTCCTTTCTCTATCGATCTCTTTTTATTTCGCCCTCTCTTGCTCTCTCTCTCGCTTTGATTCTTTCTCTCTCGGTTTTTCCTCGGTCTCTCTTGATCTCTCTTGGTCTCTCTCTCTGTCTCTTACTCTCGTTCTTGGTCTCTCTCTCTCTGTCTTTTACTCTCGTTCTCTCTCGTTTTAGCTCTCGGTTTCTCACCACCTCGCTCTCTCTTTCTTGCTCTTTCTCTCATTTTCTCTGTCTCTCATTGTTTCTCTTTCTCGCTCCCTCTCTCTTCCTCATTCTCTCACCATCTCATTATCGCTTTCGCTCTCAATTACTTGCTTTCTCCTTCTCTCTTTCTCATCTATCAGCATATCTCATAACTTAAGTACTTCTCTCTCTTTTTTTCTCTTTCTACTCTCATTTAACCCACTAGCTCTTTTCTTCCCTCCCCTTCAATGAAGTCCTCTCAATTATCCTCCTTAGCTGTAGCTATTGGAGGTATCCCATAATTGATTCTCGCGATTCTCGCTTAATATATGAGAAGCATCTCCATCGAGCTAAGCATTATTTGTAAGCCTTTTACCTTTGTGCTGGCATCTCGATTGCTGGGCGGCTTTCTGGGCTGCAGCCTCCCCGTGTGGCGCCTCCCCGTGTGCAAAGCGTGTGGCAGCTGCTTTGATGGGCAGTTAAGCTGGCAGCGCTTGGCCCAATCGCCCAATCGCCCGGACCGGCCGACCCGCCCAATGGCCATTAATCATGTCATGTAATGCCGCCATAAATCCAACAACAATTTCAGCTCGCACCCCCCATCCCTCTCCTCCCTCCCATATGGCGGGCTGGGCTGCATTTTATTAAATGGCCAAATGAAAAGTCGCGCTTATTGTCCGCCATGCGATGCGCCACACAATGGAGCCAGCGCCAGCTCCAGAAGAGTCCTGCGTGGGGCAGTCAGTGAATGGTGGGGAGGGGGGGAGGGGCGTAGTTGGGGGTGTGGCGGAGGGCTTGTTGCATATTTGCGGCGCGCATTAAATTTGGCTGACAACGGCGCATGAAACATGGCCATCAATATGGCCCCGTCAATGTGTTGCGTGTGTGTGTGTGTGTGTGTGTGTGTGTGTGTGTGTGTGTGTGTGTGTGTGTGTGTGTGTGTGTTTGACTGTGGGCGTGCATGCAAACGCAATATGGCGACCGCAATGCTTCGGCATTGGCAGCGATGCCGGGCAAAAAAGGCAGCCCTGGCTAGCAGGGGACAAAACAAAAACATGGCCAACATGGCCAACACTGGCGGCTTCGGCCGAAATGCCGCAGCAACGATGGCAAACAGCAGCAAAAACAAGGCCGGCCAAAAATCAATTGAGTGCTAAACCAGCAACAACAACAATAACAATAACAACAACAAGTGCCATTGTCGTTAACGCTCAGACAGTAAAATAAAATTACAGTCGTTCAGCTCCGAACTTTTGAGGGAATATCCTTAAAGCAATTGCATTGTTAATGTTGTTGTTGCTGTTGCTGTTGCTGTTGTTGTTGGCACTGAGCGTAAATCAAAAGAATATCGTAAATTGTACAGAAAATATGGCAAAATCTGTGATGCAGCTGTAGTAAATATTATTGAGCAGGATATAAGAGAGGTCAACGTTTTCTTTCCAATGCATCTGTGTTTGCTTCTTTATTCCGCTTCAATATTTCGACTGATTATACGCTAGGGTATACCTTAAATTATGCTTATAGTAATATGTGTATGTATATATTCTTATATATTCCACTCTTGTCTCAAAAAACAATCTTCGATCTTCGATATTGTTGCCTTTCGTGCTGAAGAGCTCTCGAACATTGCACTTATCACCCTTTTAACAATAATATTTACGATATATATATATATATATATATACACGCATGATGAAAATAATAGATACAACCGTAAGGTTCAACTTTAGCTTTGAACAACAATTTTTCCATTGCTTTAAATAATAAAATATAGAAGCGCGTTTCTTTTTTTAACACTTATTTATAAAAAAAAACTCAAGTTCGAGAAAAATAAAATGTTTTTTCAAATGTATTAAAAAAAGAGGAAAATTATGGCACATTGTGCTTGACTTAAATAATAGGTACACTTCAACTTTCTAAGAGAAGTTAAATTTTTTTGATAATATATTTGTATTTTTTGATAAAAAAAATTTCATTTGTGATATATATATATATTTATTACTTATTATATATATATATATATATATATATATATGTATACATAATATAAATATAATATCACATATTACAAATGAAATTTATAGTAAACTTTATATTATATTTTTTAAGAGCCATTAAAATTGTCAGCAAGATATTTTGTAAATAAAATCTATAAGATCTAAGCCTATTATAAAACATAAAAGTTGAGCTCTATTTTAAGCCTTCATTATTTGCATTCAAACTCCACATTTAAGAAATTTAAATTTCATTTGGAATATTTAAGGGAAGTCCTTTGTTAAGTTCCATTAAATATAATTAAAACATGAATAACACACACACACACACACACACACACTCACAATTAGGAGCTGCCCTTAATTTGTTAATAAATCAATTAAATTATTCACCAAAATTGAACTACAAGAAGAAGCGCTTAACCAAAACTAAAAGTTCTTCAATATTTTAACTGCACTCCAGGCGCAACTTTGTTGGGGTATATTAGCTTTGTTTTGTTGATAGGCTGATGGGCAGCCAGTTGTTGCAGTTGTAGTTGTTGTAGTTGTTGTTGTTGCAGTTGTAGTTGTTGTTGTTGTTGTTGAGTGACAGGCAGCGGCTAATGCACTTTTGCAACCGCAGCAACGTCGGCAACTTGAAGCCGTCAAATAAATTGTCAAAAAATGCAATGGAACTGATACGCAGGGCAGAAGAAGGACCGAAGGAGGAGGAGGAGGAGGAGACGGAGTAGTCGGATAGGGAGGGGGGATCGGAGGTGAAATACAATCGGTATGGCCAGAGATTGCAGGGCAAACTTTTTATGGCCCACACTTCGTATGCGCAATGCGCGAGCTTCGCCGGCGTGGAGGGGAATGCGAGCCAAAAAGAAAGCAATGTAACGGCGAATGAATGTCACTGCGAACACGATGCGACATGTGCACTTTATGGCGGCCAAGCGATGGACGCTATTGCCACAGACTGAAGTAGGGGCTAGGGGAGCAGGAGAGGGATGATGGTGTGGGGGAGGGGAGGGGGAGGGTTTGTAGGTTGCCAACTCCTACGAGCCATGAAGCGACAAAATCAAATTGCGTTGCAACTGATTGCGCATTGCCTTCGATGGGGTTGGGGCTGGGGGTTGGGGCGGTGGGTGGCACGCCTGCCTGTCAAGCACGGCGGCAGCTGTCACTTGGACAGCTGTACGAGGAGCGCGCGTCGTGAAAAAGGCACAAAACAAACAAGTGAAATGAAGCAACACCAACAACAAACAGCCGCAGCAACAATAAGGATCAGTGAAAGGGGGTTGTCGTTGAGGGTGGGGCTGGGACTGGGACTGGGGGCGGGGTCAGTCAGCGTGCAGTTGCAATTTGGTAGACAAGCAAACCATATTCATTTTTCCTTTTTATTCCGCTGAGTGGGTTGGAGTGTTTCGGTGGCCTACTACGGTGGTTCACTTGCTCTGGTCACTCAACTAGAAAATCAAGTCAAATTATGGCCAACACACACACACATGCACACATGCACACATGCACACATGCACACATGCACAGGTTTGCTAATTGCTGGCTAGCACAGCGACACGTTGATGATCAGCCACTGACAGCGGCAGCTGCAAAACTTTTAAGAGTCACTTAGATATCATGAGACAAGCTGCGGTCAGTAACTTTTCCACTCGAACCACGTGGCGTACACTCAACGTGCGAGTGCAGCGACTTTGTCTCTATAAATATTTGAAATTGGGTTTATTTGTAAGCACAGCTTGTCAGCCTTCAATTAGCTGCAGCAGCTGTGCTTAGCTGACTCTTGATGCAAGCGCGCAAAAGCGTGCCCCAAAAAGTATGCTATAAATTATGCTCAGCCATCTCTCTCATTATGCATAGCTCTGTATGAAAAAAGCTTGAACTTGTTCTGATTAGTTGGTTTATACGATCTTCATTTCTTGCTTACCCTTACTTAAAATTTATTTAAATGTTGACTTCTCAGGTATCTCCAACTTTGTAGCTAACCTCACTTTTTGTAGCAATTTGTAATTAGATACATTGTTTATCACGTCTACTGTATCATTGAGTGTAAAATATTATCATTTTCCAAATCGGACTATATATAACCGAGTTATAACAATTTAAAGTTCATATATAGCCATTATCCAGCTGCTGTCTGGTTGTATAAACACGTGGATCTCGAAAACTATAAGAGATACGGACTTGAAATTTTGAACACTTATGCTGGAATATTAGGTGCAGAAAAAACAACTCATTGTTTGTAAATATATATTTCCATTTAAATAATACCATTATAAATAACCCATTTTCGTAACTTGGTTGGCTGCAAGGTTCGACTTGCAAGATCTATATATTTTTCAGATCGTACTTATCAGAAGTATCGATTGGCATTCCAAATATCCAAATTAAATTTAAAATTGTACGATTTTTGAAAATATTATAATAGGTACCCCTTACACTTATGGTCAGAATGGGCTTGCTTCTAAAACAATTCCATTTCCATCATATTTCTTATCATATCATTTATGTTGTATATCATATCATATATGTTATATATCGAGCAAATATCAATTTTCAAAATTGACACTCTCTGATTGGATACCTTCATCATCAGGTCCACTGCTTAGATGGGCTTACTAATACATGTGTATTGTGTAGTTCTGGTCGAGTATTGCGTTGTTAATCTGTCTGTGGCTGCTGGATGGCTGGAGGAAACTAATATTAATTAAGGGCTTAATGCGTTTGCACATGCAACTTGAGATTGGCAAAGGCGCACACAGAGTCGCACCCACAATGTCACAGTCACAGTTACAGTCACAGTCACACTCAGTCACAGTCAGAGTCAGAGTCAGAGTCAGAGTCAGAGTCAGAGTCAGAGTCAGGCGCGGGGGGCTGGCCACAGACAAACTTCAGTTGCAGTTGCAGTTGCTGTTTACAGTTTGCATAGCTGGCAGCTGCGGACGAGGGGGCGTGGTTTTTCGCGGGGGGGTGGGCGTGGCTCCTCCTTTGATGTCAGCTTAGCAGCGCCATTTTACCATTGTGTTTGCCGGCCTGTCTGCCTGTCTCTCTGTCCCTCTGTCCCTCTGTCTCTCCGTCTTTTTGTCCCTCTGTCTGTTTGTCCCTCCACCGACTGCGTGGATTATTTGCGCAAGTGAATATTAAATTTGAACCACAGGCGAACGCGTCGAGCCGCCAGCAGCAGCAGCAGCAGCAACAGAGGCAGCGGCAGCGGCACGAGGGGGTGCATTGAGCTTTTTTTGCAAGGGGGGGGGGGTTGTAGGGGGGTGCGGCTGCTCTGGTCTGCCACGCAAGTTAACTTCCGCTCTTGCGGGCAGTCAGAGGGGAGCCACAGCAAAAGCGACCGAGAAAGTGAGAGAGAGAGAGAGAAAGAGTGAGATGTGGGGGTGGGGGTGGAGGGGGCGAAACATTGTGTATTGGGCATTGCATCCAATTATTTGGCAGAAGCCTGCAATTCCGGGCGGGGTCGTCCAATTGTTGTTTGTACTTCTCCTTTTTGCTTCTTTATTTGCAGCTGCTAATGTAGTGGTGTTGTTTGGCGGTTTCGGGCAGACGGTTGCACATGATTTTGTTTTGCCGTCCATTTTTGTTCTTATTTACTTGGCCACTCGATAAGCCCAAGAGAAACATTTACAAATGTTTCGCTTATGGCTCAAAAGTCGAACAAGCAGTGCTTAACAAGTAAGAAAGCTCTAGTCGAGTGTGCTCGACTAAGGGATACCCTGTGATATTACGAATAAAACTAATTTAATATTTGGAATATGTTAATTAAACTTAAACTGCGAATGTGTTTCGAAGCGCAACTCTCTATCTCCAAAAATGGGGAAGGGAAGGAGTATTCAAAATCTAAAGTATGCAAAAAGTGTATCTCCTCTAGCTGAATATATATTTTGTCTGTTTGATAGCTATTGCGTTTAAGAGCAATACATTCGAGATACATTCGAAAAACGAAGACGCGTTATCAATAACAAGCAAACGAAAAGAGTTATCGATTATTAAAAACAAACCCAATATGCGTGTGCAATTGGAGAGCCTAAATGTAGAATTTCAAGTCTTTAACTTTTACAGTTGCTGAGATCGACGCTTTCATACATACAGACAGACGGACAGACAGGCGGACAGACAGGCGGACAAGGCTTAACTGAGTCGGCTGTTGATCCTGATGGGATCTGATATGCCTCCTTCTGCCTGTTACGTACATTTTTACAAACACATTATACCCTGTTTACCCACTTTTAATGGGATCAGGGTATAAAAATGCGCTTATCGAAAGATTTCTTTTTGTTAGTCCACTTGGAGTTCAAGGACGTGGACACGCTTCATCTAATTGTACAGTTTGCTTTGTTTTATTCTGCCTGATAGCTTGTAGTAATACAAACTTTTTTTTTTTTATTTTGGTAGCATGTGACATAATAAATCCTATTCTAGTGCTAAGAGACTCCCCTAGACAAGGCTGAGTTGTCAGTGATATTTAAATAGTTTCATAATTTTCAGCTATAGCCCATTTATTTATATATGTATATGTACATACATGCATACAGGCATTCATTTTTTTAATTCTTTTAAGCAAAATTCTTCTCAATATTGGACTACGTAATGACTTGAGTTTTTTGCATATATCCTAACAAAAAGCACAAATTGTTCGGCTTGTCTAACTGCAAGACAATTTCAATTTTAACAGATATGAAGGTTTCAACACAGCCGACTGCTCGATACTCTGTTTTAGTATACAAAGAGCACATTTTATTTTTATTTTTATTTTTTATTTACTGTATAAATGTCAAATGAGTTTATTGGCAAGTACTTTGGGTTTAATCTTATTCATCTTCATTTCCAAAAATTTTATATATATATAAATATATTTTTTTAATGGAGGATCTGCAGAGAAAGTCCAGTATACTATCAAGGAAGATTTTGTTTTGGACTTTCAGATTGGGAAGTTATGAAAAATTATATTTTTTCGACTTTCTATACAATTTGTATACGTATAAGTATTTCCGACTTACCACTCCTCTAGGCGGTTTATCTTTATATTCTTCCAAAATTGTCTGCTGATCGTATTCCAAGTGTCAATTGTCACAGCAAACAATATACAAACCAATATACTCTGTTTAGCTTTGAAAACAGAGAATAAGAAACTAAATAATAGTAGAGAAAAATTAAATTTTTTGGTTAGTGGCGACATTGTGACATATTTTAATTGGAAGATATTGAATTTGAATTTAACAAAGGATTAAATGAAAAACAAAAAAAAAATGCAACAATTTATATAAATATTTATGTTTTAACTTCATTCAAACACAAAAATATCTGTATTTACCAACATGTGTGTGAGTGTGCGTGTGTGTGAGTGTGTGTTTAGCCCTCGGTTATTTACTTGTAAGCGGAAAACTCATGTTAATATGGTTTTTATATATGGCAAGTAGATTGCATAATGCGGCAAAGGCATAAACTTATAAATATTTATGTGTATCCGGGCCAGGCCGAAATGGCGGGGTGTCGATTTAGGGTGAACGGGCATAAACAGATAAAACAGCAACAACAACAACAACAGCAACTATATTGAGTGGTCACTGACACACATGCACTCACACGCACACAGCTGAGCGCTGACTTATATGCGATGGCGTGTATGGAAAGCAGAGGCGAAGTTGGAACAGTGTCCCGGCTTCCTGGTGGCGCATCCGCGTGCTCGTCCTACCAGAGAGAGTCGCGACTAAAGTAAATAAAAGCTGGCCTCGCCGCTGGCTGCCGCTACTGTTATCTTTTTTGGAAAATCGCTAACAATAAATAATTTATGTGCAGGGCAAATGATAATGAAAAACCACCCCGTGCATGGCCAATGGGTCGACTGATGCGACTTCGCTACTCAGCAACAGCCCCCTTTGATTTCAGTCTCCGTCTCCGTCTCCTGCTCCTGCTCCTGCTCCGGCTCCGGCTCTTGCTTGGCATTCCCGGGGTTGCAGTCGGCCGCGTTTTTCGCATTTTCGAAATGGACTGTTTAAGGCGATTTTCCCAGGGCAGCGGCGGTGGCAGCAGCAGCGGCGGCGGCGGCGGCCAGTTGAGTGGCATTGAAATCAAAATCCAAATCGTACAACCACTTCAAACGGCAATCCCATCGGGGAGGGGGTTGCATTGCTGCTGCCTTCCACTAGGGGTAGGGGGAGGGAGTTCGCTCTGCGAGATCGGGCTTGGAGGTGGGCCCGCTACAGCCCGGGATAACATTATCAGGCATATGCAGACAGTCGACCAGAACGAGGACTCAGTGCGTTGGACTTATGATGTATTTTTCCGGGGATCGGCCCCCTGGCGGGCATTAGATAACCAAACAATGGCGGCGCACACACACACACACACACACACACGCACTCATACACATGCACATATTTAGCTCTGACTCTGGAGATGCAAAAACAATTGCCGAATGTAAGCCAAATCGTTGAAGAGGGCACGAGCAAGGGGAAACAGGGAAACAGGGAAACGTGGAACAGGAACGGGAACCCGTTCCGAGTGCTGCGAGTGCCATCATTAAAATGCGTGTTGGGTTACGGGGCGAGGCAAAAGCGAGTCCTGCCTCTGGCGGCCATTGCCTGAATGTATGTCAAGGCTTTGGCTTTGCACTTCGCTTTGATTCCCCATTAAAGGCTCTCCCAGCCCTCTCCCCGAGCAGAGCGCATCACAGGAGGACCTCCGAAGTGTGCCACTAAATTCGCTTAAGACAGTATCTGTTGCTTATGGGCTAATCACTGATTTGACCAGGATTAAGGATTCCGAATGGGTGTGGGAATCAGTTACGTTATGCAAGGGGTTACCTTTTTTATACCCTTTCCTTTTTTTATATTTATTATTATCTCTTTTTTCATACTCACGTCTATGCAAATAAATAAATATCAATTAGATTCCCAATGCCAAAGGAGAGAATTTCAACTCCATTTTAGAGAAAGACATCGAAAGATGTTCGAATTTCGAAAAACTACAGCATGCTTGACAAATAGCAAGGTAAAATAACATACAAGCTAAATACAGGGTATCTGTCAGTAGAAAACTCTCGACTAGAACACTTTTGCATATTCCCTTTAAATTGTCTATTGAGGAATATTGCAATTGAGTCTTGGCAGCAGTTTTATACGTTATCTAATCCAACAATAAACAACAAATACTGCAAATTGGAATTTAGATGTAGTATATATACATGTATATATGTAAATGTATATATATGTGTGTGTGTACATATAGATGGGTGGCATATAGCGATCGTTTTATTGCTGGAGGCCTGTCAATTTTTGCAATCATGAAACCTGATGAAAATTCTAGCGCAATAATATTAAAACGCAAACAACAACAACAGCAAGAACTAAGTACAATAAATAAATAAAAAAAAAAAAACAAAACCAAAAGGGGGAAAAAAAATTTGGAATCAAGCAAAATGTAGTTCCAATGGGGCCATAAAATTCTGACAATTTTCTGACAGCAAACATGCCAACACTCAAAAATCGCAATAAATATGGGTGTGGGGTGGAAGGTGGAGGGTGGAGGGTGGCGAGTCGGAGTCGAAGCCGGAGCCGGAGCCGGAGCTGGAGCTGGAGCTGGAGTTGCGGTGTGGCATGTTAAATATACGTCACAGCTAAAACGAGCACATGTCTAGCGCCAAAAGTTTCAAGGATATAACCAACGCCAACAGCAAAACAACAGCAACAGCAACAACAACAGCAACAGCAACAACAACAACAAGAACAACAACAACACTCGTTAAGTTGTTGGCGGCAGCGAAAATTAGCCAGTGGCATCAAGGGGTTGCCAGCCAGTCAGCCGTTGTCCTTGCCTGGGTCCTTGCCTGGGTCCTGGCATGCTCGTCTACTCATATTTCAAAAGTGAACACACTGACACGGCGACATTTTACTGGCACAAAGGACACTTATTGTTATTAGCACATCGTGGCTCGGACCGTTGCCCATTGTCCTGGCACAACTTTAGCTCCAGCTCCAGCTCCAGCACCAGCTCCTGTTCCTGTTCCTGCTCCTGGATCGTGGCTCCTGGTTACCAACAACGTGTTAACCTTTTGCCGCGCGTACATTTCAAAAGCCAATTACATGCGCTCTTAAGCGTGTAAAGTTTTGTAATATGATTTGTGTTGGCCGCTTTTAGGTCTCCAGTATCCTTGCCGCTGTCCTGTCTACCTGTCTGCCTGTCTGCGTGTGCTGCCATTTTTATGAGCATGTCCTGCCATGGGCATGCATAATATTCCAAAGCTCACTGAGTATATGTGCCTGTGTGCGTGTGTGTGTGTGCTCGTGTCTGGTGGTCGTTTGAACGAAACATTCAAAAGGATCCACATTTATGGATTGTCAAGACATATTGTTGGTCAATAAATAAGCACGTAAGCTTTTATAAAATATAAATATTTTAGAGTCAGACGATCGACTTTTCATAAGATATATCTGCATGAAGTTGACAACATCGATTCCAGTAACTTTAATCGCTATTCCAAGATACTTTTCAAATATAATTCAAATATAATTTACTGAAGTTGAAACAATTTTTAAATATTCCCGACTGGTAGATACACTGTTCCGAGGACAATATTCACACTTTTGTTAGGCACTATAATTGCCAAAATCGTAATTGACAATACTTTCGAATTATAATTCTGTATTTTAAGCATCGACTGTCCAGACAGCATTACCCGACTGGAAGATACACTGTAACTAAAACAATACTCACATTTATATAAGTGATCGTACTCAAAGTTCTTCTGCAAATAAAAACGGAATCGGAATTCTTCTTCAAGTATCGACTGCCTAGACAGCATTACCCGACTGGGAGACACACTGTAACCAAGACAACACTCACACTAATACATATGTACATATATACAAATGTTGGAATTGGGATTGACAATACTTTCGAAATAGAATTCTGTTTTTCAATCATCGGCTGCATAAACCGCATTACCTGACTGGGGAATGCACTGTAACTAGGAGAATACTCACACTATTTTTAAGCAATCGTACTATAAAAATGCCGGAATCGGAGTTGACAATACTTTAATAATAAAATTCTGCAGTTCAAGCATCGGCTGCCCAGACAGCATTACCCGACTGGGAAGTGCACTGTAGCTAAGGCAATACTCACACTTAAACGCTCCGTAAAAGTATCTCTTGGCTATAATTAACATGATACAGGAACTTGTTCAGCAGAGGATTATAAATTATATATCTTACTTAAAAGGCAAAGCAAATTTAGAAATACTGTTTCTCTTGCTACAGAGCTTGCAGGTATTTTGACTGCTCTGTTTTTAAGCAAAAAGGAGTCTGACTTGTTCGTAGTTAACATTTGCATTGCAGTTAACATAATTAAATTTGTTGTTTATAGTGGAAATCGGCGAATGTTTGGTCTATGATTGGCCTGCCATCAGGGGAGGTAAGAAATGATTTGAGTAGGCGTGGTCGGAGCATTCAATGTGAGATTTATTAGTGTCAGTGTGTGTCAGCTTTTTTCAGTTATATTTCATCGGCATACAGATCGGGTTACAAGCACGCTTCAAACTTTTAGAAATTCGCTTGGCGCTCGCAAAACTTTTCCGTTTCGGTTTTAAAATTCAAAACGCCCACAAAATAGCAATGGCGTCGAATAGCAACAATAGCAACAACATCACCAATAACACAAACAACAACAACAACAACAACAACAACAACAACAACAACAACAACACAATCAACACTACCAGTAACACAGTCAGTAACACTAATAACACTACGACCACTAGTGTCAGTGCTAACACCACTGTCACATGCAACAACGACAACAGTAACAATAACAGTAACAGTAACAACAACAACAGTAACAGTAACAGTAACATCCACAACAGTAACAGTAACAGCAGCAACAACAACAGTAACAACAGCAACACAAACAGCAACAGAAACAACACGTACACCAACAACACCAACAATAACAACACCAATACAAACAATAACAACAACACCAATACGAACAACAACAACAACAGCAACAGCAACAGCTACAATTACAGCAACATTTTGATCAACCGACGCCGCCGCCATAGACAGAACATTTTTGACTATATGCAACGCATGGAGATGCCGATGATGTTGCCGTTGACGATGCCGACACCGATGCCGATGCCGATGCCAATGCCAATGCCGATGCCAATGCCAATGCCAATGCCAATACCAATGCCAATGACGATGCCGATGCCGATGCCAATGCCAATGCCAATGCCAATGACGATGCCGATGACAATGACGGCTCCGATGCGCGCCCAAATGGAGCGATACGCGCGACAGCCGCTGCTGCGCGCCAGGCGGCAGTTGGGGGGCTGGGGGGCGATGGGCAATGAGGGGCAGGCTGGCGATGTTGGCAACATTGGCGATAATAATCATGTGGTGGGCGTGCCGACAGTGGCGCCCGCCAACCACATGGCCCACATGGGCGGCGGCGATGCAGAGATCGTATTTGAGGCGCCATTGGCGCCGCAGCACCGCGGCGCCGGCGATGGCGTGCAGGGGGAGGCGGCCCAGCCGCAGCCGCAGCGAGTGATCCAGCCACCAAGACGGGAGACTCTGGAGCAGCGTCGCGAGCGCAGTGTGCAACAAATACTGCGCCTCTGCGACTTCATACAGCAGCAGCTGGCGACTATTGCCGCCCAGATCGATGCGTACGAGAGGAAACTGGCCCAGCACAATGCCCAGTCACCGTCGCCCCCGGAGCCCGACGGCGATGTCATATAGAGCTTGCCAACCGTGCAGACGCTCTTGGGGATGTTGGAGAAGATGGGCGCTGGATCTGCAGTAGTTGGAGGATCTGCGTTGCTGACGCTCAGTTCTCTAATCTCGGTTTCCTTATTCGCACAAAATTCGCTTATTGTTGGCGTGTTTCATTTTGTTTGCACATTTTAATCAACAATTCCTTTTCCAATCCAAAATTGCCTTCGAGTGCACGTGTTATCGTTGGACGCACAAATGAAGCAAGTAAAATGTATGCGCTCCAAGAATCCAATCGCCTTTTCCTTATGCTCCCCTCCTTCTTCTTCCTCCATGTGTGCTTGACACTGGTTTAGCTTAGCATACCCTGCGACTGAAGGGTAAGGGGTATCATCGTAGTCTGCCAGCATTCTCTGCCTGACATGCCAAATTTTATATTTGGTTTAGCCTTCAACAATACGTCAATAATATTTGAAATATGCGTTTGCCAGCAGTCTTCAATCACCTTTGATTGAGGAAAGTTTCTAATGCTACGTACACATAGATACACACGCAGACTGAACTGATAGACTTTGTCACTGAATGTCGAATTATATGATTACTGACTGACTGATTGACAAACCTAATGACTGATGGATTGACAGACTAACTGACTGCGGACTGAATGGCAGACTGATTGACTGAATGACTAGCGACTGACGGATTTTGTTAGGCCTGAAATAATCTGATTGTCTGATTAGCTTACTGCCTTATTAAATGATTGACGGACTGATTGATTAACTGACCGACCAATTGACTGACGTACTAACTTAGTAATACCTGACTGAGTGTCGGCTTATATGACTGATTGAGTGACTTATTAATTGACAAACCAACTTACTGAATGATTGATTGACTTACAAACTGACTACTAACTGACAGAGGATTGATTGATAGACTGATTGACTGAGTGATTAACTGAATAGCGGATTAATTGATTGACTAACTGAGTGATGAACTGACTGGCTGATTGGCTGACTGAATAATTAACGATGGAATGACTGACTGATTGACAGATCTTTTGATAAACCAACTAGCTAGCTGGCTCAATGACTGACTGATTGACTGATTATATAACTGTCTGACTGTATGACTTACTGATTGAGTGACTGACTGACTGACTATTTACTGACTGACTGACGGATTGAATGACAGACTGATAGACAGACTGAACAAGTGATTGATTGGTTGTCTGACTAGTTGATTGATGAAGTGGCTGAGTGTTTGACTGACTGAATACTTGATTGATGGATTAACTTACTAACTGACTGATTGATTGACTATATAACTGTCTGACTGTATGACTTACTGATTGAGTGACTGACTGACTGACTGAAGATCAGCATGAACTACAAGCTTTGGAAGCTAAGGAAATAACGGCAGTTTATCCATACATATACGATAAGGTTAGATATAAAAAATAAAATATTAAAAAAAATATAGTTCTTGCAATAAAAGTTAATTTTATTGATAAACTGAATATTTCATTAGAAGCTAAATGTGTAACATAAGTAAATAATACTTGTATTTCTTCTAATAATAATTTAATAATTTACGACCTTATGTTAAGGGATTGTGTTAGGCCAAGCGTTATGCCATATAAAAATTCGAGTTCGGAGCGGCTGGTTGTTTGAACCCAACGAATCCTTTTGGGTTGAGATCCAGTCGTTGGTTCACAGTTAGTTATATGAGTTCAATTAGAGGCTTGCAGACTGTTTACTAATGGATCGCTCATCCCACGCCCGGAATGCCGAATCAGTGACTGCCGACAGGGCGATGGTGCAACCTTTACCCCAAGACCGGGGCAAGTTTTTCTGTATTTCTGTATTTCGTGCAGAACGTTCAAATTTTCAAGTGTGCTAAAGAAATGACATGCAAATTAGTTTTGTTCAAATGACTGACAAGTTGTAAAAGCGCACTAGCCGATTGATGGCCTGTGGTAGGGGTAGGGGCAGGGGCAGGGGCAGGGGCAGGAGCGGCAAAAAGTGCTGCAAAGGTGCAACGAGTGCATGGCCGGGAAGATGAACGAGACGGCAGCGCCGAAATTTCCAATGTATGAAGGGTTGCCGGCCTGCCTCGAGGACGAGTGGCGGGCGAGAGAGGGCAAAGCAATCACCGTTTGCTTTGGCCACACAATGCGAGGAGTGCATAAATAAACAACAACAGGAGCAGCGGCGAAAAGGATATTTTATGACTGCCGCACATGGCTCACTCCCTTTAACTCTTTATGCCGCCGCTGGCTCAGTCAGTGCCTCAGTTGCTGCCTCAGTTGCTGCCTCAGTTGTTGCTATTGAAAATTGGCCCTTTGGAAATGGGCCATAAACCTCTGACCCGGTTAGCGTATTGTTGGCTGACCAAAACGCACGCATACAATGGCCAGGATTGTAATCCTTGCAGCTACCTGTGCCGGCAACCCGTTACTGGCCAGCGTCCATGGCTGATCCTGGAAACACGCCTCGCAGCTGGCGAGCGTTTAATTAGCTGCAAATTAGTCGCAGCGCTCAACAGTTTTGGTTAATTTTTGTTTGCGTGCCACGCCCACATTTAGGCAGTCGCCCTCCCCAAATATTTGACAATTTAATTAGCCTAAAATGCGGATTATCTTGGTATGTGTGCGCGCGTATGTGGGCGTGTGTGTGTGAGTGTGTGTGAGTGTGTGTGTGTGTTGCACGCATTAGCTGCGCATTAGCGGAAAGGGTCTTGATGCTTGATACTTGATGGCTGTCGCTGGCTGCCGCATATCCTTGCCATCCGTGCTGCTGCAGCTTGTGGTCGCCGGTGCCAGCATCAGCGATAGCGCTTGATCCTTTGATCCTTTTTTTGGGGCTTAGCACTCGCTCGGTGGGGTTCCGAGCCAAGCTGATGCAAGCAAATTTTAATTAAAATGCTGCTGTAGCTCATTTAGCTCATGGCCCTTGGCTTTTGACCTTTGCCATTTGCCATTTGCCATTTGCCATTTGGCTCCGCTTTGGCTTTGTTTTGCTTTTGTTTATTTTTTGCTTTTTTGCTCGAAGCTCTTCGCCTGCAACCCGATGCGCCGTGGCCAAATTTTAATTAGCTTAGATTGGGCCACAGTCCGAAAAAATCCTTTTGACAACGGACAAACATGTACGCTGCATGTAGTGCCGTTATTAACAACGGTCCGGCACACACACACACACACACGCACACATATGCTAGCAGAATCTAATCTCCACAACCCTTGCCTTCTATCCACATTCCACATTCCACATCCTCTTTCACGCTGGGTGGGTGTTGGACAGTCAAATAAACTTTCAAAGGCGGCAACTGAGCTTGCAGCGTGCCACTTGCTAGCTTGCCACTTGCTAGCTTGCCACTTGCCACTTGCCAGCTGCTTCTCGCTGGGCTTCAGACAATTGCTGCAACAAGCGGCAAAAACAAAATCCAATAATTGAAAATCGCCTTTCAACGAATCATGTGACAAAAGCGCATACCCACACATCCAAATGCACTCGGACACACACTGTGTCATTCACACACACACACACACACACACACACATATATATATATATAGACACACGCCATGCCAAATGCATTACTTAAACAACAATAACAACAAGAAGAAAGAGAGGAAGAGGAAATCAGCTTTGCGAACTGCTCAAAATTTACATATGTATGTACATTCGCAGTAATCAGCAATAAGAGTGGCTGATCGACTGCAATATACCCTGTACCTAGTCGATACTTTGCTTGTGAAACAGTGCAGCTTATCTAATGGCTGTTGTGCGTCTTCTTTTCCACTTTGCTCGATGCTGAATTAATATTATTTATAAAATGTATTTTGGTGGAAAGGATTGGTATTCAAAAAGATAGATATAAATATCTTGGACATATAAATAGTATGCATATATGTATTTATGTATGTTTGAATGTATGTATGTATGTATGTATGTATGAATGTATTTATTCATGTATATATGTAAGTATGTATTTATGTAGCATTGTACTGTAAGATCGTTCACTTAAGATCCACAAATATTGAGACAAAAAAAAAAACTATTAAACTGTAAGCCAGTGTAAGCCTTTTTAATTACCAATTGAACTCAGTTTATTCTCTCATATTTTCTAATATTATCTTTTTTATGTCCATTTGTTGTATGTATGTAAGAATTGTATTTATGTAGGTTATTGTATTGTTAGATCGTTCACTTAAGATCCAGAAATATTGCGACAACAGTTTATTTTCTCATATTTTCTAATATAATTTTTTTATGCCCCTTTGTTGCATATTTAATGAGTTTTTAATATTAAAATTAATAAAATCATTTTTCACAAGTTCCATTCGAGCTGTTTAGCATTATATAAACTGTTAATATCTCTATAAGTTTTTTCAAAGTCAAATTGAGGTTTTTTAATCAAAGTTTTGCTTCGAAATCGAATTTTGTTAAACACATAAGCAAACCCATAACTATAAATAAATAAAAAATAACGCAATTGAAGGAACATTAGTTAATTTTTTTTTTAAAAACAATTTTATAAATTTATACCATAAGCTTCAAATGGATAGGTATGCATTTTTTTACAGGAAATAAAGCAAAAAAATAAAAAATAAAATAAAATAAAATAAAAAATAAGTAATAGTTTTATTTAATATTAATTTTGAGAAAAGGCGACTCAATAATATAAGTTTAAGATCAATCGAACTGTGAAGAAATTTGATTTATTTCGATATATTTAGCTAAAATTAATGAAAAATGTTTTATTTTACCTTTAAGCGAGTTTTGTGTTGCTATGCATATTTAAATATATTTTATTGTTTAATTTTTGTGTTGGCTAACAGTTAATTTGCAAGATACTGTCTGACTATTGAGAATCGTAGAGTATTGGAGTATTGGAGTATTGCTGCCCCTTGCTGCCCCTTGCTGCCCCTTGCTGCCCCTTGCTGCCCCTTGCTGCCCCTTGCTGCCCCTTGCTGCCCCTAGCTGCCCCTTGCTGCTGCTTGCTGGCAACAGAGAGTCATCCTTTAAGCCACCGTTTCAATTGACATTGTCGCGACGCGTTGCACGTACAACGCAACGGAAGCGCATGCCGTCGAACATCAAACAACAACATGACCAGCAACAACAGCAACAACAACAGCAACAAACAAACAAATTTCAATTCGTTCACGCCGTCATGTGTATTGTTATTTTTGTTGCAGTTGTTGTTGCTGTTGTTGTTGTCGGATGGCAAAAAACTAAGTACAACAAACTGTGCGGAGGCCGAAGGACGAGAAGCAGGCGGCGAGTGGCATCAAAGATTTTTATTCCTTTTGCATGCAGCATGTTTTCTAAACAGCGCTAACAACAACATCAGCAACAACAGCAACAGCAACAGCAACAGCAACAGCAATAACAATAACAACAACAACAACAACAATGGCAGCAATATAAACAACATGAATACCAGCGGCTGCTGCTGCTACAGTTGCAGTTTTTTCCAATGCAATCTAAACCGTAATCCAATAAAATCGACTGCAGGAATGCCGTCTAAGCCTCCCCCCAGCCCCCCGTCTTGACGCCCCAGCCACAGTGGACACTATCGAGACACGGACACACAAAAAGATTTGACAGTTCAACATGTGCGTGTGTGTGTGTGTGGGGCCGCAGTTGAAGCAGCAAAAATCGACGCGACAGCAACCAAAAACAGTTACCAGAAATCCGTTACAATGCGCCCGGGGAAACCCATGGAAGCCCCATCACAGAAAATGAATAGATGGCCCCAACAGCAGACCAAGTCAATGGCGATGCAACGGCTGAGCGGGGGAGGCGGGGGTGGCGGGGGGTGGCGGGGCCACACCCTGGAGGGGAACGGTGCCCCAAGGGCTGCGGCTCATCCGACTGAAACTCTCAACCCTCAATTCTGGGCCTAAAGTGCTGAAAGGAAAAACGAGCAAGTTTCCAGATGCTGCTGGGGAGAATTGTTGCGAAATTGCTATTTGCACTCAATAACGCACTCACACACACCAATACACACACACATACACACACCAATACACACACACACACACACATTGAGCGAGGGTCGCCCTCTCGACACTGTGAAACCCGCAACCAGAACCATTCTGGCCACAAGCACTGACCCAACTATATCGGATACCCGCAAAAAAATGTCTATGTGGAGCGTGGAGCCGCGTGGAGCTGTGGGCGGGGCCGCAGCTGGAGGCGGGAGGCGGGAGGCTGTGTAGCTGGACAAATGCAGCGTGTTGCAGAAAACAGAAGCGGCTGCTGCGAAAAAAAATCCAAACGAAATTTGCTTCATAAAGCAAAAACGTAAAAAAAAAAAAGAAACAAGTAAGAAGGCTGCAGTCGGGTGCAATCGACTGCATGATACCCCTCCAATTACGAGAGACAATGAGTTTTGCCTCTTCAAAGATGCTCATTATCAACGTCTTTAATCGAATTCAGATTATTTTGCTTTTAACCCATGCCACGCCCCTTTGCAGGGAAGTGTAGGCGGCCGTCCAATAGATCCGTTCTTACACTAGCAAACAGAGTGTAGGGAATTGAATGGCCGACAGAGCACTTGCCAAAGGCAAGTGAAGGGTACGAGAGGTCCGATGCTGGACACTGGATTGCCTTGCTCCTGGTTGTTACTAATGCTTGTTCTTGTTATTGTTGTTGTTGCTGTTATTATTGTTGTTGTTGTTGTCTAGTCATGCATTTTGCTCTGCGCAAAAACTAGAATGCGAGAGAGCTCTGAGGACCAATTCAAGTGCTTTTGATTCAAGATATATCAGTTTAATCTAATAATCTTATACTTTCACAAAGTTCAGTGTTTAAGTGAGCCAGGAATCAGATTTGAGGGGATCCTGCCTCGGGACCTCCTCGAAGGTGTGAACGTCAAACTGTATAAAATAAAAAAAAATCAAAAATAAAATAATATAAAAATATAAAAATTAGTAATGAAAGCAAATGAATCAATATTTAAATTATGAGGATATTAAGTTATTTTATACCTTTTCTATAATAAATACAAAGCATTTATATAAACCCTGGTCGAGCATGCTCGAATAAGAGATACCCTTGACTTCCATCACGCGGTTATAGCTTGTTTTTTAATATCCGATTTTAATAAACATTTAGGAATATGTTTAATTTCATATTTAATTACGTACATATTTATTTTGAAATAAGTTTTGCTCCAGAAGTGAGGAAGGGGGGAATCTAAAGTATGCCAAATGTGTGCATTTATTTGCTGAATATATAAATAAAAATGTTTAATACGTTTAGCTCTTAAAATGTAGGAGATATGCTCGAAAAATAATTAAACTTGTTATCGATTACAAGCAAACGGAAAGAGTTAACGGTTATCGAAAACCTACATATATACAGACAAAAATTCGGCCGAAAATTCATAACTGACGGACATAGCTCAATCGACTCGGCTGCTGATCCTGATCAAGAATATATACTCGTATACTTAATGGGGTCAGCCACGCCTTCTGCTGTTACATACATTTTTACAAAAACAGTATACCCTGTTAACAGATTTTTAATGGCTTCATTGAAAAAAAATTGTTATGTCGTTATTTGTTTATTATTTATTTATATAATTTTAAAACATCTTTTGTTTATGTAAGCAATAATAATATGTGTAAAAAGTTCATACTAGTTTATATTTTCAGCTAGTAAGTGAACGTATAGAAAATTATGATATAGAATTGATAAGAGAGGGTGTAAATTTGAATCATGTTAAATCAATCTTAAATTCTATTTGAAATATGGTTTGTTCTTTTTCCAACTATTATTAAATTATTGAGATTTATAATATATATGTTTATATATAACCTGACTCTTTGAATCGAACATGATATAATGATATCGCTATCATTGAAAATAATAGTAAAGATCTGGCTTGATAGGGGCAAACACGATCCATAATTGGTTACAAGTACTTATTCCTCATCGATTAGTTTTCGTTTTGTTGAAGTGGGAGAATTCATTCGCATTTTTAATGATATTTCAGTTACATTTCGTAAGGCGCACTTTTTGTCCGCTAACCCATGGATATATCGGGCCTCGAATCAATAGCACCGCGTGGTGCAAATGTGAGTTTCGATCAATAGACTGAATGGCATTTGCTATAAGTGCTCTAAATGGTTCATGCGAGTGTGCAGAGGTGAGTCGTAAGCGTGTACCAGGCATCGCCTTCTCCTCCTCCTTCTCTTCCGCCTCCTCCTCCTGCTGGTCGTTTTGCATGAGACGTGAGACGTGAGACGTCACCGAGCTCTGGTCGCGGGCACAGCACGCGTCGGTCGCAGCAGCGGCACAGCGAGGGAGCTGGCCACAGGGAGCTGCGAGTGCTGCACCCAATGCCACATGCGAACTGCAACATCCCGACCGCTCGCCCAAAGCGGAGCGCATTCCAATGAATCGAACATCGTAAAGCTGCAGGCGCATGCGGGGTTCGTAGAAAGTTGTAAACGGCGATATTCCTGCCTCCGTCTCTGTTTCTACTCTCTCTCTCTGTCTCTCGCGCTGGGCCGCTGTCTTTCGGGTTGCGATTCGCGTGCGCAGCTCAGCGGGCGATGGGAAGGTCGCAGCGACATCGAGGGAGCGAGAGCGAGAGGCACAATAGGTGCAGAAAAGGTTGAGCAGCTTCCGTGCACGCGCAGGCCCAGCGAAAGGTACGGATGGTGCACGGATCCCGTCCTGGCCAAATCGCTGACTTTTTGGCCGTTAACAGTCGAGGACATGGCACAGCAGTTGGTCCCACTGCGTCCGACAGTTGCATTGCCATTAAAACCCTGCTCAAGGACATTACGGCCCGGAACAGCGGGACTACGGATAAGCGCACGGGGCGTGCCAAATGCTTCTTAGGCGAACGCGTGCCCATCGCGATTGGCGCTTTCCTATGCATGTCTAACTAGGTGTTAAGCCAAATGTCAGGTTCCACAGTGTGTCGTGCTGATCCGAGCCGATGCTGCAAATCATTTGCACTGCAATCCAAAGCAATCTCCTTTTTTTAATAACCTTTAAACTATTGCATCTTGAGTTCAGGTGAAAAGCTGGAAGGGTTTCCCTTTGAGAAGCGTTTTTGCACTACAATTATATAACATGCTTAACTAGGTGTTAAATCAAACGTCAGGTTCCATACAGTTCGAACTGAGGAAAGCAAATCCTCTGCAATGCAATCCATAAAAATCTGTGATGTCTTAAATCTCGAATTATTGCAACTCGATCAATTTGATCAATAGTTGCAATCCCAAATCCGTTCAAGAATCGTTTTGGAATTACGATTATAAAACATGCTTAACTAGTTGTTTAATCAAATGTTAGGTTCCACACAGTTCCGTCTTGATCCAATCCAAGACAGCAAATCCTCTGCAATGCAATCCAAAAAAATCTGTGATGTTTTAAATCTCGAATTATTGCAACTCGAATCCAAATCAATAGTTGCAAAGGGTTTCCTTTTAAGAATCGTTTTCGAATTACGATTATAAAACATGCTTAACTAGTTGTTAAATCAAATGTTAGGTTCCACACAGCTCGAATTGAGGAAAGCAAATCCTCTGCAATGCAATCCAAAAAATTTGTGATGTTTTAAATCTGGAATTATTGCAACTCGAATCCAAATCAATAGTTGCAAAGGGTTTCCTTTTAAGAATCGTTTTCGAATTACGATTATAAAACATGCTTAACTAGTTGTTTTATCAAATATTAGGTTCCACACCGTTCCGTCTTGATCCAATCCAAGACAGCAAATCCTCTGCAATGCAATCCAAAGTAATCTCTGTTTTTCAGAAATCATGAATCTTTGCAATTCGGATACAAATCAATTATTGGGAAGGTTTCCGTTTGAGAACCTTTTTCGAATCACAATCAGATGTTTAACTAGGTGTTATTTAATTTAACACCTAGTTAGACAGGTTCCACACTGTTTATTACTAATCCGAATCGGGGCATCCTCTGCACTGCAATCCAAACCAATCTCTGGGCTTTAGGAATCTGGAACCATTGCAATTCTAATCCAGCTGAGCAGCTGGAAAGGTTTCCGTTTGAGAACCGTTTTCGAATCAGAATTACAGAATTACAGCATTACATACAAGGGCGACGGTTTGGGCTCGGCTCGAGGCTAGTGTCCGAACCCGAACCCAAATTGGGGGCGAGCGGAAGCACAGAGGATATTAACACATGGTGCATGCGACGTTAATTGAGTTAGTGTCTCACACGAAAATGGGCCAGACGTATGTCCATGTGTGTGTGTGTGTGTGTGTGTGTGTATGTGTGTGTGGAGGCGTGTCGCCCGAATGACCAGCGGCTACAAATGCCAACTCATTTAGCTCAAGCGACAACGGGGATTGAATGAAACACACAATAACGCAAGTCAGTGTTCTGGCATGGAGTGCACGACGTGGAGATACCCTCTACCCAGAGTCGCACTGTTGTTTCTGCAGTTGCAGCGGCTGTGCTTCTCTTTTGAGCATGAGAATTTTGTTATTGAATAAATGCGATAGTAAATCGAATTTCGAATTTATTTCTAGTATATAAATATAACAAGCTTTTGATTATATGTATCAAAAGAGAAGCTCTTGAATATATCATCTGAAAATTAAATAAATAAATTAATATGCATACTAAATTGGAGGTTTCTAACTTAATGAGTTGCCAATATCGGTGGGTGGAGACAGTCAGAAGGACAAGTGCAGAACGTCTTGATCAAGAATATAAAAATATACCTTATCGAGTCGACCAGGCCTGCAGTACACCCTATATTCCAATAAAGAATGGGTGCTAGGTTTAAAAAAGTAATATTCAAAGCTCGAAAGCTTATTGAAAACTGGAAAATTTTACGTCTTGATCAAGAATATGAAAATATACTTTATCGAGTCGACCAGGCCTGCAGTACACCCTATTTTCCAATAAAGAAGGGGTCTAAAATGTAATATTCAAAGCTCGAAAGTTTATTGAAAACTGCAAAATTTTACCCTAGTTCTAAATAATCTTTCGACTTGTCCGCTGCTTGCGGTCTTAGATTTATCTATCATTAATTGTATAATATTTAAAATATAAAATATATAAATCTAAATCTTAGAAGAATGTTTAGTCAATTTTTAAACAAGAGACTGCGTTTAGCGAAACATTTGGACAGCCGGAGACCTCAATGCAATGCTAATATACCCCTTTTCAAGGTAAGCTGGGTATGACTAACTGACAAAGTAAGCAGCCGCTACGTTTTTGGACAAAACATAAAAACTCAATTAGACTCATTATTCGCCCAATTATGTAATATGAAATAAAGCGAGAGTCGATGAGCTGTGCGAGCTGGAGGTCAGCCGATGCTCGGGGGTCAGCCAGATGCCAGCCAATGAGTCCATATGCGGCGCATAAGCCCAGCAACTCTTCACCGTGTGGGCGGTGATCCTTCATTTTTCGTTTTTCTCTCTTCACGGCCCAGTTGAGCAGCAAAATGGCAACTCGTAAATTGCGCTCACCCAACCTCTCCGCCGGGCGGCCAAAGCTGCCACGGATTGTTGTCTACGTGGAGCTGATTCTGGGGCTGGCATTCATTGTTCTGCTTTAGCTTTTTCGCATTTTATGGGCCTGCAGTGTTGCGCGGGTGCGGGCCGGTGGGGCCAGTGGGGCCAGTGGGGCGGCCGGGTCAACCACTTCGTTGGGCGGGGAGCAGAGTCACTCCGCCAGCATATAACGGTACTCAACTAAATTGCCAAAGCGTTGAACATTTTTCACCCAATGTGGGCCAATAAATATAACGAAACTACCAAAGTAACTAAACAACAGCACAGGACACTGGACGGCAGCGAAGCGAGCGATGCGATGCGATGTCCTCCAATGCGATGCGATGCGATGCGATGCTCTGCTATGCGATGCGACGCTCTGCCATGAGGGCTTCAGCAGAAAGGAAGAGTACACAACAAGTTGGAGAACAGAAGCAAAAAAGATCAAAGGGCTTAGCTGCATTGGCCGCATAGCTAGCTGGGAATACCCTATTAAGTCGACAGCTTCCATTCGAGGCCTTAAGTGTACTTGCTTTCCATTTACAATTTAAGTTTATTAAGTTTTTAATTTGAATAAAAATGTGTTTTAATTAATATAATAAGAAACCTACATTGAACAACGTTTAAATATTTTCAATTGATAAATAAATAATTATAAAATCTATAATAAAATTATAGAAATATTAAAACAAAATTATGAAGTTTAATAAGCATTCAATGTCAATAAAAATTTATTATAATTTTAATAAAAGGAAACAAATATTAAGTCTCGTGTAAACATTTTCAATTGGGATATAAATGCATATAAAAATATATAAAATCAATAAAATAATTAACAAAAGATTGTATCAGAAATGTAAACATTTTAATTCATATTTGGTTTTACATTATTTTTTAAATTTCTAACTTCAATCAGAGGCTTTAACTGTGCTCAGTTTCTAGCTTTAATTTTAGTTTATTATGAATTAAATTTAAATAAACATGTATTTTAATTAAAATAATAAGAACTTAACATTAAACATTAGCACAAATATAAATATAAATATAAATATATAAAGTATATAATGAAAGATTCCATGAATAAGTTATTAAAACATTTAAACTCAAATTTTATTTTTTTTCAGGATTTTATTTTATTTTTTTTTATGATTTTAATTTATTCTTTTAAAACTATATCATCCAATAAAACAATATTTGTTTCTTAGATTTAAAAAAGTTATTCAGACATTCAAATTCAATTTTATATTTTTTTAAAGATTTATTTTATTTTTTAAAACTATATAATAGACTAAAAAATATTTTTTTTGGAACTAAAGATTTATTATTATTATTATGATTATTATTATTATTCGTATTATTTTATTTATTATTATTACCATTATTATTTTTATAATTATTATTATTTATTATTATTATTCTTATTATTATGATAAACTTAAGAAACATATATATATAGAAAATATATAACATATAATGTATTAAGAGCTAATTATAAAGAAATATTTGAATGATTAATAATATAATAATAATATTATAGAAAAATATAATACTTCAAGTCACATTTGATTGAATGATGAAAACTTTATCAAAAGTCTCCAAATATAATCATTAACGGAACTTCTTTTTTGGCCTGATTCAGTCAGTTATAGTGTATATCTGTTGACCAGGTCGACTATGCGAAGAGTCTCCGGGCGCTGGGTTGCAGTTTCTGATGTGACAACCTCTCAAGTGCCCAAGTACCCAGTCACAGTTACATTCATAGGCCACACCCGCACCCACACTCGCACCCACACAGACACCCACATTCACACACATCCAGAGCTAACATCCACAGCCGCGCCCACACACATTCGGTTAGCCATTTTTTAGTGCGGACTTTGGCCGGGGCTTGGCTGTAGGTGGAGTTGGTTTAAAGGGTATGGGAGGGGGGGTTTGGCAATTCGTTGCTGCAGTCGGGCAACTTTTTTGGCCCTGTTACACGTTGGTCGGTTGGTCTCCACTTTTATGGCCACAGGCGGTATTTATATGCAGACAAAACACCGCCCTCAACTATGCAGCTCCTCGACTGACCCACGACTCCAATCCCATTCCCATTCCCACTCCCATTCCCAATCCCGTCTCCATGGCCATCGCCATCGCCATCGCCCATTCTTTAGTGAGCGCCATTCGAGTAATGTTGGCAATTGAAAGTGGCAACTGTGTCAAGTGTTGCCTACTTGTCGTACATGGCCAACTCTGACTTGGTCCTGGACTACTGCTGGTCCAACTCCTGCTCCAGCTCCAGCTCCAGCTCCAGCTCCTGCTTCAGTGCCAGCGATTTAAAAACGGAATTTTTTATTTCCATCGCATTTGGTGTATGTGTGTGTGTGTGTGTGAGTGAGTGTGTGTGTGTGTGTGTGTGTGTGTGTATGTGTGTGTGGGTGGCCTGGCACGGTATTTGCCTCAGCGCTGCTTTTTTTGCTCTCTGCTTCGTTGCTCTTTACTGTCTTTTTTTTTTTTTTATTTGTGCTTCCTCTTTTTTGTTGTTTCTTTGGGTACGGCAACGCTTTTACTCTATTTTGTTGCCAAACTTTTTCCCTGGATATGGAAGTGATTTCAATTTATGAACATGCCGCTGTCCACACACCCACACCCACACGTCGGGCACACCACCCCATACCACCCCATTCTACCCCCTCCCCCTCTCTCTCGCCACCCGACATTCACACATGGCATTACATTCATCCATCAGAGGCAATGGCAATGGCAACGGCAGTGGCCATCTACAGCTCCTCCCACTGTGGTGCCGCTGCTGCCGCTGCTGCTGCTGCCTTTGGCTCTCCTTCCAGTTCTGCATCAGTCGTTCTGCTCGTCCTGGTCGTCCAGCTCGTCCTGCTCGTCCTGGTCGTCGTCGTCGTCGTCTGTCTGGGCCAAGCACTGGACATGGGACATGCGTTTGGTCTGCTTTTAAAACGAATTTAAATTTTTCTATAATTGGTTCTAGGGGAAATTGCAGTTCTGAGTTCAACTTCCGTAGCTTAATGAATTACCAAAAGTGTTTTACTTACATATGTATAAGCCAAATGCCCTGTGGCCATCTGAATGTCTCTATATGCATAAATACATGCACGTTCCTTCTTCCATCTGTGTGTATGTGTGTGCAACTGGAATGCTCTTAATGACGCTTCAATTTCAACGAGATATAAATTCTTCATTAATATCATTATGATTACTCTTAAAAGTTATTTTAAATTCTTATCTTATCACTCTATTAACTTTTTCGAAGAATTTTCGACTCATTGTTAGGCATTTTCTCATTGTCCAATTTTTAAGGTTTAGGTAAGAACTTAACAAGTTATATATTTTTTATTGGTTAAACAAATATTCTTGAATTTTGGTTTTAATTTGGTCAGCTATGGAGAAGAGACTTGGCTAAGATTTCGGCCTATATTAAGAAATGAGTTCCAGACTTTCAAGTCTGACTTTTAGCCTTTTTTTTATTCCCTCTCTGTAATATAAATGCGAAAGCTTTTTGTTCTTAATTGTTAAAAACAACAATTTATGCATCAAGCAAAATCTTTTTTAAGATAAAACAATTATTCTTTAATTTTGGTTTTAGTTCGGCCAGTTATTGACCAAGACATTTGGCCAAAAGTTCGGCTTATATTAAGAAATAAGTTTCGGGTTTGAAAGCGTTAGCTTAATGCCTTTTTCCTTTGCTCTTTGTCATGTATTTTTTAAATTGTGAACAACATAACAATTTATGCATTAAGCAAAATCATTTTTGGGAAAACAAATATTCTTCAATTTTGGTTTTAGTTTGATCAGTTATTGGCCAAGAGTTCCATACTTTCAAGTGTTAGCTTTAATTCTGTCTCTTTCACTCTTTCATTTTTCCCTTTGTCATATAAAGGCAAAAGCTTAAAGTAATTATAATATTTTTGGTTTTATTGTTTAATTCTAAAATATTGAGAATAAAATAGATAAACAAGTTGTCAGACACAAATTTTATTACTTTTTATATTAGATTAATGAATATTAATTATTAATTCCTTATTGAGTCCCGGTTCTCGAAAGAGAAACCCAGCCAGACAGACCAATACATAGACTCTAGCTATAAAATCAGTTTTAGAAAATTTTACAAAATTTAACAAAGTAATGAATCATAAGGAAATTAAATGGGAAGCGAAGAAAAACTTGTTGCCAAAAAAATCGAGCAGTTGAAATCTAGATTAAACAAAATTGTTATAAATAAGTAAGTAAAAACATAATAAATTTCCATCAATTAGGTAAAAGTACAACAAATAAAAGTTGGCGACAGAAGTTTAGGTATACAGTTATGTCTCAAGAACTGCGTCCCCTTTGTTGGCCCAATGCCTTAACGGCAGGAATATCAAAATAGTTTAACGAAAGTGGCATTAATTAAATTTTTAATATGGTTAATCCGGAGCGACTGTTGGCACTTAAGTTTTTCAATTAACCCGCCAACGTCTTGGCAACAACCCTCCACTTCCGTCGCCAGTCGTCGAGCGTCTGCGTCTGCCGGGTGGCAGGGGAGGCAGGGATGGTGAGGGTGGTGCTGGTGGTGTTATTTTCATATTCATATACAGTATTAAACAGCGCGTGCGACAACATAATCAAACAGCGCAGATCAGAGACGGAGGCAACTCGCCGGGTAGGCGGGGGGTCGAGGGCGACAGCTACTTAAAAATGGCTCAAGAGTCGCTCATATTTGTCGCCCAACTATTAAACATATGCGGGCGGCAGCTCCGCCTCCAAGAATGAGAGAAAGGGGCGAACCGAATCGAGAACGAAGACAGCTAAAGATGACGCGTGCCGTCATCGGAGTCTTTAGTTGACATTCGAGAATAGGCGCTGGCGGCAGGGATGCATAAATATATATGTGTGTGTGCTGGAGGGAGTGATGGAGGGTGGGGGTGGGGTGGGTGTAGGAAGTTAGGTCTACTCACACACTTAAGACAAGTCACGAGCCAAAAGTCGCACTTAAGCGTTTTCTAATCTGTGAAGGGGCTGACGGGGCTATAAATATTTATGCCTGGGCGTATTTTCGGGCGCCTTTCAAATATGTGACAACAAACTGAAATTAAGCCATGCGCATTACTCACGCGCCAGCAAATAGTGTAAACGTTGGAAGGGGGGGGTTCTGCTTATAAATGGTTTATGGGTCGGCGGGGTCATGTGATTTACCGATTGCTCAGGCATAGCGCGCCTCATAAAAGCATCTCAAGAATGTTGTTAACAAAACAAATAGACGACGTGTCTCTTAAGCTGTGATGCAGGGGGAGGAGGGAGGGGGTTGTCAGAGGGAGGGAGCTGTTCGTTCGGTGTTTGTGTGTGGCATTAAGTGATTCCTGCCGTCAAGGCATCCCTGATCTGGCTGGGAAGGGGGACAGCGAGTTAAATACCCCGCCATCAATTGATTAGTGCCTAATTTTAGGCACAAACTGAAACAGTTTTGATAATTGTTCTCTAAGCAGACGATATTATGCAGTTGAAAGTTTGAATAATGCTTGAAGAGCGGGCCGTAGCTGGTATTAAGGGCTGACAGCTGTGATACATTCGAAAACTAGGCTAAGTACTTAAGACCTCAAGTTCCAAACACGACGGGAAATTAATTTAAATGAAAAACTTCAATTCAAAGACTCGGACGAATATTTTAAGGAATATGCAGATAATTTTGTATTTTTTTTTATTACAGTTAATTTAAAGACTTATGAAATAAAGGATGACCGACTTAATTAAACTTTTTATTAAAAAAATATGGACTGTAAAATAGATTTAATTAGGAAAATATTAACACACTCGTATTGTTTATTATGCCGTGAATTTAAAGATTAAAGAAAATATTAAAGTAATATCTATGACTAACGAAATGAATTAAAAAATAAATGGAGTACGGAGATATTTTTTATGACAGTTGATTATATAATATATGCTTATATCTACGACCGACTGAATTGATTTTACAATGAAAAGAATATGAAAACATTATACAATTTTTTTTAATTTTTTAAACTTAATTTAAAGAGTAAAAAAGCAATTAATGTAGATATCTATGACTGACTAAACGATTCTTTTTATTAAAGAAATATTAACTCTATTAAAGGAATACAGACTATATTGAAGAAATATGGAGATATTGTTGTAAAGAGTAGATAACAAATATAATATATCTATGACTGACTAAATGAAATTTTTCTATTGAATAAATGTGCACTCTTATTATATTATAAAATATGCACATATTATGTATAGAGCAATTAATTCAAAGAATAAATAAAAACGAATAAAAGCTTTGTCTATTTGAATTTATTATTATTGTTATAACTTCTAAAAGGGAATAACTTCTATATGCCAGCGTCTATTGGTTGGGAAAAATTAGTTACAGTTTATATGAAAGGAACCTAACTTAAGATTAAGAATATAGATATGTGATTATCCAATAAAATGTCAAAAATATTTCACTTTTTTTACCACATACCCATTGAACATTTGAAAACAGGGTATATGCCACAGAAAACAGGGTATAAAGACAAAAGAAGAAGTATTCGATTAAACTAAATAAATTAAAAATAAATAAATAATAAACAAATGAATTGCAGTTGAGTAAAAGAAATTAGATATATATGTGGCTGCTCCTTTAGATTATATTATAAATTAGTTTGATACAAATTTAATTGATGGCTTGTACTTAAGTTAAGATTATATCATATCATATATTAAGAGCTGGTAGTACTTAGTTTTATTTTAGCTTTCAAAATTTTATTTTATTTTATTTCATATGGCTGGACTGTTACATACATGTGCTGAACAACATGATACCCTTTATTCGCATTTGCCATGGAATCGGGGTCTAACGTAACGCTTAGCTGTCATTAATTCTGGCTTTGAGGACAGCATGAAAAGCAGGCCGGCAGCTGGCCACAGAGCCACTTGCTCATCCGTCTAAGCACAGTTTGAAAATTGCACTAATTTAACACCTGGTAACGGTTGCCACGACAAAGGGGGTCGGCCAGGGGTTGGGGGTGGGCAACCAAGTGAAAGTGGATTACAAAGTGCCATAAAATGGCGACACCAAATGCTGGCGATCTAATTCGAGGTAGGCTGTACGAAGACCTGAAATGCCGGCAACTCCTTTGGGACTCTCGTCTACGCAAGTCCAGGCACACACACACGCACACACGCACACACGCACACTTGCGCAGCTCGCAAGTGAATCAAAAAGTCATTTATGCGTACGCTGTTGGTTGTTAGGCAGGCTTCTTGGCGAACCAGTTTGTCCGCTCTCCCCCCCTCCCAACTAGCCATTCAGCCATTCCCTTAGCCAATGGTAATGACAAATGTGCACGCCCACCGCCCACTTTACTGCTTGTTTCATTCAATGTGTATGTGTGTGTGTGTGTGCGTGTGTGCGTGTGACAAATAGTAACGAGCAGAATGCGCAGATGAGGACGAGTCTCTCGAACGCGCAAAACCCTTTTTTGGTTACAGCAGGATTCAAGGATTGTCGCGCCTTTTGTTGCCCCATTATGCGGCTGCCTTGTTGTAGGGTGAGATGACATTTTAGTTTTGTTTTAATGTTCCCATTTGGTTGGCTCTTTATGAGTTTATTACCAAGCAAAGTAAATGATGCGGCGACGCGACGACTCTTTATGTCTGGAATATCTGGCATATCTGCGAATGCAACCCTTGCCGGTGGCAACTCTTTTCTCTTTCCTTTAATTGTGTGAATTTATATGAAATATATTGCATTTCGTTATCCTGTAGCATTTGGCTGCACATGTGTTACCTTCGCCCTCTCCAGCCTCGCCGGCTTTGTGTTGTTTAATTAATTATGTAAACATAACTTTTGTCGAACCCTTTTTGCAACCCCAAATACCCCTTACCCCCTAACCCCTACCCCCTATCCACTACCCATCATTCGACACTTTTTGTGGTGCCTTTTTCGTCGCGCATTTATGGAAATTAATTTGCAACTGGAATTGAAATTGAAACCGAATTCGAGGCCGAGGCCGAGGCCGAGTCCGAGTCCGACTCTGATTCCAGGTTCCGCACCACACGTTTGTGCCTCAATTGATAAATTAAGAGATTAACAACCGCCGCCGTAACCAACATGGGTCACATCCAAATGGACCAAATGGATCAAATGGACCAAAAGGAAACCCTTTGCCTAAATGGGCGTTCCTAATGTTTGTATGTCTTACGCGTTGAAGGTGACAAGCGTTTTTTTGTTTTGTTTTTTTTTGTTTTTTTTACCGTTTACTCATTACTGTTGATTTTCTCTGCCCGTTGTGTGTTTTTTAGAGATTCCATTTTTCACTCTTTATTCGTGTCCTGTGAGTTGACAATTTCCCAAACATGATTCGGACAATATTCCCCAACTGAAATTGTTTAAATTATTTGTTATTCTTATCAATAGTTTTATTTTAATTGTCTGTCGCCAAAACATTTTGTAATATTTACTAATTTAAAAGAGTTTTTTATACTCAATGAGACGAAAACTATTCAATTAAGCTAAACTAGTTGAATCGGACAATATTCCCCATCTGAAATTCTTTAATTTATTCTTAAAAGAGTTTCTTTTGCTTATATTCTTAAATATTTTTGAGTTATAATCAACTTAAGCGAAATTAGTTGAATCTTAAGTTTTCGAAAGATTACTTATCCTATATAGCAATCATAATTTCAGATAGGTTGAATGCTGGATCTACTGTACACTTGTCTAATATAAACTTTAAAACACAGAACACAGACTATCTGTATAGGATAAGTTCAAGTCAGGCATGATAATCTAGCATATGCAATATTTGAAAGATTAAAAATATTACGCATACCCATTGCAATTATGAACTCAGTTGAAGGAGTGGGAGAGACGATGCCACGACGAGCATTAAATTTCAGTATAGACTAAAAAAAGTTTGACTATAATTTTTGTAACAAAAAAATGTATAATTTTGTTCCTTTCTAAACATAATACTCTTAACAATCGATAACTTATATTTTTTAAAGCAGGCCATCGGAACTATAGAACTTAACATTTTTATGAAGGTTCTCAAAGTACAGAGTATGCACATGATTCAAAATTTTTACTGTGTATGTACAGTAAGGTGGCATATTTGTACCCTTTAAATTTCATAGCTCAGTGAGAGTTTTTTTTTAGGTTTAGCAGCTGCAAGAAGTATTCAAAAGTGGTTCTGAGGGTATATTCTAGTCAATCACAACCCAGATACAATATTCGTTTATTTTCCCTTTACTTCTTCTAATACTAACTGCTTTTTATGGACAGGTTGAATATTTATAAAAATTGTAATATAAATTTTAATTTTTGTTTAATATAAATATTTATAATATTTTTGACTAAAGAAAGCCCATTGTAAATATTTATAATATTTTTAAGTAAAGAAAGCCCATTGTAATATTTTTTATTTGTTGTTATTTATTGATGTATGCAACAGAACTCATTCGCATTCATTAAAGAGAAGGTAAAAGCGACAAATTGAAAGCGACGAAAGGCGGCGGTTGAATGGCCCAAAAGCCAAATTGATTACCAAATTTCTGCGAAGTATATAGTTAAGGTTGAAATCAGGGCTCAGACTGCAGTTGACGTGCTGTTGAAAAATTGCCAGCTAGCCGCAAAGTTTTACGATGCCACATAAAAGACGCGGAGGCAAACAAATGAGGCAAGGCAACCACTGCGGGGCAACACATCAATACAGAACCCGAGCCTTGTTCAACCGATTGACGCATATTTGTATAACATTGCGACAAAACTGGGATTGGGAATGGGAGTGGGAATGGGAATGGGAAAAGGGAAGGGAATGGGAATGAGAAATGGAAAATGGGAAAAGGTAAATGGTAAATGGTAAATGGAAATGGGATAAGAAGAGGGCCTAATAACCAATATTTACATTTTCGAGCTGGCCAAACAATGGCGCAGCGTTTGCATATTTGCATAGAGAGGACATTCGAAAATTAAATCAACGGCCACGGCCAAAAGGACAAGCAGCTAGTGAAAGGCAGACAAAGCACAAGGGCTAGGTGAGGAGTTAAGGAAGGTACATTTTTCGGAGATTTCTCAAGAAAAATTGTCATTAAGCAAATGCAATAGAGCAACCCACACAATTAGAGCGAGAGCGGGCAATGGGTGCGAATGAGAGAGCGCGTAGGAATGATGAAACCCGCTCGCTTCTTTTATTATGCCTGCTGAAATGCAAAGTATGCGCAACTTTATATAATGCCCAGTTATTGTACAAGTTGCCTATCCCTATCCCTATCCCTATCCCTATCCCTATCCCAATCCCTATCCCGAATCCGTCTACACAACCCATATACCATAGGACCGTGTTGTTTCGTTCCGGCGAAGAGGCGATCGGCTCAGCGGGTGAAATGGGAAATGGGAGAATGGAAAATGGAAAATGGGAAATGTGAAATGCGAAATGCTCTAGTTTTTGGATTGCATCATAAAACCGAACACTGGAACCGGGCAAAAGGCGTCGTAAAATGTCCTGCGACGACGCAATGTTGTGGACATGCCTTCCTCGAAAATCCTTTATGCAAATGCGTCGAAAGGTTAAGACGACCTTGAGCTTCATTTCCCATTGTGTTGGACGAACGAATCAATTGTCAACCCAGTTTTCGTCTACAATTTCCCAAAAATTTGCTTTCTTTACCAAACCTTTTTGTTCCTAATTTTTTGTTGTTTTCCTGCTGCTGCTGCTGATGTTGTTGTTGTTGCTGTTGTTGTTGTTGTATTGTATTTTCCGGCTGTGTTCAACCCGTTATAGTTTCCGCTATGGCTTTCATTCGCACTCCGATTATTATTTCCATTAGCAGGCAGGACAAATCACGCAACGCCCTGTCAGCCGGGAGTCGTGCGCGATGTCCCAGCTGAATGATAATGCAATATGTTGCATGATTTATGCTTGCTGCAGCCAAGCGGGAAAAGTGGCAGAGAGCGAGAAGAAAGGGAGAGCGAGTGGTACTTAAGCTAAAAAGAATGCCTGCACCCTTTTGCGTAAATATCTCTATACATATACATATATCTGTGATTTTTTTTTTTTTTTTGGCAACAGCAGCAGCTTTGTTCGCTCTGTGGCTCTCCTGTTGCAAAGCCTCCCGCCCCTCCACCCATTCAGCCGGCCAGCCTTGCGCCCACCTTCCCATTCCCGTTGCGACAAATATTAACTTCAATAAATTTGACGCACACAGTCCAAATTATGAGTCAAAGGGAGACGGATAATGGGCGATGGGCAAGTTGTAAAAAATAGTCTAAAAAGGGTTTCAACATTGGCTTCACTTCAAGCATTTAATAATCAGTGCCCCGCACACCCCTTCAGCGCAGTATCGGAGCCAACCCTCAGCCCTTGCCGCATCCGTTCAATTGCTTTGTCATGTTCACAAGTTGTCGTACAGGGTGTTGATGTTGTACTGAAAAATTAAGCACTAGGTATAATGAAATCTGAACGGTATAAAAAATAATAATAAAAGGTCAGTTAAGTCGGTTAGCAGTGTGCAGCAGTGTGCAGCAGCGTGTCGATCTAGGATAATGGGACAACAACACTGGTGTAAACTTTTGTTTAATAAAAATACGAAAATGGAGTGTGAAGGACTTAAATGCGTTTATTGGATTCCTACTTATACAGAAGGCCCAGCATCCCCTTCTAAAGAACCCCAGCATTGAGTTGGAAAAGTCTTGTCTTGAAAACTTTGTTACATTCAGTTATCTTTTACGTTAATTGGGGTGAAAAAATTATTCTACTAAGTATTCACAAAAATTTGTAGTACAAATATTAATTTGTATACCCTGTACTCATTGAAACAAGAAGACCAGCAGGTGTTTTTATTTCTTTGGACATTTTTTCTAATCATCACATTTTCATTTTATATGCAGTTAAGTAAAATTATATGAAGATATAGTAAAATACTTCATTTATAAGTACCGACGAGCTTTAGAACTTTATTACACATTTTTTGGATAACATACCCTTCATACCAAATTGCAAAAATTATGTTAAATAAAAAAGAAAAGCATTTTGAACCATTTACAAATTGAAGAATATTTGAAGCATCGGCTACACATACAGGGTATCTCGTAGTCATGCACAGATTGATATCGAGTTTATAATTGTAAGATATAATTAAAGTTAAAAATTATATTTCATGTATTTTATTTAAGATTGGGTAACCAGAGTTACTTTATAAGACATAAATTATTCCATATAATTATACCTAATGAATTAATTTCCGATATTTTTTTCATTGATGGAGAGATCAGATAGAGAATACAATAAAAATCCGATTATAATGTAATTAATTCAATTAATTCAAATTATAATTAATATATGTAGTATTTTGTTTAAGACCCACATTTACTTTATAAGTCCTAAATTATTCCTTACAATTATACTTAATGGATCAATATACCATATTTTTTTTATTAGATAGGGAAACCAGATAGAGAATACAACCAAAATCCATTATAATTGGGAAATAATGAGAGAAATAAATATATTCTATTATGTTGCCAATTGAGATGGTGACTGCACTGAGCGAAATGGGGGCTACGTGTTTGAGCTGCTCTTTAAAATCCGCTTGAGCGCTGTAATAGGTTTTACAGTTATGTTATGGTATCATTGGGAGGCAGATTGTTGGGGCTTAGTAAAATAAATATTAAAAATTGTGCAGATTTATTTGGTTGTTCAATTTGATATACATTGAGGCTGAAAATAAATGCAATGAGAAGCTCAAGCGGAAACGGGCAACCGGTGGCAGATTTGTTGTTGCCAAAGGGAATTGCAAATATTCTAAATTGCATTTTTTGCCTAAGCGCGCGCACACACACACATATACACACACACACACACACACACGTAGCAAGTGTTGAGTGAAAGGATTTTAAAACAAAAATGTGTGAAGCTTAAACAAAAATCAAAACAAAACAAAAATGAACTAAAATAAACTGGCAAATATTTCAATGTGCTCGCCTTTTATTTTACTATTTATTTATTTTAGCAGACACGCGAGTTTATTTTTATGGTTTTAAAATGATTTTTAACCCTGCAGGCGTTCGCTTTGTGCAATATCTACTGTAACCGTCTCGACCATTCGTTAACCCTGCTTCACCGGCTACCCGCCTCCCTTCGTCCCTTCTTCCCATCTACCCATCTTCGTTCTGCCGTATGCCCGCCCACCTTTGCTTCTTGCCGTACTATGTACGGTGCTTAACCGGAAACGGATGCGAATTGCATGCGTCACGTGACACACGAGCGCTTGTCGACGTCGACGTCGACATCGACATCGATGTTGTTGTCGAGCGTTAAGCTTTTAGCGGCCATACTCGCTTCTCGTTACTCGTGCCCCATGCCGATTGCCTCATGCCACATGCCGCCAGCCGTATGCCGTATGCCGCATGCCACATGCCGCATGCCGCATGCCCCATGGCCCAGGGGCTTCCTTTCAGCTGCCGTGCAGCTTCACTGCGACTGATGCATTTTTATTTACTTTTCTGCCAAATGGCAAACTACACAACACGTTCGCATTTCGGTATTCAGTATTGATTATGCAGGTTGTTGTTGCAAATCTCTGCACCAGCATCGACGACGACAACAACAACAACAACAATAACAACAACAACAACAGCAGCAGCAGCAGCAGCAGCAGCAAGCGCTGCAACAACAACGTCAACTGTAAACTCAATAAATCTAAATTGCGCACAAAAATAATTGAATCACTAAACCATGAACGGCAAAAAGTAGAGAAAAGCTCCCGTATTCCCTGTACCGATATGTTATATAAAATTTGTATATATGTATGTATCCCACTACACACAAACATATATACATATTGCATTTTTTACCAGCTTTGTTTCTGGCTTAGCATTTATTTTGGCCCGAGTATGTGATGTGGATTTTGGGCAGCTTTTCACAGGTCGCTGCGCTGCTTCGTGGCGTTCATTTGGGGCTTTCGAGCACCTGCCAAATGGCTCCTTTGTTGCAAAACTGATATTTATAACAATATGTATATATGACAGTGGAGGCCAATTCAGCATTAGCCAGATTGAAGATCTTAGCCTAGGGCCACAAATTAAGATCTTATTCAAGATTTTAGACAAGCGCAGAGAATGGAAAATTTAGTTTTAGTCGATATTCTGAACCTTGCTAAGCAACCTTTGCTTTTATTTATTTTTCACTTATAAAAATCTTATGCATGCACATGCATGCCAAAATTGGGGACTCACACTGTTATCGTTCTTTAACGTTTTTCTTAATTATTCAATCTTAATAAAACTTTGGGATTTATTTTAAAACTAAATTTTTCCAGTTTTGGAGGGAATTAGTGTGAGCTATTAAAAATCTTTAGCTTCCAAAATATATCTGTCTCCCTTAGCTGAATATTTATCTGAACTTTGATGAATCTAGCTCTCGAAATGTACTCGAAAAAACAAAAACGTGTTATCGATAACAGGTAACAGGAGCTAGATAGATGGGCAGGGCTCAATTGTCTGTTGATATTTATCAAAAATATATAATATATGGGATCTGCCACGCCTCCTTCTAATTATACCCTGTTCACGCATTTTTCATTTCTTCGGGGTGTAAAAAGAAGTCATTAAAAATATTTTCAAAAATCAATTGTTTGAAAATACGAATTTGAAAAGATTTTGAATTTGCTAAATGCGTAATTTTATTTACCGTTCAATTTAAATTTCAAATAGAAAGCAAGTGAAAAAGAGCATATGCATATTTAGTATTTAGTATTTAGTATTCAGAGTTTGGTATTTGTATAAAATCTTAAAAATTGCAAATTAAAAAACATTTTTAATGCGAAAATCAAATAGAACGCGTTAAAAGCTGCGGCAAACAACCCGCACGCATCGCTTGAGCGGAAACCAACCCGTCGAAAACTGCGTCCCGCCTGATCCAATCTGATCTGATCCGATCCGCGAGTCGGAGCGTTGGAAAGTGTAACAAAGTGAAAACATAATTTGCATCTTGTGTGTTAAAATTGAAAAATATATAAAAGGCGGCAAGAAAGGAGTAAATAAATAAATAAATCCTACTTAATGTCACAATCAATCCGTGGCAGGACAATAGAGAGCCCAGTCGGGTTGGTTACAAGACTGTGCACAGGGTATCGAAGGGCAGGCAGGACGAGAGCTGCAGCTGAGTGGTTGGGGAGGGGAGGGGTGAGGGGTGAGGGGATTGGGCAAGGGGTTCGGTTGTCGAGGGCTAAAGTTGCTGAAATCTGAACCCCTATTAGCGCGCATTTAACTGTTCATTTGAAAGTTTTATTTGGCGCGCTGATGCGTTAAATCAGCAGCAACAACAAAAACAACAGAAACAAGAGGAGGAAGGACGAGCGGGCAGCGGGGAAACGTGGCAGTGACTGACAAGCAGACAGCAGACAGCCTCAGCTGCCGCCTCAGTCGCCAGGAGCCGGCAGGAGGCAAGGACAAGGGCAGGAGGCAGGGGCAAGGGCAGGAGGCAGGAGGCAGGAGCCAGTGACATGTATAATTTTAATCCAGCTGTAACATAAGTTTTTGATTTGACAAATCCTCGAAGCGCTGCTTGGGGCTGACAATACGAAACTATTTGACAGAAATTGAAATGTTGTTTTGTGGCGATGCCAACGTCAATCGAGGGTGGACTTCGGATCGGATCGGCTCGACCAGGATCACAGTCACAGTTACGGCCACAGCCACAGCCACAGCCGCAGCCACTGGCAGGGTTATTTAAATTGCGATTGAAGCTCATACGCAAATATTCAGCCAAAGGGTGGCTCACACCCCTTGCTGGATCAAATAAAAAAAAAAAAAAAAAACGAAAAGAAAATGCGAAAAAAAAAAGTAAAAGGGGGTTGCATCATAAATATCTCAACATTAACATTAATTGCACTCCATGTCCTCGATGTCCTCGATGTCCTCTTGTGTGGGCCCACAAGAGCGGCATCCTGAGAAATCGAACGGCTGCTCCCAGCTCGGGCCAGCTCGATAGCGCAAGCTGTGCCGCTTCTCCTTAGCATTTCGCGTTCTCGATGAACTTTTGCCCCCTTTTGCCGGAATTTGGTTGTTTTTGTTGTGTTTGTTGCTGTGGAGGGTGCCGCATTGGCCACAAAACGCAGCCACCGTCCTCGATAGCTGGTGCACGAACCCTGCTTTGATGTGATATCTGTGCATGTTCTCGTGGTTGTTAGTTTGCCCTGCCCGGCTATTGTGGCATTATTTTAATAATGAAGCCACTGCCACTGCCACTGCCACAGCCGCATTCCTCTTTCATCCACATCTGCATCCGCTTCAACGCACACACACACACACACAGAGAGAGACGAACACCCCCACAGCATCCAAGCTCGATGGGCTTTTCCATTTTTTGCGCCCACTGGCAAAGCACGCAGCGTGGAATGAGTCACAGCTGCGTCCGAGAAACAGGATCAGACTCTGGCTCCGGCTATGGTTTTGGCTCCGGTTCGACCTCTGCCTCGGCCTTGGCCTCGCCCTTTGCTGAGTGGTGGGCACAAACTAATAAGTTGACGCATTAATTGGCTTACAGGCATTCCCCGCATAGCTCACTCTGCTCTGCCGGGCTCTGGACCTGACTCCCGGCCCTAAGACAAAGCCCGCCAAACGAAGTTCGATTCCATTGAAAATCCGGCTGTGAACGTTGAGTACTCTACAGCTGACTGGGCATACGTGATTTCGTATCATTGTGCACTTAATTATTATAAATAATTAATTGTCTTAGCTAAATTTAGATATTACATATGATATAAATAAATATATATATATATATATATGTATGTACTTATATATACTTGATAAAGCATAAATGGTAGCTTGCTTGGAATTGAAAGCTGTTCATCTGTTTTATTACAGGGTATATCTGCCAAAGCTCAGTAGAAGTTCAGTTATTTTTTAAGCATTTGGTAGATAGGAGCTTAATCCAAAAAGTTTCTAATGTGGAACTTTAATCACTAGAATTAAACTTTGACTTTAGTAGTCCATATATCTTTTCCTAGCTGAATCTGTTCGTATCTAAATTCAGAAATAAATTGTATATATATACATATATATATAAGGAACTGGATGCGATTTTAATTGTCTCTTCAAAAGTCGATCTGTGCGTGGGGAAGAGAAACTTTTGGAAGCTCAGCCACATATCGAGTGATTTATGCTCGACTGCTCCAATTTATGGACTAATCAGCATGCGGTGATCCTGGCTTGACGAAAAGAAGACAAGGACATCAATTTGAACTTAACGGAGTGACAACGAAAAGGGTCTTGAGTGTGTGGCTGTGTGGGTGTGTGGGTGTGCGGCTGATTGCGGCGTGTGAAGCGGTGCAGGAGGGCAACAAGTTTGTCGCCCGCTGGACACGTGTTCGCTTTCTTTTGGGCCAGATTTAAGCCTGGGCACGAGCAGCGAGTAACGGCATCATCCACCCACAAAGGTTGCGAGCCCTCACCTCCATTCAATTGCTGCACGAATGCGAATGTGAGTGTGAGTGTGTGTAAGATTGAATACGAGCGCTGCGCATTGTTGTTATTGTTGTGCCAATTTTGAAGTAGTTGATGGCTGAGCTACGTGCCCGCTTATTGTTTGATGTGGATTTTAATTGAACTTAAGTTGATGTTGATGGTTGGCCGAACTGCTGGGTTGGCCGGGTTGGCCGGGTTGGCCGGGTTGGCCGGGAAGGAAGCTCGCTGGGGTGGCAGGCGGATGCTTAACAACGGGACCATCGACAACCGCAAATATTAAAAAACCAAAAACATGAATGAATGACGGACAGTGGGTGCACGAGAGTCGACAAGAATGCGAACAAAAACACGTTGCACTCATTAAAAAGGCAGCCGGGCTCGGATGAGGGACCGTACAACAAACATATATACATATACATATACATATATATGTATGTGTGTATGTATGTGGATATATACACATATTTACATATTTATATATATTCGTAATTCACAACGCATATGCCACTCAATGAGGCGCAAAAGGGTGGTTGCTGCTGCTGCTGCTGCTGCTGCTGCCGCTGCTGCTGCTGCTGTTACTCACTTGTCAGGACTCATTGTTAATGACAGGACTTATTGCCGAACAATTGCGAACGCAATGCCAGCGTTAATTTGAATTTGATAAATGGTAGCAGGCGGCGGCGAGTGACGTTTAGGAAAATCGCTGCCCGCCAAGACAATAGCCAGTTTTTCCGGCCAAGCGGCTGTCCATGAGTCCATGTGTCAATGAAATGCGCAAAAGACGTCATCAAGAAATTCAAAATCACACCGAGCATTATCCTTAGCTTAGCAATAACCCACGCGCTACCGATAATTTTCTTGCACATTAGCTAAAAATCTGGCATTGACTTTCGGATTTTTCGGATTTTTCTATGCCGGATGTGGTTGCCACGGTTTAGCTGACAGCCACATTGACAGTCAGTCTTGTGTAATCCTCCGTCACTTTGTCAGCTCGTCCGCTTGTCCTCAATCGAACTACGTGTCTCTCTCTTTTTTTTTTTTTTTTTTTTTTCTTTTGCACCGCAGCCAAACAATGGCCTATTTCATTGTGGTTCAGAGTGTTTTGTTTCAATTATGGCCACAAGAAGTCAAGAAAAACGATTGTCTGCGCAGAAATCCAGACTAGATAATACTCTTCCTCTTTTCTATGTGCCGTACAAAACGTAGCACTTAAGTCTTAAGATAGAGAGCGAGAGAGAGAGAGAGAGAGAGAAAGAAAAAAGCACAAAGGAAGGACAGATGGCAAAGACTCTGTATATAATTTTCTAGAACTTCTTCTATCTGTCTGTATCACTTACTCAATATAATTAAAATAAATAATAAGTTAACAAAATTCATATTAAATTAAAAATAATGGCTTTGATGTACAATGACAAAGAAAATATGTGACGGTCTGTCTGATCTTTATATTATATAAAAATCCTTTACTTTATGATATACTTTATAGTTCGATATATGTAGATAATAATTTTTGATTGCAATAATTAACTCATTAATAAAACGACTAAATTTCTTAAGATTAAAATTATTGAATCATGTGTACATATACACAAATTTAAAATTTTAATTAATAAATTTACTTTTGAATTCTTATTATATATATATATATATAAAATATAATATATATATATAAAATTATTAAATCATAAATTAAATGTATAAAATTAATTAAAATAAAATTTATTGAATAATATATATATATATACACAAATTTAATATTTAAATTAATTAATTAATTTAATTTTTATATATAAATGCATTTCTCGTTAGATAAAAGAGCTGAAGCCGACGTTCCATATATGGTATGTATGGCTAATGCTTGAATCCCAGGCTATAGTATGGATAATTTGTACTCAAGGTGAAATATTTTCAAGTACCTTAAAGGAAATAAACATGCATATAGCTATTCAACATACAGAAATTAGAGCAGATAAAATGTGTATTGCCTTGTTTCAAAGAACTTAACTTGATGGCTTTTTGAAAACAGTTAAGAACACTGCTGTGGCAAGGGAGTGGATCACGTGTGCGCTGCAAGACAATTAAATGGGCGTTGGCTACGCCTTCAGCCCCAAGCCCAGCCCCGAGCAAGTGTTGTGAACCTTCAACCTGATGACAATATTATTGTTAAATTGCAAAGCGCACAAATCAAATTAACAAGCGCTGTGCTTTTTGTAGATGCTGCCGTTATTCTTACTGTCACTGTTGTTGTTGTTGTCATTGTTGTTTTTGTTGTTGTTGTTGTCTTTTGGCCGCAGAAAAATGGTTGGCAATGTTGCTGCCAACCACAGCAGCAACCCCCAAAAAAGGCGGCAACCACATGGCCACATGGCCACATGGCCGCCATGGCCACCCCCAAAGGAGTTTCAAATGAAGCAGCATTGCCGGCGATCCACCTAAGCAACAAACCAACCAACCAACCAACCACCCACCCACCCAACCACCCACCCACCAGCTGTAACCGGCTGGCGGCGTTAATGACGCACAAGTGTGACACTTTTCTGGTGGCAGCAGCGAAGTCGACGTCGCTGTCTGCAGTGTTGAAACACGAAACACGAAGCAAATTGTTACAATTGCTTTTTAGCACAGTGTGTGTGTGTCTGTGTGTGTGTGTGTGTGTGTGTGTGTGTGAATGGCGACAACAACAAGAAGAAATGAGCATGAATAAATGAAAGCAGAAAATAAGTTGATTTTAATATGGAATTTCACGCTGGCTCTCTCTCCGTTTGGCTCACTTTGTAGTGGGCCACTCGCTTTGCCATTCCGGCTTCTATGTCTGTGCGTGTGTGTGTGTGTGTGTGTGCGTGTGCGTTTCATTTCGGCAACAGGGAAAAAAGAAAATGACGTTTAATTGAAAATTATCGCTACATGGTTGTCACGCAATTATTTCGCGTTATCACGGAGCTCGCGGCTGCCCGAAATGCGGCCGGGGCGGTGGGTGGGTGGGTGGTTGGATGATTGGGTTGGGTTGGGTTGGGTTGGTTTTGGTGCCTGCAGTAGTCGAAGAGCTCAATGCCGATGCTGAGACAACACTCCGAGGGGTTGGGGGTTGGGGGTTGGGCTCACCCTGTCACCAACTCTGTATCATTTATATTGTTGTTCGCATATCCAAGGCGTGGCGAATGCGTTTAAACAAGTGCAACAACAACAGCAGTAACAACAGCTTAAAAAACAATAGTAACAACATGCAACAATTACAGCGACTGCCGTTCGGCCGGGTCGGGGGCAACACCACGCAAAAGCAACCACCTCAAACACCACCTGAGGTTGTCATAGCTGCCGCGATAATTTGCACAATAAATTTGTTGATTGACACAGGCACAAAGCGACCGTCATACACACACACACACACACACACACACCTATGCACACGCATGCACACAAACATTCGTGCTCACTTGTTTCTAAAGCGTGAAATTTTAATTGCCCTAAAGCCGAGTTTGCAATCAAAAATTTTACAAAAAAATAAAAACAAATTTAAGCGTAAAAAAATGTATAAAAAACAACCAACAGAGGTTAAGTGATGTGTTTGTGTGTGTGTGTGTGGGAGGGAGGGAGGGGCGGGTGGCCAAATAGACCCTGAGGGGTGGATGATATTAAATGCTGTTGGACACGGGTCAAGCCTTGTGTTGATTGGAGGTTAAGAGTATGTCGAAAATATAAACTCCAAGTGAAAAATTGCCCTATTTTAATTGCGTATAATTTACGGCTTATTAAAAGGGAGTGTTATAATACAAAATAGTTAAGCTCTATTAATAATGCGTATTTCATACGAAAATACGATTATAAATATGCGAGTGCCGAGTAATGCCTTAGTAACTAACTTAATAACAGTGTGACCAGAGACCAGAGTTTTTAAATGTGTGCAAAGTGATGCATTAGTATTGTATGCGTGTACATAATGAGTGGAATATTGGAGGTGGAAAACTATGAAGCAATTCCTAAGGGGCCTTGACAACTATTCCCAACACTAGCCTGGGATTCAAAAACGGATCTTCGCTTGCACTAGTATTACTTCTCTTAAATGGCCTTGATTAAAGTATAAGATGTGAAAAACTTATCTTTTTTTTACATTCTATTGGCCAAATTAAAGGACTCTATCAATAGCTTTTCGCTCTGGTTTCCCACCACTGCTTTCCCCAAGGATGTTTTCAGTGTTTCTTAGCTTGAATCTCTTTACAGCTCTTTTAAACAGATTAAGGATTAAGCTTGAGTCTCTGTTAAGCAGCATGACTTAGCGAATTGACCGGCAACTAATTGACCCATTGATGGGTTTATTAATGCCAAGCGCAAGGAAATGGAACCTTCAATTATATAACAAACGGAAAATGCGCTGCCAACAACAAGCCACATAAACAAACCAATAGGAGGTAAGGGGAGGATCAGAGCTGATCAAAAGAGTCAACTAGAAGCATTTAATATGAAAATCTAAAGGCAGAAATTGTAGGATCGGAGCATTAATCAATCCAATCAAACAATAAACGATAGGCATAAAAGGCAATTCAAGAGAAATGCCTAGATGTCTGGTAATGTTTTCAAATACCAATTTATACACAAACAATAAAAAGATTTCGTGAATGAAAGTGAAGCTGTCGAACAGGTTGGGAATTTATCCAAAACCGAGAACGGAGAACGGAGAACGAAGTACGAAGAACGGAAAACGGGGAACGGGGAACGGAGCTGAAAACAATGCAAGGGAAATGGTCGTTCAATACGTGGCCAGGTATCTTTTCTTTGATTGCGATTGCGGCTGTGGCTGTGTTCTGGTAAATGGTCCCAGTTTCTGGGCAGGATCATGGGGTGTGTTGGCTCAATCAATGCCATACAAACAAGTGTTATGAATGATTTGATGTTTTTATTTGTCATTGAGAGACGTTACGACCTGCGACCTGCGACCTGCAACCTGCGACCTCAACAAACCGCACAAACCGTACAAAACTGGCACGGAGTTGGGGCAACAGTCCATAGAAGGGAATGGAATTGGGAAAAATCACCAATAATAGTTTTGATTTCACTTTTCTCTTGTGCTGCCAGACGAGCAGGCGACGACCGCAGCTTCTGACATGATTTATGAGCCAGAGCTGTTCTCAATAAAAAAAAAAAAAAAACAAAAAACAACAACAATAATAAAAATCAAAAGCAACACGAAATCAATACCTTGCCACATCTATTGCCCATTGTCCTGCAGAGTCTGCATTACCACGGACTTGGTTAAGAAACAATGAAATATGTTTCAATAAACTGCTCACCGCACCAACTGCCAGCCTTAAGTCGATCCACACCTCACTGGGGGTCCAACACATTGGGGCTTAGCCGCAGTCACAGTGACAGTCACGGCGACAGTCACCGTCACAGTCACAGCCACATCTACAGCCACAGCCACATCCACATGCAACATTCACAATGACAAACATCGACTGGCAATCAGTTTTGGAGTCTGCCATTGGCCATCATAAGCGGGTCGACAGTCGTATATTAAAGGCTTAATTGACCACGGTGTGGTCTGTGGTTCCACTCTCCCTCTCTCGCTCTCTCTTTCTCACTCTATCCGTCGCGAGCAGCTGGTCATTAGCCAGACTGCTTCACTCTGCGGCTGCCCGGTTTTGGCCATAGATCAGTTTGTTTGTAGTCTATATATGATTATTTTTCATTATAAAGCTAAACGACAATAATTACAGTAAAGCGTTCGACTGGTAGATATGCTGTACTCAGCTAGTACAGCTAGTATATCCAGAATCTGATATTTAAATCTTGGATATCCAACAAATTGAAATTTCAAATTATTTTTATACGGTTTTAAAGTCAGACATTGAGCTACAGCCCAGTAGCCAAAAATAAAACTTTGGGAGTGCTCTAATCTCATTTTATACTCTACATAGAGATATATTTATTATTAGTATATCCAGAATCTGATATCTGTAAACATATTTAAATCTTGGATATCCTACAAATTGAATTTTCAAATTATTTTAATACGGTTTTAAAGTCAGACATTGAGCTACAGCCCTGTAGCCAAAAATAAAACTTTGGGAGTGCTCTAATCACATTTTATACTCTACATAGAGATATATTTATTATTATATTATTGCACAAGCGAAATAATTAGCACTGAAAGTCACAATCATCATCACAAAGGAAATATACCCTCCCTTGTACTTGCAGAACGGAATAAATTGTACAAATTAGTCAATAGACAGCATATTTGGGGAGCGTAAAAATCAGAAGCCAACCCCCAAAAGTAACATCCACTGCAGTACGTCCCCACTCAGATTCCTGAGTCAAAGCCCCGGCTAATCAATGGACCAACATTTGTCTGATCCAGACCTCGACCCAGCGGTCAGCGTTGATCCATCCCCTCAGCAAATTGAAAAACCTTATGAAATGCGCTTTTGAGATTTTTGATTTTTGATTTTAAATTTGTTTTCTGTCTGGCACTGATTCATTTTGTTGTACGCTCCTTTTCCTTTTTCCCTTTTCCCTTTGTGTTCCTGCCACATGCCGCTATTTTGCTCCTTGATTAAACAATTATCGGTATGTGCCCCAGTTTGACATAGTTTTACAATTCTCTCCCACTTTTATAATTTGTTCGATTTCGTTTCAAATTAATCTTTACAGACTGTACACGACTTTCATTAGGGGTTTTCTCTGATAAACCTCTTATGTAGTTCTTAGAAATGATTTGAAAATTATCAAAAAACTGAGCATTGAAATACTTTATTATAAAGCTTTATATCAATAACAGATGAGAAATAGAGTGTATGTACATGTATGAGTAGCCTTGAGAACTTCGGCTAAAGGAATTCGAACCCGTTTCCTCGTTGTTCAGTTGAGAGTCATTTAGACAACGCATCTACCGAGGACTGTCGTCTTTATAAATCATAAAATAAATAAGATTATTTAATTTAGGGTAAGTCTTTTTTTACAATGGGAGATATTCATATAGGCTATATCGTACTCCCTCTGCTCGATTTACGAGAATATTTCCTTTAAATCTCAAACATAGATTGTCCCAATTTTAAGTTTTAGGGTGTAAAATTCATTATAGAGAACGAGTAGCAAATACTTGGACTTCTGTCCAATATTCTCTCTCATTTTCCCCTTATCGTCGTTCTGTTCTCCCTTTCTCTGTGGCAGCATTTCGTATTAACCCATTAAAACTCTTCAAATGTGGAAAAGTACGTAAATTGGACCATCAAAGAAGACTTTTTCGATTTTTTTCTATTGAGGTGATTGGCCAAATATATTGTACTATAATTGCAGGAATAAACGCGAACGAAAGAAAAACTATGAAGGGGCAGTCCAGTTGCCTGTAGCCATAAAAATAAAAATAAACGGCTAAATAAACGGCCAGATAAACGGCTAAAAAACGGTTAAATGACTGGGAATAAAGTGAATGCCTTCGGCTGCATTTCAATTGCAGTTTCAAAATATTCGTTTCTATTACCCTGCTGCTTAGCTGGCTAAATGCGAACTGTGCGCAGTTATCCTTTCACTCGAATCCTTTTTCGCATGAAACTCCCAGGAAAAGCGGAAGGGGAAGGAGTGTGAGTGAGAGTGAGTGCCAAAAAGTGTACGGACCAAGCCAAGCCAAGCCAAGAGGAAGGCGATAAAAAGAAAAGAGTTTGGCCGCGTGTTGGAAGCGTGTCAGGTAGCCAGCGAATCTCGTCCTGGCAGTGTCCTTGACTGCACAGTCCATTGCATAAAGTTGCCAGCGGCCTGACGCAATGGCCAACACAATGGCAGGTATTTCTTACCCAGAATATGATTCAACTCTATGCAACCCGCAAAACCTCAATCCCAAAACTCGGCCCTTCCCTAAACTGCCCTTGGGCTGGTGTCTATAGTATGTCTAATTACCGGGAACTCGCGGCCCGTTTACCGCGGTCCTTACGAACGCATTGCCCAGTGTTGTCGCTTTTGACAATAACATATATTGTTGTTGGTTGTGTTAACCGGAAACTTGGCGAACGGTCACATTTACAAACGTATCGCTTTCATTTCGTGATCGTGTCTTGATGATGGGTATTGGTGCTTGTGGAGGTTCTACTTGAGGAACATTGGGGGCTTCGCTTGACGGCCAGGGAGGGCTCCTCCGTGTGTCCCTCTGCCGAGCAGTGTTGGCTTCTACGGTCTGACTCGTATGCCGGATTCCGCTCAATATGCTGGCCCTTGCCCGGCTGCGCCTCGATGATGAGGTCAATGCGATCAATGCATTGCATGGCTTTAGTGCACAGCTGACTGTTGGCCCAGTTAAGGGCATCCGTGTGGGCAGCCAGTTCCCGCTGACCCTCCTGATTTACCAATAGCCCTCGCTGTGGACCTGCCATCGAGTCGGGCTTCTCCTCCAGTTGCGAGCTACAGAACGCTTTTCTCAGCTGCTGAAAGTTGACCAGAGAAGGAATCTTCGCTGGCGGCTTCGCCTCGAACCCTCCGGCATTCAGGGCCTTCAGTTCGACCACCGTCGCCATTGAGCCGAGTAGCAGGTTTTGATTTTGTCGCCGCCGCAGCTCCTCGTGCAACGTTTTTGTGGGGCAGATGGAGCTCAGCTCGCTGTGGCGGCACGACATCTTGCAGATGTTCAGGGCGCCCAGGAGGCTGTTGAAGACTGTGTGCTGCATGTTGCAATAGTAACGTATGGATTTACGGGTATGTAATCTATATACAATTCACAATTTTGTGAAGAAATTTAGTCCGAAATCGAGAATTAAAATATATATCTGTAGATCTCGTGCTGTCGCTCTCTTGTGACTGGCCCAGATCGGATCCATTTAACAGGCAGCTAACTGACGCTAAACTCGCAGGCTGCTGGGATCCGAATTTCGAATTTCGAACCCTTGCGAAAGGTTTGCATCGTAAAGCAATTGACTTTCTAACCGTACACACAACCCACTGAACATTGACAAAAACGATTGCCGAAGGATTGTATAAAATCTGGCAATTTCGCCGAAAAATAGGAAAAAAAAACAAAAAAAAAACATTCTGCAATTTAATGTGCAGCGCAAAAAACCTGACAAAAAACGAATTCACGCGAATTATATTTTATTGCACATGGTAGAGTTAACGCTAGGGTTACGGTATAACCCCTAACATAAGCCTAACCCTAAAACCAACGACGACTACCTGACCAGCGGCTTAATTATGTCATTTGGCGTAAGTCAAGGCTGCAAAGTCAATTGCCAAAAAAAAAAAAAAAAAAACAAACAAAAAAAAAGGGAAAAAGTCCCAAAAAATATATATAAAAAAAAACGACACATAATAAAAAGATGACAAATGATATGTAATACATGTCTGACCAGGCACATATGTATGTACGGATGTATACATATACATATGTATAGAAAGTATTTTGCTCTCTCTGTCTCTCTCTCTCTGTCTCTTTCTGGCTTTCTCCCCGGTTGCACCGAATTCGCCGCCTGTGACACTTGCCTCTCCGCAATATTGCGCTGACAGCAACGAGAAATAATAGCCCAACAATTTATACAATTTATGAGTTTGTGAGCGTGCGACAGCAGCAGCAACAGCAACAACAGCAACAGCAACAACAACAACAACAGCTTGGAGAAGGGTTACCAAAAAATGGGCATACTCTGTAAGGGAGTGGGTGGGGGTGGGAGTTGGACGGGGGGAGCGGGTGCGGGTGCACAAAAAAGGAAAAATCAAAACAAGAATCATAAATTCGGCATGTCTAATGACAATTTCCTAGGCTACACACGAGCATGTGTGTGAGTGTGTGCGTGTGTGTGTGGGAAGGGGGTATGTGAGGGGGTGCGCCAGGGCGTGTGAATGAGGCTGTTTAAGCAGAGCCGGGGTAGTAATTTTAACCGTTTTTATCGCTTTGATTCTTTGATTTGGCTCTATTTTTTTTTTTTTTTTATGAGCGCACACATAAACTCGATCCACGATGTGCCACAATTTAGGGGTATTTCATAGCAGATTTCGATATGTCATAGAACGATGACCAATTTAAAAATGATATGCCCAACCCCATCTGGCAGATATTCTATGATTTATAATTCGATCTGACCAGGCAGCTGGACTTCCTTTGATGGCTGCCAAAATAAAATGCCAATTATGGCAACAGCCAACAGCCAACAGCCAACAGCTAAGAGCTAAGAGCCAGAGACAGCCGCGGCGGCTGCAAAGTGCCAGGCGCATCCGCAATATAAATCAAAGATGTGGCTCAAACAGATCCTGCTGCAAGTCGGATCCCATTGTGACTGAGCCTATAATTCACAGATTCATAGAAACGTTGCGCCCAGTAGCCGCTGCTCCCGCTGGCCGATGAAGCAATCAGGAGCTGCGGCCAAAGCAAGATGGAAACTGTAGCGTTCCATTGTCTGCAGTGTCTGGTATTTGTTCAGTGTTCGTTGCCCAAATTATAATGGGCAATGATGTCACCACACACGGAGAGAGAAAGAACACAGCCAGTCAAAATGAGAAGGACCTTGCGCCATTGTCGTTTCCTGTTCCTGTTTTCTTATTGTCTAACGCTCTTTCAGCCGTTTTACGATTATCTTTCTCTGGGCCCAGAATTCAACATGGGACCAAAAGCAGCGACCCCAACCAAGTCGGTGACCCATTCTCATTGTGGCCAAGGCACTTTAGGGCTCTTAGCCACAGCGTGGGTGGCCATTCAAGCTGTCACATTGGGTATAAGTCTCAATAAAAACGCATTTGATGTGCTTATAGTATGCCCCTTGGCTGACCTTTAAACAGATAATAGTAATCGAAAGACGATTGAGCTGTCCAACTTATTAAATCGGGCTCGCAAAAGCTAACGAAGCGTGTCCCGAGACAAGCGAGCGGCGCAAACCCTCGCAAACCCTTTCACAACAGTCGTCCAGTTCCAGTTTCAGTTTCAGTTCCAGTTCCAGATTCAGTTCAGCTCAGCGAATCTTGTTTACCCAACCTATTAGTCGGATAAAAAGAATTTGGGTGCGCGGCAGGGCTTTGCGGCCTCTGATGCTGACCAGCGATAGCCCAAACAAAATGCAAAATGAAATAAAAATGAGCATAAAATAAGAAAACGGTCTTCAATGCAGGCTGACGAACTAGCAAATACCCAGTACTTAGCGCTGAGTGCCATAACTGAAGGAAAAACTCACGTATCGAATGAGAGAGGAAAGAGATAAAAATATTCATTTGGAAATGGAATTTATTAAATTCATTGTATAATGAACTGCAAATTGTTTTAGCAAGTACAAAAAAAACATATCAAGATCCCTTTAGATCTTAGCTTTTCAATAAAGATGAACAAAGGAGGAACCTTCCCGGCTTAAAGTCCAAAAAAAAGTTCCTCGGTTTATTTAATTGTTTGTCAAACAATTTAAGCCTAACCGTATAGTAAAATTATTAATAGGCGATCTATCAGCCATATGGTTGGGTCTTACGGCCAAATCGAAGCCCAGCGGTCATACCCTTTGTTGCGCACTCCAGCAGAGGCAGGGTATACTTTAATGTGTTACATTGATGGATGGGACACGGGAGGGTGAGGAGGGGAGGGGAGGGTCGGTTGGGTAAATCCCGGGAGACAGAGCAGCCAGGACACAGACCGTACGCTATCAACATGCAGCGTTTAGTTTGATTTCTTTTTGAATGTTTATTTTATTGCATGGAAAATGACGCCAACGTGGCCAAGAAATGTCCACGTCGCCGCCTTATCGACTGCCGGGCGAAAGTCCTTGTTGTCCATCTGCAATTTCAATTCTCCCATTTTCCCCACTCTGCTGGCCAATTGGCTGGACGGGCTTATTCGGGCCGGCCATTTGGCAGGCGACGTGGACACGGCTCCAGTCGCTTTTTATGGCCACTGATTATATCGAATATTTCGTACGCAATAAAATTCAAATATACTTGCGATAAAAATCAAATCTTGTTGGACATTTAAGCGGCCCAACCCCCTCCACCTAGCCAACTGGCAACCTCGCCGCCTTCCTAAACGAGCTCCAGATCCATTTCCATTGCGGCTGTTTTGGCTTTTTCAATTTTCTTTTGTTGCTTACCGGATTGCTTTTTATTGAACTAGCCCAATGGCTTAGGTATATCTCTGTCTCCCATTGGCTTATGAAGTATCCAGCATCTAAGTAAATACCCAACCGCCTCTATAAGCTACTTATAAGCAAATATATGTAGCTTGTCATCTCTTAATCGCGGTGCAATCTATTGACCTATTCATAACTCAGATCAATTTGTGGAAAGTAAGCTTTATTACAGGTTAATAAAGCATGTTAAGGATAGGACTAGCGAGTCGAAAGTTGACATCTGTGTTGAGCATATATATCAATCTAATCATATGATGAAACCGTGGAGCCATGTTAAATAGAATTTTTAAAATGAAGTATTTATATATATATATATATAATGTAGATAAATTCGAAAGTGATTAAGGTGTAACCAACTCAAAGGTTTTCCTTGAGATAAACTCATAAAGGATTTGTATATCATAATATTATTGAAAAGTCTACTTAAATCCATTTTAAAAATAAATTTTAAGAGTTTATATTATTGTGGATTAATTTGAATGTGATTTAGATGTAAACACCTCGAAGGGTTTCATTGAGATAAACACGTAAAGGATTTGTATATCATAATATTGTAGATGGATTGGATAGAATTGCTTAGAGTTTGTATTAATATGGATTAATTGTAAAAAACGAGAAAAGGTGTAAACAGCTCGAAGGTTTTCATTGAGATAGACTCATAAAGGATTTTTATATCACAATATTATTGATGGGTGCACTGCAGACATACATGGAAAATAAGATAACATTTTGTTTGGCTGAAGCGTTACCAAAATCCACAAAGCAACAAATTGAAAATGGAAAATGGAAAACGGAAAATAGAAACTCAATTGGAGAGCAGTTGCTGGGACATAAGAAATGCCGACTCGTTCCAAGAAAGTGACCAACTGCGGTTAGTGATAGGACCGTACCGGGCAGGTCGGACCCAGTAAAGTCGAGGCACAGATACAGATACATTTACAGATACAGATACTATAGTTGCAGGCAATTAGAGATGCAGGCAGCAACCATGTGCAGACGCACGACACTAATGAAGTGCTCTCCCCCAGCCCAATGACAACAAGAACGGAGGCAACGGCAAATAAAACACCTACAATTCGTGACAGAGGACGCCAGCGAGAAGTCGCAGGATGGCCAAAGACGCAGCATGGTCCCTGGCAAAGGGACAAAGAATTGGGCAGGCGAAGTGCAGATTTCGGGCATCAACTAAGCGCTAGCACCTTTTTTTCCTGCAGCTCCTTTTTGTGTCTTCAGTTTTTCCCATTTTCCCGGCAAAAAGCAGCCCAAACAGTAGGAGCCGGATTGCCGACTGGTTGCCGACTGGTTGTCGCTGCAGGGCAATTAGAGCATTATCAGGCGGCAATAATCGGCTCGTTTGCACCCAAGTGTCGTCGCAGTCGCTGCTGACATTGTGTAATAAAAGCAGCGACGAAGCGGCTGCCACATGAAGTGTCTCCGAAACCCAATCTAAGGAGCATGCGGCATGCGGCATGCGGCATGCACTATAAGGACTATAAGAACAACAGGATATTTAGGCGAAGCTATCTCCCATATTATCTGCTGTTGAGTTTGTCCTTTTCTATTCCAGCGTCTCAGTTGCAGTCGCAGTCTCAGTCGCAGTCGCAGTCGCAGTCTTCGGCAACGGCTGCAACTAGGCGACATGTTGGATATGCTGAATGCAACTTGCAGATACGCTGCATGTTGCACGCTGTGCTGCTGCACGTCGCCGCAGTCGGCGACAGTCGACATCAAAGTCTATTATCAGAAATTTTACGTTTAAGACATTCGCCTTAAATCACGCACACGCAATCTTCCCCGTCCTCGTCCTCATCCTCATCTTCATCCTCATTCTTGTCTTTATCCACATGCGTCATTGTTATCGGCCCTGGCATGCGTACAGCTCAATTAAAATACCAGGAACACATTTTCACTGCACTTTTCTCTTGTGGAAAGTGTTTTCCTTCAAGCGGTTCTGTGGTTTTGATGTTTAGCTGCTCCGCTTCTTAATCCCTTTAATTAATGGTTATGCGCGCAGCAAACTCGTAAATATTATCCTGCCCCTGGGATCACAGAGTACTCACACGCACACACACACACACACACACGCACACACACACAGATAAATCTACAACTTTTGCTTTTGAAGAAGTCAGTGACCAGAAGCAAAGTCCGATGTCCGCCTACAAAAAAGAGCTCGCCAAATCTTTCTACAGCACCGCCAGCCAACTTTATAATTAACTCTAATGGAAGCAAATAAGTTCTCTGTGCGGGTATCTCCGACTAGCAGATACTCTGCAGTCTTACTTCTCCATATTATATATTTCTTATTAGAATAGCCGTTGTCTTAGATGTTCAATCCCTATTTTTAACTCTACAATGTGGGGGATCCCTCCAGAATTTCAAATAGTTCAAATCCGAGAGCGCAAAAACTTTCATTCAGTGCCAGCGCTTACGGTTAAAGAGTTGTTAAATTTAATCTGAATAATTGTTTTTATATATTTATAAGTTGAGAATATATCGAAGAAAAAAAACATTACAAAGTGAAACCTGAAATTTCCGTACGAGTGTATCGAAAAGTCATCATCATCCGTTTATGGGGGCGGAGTGGGTGTGGCTTGTTTGCTATTGAGCTACTTCTACTTAAATTACGATTAGCATGAAGTGCAATACAAGGCCATTAAAATGATAAATATATATTCTTGTTCACGAGTCGATCTATAAGGGTCGATCAATTGTGCCTTCGCTGTCTGGAGCATTCAAAATTGTTTTGAATCTTATCGCTAAGTATAAAAGAAGACAATTTCAATAGACCTCAAATTTAGTCATATAGCCGATGCGACCCACCCCTAGCTTAAAGAGGGATTGACATGCGCATTACGTAATGTTTCCCCAAAAGCTAAGAAACCGCAACCCCCACCCTCTGGAGCTCATGCGCTTGGTCGCAATGAGATGCAACCCTGACGCGCAGCTATGATTAGAGGTGTGTGTGTGTGTGTGTGTGAGTGTGTGAGTTGGGTCTGTCGTATAGTTTGGCTGGGGGTTGGGCATACTGGGGGCTGTTTGCCAAAGGGGATACTTTGCAACACAGTTATCTGACTGCCATTTGTAGTTGCTGTTGTTGTTGTTGTTTTTCTCCTTTTTTGTTGCTGCTGATGGTTCGCTCTTTTTTACATTCGGTTTTGCAGATGCTGTCCTGATGTAACGGCGTTATCCTGCTGCTCGTATTGCATGTGTCACATGGGTCAACTGTCCTCTGCTTCAAGCTGTGTGTTGTCGTTGATATCCTTGTTATTATCCTTGCCGCTGCCGCTGCTGCTGCTGCTGCTGCTGCCGTCTAGTGAAAATGCCAATTTGCATTTAACACCGAGTGTTAGCCACTGGGTGACAGGCATTAAATAATTAACGCGCCTTAAACATGCACAAGGCCAACGGCGGGCTAAAACAAACAACTGTGCTTGCTCGGACGGGAGTGCCCGACTAGCAGATACCCCTCGCCTCAACTGTTGCCATCTAAATGCAACATGACTGAAATACAAAGACTTTTCCATTCAATTTATGCCACAAGTTAACTGTAGAAAATATATATATATATAGTTTATTTTCGATTTGCAGTGCAGGAAAGTCTTATAAATAATATAAATATGCTCACATTATTTTGATTTTAATGCCATATTTAACATTTAAAAAAACTTGTCAAGTCTCACTTTTGTAGAGGCGGAAGGTTATATATTATATATCTTGTTGGATGTTAGCCACGCCTCCTGCTGCCTGTTACATGTTATATAACAAAATCGTTATACGCTACATTCGCATTTTAAATGAGTTTAGGGTATGAAAACCCAGCGGGACAGTCGAAGATAGAAAGAGAAAGCTAGAGACAGAGAGAAAGGAGAAACAGCTGAAGATAGAGAAAACGAAATAAAGAGAAGGGGAGAGTTAAATATACAACAAGTAATCGCAATACGCAATGGCAACAAAAAACAAAAACAAAAAAAAAAGAAATATTCGCTAAGCGTCAACATCAATAGAATTAAGCCAAGAATGTAAGCCAAATGGCAAGTAACAAATTTTAAGAAGCTAACTTTATCTGTTTATATATGCAAAATCGAAAGCAACACAGGTAAGACAGCTATAGCACGGCTTGCCCGACTAGGAAATACCCTAGGCTACAAGCAGAACTGCTGTCTTATGTGCTTCTTCTTCGCACAGTTCCATACTATGGAAAAGATTTTATTAATAAAACTGAAAGTGGATTTTCAATCAAATTTAAGACCTTACTTATTGAAAGATTGGAAGGAAAATTAAAATTAAATAAATTAAATTTTTATCGTTATTCAGAAAATGAGTTAAGATATTGGAAAAAAAAAACAAACGGACTATTCTTATCGGTTAGCAGAAAAAGGGGTTAATATATCGAACAAATGAAACAAATTGTACAAATATGAAATATCAATTCTTATCGATCTGCAGAAGAAGGTTTTAGACATCAAGCAAAAGCACAAACGGACAATTATTATCGTTATTCAGAAGAGAAGTTAAAATATCGATCAAATGACACAAATCGAACAAATATGAAATATCAATTCTTATCGATACTCAGAAAGGGGGTTAAGATATCGGACATAACTAAAGCATGGCTTAACTTGTAGCCCCAATCTGTTTAACACGACTTTTATACCCTAAACTCGCATTGCAATGGGTTAAGAGTATAAAAATGTGAATAGCAAATAAACTTAGCATTGGGGCTGCACCTGCCGCAATCAGGTGAGTCTGTATGTGTGTGTGTGTGTGTGTGTGTGTGTGGGTGTGTGCTTGTGTAGCAGGACCGAAGCGCCCATCATGTACTGGGAGCAGTGCGGGTCACCGAGCGCCAACCCCTTGCCTTCTCCTTCAGCCATACCTGTCGGCCGGAGGAACTGGAGAGGAACTGGAAAGGAACTGGGGAGGAACTGGGGAGGGACTGGGGAGGGACTGGGGCTGCTAGGGGGCTGGGAGGCTGGCTCAGATTCAGGTCCCAGCGTAGCGTCACTTGACGGCCCAGCATATCTTGATTGTTTGCATGTAAATCTGCACAAAATCCCCAAAGTACGGATGGCAGAAGCACAAGCAGGAGGAGCAGAAGGAGCAGAAGGAGCACCAGATGATGCAAAGGATGCCGTTACAGCGTCGGCAACAACTGCTCTGCGCCGCATCGTTACCGTTACCTGCCCAATCCCCACGCTCTCCTGGGCCACCCGGCCACGATGCTGTCTACGATGATGATGATGACGATAATGGCCTTTGCTCCGCCATGGCATACACCGCAGTCGCAGTCGCAGTCGCAGTCGCAGTCGCAGTCGCCGTCGCAGTCGCAGTCGCCGTCGCAGTCTCCGTCGCAATCCCTTGCACAATTGAGCTGAGTGCCTGGGTGCCAATAGTCAATTTGTTGGGCCTGGTCAAGTGGATTTGCAGTCACGGCTTCAGCCAGTTGCAGCTGTTGAATGCGCTGCGCTCAACTAAGCCGGAATTTAAGGGCTAAAACCAAGCAGAAAGTATAAGCAAATGTGGCTAAAATAGTAGTCTTTGAGTGACCAATTTATGATATTTGCTTAAATGCCTTTCGTGCAGTGTAGAGCATTGTCCAAGTTCGGCTGGCCGAAAGTCTTGCATATTTTGAGCGTATCAACTCGTCGTTTTACCGTCGCGTGCCCGATTTTTCGATTTACGTTTTGGTTTTTATCCGTGGAGGTTGGGAGTGCGGGTGGTTTCTCTCTGGTGTGCGTGTGTGTGGTGGAGTCTTTGGAGCACTCCACTCCTGGCTTGTGCAACGCCTTCATAGGCAAGACGCCTCGACCCCAACTGCATTTATTGGAATTTCACAATAAACTAGCGATGTGCCACGTTGCAAGGACAGACGTAAGGATAGGCACAAAGGACATTGCGCGGTATTTGATGATAGGCACACCTCGCAGCAGCCTCACAAAGGTAAAAGCCAAGTCGATTTAGCCTTTTATTAGGGACCTAACTGGGCTACTTCTGTAAGACTCAAAGACAATAAAATCGAGCTGCATTAAATAAATAAATTAGTTGAATATATGATGAAAGTTGAACAAGCATTGATATACATAAAATTCAGATGGAAAAGGGAAAAGATTTGGAATTTCAGGGCATGCAAAAGACGTGCATACCCTGTGTAAGTTGCCAGCACTGTGGGTATTCTGTAGCCATGGATGCTACTTGCGATTTTTTGTTGTTTTGTGCCTTTGTTCGTTTTGTTTTTTTTTTTTCTTCGATTGCCAAAGGCGCGTCATACACGGCGTATGCTTGCTGCACCCCTCGATGAGGATGTAATTAAAAAACGGCAACAAAAAGCTGCACTGACAGCATGTAAACTTGCTGCACGACACCGACACTCGAAACGGGGCCCAGGCCAGTCCCAAACCGAATGCCAATGCCTCACTGCCTCAATGCCTCAATAACTCAATGCCTCAATGCCTCAATGCCTCAGTGCCGGCTGCCTTGGCACGGCGCGGCGCGGCGCGGCGACGACTGAATCGATGAGCTCCGATGGAAGAACACAAAGCAGTGCCGATGATATCCATAGCTCAAAGCTAAATCTCTGCACAAACAGGATATATGTATATAGCAGGAGTCAAAGTAGCAGGAGTCAAATCCCAACAATCTACCCAATCCCCACCAAACTCCGGCTAACGCCTCCCCTCCCCGGGCCAACCAGGCCAAACACTCAAGCGGCAAGCGGCAAGCGGCAAGCGTCAAGCTCCAATCGCCAACCTTCAACCTCGAATCTCCAATCTGCAACCTTCAACCTCCAAGCTCCACGCGTGCCGATGTCGATACCGCGTCCGTTCCGACTTGGTTTTGTAGTCAGTCAGCTTTTGTTCAACAGTTTTTTATTTTTGTTGCTCTTTGTTCTTGTTGTTGCTTTTTTTGATGTTTTTTTTTTTTAGCATGCTCCTTGGCTGCCACCCCATCTCCACCCCCCCTCCCCATCGTCCGCTGCCATGTGATTTTTTGCGGGTACTTTTTGTGATATCGAACCGGCTGCTGTTGGTCGCACTCAAGGGAAAGACAAAGCCGCCTCCTTGCAGTTGTTTGTGTTCCTATTGTCGCAGCTAAGCTACTGATGCCTTGACGTATTCGGTTTAGTGTGATTTGTATGCGTACCGATTTGCGCTCCAGCTCCCATTCTCGATGTGGGATTCGATGCTGGGAGCTGGGAGCTGGGAGCTGGATTGCGATTTTACGAGCTCAGTCAGAGGCAACTAGCAAAAAGCTGCACAAGTAGCTGTTCACATCAAACGGAGCTGAAAGCGGAACACTTAGTTGAATCAGCTGAATGGACTCGATAACAGACAGACAGACAGACAGACAGATAGACAGACGGACAGACGGATAGACAACGGATGCCTGAACGCTGGCAGGACCAAAGTTGAGCACAAAAAAAGAAAGAAAAAAAAAACAAACAAACAAACAAAAAATTTCTTGGCACAAGTATGAAAAACATACTCAACAAGTATATCGAATTTGTATATGCAACAGTTATCTATAATAAATACACATACATACGTATATATGTAGGTATTAAATCAAAGATCTTTGACTGCATTTCATCCAGCATTTTAAGCATATTAAGCTAAGGGGCATAAAACTAAGTGGATGGATGGATAATAGTATTATTATATTTCTTCATACTATATATTAAAGAATTTCATGTCCTCAGTCTAAGAGAGCTTTATTCCAGCTCTCCTTTTTTTTTGAGAGAGAAATGAAGTAACAAATTGCAATTTGTATACCCTGAACCCATTAAAAATGAATTAACAGGGTATAATGTTTTTGCGAAAATGTAACAGGCAGCAGGAGGCGTGACAGACTCCATAAAGTGTATATATTCATGATCAGCCGAGTCGATTTAGACCTATTCGTTCGCCTGTCTGTCCGATCTCCGAAGTTATAAGAGCTTCAGACTTGAATCTTTACTTGTAGGCACGCGCATATCGAGCTTGTTTCCGACAATCGATTACTTTTTTCGTTTGCTCGTTATCGATAACATGTCTTAGTTTTTCGAGCGTATCTCCCACATCTTATGCACACATTCATCTAAATTAAAACATATTTTGGACACTTCTGATTTTGAATACCTCCCTTTTCCTCATATTGGGAAAAAAAAATCGCTCCTTTGTAGTAGTTCAGGGTATCCCTTAGTCGAGCACACTTGACTAATTTTCTTACTTTTTTTTTTTTAAATGTATCCTTAGGGTTAAGTATAGGATTACAATTTGTTTGCTGTTTTCGTCGAGTAACTTCCACAACTGCTGCACATCCTCGTTCTCCAGCCTTGAGTCGAAGATTAAACCTGGTTGGAAAAACTGAGCTGAAATAATTGAAATAATAATTGAAAATTTCCCGCCAAAGCAATAATAATGCAACGAATTGAAAATGTGCTCTGTCGGATACTTGTGCAGATTCTAAAAGGCCAATAGGCAACTAAATATATTTAAAGTCAAATTTCTGAAAACATAATGTGAATGTTGATTTACACTCGACTTGTTGTGCTTAAGTAAAATCGGGAAAAAATCGGGGAAACTTCATGGAGGCAGCGACCTAATCAATCTTGTCCAAACGGCCAGAATGAAGCGTGGTGCGAGAGACAAACTTTTTACCCTGTGGCTTATTAGTATCGGTCTCCATGTTACGCTCTTTAAACCTATCTTTTATATACTGGACACGAGCCGGATCAACGTTGCTGCGGCGCCTGAGTGGATTATAATATGGTATCTTGCGCGTCGGCTGCTCCGGCGCCTTCGGCTGCGGTTGTGGCTTCTGGGTGCCAACATTTTTCATATTCTGCTCAACTGGTGAATGCTCTAGTGGTACAAGAGCCACGCTGTTTGCCTGCTCCACGCCCATATCGGAGTAGCCAATTGGCAAATTGTTGCTGCGGCTCAGCTTGCCCTGCTCCAGCTGCAACTGCTCCTGCGGATTTAGGCAAACGCTGTATTGTCTAATAAGGTGTGCTTTCTCATAAATCGGCAGCTCCATGCGCAAGTTGGAGTAGCCCAATGGCAGGTTATTGCCATTCTGTACCATCATCGGCGGAATTTTAACGTTCAGCTGGGATACACAGCGTCCTGACGTCGATTGCACTTTCATTTGCGGCTCCTTTTTGACGGCCTCAACCAGAGAGAATGGCTGCAGTTGCTTGGGATCTGAGGAGAATGCACACACACACACACACACACACACATTCCACATTCAAATGGAACAGAGATAGAGAATGAGAGAGAGAGAGAGAGAGAGAGATGCACCCAGTTGGGATCAGTGGATAAATCATTCGGTCTACTCACTGTAAGTCAAGGAGCGCTTCAGCTGCAGGCCCTTGAGGGGGGCTCTCAATTGAAGTTGACGCAACATCCTCTGTATCGGTATCAGGATACTCTTAGGGACTCCAACTCCGGGGGGCTGCCACTTCAAAATTTAGTGCAGTCGATGTATCTGCCTAGTTAGTTCAATGTGTTTAATTCACTTTTCTATTGCAGTTCACAATTTACTACTGTTTTTTCTAAGTTGATTTTTGTTATTTTCCCTTAGTCCGAAAAATTGATGTAGTGCCAGAAAAAAAGTAGGAATGAAATGAAATGCTCGACAGACGAGTTTACCCTGGGCTCACTCTCTGACAAATCGCCTGAGTGCAATTTCAAAGCCTGCTCGTTTGCTGCCGCTGCCCACCAGGGCTGACATCCTACCCAGCCCTGCCGCCACCTCTCGTAGCAGTATTTTTTTTTTTTTTTTTTTTTTACATTTATTTCCCTTTTTCTGTGTGTGTGTGTGTTTTATTTTCTTTTTTTTGTTGTTTTGTAAACTGCATGCATATTTATAGTTCCGCTTGTTGACAAATATCGCGCAGTGTTGACTGACGGCCTGGCAAACGGAAGCTGCACTGATTAGAAACCTAGTGCCGCCCAGTCTAGATTCCGGTCCACCAACTCTGGGCCAGAACGGACCAGGTCCAAGCCCAGGCACCAGCTATCAGCTACCAGCTACCAACTACCAACTACCAACTGCCAGCTTCCAGTTACCAGGCACGAAAATAAACCTAACAGAAGTAAAATCCAATAGGCAGGCTGTGCCCGACAACCAGATACCCAGCGCTTTTTTTTTTGCCATTCTTTCATGCATAGGTAATCAATACACACACACACTCACACACAGATATCTGCGTAATTTATGTTTTCTCCTTTCAAAGCCCAAATGCTATATTGAATAACTTTTTAGTCAGACGTCTAATTTTTGTTTGTTTGTTTGCATTTTCTAGGCTCAATCAACGTTTTCAACTTGGCATAAAATTGAAGAATACCAAGAGAGAGAGAGAGAGAGAGAGGTGTATAGCCTATATGGCATGCGAATGATAACAATATATCAAGAAATGAATAAATTTTACTTGAGTATACAAAGATATATATTTCGAGTCTTGCTGTTCACATTGACAGAGGGAAGCACATATCGATGGATGAACTCGGTTGAGCCTCTTTCTGCCTGTTACATTGCTTACCTCAAAAAGTTGATACCGTTTTTACACATTTTGAATGTGTCGGGGGTATGAAAAACATATAGCAAAAACTGCTTTTGACCATGGCTTAAAAACGCAAACTCCACTTTAGGAACACTAAAAAACGATATGATGTCGCATCCGGGAGAAAAAAAAATTGACATTTCTATATCCTGTGCTGCTAACTGAGCCATAACTTGGGCAGGTCGGAGCCCAGTTTACATGAACTGCTTTATATGAACTACATTACATGAAATCTACGCAAACTTCTCACGGTTAAGTACTATACTTATATATATATACGAATACAAGCCAGGATTTTTTCTATGCAATTGAAAATTTTTGCCTATTAAGCATCAAATTTGTAATATCTTTATTACTTTATTTAGACGAAATGTGTAATTATTACGAGTATGTTAATGGGGAAGGAATAAAAAGAAGCAATCATACAAAGTTAATATTTGAATGCAGACAATTAATCTTGACATGATTCTTTATAATATTTGCTAGTATACAATATTATTTTTATTATCAATACTACTAGTATATAACTATTGTTTATATAATATATCTATAGGGTAAAATTTTGTTGTAAAAAATAGTATATATATTCTCGATAATAATGGAAGCCGAGTTGATTGTGCTCGACTGTCCGGCCATCCGGCCTTCCGTCTGTTCGTATGTAAGAACGCATCGATCTCAGCATCTATAGGAGCTAGAGACTTAAAATTTTATGTGTAGCTTTCTCCATAGCAGGCTTAGATAAAAGTTGTTTCTAATAATCGATAACTCTTTCCGTTTGATTTATCGGCTATACATTTTTTAAACAGCGGCACAAAACGGGTTTCCCGGTATCTCCTAGTCGAGCACACTTCAGTACTTGTTTATATATTTAAAACATTTCTAACTTTTACATAAGATTCTAAATGAAAACCTTAAGTTTTTTATGTCACATGCCATACTTTTTGGTCCTGGCAAAGAATTCAGAGATGTTGAGTACTTACTTTCGATCGATCCATAGGAAGCGGCTTACAATGCTGGAGACTCAAATGTGAAATATTAGTAATATAATTAGTACTCTAATGATATATATTTGCATTGTCATAGCGGAAAGCCGAGACCGGGCTCAACCTGCACTTGAAACTGAAGGGAGGGATCGATAACAGCGCCGGCGCTACGGCCGGCATTGTTTGTCAATTTATTGAACAATGGAGTTGTATTGAAGAAAGGGAGGCGCACAATAAAAGCCACTGGGCCTTGGCCACGACCATTGTGCGAGAGCATTGTGCCTAAGCCTGGCTCTCAGTGGCTCTCAATGGCCCGCATGTGTGGCCGATGCTTTCACATTAGCAAATCTATTAGCAATTTGCTAATCCGCACTTAGGCCTGGCTTAATACGTGGCATACGGGGTATGAGTATGTAAAGGAGGATGCGCGCTAGACTGCCTGTCGGTAAGCGGACCCGACCTCTGAGTTCTAAAACCCTCAACCCTCAACCCTCAACCCTCAACCCTGAGCCCTTTATCGCAGGTCGATCGTGCATGTCCTTTGTTTTGGCATATGCACTTGCAACTGCAACTGTAAGTGGAACTGCAACTGCAACTGCAACTGCAGTTGGGCATTGTGCAACCAACTGTGGGTCGGCTCACCACTTGTTCTAATCCCCTCAAAAAAGGAAGCATATCCAATGGCCAGTGGCCAAACAAAAGCACACCCGTCCACAATGGCAACAAAGCCTGCAAACTGGCTCGTCATCTGATCCTCTCTAAACAGAGCTAGCGGCTCAATCGATCATCAAATCGATCTTGTTTTTGTTTTCTTTTTGTTCAATTGATCCACTCAAGATAAATTAGGCCACAACATTTGTGTAAGCTTAGCCCGGGATTATCCTGCAGGTTAGCTCTGCACTCTGTTCTCTCTAGACAACATGTCTTCCGGCCGCTTATCACCTATCAATAGCATATAGGAAATATTCTCTGTGGGAATACAACTGTATACATATAAACTCCAAGCACATACATACATACTTATGTACATATGCGTAGGTGGTTAGAGCCGTGGATTCTGTTCAGATAATTTGCCAAGCGTTGCTCACAGTCAGACTTGCTGGCGATAATTTCTTCGTTTATTGGTCTGGGAGAAAGAACGTACGTACATATAAAAAAGTAACAATACAAAAGTTTATTACAAAAGACCATGAAAATCAATGAAATGCGAGTAATAACAGGCCCAACAGCAACAATAAGCAAGATGTTGTTTGGCTTTGCTTGCTGCTGCTTGGAGGTGGAGGTGGAGGTGGAGGGTGGACATGTGTGTGTGTGTGTGTGTGTGGGAGTGGGAGTGGGAGTGGGAGTGGCAGTGGGTTTGCTGTTATTGCTCTTGTTTGCCGCCGTTGATATTGTTGTAGAGTGCAATTATTAAAATAATGTCCACAGACCATTGAGTTCATAACGCGAATGAGGCCGCAATAAAATAAATAAATAAAGAGCAACTTGTACTCAAATGAGGCATGCAAATGTTGCGATGGAGCCGGAGGAAGCGTTGGAGGACACGATGAGTTGGATAAACAACAAGGAGGACAACAACCACGTCAAAGAGCCGTATCATTGTTGGCAATGTCCTGGCCAATGTCCTGGTGGGTCATTCAGTCAGTATTGAAATTTATTTTTATACAAAATATGAGACTAGCCAGCGTTGCCGTATTCTGTTTTTAGAGGGCTGCCCGATTGGGGTTGATTTCGCAATTGTGATTGCTCCATTTGGCTCCATTTGGAGCCAGCTGTTGGGATACTTTAATAAACTTTCCTTCCACGCCAAAAGTCTCCGTTACATGTATTTTGCTTTCCCAGCTTTAAGCCCCGGAGCTTCAGAATCTTAAGTAAATATTTGAAAATTCTGCAAAGTCAAATATCTTTTTGCTTAAATTAAAAACAATTACTAGTTGATAAATACTTTGTTGCGGCACAAAGGCTTCGATTTCTTATCACTTTTTGGAAAGTAAATGAAAATAAATAAAAACTTTATTAAATTGCTGTAAGCTATGGAAAATACGATTTATTTGATTATTATTTTATTTGTATTGTCCATTGGCATAGTTGACAATGCGATAGCTTAGGGACAGGTAAATTGTTTATTGTATAAGCAGTTGATGCCTTCAAAGGCTGAAAATTTTAAATATTATTTAATTTTTGATTAAAACTCTGCCTGCTTAAATTTGTAAATCAAAGCTAACAGCATTAAATAAAATATATTGCAATTTTCTATAAATCTTTCGTAGATTGTCAAAACATATTTTAAATACCTTTTTTTATTACCCTGTGCACAGTTAAATTAAAGGCTATAATATATTGTTAATAAATATATAAAAAAAATGTAAATATATATATATCGGTAACTTTTATGTTTTAAAAAATTTGTGAACTTTTCTTAGGGCAAGTTCATTCACATATTTAAGAGGTTGCAATTTATGCAAAGCAAATTAAAATATACGAAAATATTTTGAAATCCTTTTGAAGTGTTTATACTTGATACAACAAACCATCCCCCATTCCCGCAGTTATGCAACACCCCTCAGTTGCATGCGAGTCGCGCAAAGTGCTTCACCTGCAGACAGCAAAGACACCAGAAACCGCACACAAACACACACAAACACACACACACACAGACACATTCGATGGAGGCAGCAAACACCACAAACCACGCATTCAAACACACACACACACGTGCAGTTGTTGTGTGCACGACCCTGGGGCAAAGTTAAGAAGTTCAAGTGTATAATTTCGATACAATTGGGACAGTTTTAGTGCTTCGCCGGAACTCGACGAATGTCGCGTCGGTGGCGGGTCAAATACTGAATGCTCTCGGCTGGCCCTCGTACGTGCCGGGTCCGGGCCCTCGTCCTGGGCCGGGGTCCTTGGGTTTGGGCTGCCAGTGTAACGCTTAAATGCGGTTTTGTGTTACACATGTGCGTCTAATTAGCGACTGTTTAACGACTGCGAGCGGGTCCTGTAACTAATACGGTTCCGGACCATGTCGGGCATCGTTAACGAGCATGAAATTATTATCGAAATACAATTAATAAGTGAGACAAACGACGTGGACATGCCCGGCTCTTGTTGCGTAAACACTTTTGACACTTGTCCTTTGTGTCCTCCACTCGGATTCGTCGGCCCCGGCACTTGCTGTCATCCCTCTTCCCGGCTGCTGCTTATCTGCTGCAAGCTGACACTGCAGCTCACCGAGCAGAAGAAGAAGAAGATGATGATAAAGATGATGAAGAAGAAGAGTTCGCAGCCTCCTTTCGGACGAATTCCGGCGCCAGCGTTGCCCTAAGTGCCACCGACACTTCCGCCAACAGGGGAACTCCTCAGGGACCTCGTGACCTCCGACCTGCGACCTGCGACCTGCGACCTGCGACCGGTGTGACACATTTTTAAGAAGTCGGATGCTTTGCATACGCCAAGCAAAAAGGGAGCTCAATGTCATATGTGAGGAACTGCAGCTTGAGACGGAAAGGCGATTCGAATTGGAGATGAGAATCGGAGCTGTGGGCAGCCGGTGGGTGGACAAATCGGCTTTGGAGCTTAAGGCGAAAATAATTTGGACCCCGACCACTTTGATAAGTGAAAGCTGCTTCTGTCCGTTTGATCCGAAACGAAGAGCCGACCCTTTTCATTTGTTTTAAAGATGCTCTTACCAAGGCCAGTTCGAATAGGTAGAGTACCAAACATTCTTAGAGGTATTTCACATCATTCTCTACTACATTTATTATTGAACTAATTGCTTAATATTTCAGATTTCGGTTTATCTTTCAGAATTTGATTAACAAATAACATTAAGCTTGAGCATTATCATTGGTCAACATCAATATTCTAATTAACACCACTAGCATAGAGCAATCAGAGTTCGGCTCTGGAAAAATGAGTTTTCTTTCTTGCCTTTTGTGTAAATTGAGTCAACAGCCCGACGAGCAGTAGAAGGAGGTTTTTTGGTACGGACCCGGGCTCTACATCGATACCCACTTTGTTTTAATGCACGCTGATAAGTGAGCCGCAGGGCTTAGTCCCAAACACACATATACACACACATGAGGAAACACACACACCCATTCACATATGTGCGTGTGTGAGTGTGTGTATCCTTAGTGAAGTAGTCCGATATATTGGCCAGCCCTCAAATTGGCAGCGACTGTTTATTGGCTATGCCCATTGAATATGAGCTCTCAAAAGGGTATTCCCACTGGCAAATGAGGCTTCTTTTGCATATACATATATTTATATATATATATATTAGTATATATATATATAAGTATATAAGTATGTGACATTTATTTATACTAATTGATTGTCATTTATTTATCTATGTATCTATTTATATTGATAAGTTGGGGTATCTTCTAGTTGAGCACTCCCAATCAAAGCACACTTACTTGTCTTCCTTTTGCTGCCCTAAAGCAGACCCTTACTAGGGCTAACTATGGGCGCTATTTAGGGGCAGAGTGGAGGGGAGGGTGTGGAGCTCTTTTTTGTTTTTTTTTTTTTTCACTTTTGGTCTTTTTTGTGGAGCTGCTTTGGTGTTGATTTTTTAACCGAATTGAGAAAATTTGTTGGCTCAGATTCGCTGAAGCGTAGACCATAATCAACTACAGTGGCCGGCAACTCAATTTATATTTTTGCAATAACTTGCAGCAGCTGTGTTGCCGACTGACTCTCTGTGTGTGTGTGTACTCATGTGTGTGCGCATTCTGCTATAAAATAAAATTGAAAAAGGATTTCCGTTTGTCGTCCTTCGGTCAGCAAGGCAACCAAAAGTCTATCTACGTATTTATATGGCGACGACTGAGGCCAAACGAAATGTGAAAGGTGTAAATTTTATTTGAATTATTCGGTAAGGGTGCCAACAACAGCAACAGCAACAGCAACAACAACAACAGCAACAGTCCCGAAAAGTCAAAGGACAACAACAACAGCAACAACAACAACAAAATGAGATTTCATATTAGTATTTAGTTGTGTTACGTGGCCGGCATTCAATTTTTGGCATCGAGGTTCGTTCAATTTGGTTTTGATACAATTTTCGGCAATGCATTGAATTGGCTTGATTTAGCTTCCGGCCATTTCATTTCCTTTTCGGCCATGGGTATGTACATACATCTGTGTTGGTCAGGCAAATACAAACAGAAGTATTGGCAAGAAATGATTGCATAGCATTGAATAAAAAGTCACTCTTCACTCTCCACATTGCTTTACGGCCAAAAATTTGCTTTAATTATACATCGAAAATATGTAGCATTGAAATCAATTATAAATATCCCATAGGAATTGTAAATAGTTCCTCTCAAGCTCTTGAAAATTTGTGTGTGTCGCTAACTTCATATTGTAATTTTTTAATTAAGATTTAGATTTTTTTATTTTTCATTCATTTATTTATTTATGTAAGCAGTGAATCCATACAACAAATTACAGGGTATATAAGAAGCAAATTGTATAACAATATTAAATATATTTAAAAAAAAAAAAAATTGTTTTGACATTGTTGCGAAATAAAACTTCCCGATCAAAGATAAAGATGAAATAATGTTAGGATAATTTAATTTATTTATTTAATTTTTTTATTATTTATTTTTTAATTTATTTATTTATTTATTGAAGCTCTGAATCCATAACAAGACAATTACAGAGTATATGAGAAGCAAATTTTATGACAACATTAAATATATTTATAGTTCAAAAAATAAAACTTCCCGACTTCCCGGCTTCCCGATCACAGCTCACTGAGCCACGCACGATCTATAAAAGATAAAGATGAAATAATGTTGAGATCAGTTAATGAAGGTCCAATCACTTAGTCAAGGTTATAATACACTCCACTAGAATATAAAAGCCTTGCCAGCCAGCAGAGTTGATTAGGCGAGTCCTGCTGAGTACTCGATGCTAAATAGCATCTGTCCGATTCGCAATTATTTGCTGTTTTATAGGTAATCAATACCCTGCAAATAAATTCGCAAGCCAAATCAGCGACTGGCCTACCATTGCGTACGGCCTCAGATCCAGGAGCTGCGTCGCAGGCACCTCCCACGGCTCGACAAGGAACAATGGGCAATGGGCAATGTGCAATGGGCACGGGTCGGGCCATTATTGGCAGCTGTGCCCAACAAATTGGTCACACGTGGCCACTTAGCACTTCAGATAATGATGATAATGACAGCATTGGCAACGGGAATGTGGGGTGTCCATCGTTAAATGAAATCGTCACCAGCCTCGTAGCGATCCTCGCTTTTGATCGAATGGGCCATAAGTTGCGGAACGTTGCCAAATGCGGCATGACAGAGGCCGGATTGTCCGCTGCACAGTGCGTTCGTCACGCTCATCACATCAGCACATCATCACATGGAGCTGCGATCCCAGGGCCTGCCAATCCGTTCCGATTCGATCCGAGCCGGAACACAGAATAGAAACCCGTAGCGAGCATCTACGAGTACCCGCTGTGGCCAAATGATTGCGGTCGATCCACCACACATTGATGGGACATCGGCTCCGACTCCAGCTCTTTCTCCTTCTCCTTCTCCTTCTCCCTCTCCCACTCTCTTTCCCTCTCCCTCTCCCGCAACGAATTAATTGCCTGTCTTCTCTCGTCCCGGCTAATTGGGTGTGTGGTGAAGCGGCAAACGCCATTGCAACACTGCAACATTGCAACATTGCAACATCGAGCGCTCACAGATTGAAATTATCTGGCGAAAAATTGCAATTTTCACGGCCAGGCCGAACAAAGACGCCAAGAGTCCCGGGCCCAGTGTTTGGGCCTTATTTTCGTAATAATGTGATCAAATTTGCCGAAATAAATGAAAAGGAAAAAAAAAAAAACTGTCTGCAGGCATGTCGAATGCCAGACCCAGAGACTGGACCTTGGCTGCTTGTCACGAGCTGTCAACTGATTTTCTCGTTGCTGTTGGCCAAAAGAACATTCCGCATCAGCCTCGACGAGCTGCGTGCCTTTTGAGCATCACTATTGTCCAATCTGCTTCCGGCAAAGTACGTCCACCTTGTGTCGCCTAATCCCGAACCCTAGCAGACGTCCAAAGAGCAGCCGTGCTATTTGCATGCGAGCGCCTCAATAAAGTTCGAAACTATTTTGTTCCAAATGCGAGTCAATGCGGTTGCCCGTGCGGCGGATGCTCGGAGGATGGGGAGTCGAGCATTCGGGCATTCGGGCATTCGGGCATTCGGGCTGCGTGCCGGGGCACTAATGCCCGGTCTCAGGGCGGCAATTACGAGGAACAACAATAATAATAATGGGAGAGCGAGTTCTCCCAGTGCGTGGTGCGGAACTGGGGCATTGTTGTCGCCTTGCCCGTAACAGCTTCATTTTGATGCCCAGCGGTCGTGCGCGGACAATGGCAAAAGCCGTGTGCCCCGCCCCGCCCCTCCGGCTGCGACGTGGTTGCATGTGGCTGGCCCAAGACCCACTGCTAATCCGTTGCGCCTGCGTCTTTTGGTCACTTCCGCGGTAGAGCAACGCAACTCGCCAATCAGCCGCGCACCCAGTGGTCAGTCCTATCCGCTGGTCAGCTCGCCAGGCGGACCGACCTCTGGCTGTGACATGGAGCTGGCCTATGACGCTGATTAGCGCGACTGCCCTGGCACTGTACTACAGTGGACACCCAAGCGAATGCCCAGCAGCTGGTGCTGTTTGTCGACTCTTTCCTTGCTGCTGCTTCTGCTACGGCTGCTGCTGCTGCTGCTTCTGCCTAATCAGCGAAATCGCATTCGAGCAACTGCCTCAATAGCTCATATAAATGGGTTTCAGGCAGATTTCAGGTAGCGATTGCCAGCCAGATGAGCACTTGAGGAGGGCGTGTTAAAAACGGCACCCAGCAGTCGAGCAACTCCAGTTCCAATTACATAACATAACATAACAACAACAGCAGCAGCAGCAGCAGCAGTTGGGCAGTGTCCGCTTACAGTTGTTGCCCTTGTTGTTGTTGTTGTTGTTGTTGTTGCTGGTGTTGCCGCCTTGTGTCAAAACATGCAACGTCCTTTCGACACCAGCTATTCCGCCTAGATCCTCGAGAGTTCTGGTTAAATGTGAGCCTCTTGATTAAGTAATAGGCTGACAAACGGCAGACAGGATTCTCGCAAAATTGGAAATTGAGTGCAGCTCCTGCAGCAGTTTAAAGGACCGACCCCTTATTCAGATCTCGAAATTAGGCGCCGTCGCACTTGTTCCTTCTCCTTCTACTTCTCCTTATCGTTCTCGTTCTCGTTCTCGTTCTCGTTTCGTATGTCCTGACAACTCAATTGTGCCTTCCACTAATTGCTGGACATGTCGGCCAACTGCTGTTTGGTTTGCTCCGGCCTCAAGCCCCGGTTTCGTCTTCGGGCTGCCGCATAAATCAGTTTCAGAGCAGCTGTCAAATGGCGCCACGTCCTGGTCCAGATCACAGCTTATCGGGATCAGAACTCGGCAAGTCCGCCGCTCGGCCTCGCTGCTCACTGTCAACTAAAATGTGCTGAATTATTTAAGTGTCGATCTGGTGATCTTCCAAATCTTTATTAATTAGCCTGCAATTCCAAATATAATATTGTTCAAGGCGCAGAGGCTGGGTGTTGCATTCAGTTAATGTTAAACAATAAGAATGCTTCCCCAACATTTTTTTATTTATAGCAAACGATTGTAAAATAACCTTAAAATAACCTTAGATGGATAATGAAGTTATGTTAGGGGCTGTTGGTCCTTCATTTAAGTATATTTATACCCTACTCTTCTCCTTCAGTCTCCAACTTACACTTTGACAAAAAAAAAAAAAAAAAAAAAAAAACATTATACCATTTTAAACCATTTTTAATGGCAACAGCGAATAAAAATATAAATTAATTGTAAGACAAATAAATTATAACATAAATGTAACCTAACTTGATGTATATTTTTATTTGCAGATAATAAAATAAAATATTTTATAATCTTTCTTTTAATAAAAATACAATATTTTATAAATCATATATTGGTAAAGGAATTTGAATCTACGGCATTCTTTCGTAGAGGATTACAAATTTGTACACTTTTGATTTGAATCAAAGACCGTTTAATAAGTTATTATTCTATATTCTATATTCTATTGACCAATAATAGATAGACGGATGTTTTTTCTATGTTCCTGCATTTATAAATGGGCTATTCTGTTAGAATTGGATACTTGAATAAAGCAATCAAGTTCTTTAAATACCTTGAACAAAATTAATTTTTAAAATTTATATTTATAATTATTTTATTATTGAGACTCTCAAATAGATTTCCACATCAGTCCTAATAATTACAGATTTGCACATATACTATATTTGTAAAGGGATTTCTATCTTCAGCACTCCAGCATAGAGGGCTACAAATTTTTATATTTATATTAATACCTTGATCAAAATTAATATTTTAAATCTGTATTTATAATTGTTATATTACATTTCCTCATCAGCTATAATATGGACAAAATTTTACATTTCTTGTAGCTGTGAAGGGATTTGAATCATTTTTATAGAGCATAACAAAACTGTATATTTTTGATTCGAATCAAAGTCCAGTAATAAGTTATGTTTTTTACTAGATTCGTTATTCTATAAAAATAGATATGCAGATGTTTTCCGTTGGAATTTAATAAAAGATAAAATACTTTAGATCCCTTGACCAAAATGTATATTTAAAATATATACTTATAATTATTTTGAGACGCAAAAACATATTTTCATAATAAACCAATTCTAAAATGTAAGGGAATTAAAAATTCGGCGTTTTTATTGTGGCAGATGCCTGCAGCTGTTAATTAGCGATGGATTCAACGTGTTTTAATTACTCAGCGAGCGAGAATGTTGGATGTTGAGATTTGTCAATTTGCCACTTAGTCAGTTAGTCAGTCAGTCAGTCAGTCAGTCAGTCAGTCAGTCAGTCAGTCAGTCAGTCAGTCAGTCAGTCAGTCAGTCAGTCCGTCGTGGAAGTCCGTCCGGGTAGCGTTAATTGCATTGCTCTCGGAAGAATGCTTTTGCCTTTCGGTTGCCGTAGAGCAGAGAGTGGAAGAGAATGAGGATGAGGATGAGGATGTGGATGAGGATGAGGATGAGGATGTGGATGAGGATGCGGATGTAGATGTTGAGGAACACGCTGCGCATCCGCGATTGTTGGCACAACAGAAAATCAGGGAAATCAGGGAAATCAGAGAAATCAGGGAGAGGCCCGCGAGGTGTCCCAGCGAGAAGAAGAGGACAGCGGGCGACTCTAATAAGGTTAGCCAAAGGCGAAGGGCTGGGCACTTGAATACAAATGGTTAAGTGTGAGTAAAGAATGTGAATCAAAAACTATTCGCATGCATCAAAGGGGCGAATGAATTCGATTAAAATTACATTTTTATTTTGATTTTTTTGTCCGCCTGCTGCTGGCTTTTGTGCAAAGTAAAAGAGTGCGATAGATGCGAGAGGGTGAAGGGAGCGGGGAGCGGGAAGCGGGAAGCGGGGAGGGAGGTGCCCAGGAAGGGCAACGCAGCATGAATCCTTTTGATTGTGCATGAATTTGCAACTTGTGCAACGCATTTAATTTTATTTAGTTTCATTTGGCAATCGCCGGTAAACTCGACGACAACTCCTGCGACCCCTTTTAGCTGGCGACACGGTCCTCCTGCCGTGTTCTTCGCACGCCTAGCGCCACGGGCGCTCCCCCCTCCCCATCCCTGCCCGTCCCTCTCCCCCTCTCCACCTCTCCCGCTCTGCTAGCCATGCCGTGTTCCCAGTTCCGCAACGCCTCGGCTGGCCGAGGATCGCAACAACGCAACAACGCAACGGAAGCAAAGCTGGCCACGTTGTGGGCTCACAAACCCGGCCACAAGCGAGGTCTACCAAAGCAACCCCGAAACGTCATCATTGCCACAGCCACATCCACATCCACATCCACATTCACAGCCACATCTACAGCCACATCCACGGAGCGAGAGCCAAAGCGAGTCGTCATCAAAAAGGACACTTGACGGGAACAACAAAAGCCGATGTTGCCTCCGCTGCGTCTGCGTCAGCGTCTGCGTCTGCTATTTATTTCTATTTGCAACACACACATTCATTGGACTGCTTTTTGTATCCTCGCTTGTAGCGCTGCCGCTGTGCGCCTGATTATCCTTTCAATTAAATTGTAGCGTAACATTTTCCACGTCGTTGACAATGGCTACAACAGTCACACTGAAAGGCAGGCAGCACGTTAAGTAGAGTGTCAAAAGGGCCGGGTAGGGGGGCCTTAGAAAAGAAACTGGCGGGAGAGAGAGAGAGCGAGAGAGCGAGAGGAACGGAAAAAGGTGAAGTAAAATTCAGGGCAACGTTTGTCCTTTGTCGCTGCCACAGCGAAATGTGTGTGTGTGTGTCCGCTGTTGCATTCGCTAATGGCCAGAAGCCTGCCCAACAGACGGGCTAAACTCCTTTTCTCTCAATACTTACAGCATACGCAACGTACAGGGTATCTGCAAATCAAAAGCTGAACAACAAGTCCATCTCTTAGCATCCTTTAGTCCTCATTCGGTAATTCAAGGATATCTTTAGCATTAACTATAAATCTCAATCAGAGCAAATGTCGCAATTAAGTCAATGCTGCTGAACATCTAGACTATCTGCACAAAACTGAGAACCAGGAAAAATAACTGAAACCCAAATAAGTGGTACTTATTGATCCTACCTGGAGATGGATATGGATATTATCAAGAGCGAAGACCAGAGAGAGAAGACCAATTCCGTTCCATAGCAGGGAACTTCAAGTACCAGCCGATCAGCCAGATATTCCAGATATATCTCATTATATACAAAAGTAAACTCGACTTTTTCCCATCTTACAAAGAGAAACAAAATTTCCGCATGGGGAACATTAAGTATGTTAAACTAAAAGTATGATCTAAAGGCATTAAAAGTTGTCATCAATCGAGCAATCAAACATCATCCAAACTATCAACTGACATTATTTATGTATTATTAAAAAATCTAATTGTTAAGTGCAAATTGTACTACGACCAATAAGAAGAGCCAGTAAATGCTGAGTCAATGGAATATAATCAAAACTATAAAATCGACCCTAGATTGAAATATTTATGTAATTGGAATATTGTTTGCCACTTGAGTTGATTTTGCGTGCAAAGCTAAATCTAGTTTTATAAAAAGTATGTAATCTTTTATTATAAATTATTATTAAACTAAAGGCTTGCATAACAAATTTTATTTCGATATTTCAAGTTTTAGCTAAGAAGTGTCAGTATTGCAGACTATGAAATAGTTTTCACAATTCTCAATGCTTGCTAAACAGATTCACTTTTCTAACGCCTCTCTGGCTCCCAGGCATTAGATAATATTTGGGGTCGATTGAGCATCTCATATCTGAGCGCATAAGTTGTGTCACGGGCTGTCAGTCAAAAGTTTTGGGCACCGGCGAAAATGGGATTTTCGGGATGCTAAAAGCCCTGGTTGCCAGTTGCATAACAAATGCCGTAATATGATTTGTCAGCTACACACACACACTCACATACACACTCACACACTCCCATACACACACAGCCAAAATCAACACGCACTTTTTAATTTTTGACGAGTTTTCATGCTCTGCCAAAGTCCGCATCCGCACTCCAGCCGTGTTCCCCCTTCCCCTTCTTCACCCCATCCCTTCGGCAGGACTCCCACTAAATAAATAGACATAGCACACGACAATAAACTTATTCATAATACATTAGCTTAGGTCGAGGGGGAGTGATAGATGGAGGTGCACAGGGATGAGGGGAAGAGGGGAGAGGAGGGTCGAGGCGACGCTTGGCAATCAGTCAAATGTAATAATAAATAAATAAATAAATCAAAAACAAACAACAGGACTTGATTCCGATTTGGATTCGGATATGGATTTTGATGCCACGATTTTTTACCATTTTTACCATTTTTGTTAACAATATACACATAACGGACCTGCCACGGATTAGAAAAAGGAGACACGAATGACAAAAACTGACATTTAGCCAGGTGAACATTGGCTCCATTTTTAATGTTCTCCCTTTCCAACTGACATTTTACTCTCAATTAAAGTTTGGACAAATCCCACATAAGTCATTTGTATAACACCTGTACTGGAGAATCGAAATCATAACTTGACTTAATAATAAAATAGAATATATACATACATATTTATATCTAAATTAAAGGTCACATGGGCAACAATAAAATCAACAACACACACTTTTACTCTTTTGAATATTATATCAAATGGAATATATGATTGTGATGATGTAAATAATCGATTGGATAACCTTTATTGCGATAATTATATTGAAAACCTTAATTTCCCATTGCCGGAATTGAGAGTGCAATCGACTTGAAACATGGCTAGACTCCATCATCAGGCTCCGTCATCAGCTGCATTGACATTGAATGCATCCGCCTGGATGGACGCCAAGAAAAAACAAGCAGTAATCCTCCATTAGGGTTGTGCTCGACTAGCAGCTACCCTGGCTTTGTCGCGCTAGCACTTAATGATTTCATTTTGTATATTTATCATTGCTTTGATTTTACTATTCAAAATTTATACTCAATCATAAGATACCATACTTACTATTCAGCATTTATTCTAGTCTATAAGGACACAAATTGTATACTCGAATATTAAGTGTATTTCAAATTTGAAGTATCTAGCTTTTGTAGTTGTTGAGATTGACGCCTTAATACAATTCGACAGAGAGAAATGAGTAGATAGATACAGCTTGTCATTCTTCTTCTTCCACCTTGCCTAAAAATCATGAAACCCTTTGGACCCAATTTGCAATGGGATCTACTACAAACATGCTTTAGATACACTGTCTGACTAATGAATGACCGTCGCCGGCTTATATAATGCAACTGTTTAATGCATTTTTTTCCACTTTCGATTCGCGATTGAACATTTGAATTGAATAGCTGCCAAAGCAAATAAGAGTGTAAAATCAGGGATAGACAACCAAGTGGGACAAACAAACATCCAGCTCTAGTGTCGTTTGTCTCCTATTTATTTATTTCTATTTTTTTCTTTATTTTTATTTTTTTTTTTGCAGAGTGCGTTTCCGCTTAAAGCAAACTGAACATAAAAACAAATTCAGCAGCATCGGAAAAACGACGCCTATCGTCATCTAAATTTTGGTGCTGCTGTTGTTGCTGGGCACAGGGTGCCGGGTAGGGGGTAGGGGGTAGGGGGTAGAGTATCTGATCGGCGGTGAGTGTCCTCTTTGACACACGATATGTGCGAAGCGTGCGTAATATCGCAGCATCAGTCCCTCACAAATAGCCAAACATTCGGCCCAATCAGTCGTAATTATGTCGCATGAACTACCGATTTATCTCCCGATCTTGAAGCAGCGTTCATTACACCATCAGCGATTGCGAGGCTATCATCTCGATCGCCATCTCGGAGAGGAAGTAGCTCGGGGATTATCCCATGCTGTCCATGTTCTGTGCCCGTGAATGGAAATCGAGATGGCGAAAACTCAATGAGTATTGAAAAATTTGATTACTATCGCATATTACCTAACATTCAGGTTCAGAGGGTACAAGAATTAACAATCGGATCATCCTGTTCAATAATATGTTTATTTATTCACATTGCCTAACGTAATAATAAAAGAGAAGTGCATATGTGTTTGTTTAATGGGCTGTTATTGCGTTAAGATCATCTGATAGTCTGGTCAAAATATTTATCTCTTTTCAGATTTATATAATAGAGTTTTGGATTCATATAAATATAGTTTTGAAACTTAAACTTCTTTTAACTTAAGATCTAGATGTGAAAAAGTGCAATTCTGTTGCCAAAGTTGTGATTGCAGTATTTTAGTTATTGGAATTTTTTATTTTCTATGGACTGTATTGATTATTGATCTAAGCTTTAAAATAATTTAAAAATTTAATCTATCTGTCAGTTATTAAATTAAAAGTAGTAGTAAAAGGAATAATAAGAAATAAAGAAATAACTGTGGTCAGGAGTGCTCGACTTGGAGATACCCTGAAACCAGTGCAGAGTGGCTGTATTTCTAATTTGGTGAATCCACATCCATGACCGCCGGCTGCTTGCTACAAAACTTTAACGCTGTAGCCGTCTTCCTAATGAGACAATGTATCTATATTTTATTCAAAAGAATATATGTACATATGTGTTCTAAGTTTGGTAACTCCAGCTCTTAATACTTACTAAATATACTTAAATAAAATACAGAGGGACGGACGGAAATATTAAAGGGCAGATAGACCTAGACCTAGACCTAGACGTGTCGATTCCGCTCAGGCGTATATGCGTACTTTATAGGGTCTGCCACAACTACTTCGGCCTGTTATACAGTGAAACCTCAATATAACTGATATGAGAGGACTCACAAAATTCGTCGTAATATCTATTATTTCGCAATGTCTACTTATAAGTAAAGTCTTGATATAACAAAATTTAAATAAATCTAACAAAATTCTGTATAAATATTGTTCTCATCTGATTACATCAAAATAATTCTAACATCGCACTGAAATGGGGTGAATATATAAAGTATTGCTTTAGTGCTGCAAATGGTCTTCCTAATTTTTTGTAAATTGTAGAAAGAGAACTCGGAGGAATATTAAATTGTTTAGCAAATTCTTGCATCGATTTCTTGCTTTGAGCGTTTTTTATATTGATTTTTTTGGTTATAAAGAAGTTCGATAGATCGAGGTTTCGCTGCACTTACACTACATTTTCACAAAAACATAATACGCAGCTTAGGGGTATAGGGTATAATAATTCTATCATCAGATGCACAACCTTAACAATGAATGTTTTTTCTTTTATCATTAATATTTAAACTGCTTGCAATATCTGATCAAAAACTGTGCATCAGTATGTGAGGATGGAAAACTTTATGTAAGCAAAGCAGGCCTGAATAGGCCTGAATCCCAGGAAGTTTATCTTCCAGCACTTTAGCTAAGATAATACGGAAAATGGAGGAAGATGCCGTAACTGCAGCTTTGTTCGTAAAGAGAAAAGAAAAATGCACTTCTGTAATTCATAAGCAAGCAGTTCACTTGCACTGCTTGTGTTCCCATCTTGCCTTCAGCGATGCATTTATTTGCACTGCTTGCGGAACGCTTTTGAAGTTCGCATGTTGCCGTACAGATGGCGCTACACACCTGAACTGCCACCTAGCGGCAGTCGAGCCCAACTAAAGTAAACCAATCGAAAGAAAAGTCGTTTAAGTTTGTATATTTCGTAACAAATCGAAAATTGTTTTTATTACTTTCTGATCAAAATCATACAACGTTGTCAATTCGTTTTGTTTATTTTCTTTGTTTCGCATTATAATAGTGTGTTTCATTATCTGTTTTGTTGCTGGATTTTGTATTTTTTGTTCTGTTTTGTTTTGTTTCGTTTTGTTTTGTTTTTTGTTTGGTTTTTCTTTAATAGTAATTTATAATTATAATAATTTATATAATAATATTTGTATAATATTACTTGGTAATTTATTAATTCTCATTATGCTTCGTCGATCGTCAACCCCATCATCAGGCGTCAATCAACGCTGATTGACTGACCCCAATGACCTCTTCAATCGTGCCTAATGCTTTCTTTCTGCACTTAATTGCCTTTTATGTACTATTCATTACTTTTACTTTACTTTGATGCATATGAATTTAATTTTCCGCCTTCATTATGTATTTTCTTTTATTCTTTGCCATTTACTGTTATATGTAATGCGATGCAATAATTTAAGCAAGTTAAATCAACTTATTGTAAAATAGTATTGTATCTGTTATGCGTCTGAGTGTGTGTGTCTGTGTGTGAGTGTGTGTGTGTGTGTGAGTGTGTATGTGTGTGTTGTTTGTGCTATGTATCTGTGTGTGTGTTGATGTATGTATGTATGTATAGGTGTGTGTATATATGTGTGTATGTGTGTGTGTGTGAGTGGCTTATTTACAAGTCAATAATCTGTTTATGTCAATGTATGCGTGTATGCTATCATTCTTGATGTATAGTTATTTATCTGATGTATGCTTAGAGTTACATTTTACTATTGGATCTTAGCGTTTGCCTTCCACGTTTAGTATAATAATATTATCATAGTATTATGTTGTATTATTTATTATTTGAATATACTATATATCTATATATATATAGATGTATATATATTATATATATATATATGTATATATATATATACGTATATATGTGTATGTACGTTTGCTTTGTCGTGTTGCATGTCTTCTGCTTCGCACTCTTCTAATATGTATATATATATATATATATGTATATATGTATATATATATATACACCTATATAGGTGTGCTGCATTGTTTTGAATCAGTTTTCGGGCCTTAGTTCAATGCCTGGGCGACATCTAGCTTTTCTTTGTGTAAGTATTATTAACTTGTGTGTATTTGTATGTGTTTGTGTGTGTGTGTGTGTGTGTGTGTATGTGTGTGTATGTATGTATGTCTGTCTGTGTGTATTTATAATTTATTACCTTACACTGCTAAAAATTCACGTTTATATTTTCAATATAAGGGGCTTCCTTCTTATATGCTTGAATGCCATGTTTATTGTTTTTCGATTTTTCGATTTATCGACTTTTCATTAATTTTCGCTTTGTTCGATTTCTCTTGCTTACATTATTATTATTATTAAAGACTAAAAACTGTCGTCGTTGCAGATATGTATGTGATATATACATATGCCTATGCTCACACACCTTTGCATATATATATGTATATGCATATGTATATAGCACGTACTATATCCTCCGATATACATCAGAGTGATGCCGTTCTATTCTGCTAAGTAATATGTTAAATAATGTTCGTTCTTCGATTCCCTATCAGTAATAAATATTGAAATAATTGTTTATTTTAATATAAGTTGTATGGGCCTTAGGTTTAAGTACGTTACATTACGTTACATTACGTTACGTTACGTTACGTTCTTTTTCTTTCATTTTTCTCTTTAATTAATCCTTTTTGTTTTTTCTTTTCTCTCTGTCACTCATTTGAAAATTTATAAACTGAGGACGTTTATTCTTCTGCTTTGTCGCTTGCTTCATTTATATTCATAATACACATATACACACACACAGCCACACACACACACACACATACACACACATGTACATACATAAGTACATAAGTACGTGAATACATATATAAATATATATATATATATATGTATATTGAATATGTGTGTGTGTCCATATGCATGTAGATGCATTTATGCCATATACTTATATATATATATACATATATATTTGTATAAATACATAGCTTCAAATTAAAGCTTTATTAACCATGCACGCGTTTTGTTTTCGTATTAACAAAATGAAACGTTTCACAATAATCGTACACAAGATTTATAATAAATCCATAATCGTATTTGGTATTACTATTATAATTATTATAACTAGATAAATATGATTTAAAAAAAAAAAAAAAATCCTTTGAACTCCTGCGTGTCCGTCCAACACGTAATATGATCTAGATTATACATATATATATATAATATACTAATATTATTATTAATATTATTATTATTAATATTATTATTTTTATTATTATTTTAATTATTATTAATTCATTATCCGTATTTCTATATATGCTTATAAGAGTTAAATACAAATTAGAGATTCGCTTACCAGCTAATTGTAAACGTGTGAACTATATTATTATTAACTGTATTTGTATTTGTATTTGTAATTGTATTATTTATTTATTTGTTGTTGTTTGCTTCGTGGTTGTTGTTGCTGCTTGTGATTCTCTATGTCGGCATAAGTTACGAGATATATATTCATATATATATATATATATATATATATATGTATATATAGAAAGTATCCAAGGAAGGGGCTTTGCTGCAACAGCACGTCTACAATAGGAAAAAGCACCGAAATGGGGGGAGGAAAAGGAAGTGGATGCCCAGTACCGGAGAAGGGTTCCGATGTGGGTTTCGAATCGAATTATGCTCGATTTATATCGATTCCATTTGTAGTATTCAAAGTAAGTGTAGTGAAAAGATTGTTGGATATGTGTTTGTTTGTCTGAACATTTTTGTCAGTTTCGAAAAGGGGGAATTGATCAAAAACTTGGAGGTTAAAACTATAACTTAAACTGAAACGAAAGCCGTTATGTTAGCTAATAGATAAAGTTGCTTTCGTTTTCTATAGTTGGCCTAATTCCATAAAGTTTGCCTAAGTTTTGGATAAAACAGTGCAAATTTCACTTTAAGAATTGCATTCGAATTGCAGAAATAACTTGTAAGTGTGTGTGTGTGTGTGTAACAGTGTACATACAAGCACACAAGCATATATGCACGTTTGCACGTATGTATGTATGAATGTACGTATGTCTGTTTGTTTGCATGTACGTATGTACATATGTATGTATGCTGCGTGTATAACCTATGTAAATGTGTATATTATTATGGGTCTTAAAGATTCTTCTTGTATTTTTATTCCTGTGTACAAATATGAACATTTTTTTTTTTTATTTTTGGTTTTGCTGATGGTTTTCTGTTTGTATTTTTTTTTTTAAGTTTTTTGTTTGTTACTTATTTTTGTTTTTTTTTTTTTTTGTTTCGTATTTTGTTTTTGTTGTTGCTGCTTTTAAAATCTTTGTTTTTACTTCAGTTCTTTTTGAATTTCATTTTGTGTAGATTTGTTGTTGTTCTGCTTGGTTTTTGCTGCTGTTGGTTTTCTTCTCTAGCCTCTGCTTTTTGTCCTTCTTCTTCTTATTACTTTGCCTTTCATTGTATAAATATGTTCGTTAATGTAATATTTAATAATTCTCATTTGTTTTTTGTTTTTCTTTTTAATATTCATTATTAATTTTGTAATCAAAATTCCTCTAGTTGAAGGCAATCGGCGAATATATTTGAAATTATTTATGCATTTATTTTACATACATCCTTTGTTTGTGTTTTTTGTTTTTGTTTTTTTTTTTTAATTTTTAATTTTTATATTTGTATTATTTGTAGTATTTACTTTTGGTATTTTATTTGTATTATTATTTAAAACGTTACTTTCGTTAAGTTAAGTCTGACTAAACTTAAGAGCTGTGGAAAACAAGTTTAAATACAAAATTTCTCTTCTTTAGTATTTTTCATTCTGTTTTTTTTTTTTTTTTGGGTTCCTCAATAATATGATCTTTGTCTGCGGTCAAAAGTCATATGAATGTGGAAAACTTAGGTGTAATTTTGCTGAACGTCTTGCTAGTTACAATCTAATTCGTTATAAAATACATGATATATGTATTTATATATATAGCGGTATTTATATATATATATATAGGTATATATATATATATATTTGTTGTATATGGTATAATTATATGTAAAGGTATATTTTATTTATGTACAGTTGTATGTGTAATTAAAATGTCATGCTTATGCTTAAAATACAATATTTCTAATTATTGATAGTAAAAAAAAAATTGCTTCCAATATGTTTTGGGCACTATATTATGTACATTATTTAGTATTAAATTGTTTTATCATTTGAAAATCACTTTAAGGCAGTTTTCTTATGCTTCAAAATTGTGCTAACGAGAAAGGAACTACTTTTATGAGTATTATATTGACCAAAAACTTAACCAAACAGACTAAACAAAAAAAAAAAAAAAAAACCCTTAAATAATTAAATTGCGACCTGTGGACAGGCTTTATTTGAAGATGATCTTGAGAGCCCTCAGCTTCAGCTCGATCTTGACCTTGAATACATTTTAGGAACTACTTTTCGCCTTCAGCTGCTGCCTGCAATCAAATGAAGAGGGCTCGAACAGTTATTAACGCTTTAGTGCGGAGCTGGTCAAAAGCAATGGAGGGAAAGAAATCTGGAAGACAGCCAACTTAAGATAGAGATTGATATAAGGGAAACATAGGTACACTGAGTGGGATAACACATACATACGCGTTAGTATGTTGGTGTGTATGTTGTGTGGGTGCACGATAATGTTACACACAAATATTGCCATTTGGTTCTCTTTTATTTTACGTTATTTTTATTTGTTTTTTCTTGTTGCAAATTTACTAATTATTGTCTGCTATTTACTCACACATAGTACATGCTCATACAAACACACACTGGCACACTGGCACACACACACACACACACACACACACACACACTGTCACACGCATACACACGAGCTTCAATTTACATAGAAGTCGAACCTAAGATACTCCTGAATACCCGAAATAATGTCGAAAATGGGAACTGAAAGCGCAAATAGATGAAGGTCTGACATGCTCCTAACTCTGAATCTGGATCGAACTAAAGGATCGTAATTGTACGCCTATTTGTTTATTCACTTTAATATGTGCTTCTTCTCATTGGTTTCTCATATTAAAATATTCAGCAATTTTCATTGTTTTGAATCGTTTTGTATGACGTTCGCATACAAAATGAATCGATTTGTAAATTGTTAAATTTTTCCTTTTTTTTTGCTTGCAGACTATATTTAAATTGTTTGTGTTTCTTTTTCTGAATTTGTCTGAGAATGTGAATTGGCAGTTTTAAATATTTATTTATTTATTTATGTTTACCTTTTTGTATTTATTTGTATTTTTATGTTTTTATATTATTTTTGTTTCCTTTGCAGTTTACAAAAGTTCGATTCAATTGTTTACATTAAAAACTTTTGGTCTAATAACAAATTTTGCACTATTTGACTGTTGTTATGAAATTTATGATTACTTTAATGATTATTTGTAGTATTTTAAACTAAATATGTCTAATTGCATTTGCTAGGAATTTAAAAAATGTATTGCTTAAAATATAAGTTGAGAAAATTTCACCAATATACTTCGTTTAATGTTCATCTTCTCCGAGAGACAATTGACCTATTTGCTTTACGGCGATTTCGATACCGGATGTGCTTTCATTTTGTTTTTTGTTTTTTATTTTTTGTTTTGCTGGGTGTGGGAAAGAGAGTGAACAATTCGGGAAGACTCAAGGCGGCAGTGTTCGTAAAATTTCAGACCTAAGCACGAGGATAAACGAACGGCTAATAGAAGTCGGGTGTTATATAATTGGATGCTGTGACATTTCACTGTTGAGGTCTAAATAAGACTAATTAAAGAATGATATGTATTCGTTTTATTGTCGAATAAACAACGAAAGTAAAATACAAGAAGTTTAATAACTACATAAGTCCGGATAAGAAGGATAGCAGAGTAAATCGAAACAAATACAAAACGTAACAGAAGAACAAATCAAAACAGAGCAACAAAATTTGAGTTCGTGTTTCCGTTTCCGTTTCTATGAGATTTCAAGTGCACCCTGTACAACACCCACACCTATTGATCCTACTGGGATAGTATCTTGGAATACGTATGGTCCTGATGCCTTACAGATTGAACACGCCAGATGCTAATGAGGAAAAATAGTCAAGATTCGCTTGCACTAGATCTTAGGCTGGGAGCAAAAGCAGACTGTGGACTGTGGGTGGGGGACGGGGGGTGAAAGTTCAACTATTGTGTAACCTGCTTACTGCTTCTAGGCTTTTCATCTATTTAAGTATGAAATGTTGTCATGCTTATATGTGAATAAGTATTTATTATTCTCGTAGCTAATACAATTTAGTGCTTAATTATTTTATTTGACTTCAATTTTTGTTTCGCTTGTGGTTAATATTGCGGCAAACACTTTGAAAAATAAAGTTTTGCTTTGGAAAAAGAACACGTTACGATTTCGATATACGATATACGATATACGATATACAGTATTCAATATTCGATATTCGATAGTTGATTTAACTTATTTTCTGATTTACGATATTTTACAATTGCTTTTAGTTCAAGTTGAGTTACATTTCTCATATGCCTTTATGAACCCTGCACCACTAACTAACTACTATGAGCTGTGTTTCTTACTGGGCTATCCTTACATATACATACATATATGTAGACCATGCACATACATATACACATACATATGTACACATATGCATGTACGTATCGCATTAACACTAACATCTAATGGCAATTTTCTTCTATAATGCATAATATAGCGTTTCTGTACGGATATACATGATATATATATATATATATATATATATATATATGTATATATATATAATATATATATGTATTTATATATATATATGTAGCATATGTGATTTTTACATGATTTAAATTGTTTGCTTATCATTTTTGTGTTGTATAGCTTTTTAGTATGTATTCAATTTTCTTATTTATTTTCCTCTTCACTTGGCTTGAGACGAAAATGCGAACGATCTAATTTTTTGTTTTATTATTATTGACTTTCCCTCTAGGCCAAGTTTTCTTTTCCCCATTTCCATTTCCATTTCCATGCTGTCATAATATTTGTATTTATTTTTAACTAGATCTTAGCCTTACACATATTTGGCTATAAGCAGTTAAAAAAAAAACGCTAAAATTACTTGTTATTTTTATTGTTATAATTATTGTTTGTTTTACTTTTACGTTTACTTTTATTTTTACTTTTACTTTTACTTTTACTTTTACTTTTATATTAAGTTGTATAGCGACCTAGAAATAATTTTCTTTTGTTTTCCAATTACTTTTATTATCGTTAAATCTTGTTGGCTAAAATCTAATGCGTCTTTGAGTATGCTGTAGTGAGAAGGTCCAAATAAACATTAAATGAATAAATATAAACAAATTATGGGCTAAGAACTAAGTTTCCTTTTTTTATTTTATTTGTATTTTTTTTTGTTTTTTGTTTTTGGTTTTTCTTATTCGTTTGTTGTGTGTGTGTGTATTTGTGTGAACTGAGCAACTGTCAGGTAACACTTGCTTACAGTTATAATCGTGATGGCTGACATTGGCATTGCAGCTGCGTTGGAGCTACCGTTCCTTCTAAAGGACCTCTGAGTAATTGCTATGAGTAAGTTTTATCCCTAGAACTATTTAGCTGGCAGTGACATTTGCTCATTGGCTGTGTGTGAAACTTTGTCCTTTGTCGTCCTTTTTTGTGTGAGGGAAGAGTGTGCCACAGCATGGGAAGGAGCAACACATTGAGATTGAGATGCTGAGGAGGAGGAGGTGGAGGAGGTGGAGGTGCTTAATCGATCGATCAGTTTTATAGAGTCCGCTAATGTTTGTTCCAACTCAAGTAGAAAACTTTTGAGGCGTCTGCGACTTGTTTGGTCCTTTTTCCCTTTGCCTGTTTTTCTAGTTTCTTTATGTATTTTTTCTTGTTTTTTTTTTTTTCTTTTCTGCTTGGGAGTTTTCTTAAATATTAACAAAATGTCTAGTGGGCAAAAACGAGAGTTGGCTCGAACTGCATTTAAACGGATCGTTTAATGGAACCATACAAACAAAGTGCGCTTCAAAAAGTTTTCTGGACGGATATTACAATTTGTAGCACATGATGTGGTCTATTCGAAATTCGTAATTCGAAATTCGATATTCGATATTCGATATTCGATATTTGGTTTGAATCTGAAGATCTAAGTACATAAGTAAATACGAGAGATTGTACCCGCTTTATGCATACATATATATATATGCATGTATGTATATATCATACACATATCTGATTCATTTGTGTGTATCTATAGATATCGAGATAATGGATTCCTGTGAGATTCATCTGTGGTCTTTTCTACAATTGGCAGCTCGTTCGTTGCTCTCCAACAGCTGCATTGCCAACATTTATCATGTGTGTGAGTGTGTGTGTGTGTGTGTGGGTGACTTATATGCCAATGAATGACAAACATCTTAATTACTCCTTCTGTTGGTCTATAGTGTATAATAATATGCGTAATTTCTGCCATTATCGCAATGAGGAATATTATGAACTATTTGCCTGGTAATTTTCTTTATAAATATTTTTGGTTTTTTTTTGTTTGGTATTTAATTGGTTTATGCTATTAATGCTGATGAGCTTCGTTAAAACTCCACACAATGATGATTAATAATAATTCGTAATCTATGTGTGTTAGTGTCTCTTTGTGTATGTGTGTATGTGTGTGTCTGTGTGTGTGTGTATGGAAAACAAATGCTTGTGTCTGCTATTTTCTTCCTCTTCATTTCATTTTTGAATTATTATAATGCTTATGGCTGTTCGATTATATAATGATTCGCTCTACGGATTGATCTAATTTGACAATGTATGTACGTGTGTTTGTGTCTGTGTGTGTAAATGTATGTATCCTCGGCATTTAAGTTGTTCGGTATTTTTGTTTTATTTTTTTTTTTTTTCGTTTTCTTTTTAATATTTTATGCGTATTTGTTGTAGTTTGTATTTAATTTTCCATTTACTAAACTGTCGCTGATATTTATTGATATTTTTTGTTCTTTACATTTAGTTTGGTATAATTTTTCTTCCTCTTCTTCTTCTTCTTGCATACAAAATTGATTTTGTATTTCTTGTATTTTTTTGTTGTTTTAATTTTTATATAATTTTGTTTGGTTTCTTCATTTCTTCATTTTATTTTTAGCGGGTAATACAAATGCTTAAATTAAGAAAAAAAAGTTTTATGTATGTACTATATGCATATATATATATATATGTATATATACACCATAGACACATGTGTATGTATATAAGTATAAGTAAGTTTAATATTTAGAATTATTTATATGCTGTACTTAGTTAACCTACATTCGAATACATGAACACTTCAAGATATCATTTTTATTTTGTTTTTGTTTTTCTTTTTGTTTTGTTTTAATAAGTGATTTAATTAAATTGAATTTAATCTAATTTTTGTTTTTGCCTGCTTTTTTCGTTTACATTCTCTTCTGTCGCTTAATTCCTTTCGTTATGTTTTATATATTCACTCAATTTTATTTTAAGACGAGAGATGAGTTTTTTTGTTATTATTTTTTGCTACTCTTCTCCTTCTACGCTTGAAACAGTTGCAGCTGTTGTTGTTGTCGTTGTTGTTGTTGTTGTTGATGCTGCTCTTCGTGATGAGTTCGAGTGTTGTTGTTGTTGCTCTTGGGTGTCGTTAATACAGTAATGCAATTATATACGTGGGTGTCGTCTCGACTTCGTTGGTGTTTGGTGTGTTGCTGCATGACAAGCAAAATGAGAAGCGGGCTGAGTGTGTGTGCTTGTGTGTGTGAATGTGTGTTGAAAGTGTGTGCGTGTGTGTGTGTGTTTGTGTGTGTGGGTGTGGGTGTGAGCAAGAGTGCGAGTGTGAGTGGTGTGTGAGAGAGAGAGAGAGAGATAGAGAGTGTGTGCTGTTGTTCGTTCCTCTACTTTTCATTTCGTTCGTTTCGTTGACTTCTGTGGTGTTCCATTCCGTTTGTGTCGCACGCACTTCGTCCTTGTCCCTCGGCAACGTCTATTGTCATAACATTGTGACTTGAATCCATGGGGCATGCAGGCACTTGCAGGCGCCACGTGCAACTGCTTGCGATGTCCTTGGGCACAGCTGGACGGCAGCTGCACCCAAACTCCTTTCCCTGCGGCTACTCGTTGTCGTGATTTATCCATATTCTGTTCTTTATCCTTAACTGGAGTTTATGTTTGTTGTTGTTGTTGTTGTTGATTTCGTATTCCTTGCCTTTGACGTTAATTTCTGGTTCGGCTTTTTCCGCTTTCATTCGTTGTGTGGCTGGGTCTATTGATAGCTTATAATCTTAATCCATGATGTTATCGTTATCGTTATCGGTATCGGTATCGTTATCGTTATTGAGGTGTCTCTGTACTTTACTCTCTTGTTGATTGAAAATGACTTCGATGTGTTAGCATTGACGATAGTTTTTTTGGTTGTATTTGTAAGATACGTTTTTTTTTCAGTTTTATTTTGAACTTATGAAGCGGTTGCTGCTGCTGTTGTTGTTGTTGTTGTACTAAGTAATTGAATTTTGTTGTAGTTGTAGTTGTTGTTGTGGCTTTCATATGGAGACGACATATTGCATTTTGTATTGCTTCTAATACTCCCAATATCATGCATCCTGTATTTCACCTTTCAATCCAGGCACCCTGTGGTGTTGGTTATGTCCTAAGCGATTCGCTAAATCCTGTACAACATCACGAAATATAACTGTATCTATATTTTCACCTAATAAATACAACAAAAACCAATCGCCCATCTTCGAACGACGAACGATTATTTCAATAGCGTCTCGACGCACTAACCTGTAAGTTGATGAGAATAAACAGTGTTAGAAAGTGCCGCAAAGTGTGAAAAATAAAATACGAGACTCACCTAAATCGCATTCGAAATAAATATACCCTCATTCGAGGCGAGAATATAATAACCACCCTGTATATTAGCGTTAATAATGTGAGTAACGTTAATAATATAAACCAAAACCAAAGGAAAATGTAAATTTTCTCATTAACAACATTTAATGGTAAAATGCAAATGGCGTCGTGTTTTTCCACCTAATCCATAGAAACAGAACGAAACGAAATGAAACGAAATAATTGAGTCATATAAACATAACATTTATATTAAGATTGATAATCTACTTACCTCCCCACTTGAACCATATTTAAAAAATGTACATTTGGTCATTCTGGGAAATATGTAAATCATCGGATCCATGCGATCTTCCTGATCGGTCTCCATATAATCTATCACATCCAAGCCAAATGTCATAAATTCGCCATCGAAAAATCGATTCATAAGAAACATTTGACCTGTGCATCAAAAGTAAACAAAAAACAACAAACATTAATATATTTATATTTAAATATTAATATGATTGTACATTGTACATTGCGTATTGTATACGATATGATACGAGGTAGACACTGTTTACAAAATCTATTTGGCCGGGCATAATTTATGGGTTCACTGCCGACTGTGCGAGTGTGTTTATGGATATGAACTCAAAAAATCTGTTATTCTTAACAATTAAGTAAATTTAATCAAATAGTGAATATTTTGGTGTTTGAATATTTTGGGGTTTGTTATTCACCGAATCTGGAATGTAAGATAATTAATACCTATACATTGCGATCAGTATTGTAATAAACGCAAATACATCGTTAAAGAAGAAAACAAAAGAAGACTTTGTAAGCAAAAAGTGATTATTAAACAATAAAGATTCGATTGTAATATATTGATTCATATTTTGAAATAAAACTTTATATATACGAGTCCTATGAATTGGGTTCAAAAATATCGATTATCAATATTGAATTGGGTGAATATGAGTTTCGGATATGTTACTCCCGGAATCTGGAGTTCAAGATAATTACTAACTTTTTCACCTTGGGATCAGGTTTGTAATAGACTCAAAAAGAACTTTACTGTAGATAACTTCAAGCCTCAAGCCCAACTTTTCTAAATTCCATGTGTTAATTCTTTCCTCACAAATGATCGATAAATGCTTATTGAACAACAATAAATCGATTAAAATATATGTATTCATACTTTAAAAGTACCCACGATCAAAAACTGCTTCCGGTATCTGGAGTGTAATATAACTATTCTAAATACCAAGTGTCGATTCTTTCCTTGCAAATTATCGATAAATGTTTATTGAACAACAATGAATCGATTGTAATAATAATTCATATTTTAAAATTTGTACGATCCAAAAAATGTACTTTGTGCTACATACGAGTACTATGAAATCAATTGAATGGTATAGATTAATTCCTCCCCTACCCTCCCCCTTCACCCATATCCCTCACACCACTTCGTTAATCGCCCATTTTGTAAACCCATCAGACGTCAACATTCAATTAGTCTGAACTCTGGTTATTTGTTCATAGGCTTGTGTGTGTGTGTGCGTGTGTATACTTGTGCATAAAGTCAAATTAGTGTATTGTATAATTGTTTATTTCTTTATTTCTTATGTATTCTGACAGTTAATTATTTTGTTAGATTTCCGATTGCTGTGCACGTGGCGCACGTTGTCCGAAAAAAACGGAGCCTGGAATCCGCCGCAATGAGTAAAATTTGTTTATTTTGACGCGGCCTGCGGCTACGGTCAGTCGATAAAAATTCGTCATTGATTTTCCTCGGAAAATGAGTGAGTGAATAAGGTACGGATTCTATATATATATATATATATATATGTATATATGGGTATGGATATGGACTTGGAATGAGTTCGGCATATAGTAAAGATATTCTGTATGGTTAACCCCAAATTTGTTTATTGGATTATGCTCTGCAGCTGCACCTCATGATGATCGCGATTATCGCGATGATTAAGATAATCCCGTTACTCACCTATCACATTTATTAGGGCGAGCAGTTCACACACGTAGTATCTGTACGCCCACCAATTGTGATATCTGAAATATACAATTGGAATGGAAAGTGTTAAGTGCAGGAAATGAATAAATACGGATAGAATGAATACGCTTACCTTAAATTTTCCCATAAATAATCTAAAAGTAATTTCTTTTTTTGTTTTTTCTCGGCTTCGGAACAAATGCCTATATCTAAGTCCATGATGAGCGCATGAATTTTGCCACCCTCCCAAGACTTCCACAGCCATCTTGGTGTGTAAAATAAGATTGCCTGCAATCAGAGAAAGAGAGAGAGAGAGAGGGAGACAGAATGAGAGATGGAAATACATGTGCGAGTAGAGATAGTAATACAGTTGGATATACATAATATATATGGGCAAACTAGTTCCGCAAAGGTGAGCCTCGGCCCTAGTGTAGGCGTCTATCGTAAAAAGCGCTTTCATTTGACAAGTGACAATCGCCAGCTGTTTGCTTGGACTTGGACTGAGGCGTTGCGACTCTCGGCCGCGTAATTCCAGTTAACAATGCCAAAGGTATTATGTTCGCGAGATTGCCTTTGGGTGACCTTCCCCGTGCATTCTTCTTATTATTTTCATTATTATTATTTGCTGATTCCGATACTTACAAGCAGACGAACCGACATCAATATACATATATACAAATATATGTATGTGTTAGTATTTATAGACGTGTCATCAAAACAATTAGCTGTGATCCATTAGCAAAAGTAGAAGAGACAACAGAAGAGACACAGGCAACATGCGAGCCACAGATACAGATACAGATACAGATACAGATACAGATACAGATACAGAATATGCTTGATGAGGCAACAACAGGCTGTGGCAACGAAACCGAAATCTTGCCCAATTAAATGGATCTGTTGTCTGACTTTTTGGTATTTATGTGCGCTCTGATGACATATTAATAATAACTTGTATCGTAAATTAAACGCTAAATTGTGCAAATGTTTGCTTTTGCTCTTGCTTTTGCGGTTTTGCCCAGCTCCATCTGTCCATGTGGGCAGGTGTTAATCCCCGGTGCGGTCCGCGGACAATGGACAATGGCTTAGCGACCGCCAGCTGGTGGGCGGCCGGCTAATTCCGTTGCCCGTCGAGGTGAGAGTTCAGTTTGTTTAGTGCCTGCCCAAAATGGCGGCTGTCTGCCAATTTGTGGGTCTCTCTTCAATTTGCCTACGTCACGCGCCTCGCTTTTCTATTTTCATTTGGCATTCGGTCTCGGTCGCGGTCTTAGTGCTGTTAGTGTTGGCAAATGCTTAAATAAGTATCATCCGATTCTGGCGATCATTCGACCAGACGTCAAATGTTGCATTATTTTTGCATCTGTTGCAACAATAAGAGTCAGAAATTGAAATTGGCGTCGCCGCATAGATTTATAGCTGGCCAACATCTGCGGCACATTGTAAAGCCTTTGACGGCACCAACAGCACCACCACCACAAACAACAACAACAACAACAACAAAAAGAAGAAGAAGAAGAAGAAGAGCAAAGCAAATGGCCAAGTGACGGGCCCACAGCTTGCAACGCCCTGCCGGAAGTCAAATGATGCGTTTGATTTGCCTTTGGGCTGTGCGAGAATTTCCCTTTTGGGGCATGCTGCTATTTATTTTCCTCTATCTGTCTCTGTCCAACACACGCCCCTGGCTTCTTGCTCAACATACAGTTACAGTGTGGCTTGGCCCGACAACATGCAACAGTAATAATCATAATAATCATAATAATCATAATAATCATAATAATAATAACAAGAAGAGCAACAAGAGCAACATCCAAAATCCCTTTTTGGACTCTTGTGGCACTGGCTGTGGGTGATGTTGCGTACTCTGTTGCATGTGCGTGTGTCTGAAAAGCAATTTGGCAAGCGTTCAAATTGCCATAAAAACATCGCATAAATGCAGCTGCAATCAAAGCCGAATGAAGTAAGAAGCAGCAGCAATGCAAATGCATTGAAGTCGACGCGTCCGAAACAAAGGACGCTGCACAGTGGTGCAAAAGTCGTCAAGCAGTTGTCGAATGCCAATCAATCATTATTATATAATAAAATTCTACTTCTGGCAACTGAACACTTAAACAAAAATAAGATTTATTATTTTGCCTTTTGATTGAGAAGTACTATAAATATCTAAATTTAAGTATTGAAACATCAAATTGCTTTTTTATAAAGTTCAAAGAAGAAAAATTCGATATAAAGAATACCTTCATAGTCTGAAAGCAAAGTCTTTAAATAATAAACAAAAAGCAATGAATGATTGCTTTGATTTTACATTTACCTAAAAAATTTTATAAATTTAATAAACAAAAATTGACGTCCATTTAATGAGATAGACTTGAGTCATAAATTATTATGAAAATATATTGAGAGTAAAATTCAACATTTCAAAAATCTGTAATGCAATTACAATCAAGGTTTGCCCACTGTGCGCAATTGAGTGAGGATAAAAGAAAAGTTTGCATTTTCAATTAGGCAAAATGTGTAAACGCCTTATGGCCAATGTGGAGCCGAAGTAAAAGCAATCATCTCTAGGCTCCAGCGCGTGGGCGGGCTGCATGCTCTGCCTCTGCCCAGGCCAGATCTGTGTAGACTCTGGAGGGAAAGATCGAGTGCACCAGTTGCCAGTTGCCGGCTGCCATTTACCGGCTGCCTGATCCCGGTTCCGTGCTGGCTTCTCCCACTCCCCCGTGCGTGCATAAAAATAAATACACATAAGTCAAATATAAACACATGCTCCAACTCTTGAGGGGAGTCCAGCCGTCGTCGTCGTCGTTGTCGGCGTCACGCTGCTAACCCGTCTCCCGTCTCTCACACGAACTTCGAAGCCAACGCCAACCCCTTCCATGCCCAACCCGATGCCCAACCCCTTCCTCAACCCATTCCCAAGCAGACTCACGTTGCATCCCTCTCTTTCTCTCTCGCTCCGCTCTCTCTTCCCTGCGATTCGGGCCAGATTTTTGTTTTCTGTGCGCTGGCATTTGGCCAGAATTATTATTTGTTCACTTTTATGTTTGTCTGTGCCTTTTCAATAAATATCCAGCTAGGCAAAAAAAAAAAAAAAAAAAAAAAAAAGCAAAAATAAAATACATTCAGTTTTTGACATATTTGATGGGAGCGCTTGATCGATATGATCCGATCGGGGACGGACTGAATATCGAGATCGAAATGGAATTGGAAATGAAAGAAAACGATCATGAAAATTGAAATGGAAATGGAGCGAGAACGAGAAGCGGGCAGCGGGAAAAGGGAAAAGGGGGGAACCGGCAACACGGTCGCTTATTGCAGGCAATTTTGCTTTTAAATTTTATAGCTGCATTGTCCAACTTAATGGCCTGGCCATTAGCATTAGCGTGCGCGATCCAATTGTTGATCGGCAGACGATCGCCGCCGATCAATGCCCCCCGCCGTCCTCCAATTATGATCCCTTCATCAGGGTCCTGAGATCACAAACGATGTTTATCCATGATTTTGGCTATGCCGGCTATATTCGAATATTTGAAGTTGAATTCAGGTGTTCCGTAGAGCTCCATCCATATACTGTGTAGTTGTTGTCTACAGATTTACGGCCTTGCTTGTTTTCCCGTGGCATTTATGATCGTTGACTTTTATTATTTATGCACACTACATACGTACAATACACACAGACATTCAAACATTCAGACAATCAGACATATGCACATAGATATATGCCTGTATAGCATATTGTACGATCGGATGGCTCTAAAACTGCATCCATTCAATTTCAGGTCGCATCCGTCGTCTTTATTAATAAATCCACAAATTAAGCAGAATGGAATATGTGTAAATTATAGAAACGCCGTTCACGCGTCATTAAGCAGGGAGAATACCATAATAAATGTATTTATAGGTATTTGGGTGACGATGACGGCGTCGTCTATAATCGCCGCTGTGACACTAACCGAGAAAAAGCAACGTGCCCAGCAGAGGCGTGTCGCGGCCCCCCTTTTGCCCCCCGCCCAGCGAGCACCGAGACAGAAGTGTGGTAAAAATATACATTTCATATTTGCTACATTGTTAGCGGGAAGATAGATTATTGTGTAATCGTTGAGCACCTCCCACTGCCCCAACTTTGGACAGTCGAGTTTGTTGCTCGATTTACGAAACTAGAATTATTACTCTCCATGCATTTGACACTTAATATGGTAGGCTTTTATTGCTGCAAATAAAATTCCATGTTCCATATACATACATACATAGCTGACAGCGGAGTTCTCTACTTATGTTAATTCTAATATTGGAAATATGAAAAAAAAAAAATGATTGTCGCTACTCTTTTATCTCTTACTTTATTTGCACTGATTAAGTACTTTGTTTATTAAAATAATTACTTAATTTGTTTAGTTATTATTATTATTATTATTATTATGATTATTATTATTATTATTATTATTATTATTATTATTATTATTATTATTATTATTGCCGGATTTTCTCTTATGAGTCTGTGACACACAAAGCGTGCTTTTAATAATAGTTTATCGATTTATCGAACTATCGAGTTCTTAATTAATTAAAGTAGTGAAGCTCGACAAGTTAAATCAACTTTATATATTTTTTATAGAAATACCTTTCGACTCGTAAGTCTCTAAGTCTTTCAAATCCTTTTAGCCAAATTGCAGTTGCATCAACTATCGATCAGTTTAGAGGAAAACAGAATTCAGTATTCAATAGCTTTGTGTCGACTGTTTTAGCTTTTAACTGAACTGTAAACAGGGCACACTGGGTATACCCGACTACGCTGTTTGCTTTGGTAAATTAGCGGCGCGAACAGGGCACTGCTTCAGTGTGTATACCCGACTGACTACATCGCCGCTGTTTGCTTTACTAAATTAGCAGCGTTGCAAATTGCACAACGATTGCCGTTTGACCCAACTTGAACCCTGAACGATGCGTAATGCCAAATGCTCGATCAGGAGAGTGTGGGAGTGAAAGGACTTCAGCTAAGGCGGAAGCGTTTGAAATTTGGTGAGCGCTTCGATCAAGAAATAAACAAACAAACAAACAAACAATCAGAAATATGCACATGTCTATCCACATACGTCACAAAAGAGCCAAGTCGCAGTCAACTGCTGTTGGCCTTGGGAATGCGTAAGTGAAATCTTCGCAACAGCAACAAATCGGCCAATACGGATATGTTTAAACATTTTCATTTCATTGGCTATCCGCATACAATTTCTTAAATTTCAAAGGCAAGCAGCAACAACAACAACAACAACAATAACAACAACAACAACAACAACAATAGGAACAAAGAACAAAAAGTAGAACAAATATTTGGAAATGTGAATTTTGTATTGAGTCGAAAACTGTTCGGTTCCATTGAATTATCCATTATATAAGTAAGTAACACATTACAAAGTACGGCAATTGTTCCTTTATTTGTTTATAATTCAGCCTTCATTAGCAAATTCATAAAATTAATCAAATTCATCAAATTTTATTTAATTCATTTATTTTAAGGACAAACTGAAGTAGGGTTAAGGCAAGTCAAGTCGTTTTTCAAATTGATTCGAATATGGTTTAGGGCAATTAAGTATTTTCCATGCTCACATTTGAGGAGCATTTCTGGAGGCTAACGGTTCATTACACTGTACTGTTAGTCTAATGGTGGGCCATTAAACATAATGGCCCATAAAGGCCTCTTAACTGCATAATAAGCTTTGTTTACCGAATCAATGCAATAAAGATTCATTTGTTGTAATTACGGTACATGAAATAAATATGATATTCCATCGAAAATAATAATTAAATTGCAGACATTAAATTCAAACACGATTTTTCTATATATACTATATTATTTAATTAAATGCTTAAACAGATACATTTCGAGTAAAGATATTCACTTAAAAAATAAAGATATTCACTTAATAAATTGAATATAAAGCATGGGTCACGATTTAGTAGCATTGTTAAGGTTTTGTTAATAAAAAACTTAAAGATCGGTTGAATGCTTTTTATTTCAGCAGAAAGTCTATCTTAGGTCTCATTGTAAATTGTTATATCATAAATTGAGAGTTACGATCAATATTAATGAATCCTGAAGGATTGCCCACGTTTTGTAACTCACCTGAAAAAATAGGCAAAAGCACACCCACTGATAGTATTTATAGTGCTTCTTATCGGCGGGATCGCCATCGGAATTGCCAATACCAGGGTATGGCACCGAAATGCCCTGCTTTTTCAAAAATAAACTCTTTAGCGTATACGTCGACTGTATCCAACAATATGTGTTGAGCACATCCTCTGGAATATCTTTAGTGTGTACACAATCAATTGGATTTCCCACATACTGGCGTGTGGTTATAATTAGCGAGAATGACATCAGAATCATCACAGTTATTGAGTAGTGCAGGCGGAATACTATCGAATCGGTTTTAACGTGACTGACCTTTACAAGGTTTTTCAATCCACGAAATATATCTAACATGGTTTGTTAAACAGAGCGGAGCGCGGAGTGTTTTACCAAAGCTCAATTGGTATATGGCCTTAACTGACGCTCTGCCTTGCTTTTGAGTGTGTGTGAGTGTGTTTGTGTGTGTGTGTGTGTGTGTTTGTGTGAGTGTTTTGTGTGTGTGTGTTGCTGGGTCCGTGTGTCGATGGGATCGTTTAAGATCGTTTGATCCTTTTGGCGGTCAGACGTACTACTGAATTGTTTTTGGTAATTCGAGGTGGGACTATCGATCGGTTAATCGGCCTATCGATAGGTGCTTGTCGAGCTATCGCATTCAGGATAAGAGTTCTTTCTTTTGCGCGGCCAGCCCATTATTGGCAGCTGTGCAATAGGCCAGGCCCGCAGACCGAGCATTTGTCGAAGTGGTGAACTGTTTAGGCTGGAGTTGGTTCGGTTCTTTGAGCTGGTTCCTTCGGTTGGCTTGTTTGGGTGAACACTTTTTAGTTATGTTTTTTCCTGTCATGGAACTTGGCATTTTTGGCTGCATTCAATATAAATTGTTATAGCTTGTCGCTTTTTCTTTGGTTTGATTTTGAGTTTCGTTTTACTATTGTTTTGGGATTGGATTTGCGTTTGGAGCTGCTGGCTGTTTGAATCACTGATCGGCACTTCGGCCTGGTATTTACTGGTATCGAAATCGAAATCGAAATCGAAATATTAAAATATCAAAGCGAGAGGCGCGACGGCAAAATGTTGAAAAACGTGCGAAATTTGTTTTAATATTTTCACAATATTTAGTCTCCGCAGGTTGTTTATTGAAAAGCGATTGGAAACATTTCTACTCTCTATGGTCAATGTGGAAATATTTATTTTAGCGGTAGTTTTAATGCTCGGCAACCATTGAAATTTCGTAACGAAACAAAACAAATAAAAAACGCTCCGAGCATATAAATAAAATGTGGCATTAAATGGGCTTCCAGTTCGGTGCTAGGGTTAGAGTTGGGAATCGCATATATCGCATATATACATATATACATATATATATATATATATTTGTATGTGTATATATATATATAAATATAAAGAAATACATGTGCATATATATATTTATATATATATATATACAGTGAAGATGAACATATCTATGCATGTTAATAAATTTATGCTCACGCAGCTGGGGCACAAAACTAAATACGAAATGAACAGTAAAATTCAAAATTGCAATGTTTACAAACAAATTCCCGAGTCGAGCCAAAGGCATAATAAAATACAGCCAAAAACTACGTCTACCAAATTGCGTATACGCACACGTGGCCCAATAAACCAAGCAAAGTCAATGGTAAAGCCTTCACGATAATTAACGCACCATCAAGTGATGGAGAGATGAGCAATAGAGAATATGGACTTCATTCCGAAACAAAATCATGGGCACATAGAGTTAGACAGACATGGAGGCGGATAGATATATATCTAAATATTCAATTTGGTCGTAAATAAGTGGATGTCAAGGCCCACGATTATATATGTTGAAAATCGGAACGTAAATATTGCAGATATGATTGTATATTAATCAATGATCAATCAATATTATTATCGATATTAACTCTATTCCGAATCCGAATCAATCTAGTCAATTAGACTTATACAGTTAGATAAAGAGATAGATGGATAGGTTAAGTTTTGCAAAGTATAACATAAATAGTGAATGGATGATTAGATGATTAGTAGATGTCAGGGACTTTGATCAATGTTTAATAATGATATGATTCAGAATCAGCAAAAAGCCAAGTAGAGTCAGACAGATAGACATATAGAAAGGCAGATAAATAAATAGACAGATAAATATAAATTAGTCGATGTCAAGGCCCAAGATTTCGTAAATTTATCAATAAGGAATATTACCTCTATTGCGAATGTTAACCAACAAAGCCAAATATATTAAGACAGATAGATAGACTGATAGATAGGCAAACATTACAGGGATGATCATAAATTAGAAGATGTTAAGGTTCAAGACTTTGTACGTTGATGAATACTGAAATACTGATATTATTCAGAATGAGAAGCAATTAGCTAAAAAGAGTTGGACAGATAAATATATTGATTGTTAAAAGTGTTGTAAGACAGAACATAAATACTGCAGGGATAATAATAAATTAGTCGATGTGAAGGTCTAACATTTAGTAATAATAAAGAACATAAACTCTATTTGAAAATCCTAATCAATAATAGAACAGACTTAGACAGATGGATGTATAGATTGATCGATAGATAAGCAAAGGTGTTGTAAAGTTTACCATAAACATTGCAGGGATGATCATAAACTATACGAGGTCAAGGCCCACGATTTCGTAACCTGACAGCAACTCGCAAAACTTGTATTGAAGTATTTGTTGTTTTGATCAACTTGTAATTTGTTGTTGTTTAGAAAATGAAATGCTTTGAGGAGCGGCCACTACTGCACTTGACATTTCAACAAATATTTCGGGACGGGGGCATTTGGAAATATGCCAAGCATGCCTCATGATAATACCCCGTAATTCCAAAATTTCCAAGTCTTCAAATTTGTTTATTGTTGCTACGCATGCCCAATTAAGTTAAACGAGTCCCCAATCCTATGCCCATTCCCCTGTTTGTACTCATTTTCCCAAAAAACAGGCTTGTTCTACTTTTTAGTTTTCCACATTCCTACATTTCCACTCCCTTTGTCTTAAGTGAATGCCGAGAGCGGGAGAGAGAGGCGCTAACAATGTAGGTCTAAATTTAAATATACGCATCTATAATTATGATTCTAGTTTGTGGGGAAGGCAAAATATGAACAACAACAACACAAACAACGAGAGGGGAAAGAACAAGCTAGCTATCAAATAAGAACAAAGATCGGCATCGACTAATGACTAATTGGGTTTTCCTCGTCGCCTGACAAATCTGCGCAATGAGTAATGAGGAATAATGAGGAAAATGGGAAAATGGGAAAACAGCAACAAGCAGAAACTAAGCAGAAAAACCAGAGTTTAGACTGTGACGCCAATTGTGGTTAAAAGGAAATTCATTTGAAATCAACCGACTCATAAAATTTTAATGGCTTTTCCTTTTATCTGGTTAAGTTTTGATCACAAATACAATTTGAGGGTGTGGAAAAAGACTCGCAAAGTATTTGATTTTATGAAAGTTCTTTTCATGGAACTGCTCTGAAAATTCATAATTCGAAAGATAACCGAATTTTACGTTTTGAGGTGAATTTTTCTGTCCCTTAGTCCATTAATTTTTACATTAAGGGTTCCAAATCTGTTTGGAATAAGTTTGAAGTCTTGCGAAATAGTTTGAAAATATTTGTTGATGCCTTTAGCATTAATTTTGTATATAATATTTATTTTTGTATTTATTAGACAAAGCTATTAAACTGAATATTTTAAGGAAGCGATGTACTCCAGCTCTTGGAAAAGTTTAATATATTATATTCAATTCCTAAGCGTGATCATATATATCATATTAACTCTTTGTATATCTTTTGCTGTATATATTTTTTTGTCTTGAACATCATTTAATGAACTTGATGTCCATTACTCGATCAATTAACTCATTTCGAATTGTTTGTTTAAGCTTAGGAAAACTTCTGGCCTTATAGGGCGCAAGACTTCGCACCCCCAGCGAAAATATTGAGTTGAAACAATATTGAAACACTTTTAACGCTTTACACACTGGCTAATTTATCATTCTAAACTAAGTGTGAATGATATAAAACAACAACAACAACAACAATGACAACAACAACGACAACAACGGCAATAACAATTTAAGCATCGCGAGCATCAACGTCAACGTCGACGTCGACGTCGGCGCTGGCGTTAACGTTGACGTTGACGTTGACGTTAACGGGAACGTTAACGTCGACATCACGCTGCATGAAATATAAAAATGAAACGAAAACTTAAAAATTTCGACAATCACAGAGATTTGCCAAAGGAAAATATGCTCGACGAGCGGTATTCGGGGATCGGTGATCGGGGGGAGGGGGAGCGGCATTTGATGGCGTAAATCGTGGGTGATTGAACACTGAGCAATGGAGTGCCCCTATTCCCATTCTCTATACCTCTCCCGCCTGTCCATCACGCTCAAAAAACAGAAGAAAAGCAACAAAAAAAAAAAAAAAAAAAACAGCCTCGAATAAAACAATTGGCAAGAATAAAAACAAGTAGGAGGTTGCAGCTGAGTGCAACTGACGACGCAATACTCTGTTCGCACGCGATTTATGACTACTGGGAGATAGAAGCGGCGACTTGTGGAAGCGTCGATAATGTTTTATTGGACTATCCCTCTCTTATGACGATGATGATCACCATATGATCGCTATAAATCTGTGCAAGTATTTGCCCGATTTAATATACATGTATAAAGTGTTCAGTTCGACTCTCTGGTTGGAAAGGAACAAAAGAAAAACTGGGTAGCCATCAAGTAACAACACAGACACTGCACAAATGGGTAACACATATGCTCTCTTCGCACTGCGTACAGGGTATAAACCGAGTCCATGTGTACATCGCGGAATTGTGGGTTGCAAATGTGGATGTGAATACGAAACCGTTGCCACCACACAACCTCGAACCATAAACACATGGCCGGGTCCATTTTGGTCAGTTCGTTTATTTACTTTGTAGAGTTAATTATGATGGACCAGTGGGCAGAGCGGTCGCAATTTCCCAATCACTTGACTGCGACTGGGGGAGAGCAGAGCACGCCACCTAGCGAGACTTTTGTGAAAATATCAAAACAGATCGTCAATGGGATCAATAATAATAATAATACAAAAAAATATATATTTTTATATATATATATGTATTTATATATATTAGATGTATTCATACGATCACATTTGTCGCTCGCGTCGCGGGCGCGGGCACAAGGCCTGCGAACGGCTGCATCACGGGTGGAAGGACTTTTCACATTGTTCGATCGCACGGGCGAAACACCGGAACGGAAATGTGTGGGAAATGAGACGACGACGTTGTGCAACACTAGCAGGCAACGGGCAGCACTTGAGACTCGAGGACGTCAAATGGGAACGCACAGCAAAAAAACAACAAAAACAAAAACAAAAAAAAAACAGACACAAAAAAGAAAGACAACAAAAAATAGGCGTTGCGTCCGGCACTGCTTGACGTTCCGATTGCTTGAGTTTCGATACACGAGACGCGATACACGACACTCGATGCTCGACACTCGACACTCGATACTCGATACTCGATGCTTGGCTGTTCGATTGGTTGTTTGTTGGTTTGTTGTTTGGGTGTTGGTTCGAGATCACAGCAGAGAAAAACAAGCGCGCGTTCGCCTCGCCAACCTAAAAGACACTGCGGAAATGGCCGCAATGTTGGCCCGGCCAGCTCGGCGCTGGTCAAAACTCTCTCCGACAGATCTCTGTTCACAATTTCCTCCGCGTGCCGCCAGCATGTGCCAGCATGTGCCAGCGTGCCAGCAGGCCAGCTCTCCCTCTATCTGTCTATCTATCTCTTTACTGCTCTCTAGCTCTCTCGCCATCTCTATCACTTTAATTCACTGTCTCTTGTCGCTGCCTCTCCCTCTCTCTCTCACTTTCTCTCGCTCGCTCCCTCTCCCTCTCTCTCTCTCTCTCCATCTGTCTCTCTCTGTCTCTCTCTCTCTTTCTCGGCCGCCCCACATGCTGTCGTCTCGTTCCACGAGCCACGCACACTTCCGGCTTGCTGATGTCTCTGTCTCAGTTTGTTTTTGTGTGTTGCATTTGCTGCTGCTCGACTGTTTCGGCTGTGAGTGTATCTGTGTGTGTGTGTGTGTGTGTGTTTGTGTGTGTGAATGAGTAAATGTTGGCCGCTGTAAACAACAATGAGCTGACGGCGACGTTCGATACGCTCGACGCTCATCATTGTTGCAGCAATCTCTGACCAACAGCTCGGGAGAAGGAGAACAGAAATACACACCACACACACTCATGCACACACTAGCACACACACACAGTGGACAGTTTTAAAATTTTTCAGCTTCAGCCATTGTGCCATTGTTCCATTGCAATTGGCAACTCGCTCTAACAAATACACTTTACGCTCACAATGTTTCCATGCCAATTGGCAACAATTTGGTTGTTAAATTTGACAGCCGAATAAAGCTTATTAATAGAATGGCATTTTATTATTATTATATATTTAATATAATTATATATATGTATATGTTGATTTTTATGCTTCACGGCACATGCTCAGAGACTTCGACATCGAGCTTTTTTTTTTAATTTATAATTATAATTGCTTAATTAATTCAATCAAATCAGATATGGAAATGAACAGAATTTGAAAATCAAGTTAACCTTACACGGTATCACATATTCGAGCATCCATCGACGGGGAACTATCACACGTTGCCAGCTCAATACTAATCTCAATTAATGATTAGCTTCACAATTTATTTCACAAAATGCTCCGATCTGCTCCACTGTGCGGGGAACAAACTATTTGCATGATGCTTGTATTTGTTTCGCGCTCTCAGAAAAGGATATCAGGAAGGACAAAAGCCCGACCATGGCAGAAGTAAAATTAATGCAAATAGAAAAGGAGTCGAGCCTCGAATTGAGTAAAAGGGGAGCTGAGGCTGACGCTGAGGCTGGAGCTGAGCATATGGAGTGTAGTGAAGTACGTGACGCAGAATGTCCTTTGGATTATTGTCCAGCTGTTTGTCTAGTTGTCTCCTTGTTGCTTGTGCGATTTCCGCTCATTATTGCTGCAATCAGCCAGACAAAGGATGTACCCCCTTCCCCCTTCCACCACCCTCCCCGCCCCGCCCCGCAGAGCAGGACATGTGCACGGAATTTATGCGTGCTTTGATTTTTGCTCACAGACACCATGTGGAGCATATCAATAAGGCCTGCTCCGGAGGGGGAGTTCCGAGTCGGTTGAAGTTATGAAAATAAAAATCGTCCGCTGTCCATCGGCGATTTGATTATGTTGTCATTTGTCGCAGCGTCAAATATCGGTATGACAGCTGCCGCCTGAATGCGGACTATGGGATACAAATGTGGTCTATGCTATAACAGTATATGTGGGGGGCGGGCGTCCGTCCCATAATAGGAACTGGGCTGCGGAGTGCCCATTAAAATTCAATTGGTTTGGGTCTACGTGAGCTGGCTGCCCAAGACAATGCCCGAGATCTTTATGCATAATTCGGCCATTAAGACAAAAGTTCTTCATGGCCAGTCACTTTGTCCTTCCCGGAACCGGGCCCGGATCCGGACCCGGAGCCGGGCGGCGCGACGTCTATGCCAGATAAGCCTCGCCTCATTAATGCACAAAACATTAGCCAAGCACGAGTGTGAAAAATGCATAATACTCAGTTATCTGGGCCCGGCGCCAACTTTTGCATTGTTCCTCAGGCTGGGGGGAGTCGAGAGACCCGTCGCGGTGTTCCTAATTGTCGGCTTGTCGAAAATTAGTAAGCGTGGCAACTCTGCTTCTTATTCTCTGCTTGGAGACTTTTCAAGAAATCATTTGCCAATAGGCACAATCCAAGCCCCATTCAATGTCAGCCTTTATTGTTTACCTTACTTAATATTTTGTATCTCAAATAATTCTAGTTGAAAATTTCGTTAAAGGTAAAGTAATCCGTAATTTGTTCTCGTACAAGGTTGAATCTCGATTTCCCCAATCATTTTGATCTATAGGAGTTACAAGTGCCGAATATGGAAACCTCTTCGGGTACGGCAAAGGTACGACTTTTTTTTTCGGCATCCGCTAGAGATCGACGGAGGAGCATTAATTACAATTTACGGATGAATTAATACACCTCGGTCGAGATGTCAATCGGTTGCGTCAGTTGTTGTTGCGATCAAGAAAAAATATGATTTGCTAAATGGGATATTATAGTTTAACGACGTGCTTCTGAGTATTCCCCAGAGAGCTTTCTTAGATTAAGCAGCAAGAATTTTTGGCCACACACAAACGGATCGTAAATTAAGTGATTCGGTTTATATTTTATTTTTTTTTATTTTTGGTTTCGTTTTTGGTTTTATTGCTGCACCCGCGCCCCGCGCCCCACGCCCCGCCAACGTCCACAAAGATAAATTAATACAAATATCATCCGAGTCATCCGGAGTGCATCAAGTTACATCACATTAACGCTGCAACAAGGTACTGAGAGCTAGCAGGCAACTAAGCCACCCCCACTCCCCCTCTCCACCATTCAGCCACGCCCCACTCCACTCCCTCGCAGAGGCTGTGCTGTGTGCTCCATCGGTAAAGTTTAAACGGGGTCAAGCGGTTGCATTCCCCGTTTGGCTTTCTTTTTGACCGAAAATAGCACAGACACACAAATATAATAATACGAACTAGGAGACAGGCGTGAGGAGACGTGCGTGGGGGCGGGCACAAGAGAAAAGTGCGCAGCCCCAAACAGTTGGAGGAAGAGAATTGATAAGTTTGTGGCGGGTGCTCCAAAAATAGTTGCGCAGTCATCGCTTCATTTCATCCGGCTGCTGCTTGGGGCTGCGACTGGAGTTCGTGTTTCTGGCCCTGGCTGGGGCATTGGCGCTGCGCATAATTGCCTAGTCCCTAATCGACGTCTACGCCGCATTGTTCCGTTATGGTCATCAATGCGACTGCCCCAAACAAAGAGCTACTTGACGCATTAACAACCCTAGGGATATGCTGTCCACTTGTCCCGCCATAGCCTCCCCTCGCCTATCAGCTGCAGAAAGACGCATCCATTGCACTGCCTCGGAAAACATCCAGAGGTCGTTGCATCAGCTGGTGCCATGTCTCTGTTTGGGCAGGTCAGGAAGTGTCCTTCGAAAGATGAATAACATATGACAAGCAAGTAGCAATAGACAAAGTTTATCCTCTAAATAAAAATCTATTTTTCAAATTATTTATTTATTCTATTCCGATTCTCCAACTTGTTCGCCAACGAATTCTACTGTTTCGATTTCCTATCTGGTATTTTTAAAGAAAACATGAACATCTTCTATTTCCTTTCATAATTGTATTCCACAAAATGTTTCATCTTAATCCATTTCTAAAATCTTCATTTTAGGTTGTATAGTTAATTCAGAAGAGAAGTAAAAAATGTGGAATGTAGTTGTCAAGAGCCTTAACTATTAACTATTCTATTGCAAGGTTTTTAGTAAGGAGTCGAGTGTTTTCTTCTTCTTTCAAGTAATGAACTTGTCAAGTTTTGTTTGCACATATAATAAATGATTGGCAGTATATTGAAGTATAAATGTGGCAACAATTGGAATCAGTTAAGATAACTTATCAAAAAATTAGTATTCATATTAAAATGATATTTAATGTATGTGAAGATGACACCTTCGTTAACTTAGAACAAATTAAATAAATATTTCGAATACCATAATTTCCTATCATTTCAAGACACACCTGATTTTTGAATCAGTGAAAGCATTAATATACATTAATATAACGAAAAACTCAATACAACGAATTTTTTGTCCATTAAAAAAGAAATACTTTTTATAATAAGTGCACATATAGAGAAGTTTCACTCAGATTTGTTATATAAAGGCTTCACTGTAGTTTGATTTTATTGCTCTTACGTCTTAAAACCTATGTCTATAATTATAGATATATTCTGCAGTCTAAGCAACTTTCTTTTACTTTTACTTTTATCTAGTCTGTTTTTTAAGTTTGTAACAATCCTTTTTTTTTTTTTTTTGGCTAGATATGGAGTTACGAAGAGATTTGATCTTTTTAGCTCTCTACTTCAAGTGTGTCTTCTATGTATACACAGAAATGATCTAACCCTAGAGGTACGTATTATTTAGTTGTAGTATATCTATAAAAGTAAAATTATTAGAAATTGAGATTTCTGAATATTTTTAATTTGTCCATTAAATGAGAAATGTTTCCGGCGAATAACTAGGGTGAACTGAATCATGTTTAAAATAATTATTGCCGAAAATATGCACGACAATAGCTGTGGTTCTTAATACTGAAAATAAATTTTCCCAGCAATAAAAAGTATATATTTAATATGTATTTTTAAATACATTTTCAGAGCTATAAAAAATGTATAATTGCAGTTGTCAGAGACAAGAATCTCTGCTGACAAATCATCTTGATTTAATCTCTGTGAAAGTCCCAAAACCGATTTTCATATTATCAAAATAAGTATAAAAGAGCAGAAATGAGAAAGCTTCAAAACTGCTCAAAGCTTTTATTCAGGACAAACATGTCGACGAAAGCTAAAAGGCTTTTAGTGTGTTTCTCTTCCAAAGCTTAGCAAGCTTTCAAGCTTGTGTCTTTAGCTGGTTACTGCTTGAGCTTTTTGTACCCTGCTTCTGTTGAAAATGTAAATCCAGGCAATGATTGTTTCTTCAAATATATGACCCGTATAGAATAGACATCTATATAAAATGCATACAAAAATTGAAACTACGAAAGCGAGGGGCTTCAAATTGAAATTGGAATAAATAGAGTAAGTCTTACAACATATAGATGTAATGTATGATAAATTCTGGAAAAGTATGTAACATGTTTCCAGTATTGGAAAGCTTTTAACGTTCCTAAAATTAAATAAACTCGGGCCTTTTCATATTATTTTCTTAAATATTGCCGAAAAGCTCTATTCAATGAGAGTATCGCCTTGGCTGTTACTTCCGACTGAAGCACTCCCTAATTTGGACAAAAAAGCTCACTGAAAAATGAGTAAAAGCTTAAAAAGCTTTGTTTCCTTCGCCTAATGCTGCAAAAAATAAAAACAAAAGCTCATTTTGTTTCGAAACTTACCTGAAAAAATAGTGTAAACGCTACCCACTGATAATATTTTGTGTGCTTTATTGTTAGAGGGCCACGCCCCTGCGAATTGTGAATCCCAGGAAAAGGCACCTCGGAACCTTGCTTTTTCATGAACGCATCCACAACTGTATACGTTGAGTGTATCCAACAATATGTGTTGAGAACATCTTCGGGAATGTCTCTGTGGGAAAGGTAACGCACATTCGAATATTTATAGATATATACCAATACATATGCATACATTTAGTATTTATTGTTACTAGAACTTCGATCTCTTACCTTGTGTGTACACAGTCTATGGGGTTTCCTACGTACTGCCGCGTTGTCACGGCAATCGAGAATGTGATCAGTAAAATAACCGTTGCGTTTGTGTGCAGGCGAAAAACAGGTGAATCGATTTTGACATGAGACACCTACACGCAGGTTATCGGTTATCGATAATCGATTTCAGAATCGGCGAGTTTTTGTGTATGTGTAAGTTGTTGTTGATTGTTTTGGCCGTATGCGAAGAGAGAGAACATTATTATTAAGCGAATTGGCAGAGGGGGTTGGGGGGATATAAATTGAAAAATTTTTAATGCAGAACTGTTATACAAATTTGCTAAGTATATCTGTTTCATTATTAGATGTTTGTTTCTTTTGAAGTATGCTTTATTATTATTGTATAAGTAGTATATGTACATTTACTTATATGGCAGGGCTTAGTTTGACTTTCTTCTTCTTATAATTCTTCTCTTTTTTTTTTTTAACAAAAACTTGATTTCTTTGACGTTTCGCCTTACAACTAGTGTAGCTGACTTACAAATTAACAAAGAGAGAGGAAAATATCTGCCATATGTACAGGTTTTGATACATAAGAGGTTTACTTTGCCGCACATTGGGCCCAATTCGGGGGCAGTAACCGCGACCAATCTGAACAATCGGGCACCAATTGCGATTATATAATACAAATGTAAATCGAGAAAATGAGGCTCTTTTATTGGACGATGTTCAATTTGGTCGCGATTGGGTGGTTATAATTAATTGATATGAAATAAATACAATTTGCAATTTCGAGTTGTCGAATTTAATTCGGATTGGAAATTTGATTATAATATAAGTATAGTAAGGTGTCACAGCAATTTGTTAATTTTTAGGCCTGACTTTTCTTTATATATATTTATTGAACGAAAGTATAGAAAATAAAAAGGAACGATAAATTAATTTTGGTGTGGAGTGTAAAACGAATTGCGAAGTATGCTGACTAGCAATTGAATAAAATTGCTGGGAATGCAAATTTAAGTCGAGGTTTTGACGTTCATGATAAGGCGGCCACTGAAGTGCGAGTGATTGAGAAAATGGGATCGAGAATGAGTAAGTGAGACATATATATATATATATATATACTAGCATATATAAATATAAATATATATATATATATATTTATTGAGAGTGAGAGAAAGAGAGAGACTGAATGTATAGAAATGACAGTCAATAAACGATTTTACGATTATCGCACTTCAGTGGGGGCCGCCTTTTAATGTGCTGATTGCCAATTGGGCGTTACGTAATTCGTACCACTAATTTAACTGGAATTTAAGTTTCCGCTTGAATTTAAAATTGGGTTTTAGATTTTGTGTTTGAATTTAGTTGTTCGTAACGATGACCACTCAATCGATATTTTATTTTTATAAATGGATTCACTTTTGACTTTCGCCTGACTATGAGAAGTTTTATAAAAATCAACAAAATGTATTCAGTATAAACCATAAAGTAACATCTATATGTAAATCAAAATGTCTCGTGAAACGGTCTGGTAATACCCATGAAATTTCGATAATGGCTTCTCAATTGCTGCAAATTGAATGCACAGATTTGTTGTAGTGGTTTTTAGTGGTTGGTAGTTTTAGTAGTTTTAGTAGTTTTAGTATTTTTAGTATTTTTTTAGTTTTGTTAGTTGCTTGTGGGTGAAGAAGTAAAATGTGATCGTCAGAGTAATACAAAACAAATCTGGCGGTTAGCCATCTTATAGCTGAGGTGAATTGTGAGCTGAGCGGTGGTGAATTTATGTATTCAACTTGCTTGAAAAGTGACCAAAATCTAAACCCGGTGAATGGCAAACGGTGATCAGTGAACGGTAAGCGAATACTTGCGATTTTGATTGTGATCGTTATCGTGGTAAGTTTGTCATGTGAGCGTGGTGAGTGGTGAGTGGTGAGTTAGTGGCAGTGGTGGTGGTGGTGGTTTTTGTGGTGGTACTTGTGGTGGTTTTTGTGAGACAGTGAGCAAAGAAAATGTGTGCTACAGCTGAAAGCTGTGCATGTAATTGTGAGAAAATTGCGGCTCGAATAGAGTGGTGAGTGGATACAGAGAGAGAGAGAGAGAGTGAAAGTGATAGTGTGTGTGAGTGAGTGAGTGAGAGAGAGAGAGATATAGAGAGTGAGCGTGAAAGTGGCGTTGTACACAGAAATGAACATTTTAAAAGAAAGGAAAGGAAAACATATACTTATTATAATTATTATTAAATTGTATAAGATTGTAGTAGATGGTGTGAACAACTAGATGTATTTGAATTGAATGGAGAAAAATGTACGAACAGATTTTAAGTAAGGTGTAAATTTGGTACGTTAATTCTAAATATATTCAACACAGTACAAGTAAGAGTAAGGCAAACAGACATATACATATATTTGTAGATATATATAGAGGTATATTCGGTTATACATAACAGAGCGAATGGACTGGAACCTCGGTCGATTCGTTCTTCATTGGTAAGGACTTAGCTTTAAGTTAAATTCATTTCTTGTTCTTCTGCTGGCCAATGTATGACACGCAGATCTTAGATATATGGCATATCTGTATTGCAATAGGATCTGCTTTATGCACTGGCCTGCATAGCTTTTACTATCACATACTTTAGGCTAACTCCCATTTTCGAGCAAAGGTGTATTATGAAATTATTAAAATAATTTAAATAATTTAAGCTTTTAATAGATGTCTAGCATTATTGCCTTCGACAGTTACAACTGAGTTTTGGTTACAGTTTTGGGGTATTCGTTGATTTCTTCATTATTTTGTGGAGTTTTAGATAATCGAATTGAATGTAAACAAATAACAATTGTTAATATTTACAAATTTCAGACTGATTAATTTATTTAATTTGTGTTTTTTTTTTTTTTGTAATTTTTTATTTGTAAATATTCTGTATATGTTATTGTTGTATAGTTGTATCGATCTTGGTATCGGTATCGGTATCGGTATCTGTATTTGTGTGTCGGCCTTGTTTGGAGTTTGATTTGTTTTTAGATAGCTTAAGTGTTACTAGATGGTTGCTTTTCAATATTTTATATGGGAAACAAGTATTTGATTTTGGATATTCTTTATAGGTGATAATTGGTTGACAGATACACATACACAAGTTAAATACAGAGAGTTATCATTTATAGTTGCTTTATAGTAGCTTGGTCTGTTAGCGGTATTTTTGGTAATTGGTAATTAGTAATTGGTAATTGGATTCATTTTTCTTTCGACTTGGCTTGGGTGAGAGTCAGTGGTTAAGTGATTGATAGATTTGCTGTGACAGTTGGTGAGTGAGTGAGTGAGTGAATGTGGTTTAGAGAGAGAGAGAGAGAGAGGTTGTTAGTTAATCAATTGATGTTTGTTTTCTTTTTCTTTTTTGTTTTTGTTGCTTAAGATATTGTATACAGGTATATATTTAATTGTGATTTGTTTAATTGAATTTTACTTGCTTTTTGTTACTGTATTTTATTTTGCTTTGTTTTCGGTCTGATGAGTATCAAAGTGTTCGAGAGAGTAGGTGATATATATAAAAAAAGAATTGACTTGCTGCTGTTGTTGCTTGTTGTTCTTTGTTGTGTTCTAAACGAGTACGTGGTGAGCGTCGCATCCGCTTGCTGAATACGAGCGAACGAGTGTTGGACAATGCCGAATGCCGAATGCCGAATGCCTGGCCATTCCGCAGTGAAAGTGAGAGTGGCGAGTGGCAAGTGGCGAGTGACGAGTGACGAGTGACGAGTGAGTGGTGAGTGAGTTGGCGGGTGAGTTGGCGAGTGAGTATATAGTAAGTGATCAAGATCAGCTAACGAGTGAGCGCACGCAGCGATTGTGATGTTCGTGAGAGTATGTTGAGATTGGTGAAGAGCGTGGATTGTGGCGAGTGGCGAGTGGAGAGTGGCGAGTGGTGGAAACTGAGTGAAATTGATAGCACTAAATAAGTAAGATCGGGGAGTTCGGGATACTAGGAGAGTGAGTAACCAAGTGTTAAGTAATTGCCTGTGAGTTATAGCTGTGTGCGGCGTGGCATTTGAACTGCTTCAAGTGTTCGTCTACATTTGGGCATTTATATAACTCGCTAGCTGGTCGATGTTGGTGTTGGGTCCAGGAATTTGCATACTGCGTATTGCATATTTAACGTTTGTTTTTGTTCTTGTTTAATTGTGTTTGATTTGGTTGTTGTTGTTGTTGCATTTAATTAGGTGATTCGGTTTTGATTGTTTGTTCATTTGTTTGTGTAAAGTGATTTTAGTGAGCGCCAGTTTATTTTTTTTTCTCGTCACAAATTGTTAAACTATTTCTGTTTTTGTTTAATGTTTTTCTCTTTTTGTTTTTGTTTTTGTTTTTTTTTCTTCTTTTTGTTTTCTTTTTGGGTGAGGTTGATGTTCAAATTTGATTTTATTTTATAATTGGTTTAATTGTTTTTTTTTTTTAGATTTTAATTTATGTGAAACGTTTTAATTGTTTTGGTTTCAGTTTTTCAATGTCATTGTAAGCACATTCGAGGGCGAGAGCGAACAAGAGCGATGAGCTTGAAAGTGTGTTCAAAAAATAGACGTTAATCAGAAACAAAATAGAAGAACAGAAAATGAATAGACAGTTTAAGGAAACAAAAGACAAAAATCGGCTACTGAACAAAACAAAATAAGCGGGCAACGCAACGCAATGCCAACCCGCACATACGTAAATATATTGCGAAGTCCCCAGGTCCAAATTTTCCCATTCCGTACCCCACTAGCCCACCCATGAGTCCGTGAGTGGATGAGTGTGTGTGTGTGTGTGTGTGTGTGTGAGTGTGTGTGAGTGTGTGAGTGTGTGTGTGGGTGTGCGTGTGTTTGTAATAAGCATCATGTGAGCCCGGACGGAGTGACTTACGCTTACGGGCTGATTAACAAAATGGCATTTCCCCGACTGACTGCAATGACTTTGCGACTGACTGACTTCTGGCCAGTAACCATAACAATGTATTTTATGCCCGCAATCCAGTAAAAGCTGGAATTTGCCGCCGTCGCTGCCGTCGCTGCTGCTGCTGCTGCTGCTGGTGGGACTAGGAGCCAGTAACTGAGTGGCTAACAGAGAGCTTGGAGCTCGTTTTTGCTATTAGAACAACATTGGCAATACATTGGGGCAATAAAAATAAGTTTTGTTACAATACAGCTCACTGGCTTAGTCGCTGCGCTCGAGTGTCCTACGAGTGTCCTGCGAGTGCCTCAGGCATCTCACACGTTGCTGCCGTAGTTGTTATTATTATTATTCTGGTTGCTGGTGGGTGGGAGAGGGGTTGCTGCCTGGTTGCCTGGTTGCCTGGTTGCCGCAGTGCCTGCCACTTATGCCTCATTAGGATGCGTCTAAGAACTCTTACAGTAATTCAATAATAAATTTAAGTCAAGCGCCAAGCGCCAAGTGCCAAATAGCGAATAGTATGTAACAAGTAACGACTGGCGAGTGATTGCAGTAATAAACAAGCAGCAGCAGCAGCAGCAGCAGCAGCAGCGGCAACAAAATGTTTCAAGGTAAGTGCTTATACTTTAAGTCTTCAAATTTTCGCTAACTGCCAATCTAGCGAGTAGCTAGTAGAAAGTGGCGAGTAGCCAATAGCGAGTAGCCTGTAACAGAGAGCAGCATGTGGCGAGTAAGTGGCAAGTGGCTATTGAGTTGACGAGTGACGAGTAGCCTGTGGCGAGTAGCTGAGTGGCGAGTAGCTGAGTGGCGAGTAGCCAGTGTTGAGTATCAAGTAGATAATGACTAGTGGCGAGTAGCCTGTAGCGAGTATGCTATGGCAGCGAGTAGCTTATGGCAGCGAGTAGCCTGTAACAGCGTGCAGCATGTGGCGAGTAGCTTATGGCAGCGAGTAGCCTGTAACAGCGTGCAGCATGTGGCGAGTACAGTGTTCCCGCTGAAGAGTGGCGAGTAGAAGTGGCTGTTGAGTTGACGAGTGACGAGTGACGAGTAGTCTGTGTCGAGTAGCTGAGTGGCGAGTAGCCAGTACAGTTGAGTATCAAGTAGTTAATGACTAGTGGCGAGTAGCCAAATGGCGAGAAGCTTTTGACGAGTGGCGAGCAACAAGCTGCCAAATTGAAAGGTTGCTTAAAATATTCTTGACCTCTAATTGAATGACGAATGACTACCGAGTAGTAAATGAATCAGACATTTTTTTCCCCTACTGTAGTGCCAGTGATGAATAGTGCTAACCTTTACTTCTCTGCTAATCTAATCTACTAAACTGGACTAAATTAAACGAGTTATAAGTGGCGAATGATGAGTCTATAAGAAAGAAGCTGCGTGTGTGCGTGTGTATCTGTTTGTGAGTGTTCCAGTGTTACAATGTGTGTGTGTGTGTGTCTGTGTGTCTGCGTATGTCATAGATAAATAGAGACTGAAAATTTCGAGCAGCAAACTTGGATGAGCAATAGTAAGTAGTTTGGAGCAAGCAGTTGCTTCTTTCCTAGTTATAACAAATGGTTACGAATTGTTATCGAGTATTTATGTGATTAATTTATAGATATACATATGTGTATATATTTATAAACTAGTATAGTACAGGTCTCTTATGTTACCGCTGGGACCTTGCCCGTGCCCTTGGCTTGGAGCATACAACAAAGGCGTTTCCAATAAATTTGAAAGAAAAATATATTTATATGTGTTTTGTTTGTAAATGAAGCCCTTATGTATTCACAAGCACCAAATCGATTCCTAAGGCAGGTCGAAATATTTTCATTGGCTCCCCAAAGTATGCAACGTTCCCAGACTTGGAAGATATTACCAAATACGATATAAGAATCACATGCGTTTATTTTAATTTTCCGGTGCACATAAAGGAGGAATAATTCATTATGATATAAAAGCAAAAAAAGCAAGTCCTAAAAAAAATATGTATATACATATCATATAATATATATATATATGTATATATACATATATATATGTTTTGGCAAGGGGAACTACAGTTATGTGATGAGAATAACGTGATATATATATAAAATATTCGTGCAATTGAGAGCATTATGTGTGAGTGAGTACTTCAGTGTATGCGTGTGTGTGTGTGTGCGTGTGTGTGGGCATATTTGTATTTACATTTGATAATTTACGAGTATTATATACAAGGGGGTATGGGTTGCAATAATTTGTGTACCGAGACAATTCGCTTAGTTGCTACAAATACGTAATACCAAATACGAAATACGAAAGCTTTTCATGCTCCTCGGAGTCCTTGCAAAAATGCAAACAAAAGCAAGGACAATTGCAGTTCAAGAGGATTATGCAAATTGGCCAGCTGCAGGACATTAGGAATCGAAAACAAATACAATGCGATTACAGAGCAAACAGAGCTGCTCTCTATTGGTTTCGTATGATTAGTAAAGTATAAAGTAAAGTAATGTATACGATATTTATATATACATACATACATATATATGTACATACATAAGGGTAAAAAATACGAGACACAAATTACAAGTTACAGTTATGTGTGTGTGAGACTGTGTGTGTGTGTGTGTGTGTGTCTGGGTGACTCCAAAGTAAAAAGTTGCCTGTTGCAAGTGGCTTGTGGACGGGGTATCAGTGTGTACATATAATACAGTTATTTTTAGTAGTATAGTAGTAAGTATATAGAATAGGAGCTGTTAAGCATATATGTATAGGTAGTATATAGTATATATAGTATAGTATATATGTTATTGGTATTGGTTTAAGTGTTAGTTTATGTATTTTGCATTTTTTCTTTTCTTTACTTTTTGATTTTTCTTCTTTTGGCATACATTTCATGTTGTTCAACACTGTGAATATTTTCTCTTTAGGACTTATCGAAATTTCAAAATAAAAACAATACACATCTCAAAACATCTAAATGATCGTAAGCTCCCCAATTTGTATTGAGTGGAGCTTAACAACTGCTGATTCTACGATATTACGATATGAGGATTGGGGGTATGAATTGCTCGATTGCCAACATATATGCTGCCTGTCCGTTTGCTTTGATAATTCAGTTTATATATGGATATATATATATATATATTTTTTTTTTTTGTATATTTGTTGTGTTTTTTTTCTTTTTTGTTTTTCTTTTTCATTAGTTAACCAAATTTAATACAACAATTTGTTACATACACACACGCACACACACACGCACGCACACTTACACACAAGAACATTGAAATTAGCATTGTGAGTAGTCTAAGAAGAAGGTGTGGGGCAAGGATCTTGGGATTGTTGCCTGTTGGTTGGTTGGTTGGTTGGTTGTTTGGTTGTTTGGTTGGTTTATATTTTTGGTTGGTTGGTTGGTTCATTGGTGTTTGTTTTGGTTTGCTTTGGCTTGGTTGATTGGTTCTTCATGGCTGGTATTCAAAAAACAAAGCGTTTCCATTGCAAAAATGCAAAAATAACACAGTTGCATACTTTTCGGCGTGTCGCCGTTTGAGCTGTTAAGATATTTCTTGTTCATGGTCGAGTATACCTTCAAAATGTTATGTTTTATTATTATTTTTTATATAATATAAATATATATGTTTTGTATTTTTTTTTGTTTTTTTTTTTTTTTTTGTGTTTTTGGTTCAGCTTCAGTTTGGCATTTCTTTTGATAAAAATTCTTCACATATTGTTTGCTTTCGCTTTTGATTTACTTAAATTCTTTTTGTTTTGGTTTTGCTTTCGATCAAAATTGCACATTTTCAACAACATCAACAACGACAACTACTTTTTGGTATTATGAATAATAATATTTATTGTAATTGTTATTTGCCTATGTATATATGTATACGTAAGTGTATGTATATATACATAAGCATATTGGATTAGATATTTAACATACGTATGCATATATATATGAACTTATATATAGATATGTATGTATGCATAGATTGAGTAACAAGTACAGGTACGAGTATATAGATACGAGTATTTGTGAAACATATGATATATGTATATGATAGTGATGGCATATCTGCGAACGCGCGCGCACAGCTATCGACAATTATCGACAATTATCGACAGTTATCGACTCATCGATAGCTATCGCATCGCCTTCAGCCATAGAACGTGTTCTACAGCTAATGGTTGCGCATCGGAGCATTGGAAATCAAAATGTAAACAAAATCAAATTAGTACATTGAGTAGTTAGTAAACCGAAAAGCAGCATCAAACCACAAAGGTTACCAATGAGAACTCAAAATATTTACATAAGAGGTACTTTTATAAAATTACAAGGCACAATATTTGATTACGGTTTACAATAAATAGCTAATAAGATACGGTTATTAAGTGTTTAGTATTTGGTATATAAATATACGAGCTAATGATCATTGTAAAGTTTTATGTTAATGTTAATGTTAATGCTCATGTTAGTTAACAACGCATACGAATACACATACACATACATTGGCTCATACACATACACATACACATTCACATATACATGTACATTAAGATTTAGAAACATACGTACATTGGCTTACACATACGCATGTATATATACATATGTATATACATATACATACATGTGTATATATTTATACAGCTATGTACAGTGAAATATCGTTTTAATATACATACCACAATCTGGAAATATTTATATTATGCATATGGAGCCGATAATCTCGATAGCTTGCAAAATTCGATCGTTTTCAATTCGCATCCCGAGCTGACTTTTCAGTTAGACGCGGCGTATGCGTAACATGAGACTCCAATGCCATAGGACTGAATAGGTATGTATGCATATATGTACATGTATAGGCTCGCATTAGTTTGCTTATTTGATAGGTTAGTTTCAGATACTTGAGATAGAGTTAAGATACGTACGTGTAGAGTTACATATACCATACATACATGTGCCGTGTGGTTTGACTGGTTACGGATATGGTTACGGTTACGGTTACGGTTACGGTTACGGTTAAGGTTACGAATATGAATACGAATACGAATACGAATACGAATACGAAAACGAATACGATATGGATAAATTTTTTCTGCCGTGTGTACACTTTGGGCTACTTTAAGCGCCGAAATAAGAAAAAAAAAAAATAACGAACACAATATTAATATTAAGATTTTTAAGAGTAAATACAAAAGGCTTCAATTCTTTTATTTGAATACGTATTTATTTAATACTCTGATTAGACACGTGCAATTTGCTCTTAACTACGAAAAGAATACGAAACCAAGAAGAGAAAATACAAATTTACAACAATTTGTATACGCAACTAAAAAGTTGAAGACTGCAGTCGATACTATTTCAAATTGCAGAGAGCCCTTTTTAATTGTTTTTTTTTTTTTTTTTTTTTTATCAGATTTATCAGAATTATCCAACTAATGTCTTATTTGAAGTCCTCTCAACGAACTGCTGGTTGTGTGCTGGTGGGGTGGTTAAGTGTTAAGTATTTTTTTTTTTGAATAAAAGTTGGAACCCAAATGTAAAACAACACCCTCATCAAGGGGAGCAAATTATAAGAAATCATAATCGTATTCCGAATAATAATAATAATGTCAATAATATTTTATTGCTTGCAGGAAATACAGGAGTACAGAGCGAGAGAGAGCAATAGAGAGGGGGAGAGAGAGAGAGATAGAGAGAGATTAAGAGAGAGAGAGAGAGAGAGAGAGAGAGCGGGGGAGAGAGGAGGCAATGTTCCCGGTTGAGTTTGCTAAATTTCAAGTTGCTTTTATGTGTTTTGTCTTATAGTTGTGATAGAGTTTGATTTTCATCGGTCTTTTTGGCAAAATATTTAAACAGAACAACATATACGCGGCAATAGAGCTATTTAGGGGCTAAAATGCTGTTTATGAATCGATGTTGGATTTGCAGCATCTACTTATCGCAGCTTTTTAAATATTGTTAAATAGTTAATTGTTAATTGTAAATTGTAAATTGTAAATTGTAAATTGTACTTTTTTGCTTAGTTGATACGCATAAATAGTCATCGTTATTGATATATGTGGAAAATTATAGTATATATATATAAATATATATATATATGTGTAATAGAAATTAAATGAAAAGAAACTCAGCTGACATTGCTTTCGGCCAGTAGTCACATTATATATATTCTCATTATATTATCGTATTGTTCCGTTATAATCATTCATTGAAAGCATTCGCAACACTTTACTATACTTTTACAAATTCTCTGCTTCTGTATATGTATACATGTGTATTGGTGTGGGTGTGGGTGTATATCATATATATTATAGAGATACACATTATCAACAGAGATATATATATAGAGAGAGAGAGACGGAGAGAGAGTGAGAGAGAGAGAGAGAGAGAGAGAGTGGAAAAATGTTGCTTGTGAGAGGTTCTTAACTTGGCTGGGTAGCTCTCATTACTTATAATTAGTTTGTATTAAATTTGATTATTATCTTTTCATTTTATTTCATGTTTAACATTAAATTGAACTTTTTTATATTGTTGTTGTTTTTTTTTTTTTTTTTAAATTTTAATTGCTTTCCAGTAGTTGGTTTTTATTTCATTTTATGGTTTATTCGTAGACGGCAGCATATTTTGATGGCAGGCGAGCAATTGGTTACCGTTGGGCTCTCACGTAAAACGTTGCTTTTTGATAAAATATCGATTATCGATTACGCTTTGCAATTGCAATGAATTTGCATCCCCTGTTTGTTTGGTTATATTTTCTGTTTTCTTTTTTTTTTTTTTTTTGTTTTCTTTTTCATTTTTCTTTTTTGTTTTTGCTTTTGTTTTTGTTTTTATTTGTTTGGGTTGATCGCGCTCATGTTTTCCGACTCAAAACAAAAACAAAAACGAAATGAGAGAGAAGCGAAAAAGCAAAATGATACGAAAATCATATGAGAAATGTAACATAAACATTAGCCGCTAGATGGCGCTGGTGCGGCTAATCGACAGCTAAAGCATAATATGAATAAATGATAACTCCTCTTTAAAAACTTTCAGCTAATAATATCTGAACTACAATATATGCAATTATTGTTAATTATGAAAGGAAACGCATTTGAAGAGTGTGATAAACATATTGAACGGGGGATAGACAGAGAAGGGGAGCGATAGAGATAGAGATCGAGGGTGAAATAGAAAAAGAGAGAGAAAGAGAGAGAGAGAGAGAGAGAGAGGGAGAGTGGGGTATAGAGACAGATAGAGAGATGATCTTTGGATAGATGGATAGAATAGCTGGAGGACTTTTTTTGTTTTCTTATTGTTTTGTTTTGTTTTTGGTTCATTATTTAAGGATAGTTAATGACTAGAATTGCTTTGTTTGTAATTACCATTTTCTATCACTTTGCGTTTGGGGGGATGGCACCGCGGGCACCAACCAACCCTCTGAGTGCACGCGGTGGCCGGTGGTGGGCGTGGCACGCACACACACGCACGACGCACGCACGCAAAACAGATCAGATCAGTCGTAGCTTGAGTGTATGTTAATTGACGTTTCAAATGTAACTGGTTATGCAAGTGGTGCGGTAACTGTTGATTTTACTGTTACCCAACTGCTTACCGGAGATTTTGAGCTGCTGCTGCTTGTCGATATGGAATTATGTATAATTACGGTTATTTTGATTACACGCTGATGCTTTGATTATGTTGGTTATCAGTTGTAAGATGCTCGTTAGCATTAGTTTGTTTGATTATCGGTTATCGTTTATCGTTTATCATTTATCATTTATCATTTATCGTTTGTCAGTTATCGGTAATCGGTAATCGATTTCGATTTTGATTCAGTTTCACAATCTAAGGCCACGTGTTTGTTGCCCTGTTTTCAATATTTTGTTGATTCGCTCTCTTTTTATCACGTCACGTCACGTCACGATCTTCGAAGTTCATATGTTCATATTTTCATTTGTTATACATAAGCATATGGTCTATATACACATACATACGTACGTACGAGTTATCACATGGTTAGCATTCATTTGTTTTCTGGATTGATCAATGTTTATTATCGCTTGCATTGCATTCGCTACTGTCATGGCTCTTGGCAACATCTGCCCACATTTCGCTGCACTCTCAACTGTCGTCAGTCGCTGACCTCGTGGAAGCGTTTGTCATTGTCATTTCTAGATGCTGATGCAGCATTGTCTCATTCTGCTTAAGGCTCTGGCGCTGGCTGCACTTGGGGGCAGATCTCGGCTTGCCGGCCGCTCTAAGCCTGCAACTCGTTGCGGCCAAGTCTTCCTCTGCTCGATCTAGTGGCTCCCTTGTCACAGTTGCTGTTGCAGTTACAGTTGCTGTTGCTGTTGCTGTTGCTGTTGCAGTCGCAGTTGTTGCTGCCTTTAAACTTGTTGCCTCAGCGTCGCGGACCATCGTCTTGGCCATTGTCGATGCAGTTGCCGGATTCGAGTCGTTGACCAGGCTGAGAGTCGCTTCGTAGCCGCCGCTGCCGTTGCTTTGATCGATCTTCATATCATTTATTAGCATCGTTATTGTTGTTGTTGTTGTTTTGGATATTTTTGAGAAATAATACAAAGTACTTTGTTTAAAACATTTGCTGCGATTCGGCTTACAATTCAATGAGGCATCGGGACTGCTTTATCTCTGCCCACCTGTGCGTATACGTAATCTAGGCTTCTGTTCAACATCAATGAATGTTGAGCCCTAACTGAACAATGCAATCACACACTCACACACTCACACACACACACACATACACAAATATGTTTACAGACATCGACTAAATTTAATTTTACCACGATACAAAATTTGTTTAATTTTATTTAATAAATACACACACAGGGAAAACGAAAAACTTTTATTAAAAAAAGTTTAAAAAAATAAATGCTTGAAACTCTGATCGGGGCCTCTAGGAACGGTCAATAATGGAGCCAATTACAATAACAAGATCGAGAGGTAAAACAAATGAGAGAGACAACAAACACGAGTAGAACAAAAATCTAAGAATGTTTTGTTAGTTGTTTGTATTAGTTTTAGTATAGACATAAGGACATAAATCTGTGGTAGTATTTGTGTGTGTTTATGTATTAAATAAGTGACAATAAGAGATTTATATATGCGAGTATATAATACATATATATGTATACACAGTATTTAGTCATAGAGACAGAGAGAAAGAGAGAGAGAGAGAGAGAGACAGATATAGAGATGTGGGCGTGGCAGCCTGAATCTGAATCTGTATGGGATGGCAAATGGACAATGGTTATTAAATGGACTATGGTTATGGACAATGGACAATGGACAATGGGCAAATGGGTAAATGGACAATGGGCAAATGGGTAAATGGGCAATGGGCAATGGGCAATGGGCAATGGGCAATGGGCAATGGGCAAGTGGTTGGTTGCTCTATGAAGATGGGGAGCCCGCTTTTCGGGTCTTACGCGTTCTTTGCAATTGTTTTTGTTGTTGTTTTTCTTTCTTTTCATAGCGCTCGTTTTTACTTCTCTTTTCTTTTCTTTTCTTTTCTTTTTCTTTTTTTTTATGTTTATCTTTTGTTGCATTTTGTCGTTTTCGCTGTCTTTTATTTAAATTCTTTTGTGCCATATATATATACATATATATATATATAAATATACAATACATATATCTATATATATATCATTTTTTATATTTATTAGTATATAATTTTTTGTTAAGTATAATAGTTCAAATATTTGATTAATATTTATTTGCATAGCTTGTTTATAACTTGGCTTATTTGGTTAAGAGGCGAACGCTCACTCGCTTGCTAGTTAGAATCACATTTAAGCTATTATTATTTTTTTTTAGATGGGAGGAGACCTAAAAGATTGCGTATAATCCACGTATGATGTTCATATGAGAGTCAATGGGGTATTCCTATTTGTTGGGTAGCGTGTCATGGTTACTTATGAAGGACATGCAAATTGTAGCTTAGCTTCCGCTCATCAAGTGATTGTTTTTTTTTTTTTTTTTTTTCAATTCGATTCATCATTTTTATATTATTATTATTTATTGTATATGAATTATACCTATATGTATTTTGTTAGGGGTATATGTATATGTATACTTGTTTACTGCTTTATATGATTGCCTAACATATTTATTTTGTTTATTTCTCTTATTTGTATCTTGTATTAGTTTTACTGCTATTCTTGAGCCTATTCTTTCCGCCGATGTCTCGAGTCTCGAGTCTCGTTGTTGTTGTTGTTGGCTCAGAGATGGATGATTGTTCAGTATTGGTTATGATTATATTTATATTTATGTATATATATATATATATAAGTTTTTGTTGTTTATCATTATTATTATTTTATGTTTTAGTTTATGTTCATGTTAAGTTAACATTTACATGGATGGTAGAAAGAGTCATGGAGTTGACATGTGGTATAGCATATAATATGTACATTGACGTAACCAATATTTTGTTTTTATATTTCGTATATCATATTGTATTGCATTTTAGATTTGGTATTTTGTTTGGTTTTTTGTTTTTGTTTTTGTTTTTTTTTTTTCGGTTGGTTGTAACGTTTACAAAGGTAGTAGTAGAAGTAGTAATAAGTAAGATAGTAGCAGATAGAAGTTACATATTTATTTAAATTATTTTGTATTTTTTTTTTTTTTTTGTTGTTCGTTTTTGCGTTTGGAATTTCATCGAATAGAATCGAATCAACATATATAGTTTTGAGTGGTATGTATGGTAAACAAAAAAAAAGAACAATAACCAAAATTTGCCGGAATAAAAATAGAGCAAGTTGATATGGATTAGTACATTTGTTAAAGTGGAAACAATTGACACTCACCGATGATCTACTCACTTGCATAAACGCATATACACCACGTAAAAACTCCATGTTTTGTTGCTCTTGGGAACCCTTTTTAGTTGTCCGTTGCGCCCGACTTATATACTGCTTAACGGTGTCGGCGACCAAATGTGGCTTTAGCTTTCGCGATAGAACGCTGCAAAGGAAGGAGCAAACGCCAGGGCAGGCAATTAGTGAATGTGTTATATACACATATTACACTGAAAACAATTAGCAAGAATCTAACCGCGTGTGCACGACTAGGAGATACCCTGTACTTTGCTTGCATCTCTACATGCTTGCTCAAGAACTTACGTGTGCCAAAATTTATGACATAGATTACAGTTCATAGGTCACAGACACGATCACATACTGTAGTTGCACCTATTTATGCCCAAGAATTTTGTAAAAATAACAGAGCTATAAATTATTTCCTTATAATTCGATCATAATTAAATTTGTGAATATGTGAATATGTTTCTATATATTAAAGCGCTGCTTTCTATCTTTAAAACTGAATTTTACCAAATAATGGGAAAATAGGTGGGAGGTATCTGAAATTCGAAGTATCCAAAAAGTGTGTTTTCTTTAGTTGAATATTTGCATAAAAAGTTTGATGAGTTTTGCTATTAAGGTGTACGAGATATGCTGGAAGACTGAAACTATCTATCGATAACAAGCAAATAGAAAGAGTTATCGACTTTGCGAAACAAACTCGATTTGCGCGAGCTATAGAAGGAACTACGTGTAAAATTTCAAATCTTTAGCTCTTGCAGTTGCCGAGATCGACGCGTTCATGTATACAGACGGACGGACGGAGCTAAACGGAGTCGGCTTTATGATGATCTGAAATGCACGAAAGCATTATACCCCGCTTAGCGTTTTTAATGGGTATACTAGTTTGGCTATGCTTGGCTTACCACAAGTTCTCCATGTAATAAAACTTAAACAAACTTTAAAATGTTATTTTTTATTCTTTTGCACATATGGAGGATCGTCACATGCACAGATATATAGAGAGAGAGAGAGAGAGAGATGGGGAGAGAGGAGAGGGGGAGAGGGAGCGCGGCCATTATGTGGATATTAAGCCGCGTCGCGGTGGCCTCGAGGCCTCTCAAAAATGTAAACCAAATCAGGGCCCGACTGCGGACCAGCTAATTGTAACTTGACGTGCTGCCTAAACGGAAACACTTTTGTGTACTTAGTCAAATGCCTTTGTGCTACTTGGCCGCACTCAGCGTCATGCCGCCGCGTTTAACCCACCACGCAACCCCAAGTCTAACCCCAGCCCCCTCCCCCCTCTCTCTCTCACTCACCCCCTCCCATCCTCTCACCCCTTAGTCCAACCACCGGGCACAGCCGCAGCCACCTCTGCGCCATTGCCTTGAACACTCACGGCATTTGTGCGTTGTGTTTGTTCTCGTTCTCAAGTTCATGAAATATGCGCAAAGGCCACACACACGCCACACACACGCCACACACACACACACTCACACACACGCACACACGCAAAGTGTTTGCCGAACGGGTGATGCAAAAGCAGCAGCAGGATAAGGGAAAGTGTAAGGACATGCCTATGTACGTACATATATGTACGTATGTATCAACTGCCTAATGTTGTTGTTGTTGTTGTTGTTGTTGTTGGGGATTGGTGGCTAATTGAAATGCCGCGCTGACGCCTTCACGCACTTGTGAGTGCGACAATTGGCAAATTGACGCCGTAGATTACGCTTATCGTTTAATTGCTCTAAGCAACAGGAGCCATAGACATCACCAAGTCACACACACACACATACACACATACACACACTCACACACAGAGAGACACACAAGCGCATAATTTCAGTTTTATACGCTAAGCTTTTAAGCCGTGTCTAACAAGTCAAGCAGAGCAGAAAAGTGCAGAACAGTCCGCACTCAGTCAGTAGATTTATTCATGAAATTCATCTGGAAGCTCTTAAGCGTAATCAACGAGTGTTGGAGTGCTGGACTGAAAGATATCCTGTATCAGTTGTGAATCAGTTTTATTCAAGTTATTATGAATGTTCTCTTCACTCTTAGAGGCTTACGAGATCATTCGCATAGGTCAAGCACAAGATAAAAAGATTGCAATATTAAACTGTAATTGTATACATTTAACATTGAGTATACGTTGAGAAAATCTATGTTATAGCTAAGGAATACTTAACAAGTAATACCGCTATTTTAGTTAAAGAGTATTGAATAAATACTTTTTATATTAAATATACTAACATGTATATAAATTGTATGATTTGAAAGACTTTAACTATCATTCCAGGGTATCTAGGATCACCAACAAAAAAGATTAAGTTAGAAAGAATTTGATATATACAATTAATATTAATTGTGTTGAAGAACTAAAGCAGAGTCCTAATCTATTTATGCAAATTAATTAGTTTGGGCAATTAACAATAATATTGTGATTTATTTTTAAGCTCTTGACACAGTTTCTGCCAACTGTATGAGAAAGAAGCTTATGAAATATAATACCAAAGCAAACCAAAGCAGCGGTAAATTTGGTTAGCCTCACAGTCTTGAGTCTTGAGTCTTGATAAAACATTTTATTTCATGACTTGGCCGAAGGGAAAGCAAATAATTTAATGGCGGAATTCTGTTTGTTTTGCGGGTCTGGTCGACTGCTGCTCGCTGAACAGATTTGAATCTTTAAACAGAATTCTTTCTCAAATTAAATAAGCTGGCATCTGGAGCAGCAGCTGGGTGGGAGGGGTGGAGAAGGTGGAGGTGCAGGAGCAGGTGGAGGTGGAGGTGGAGGTGGAGGAGGAGGGCTGCAGGAACAGCGACAAATACATGAACAAGCGTAACGAGGAGCAAACACATTTATCTTGATTTTCACGCTGTCAGCAACAACTCAAAAAGGCGACAGTTTGTGAAAAGGTAGCAACAACAACTACAACAATAAAAACAACAACAGCAACGAGAACGAGAGGAAAAACCGCGGTCTCCCACCGAAAAGAAGTCAATTTCAAGATTTATATTTCTCTGTGCTGCAGTTGAACATGGCGAACAACAAACAACAAACAACACAACAACAAGCAACAAAACAACGAAATACAAAACAAATCGAGAGAAATAAAGAAAAAGTAAACTTGTGATTGCGGTTGGGACAAAATAATAAATTAAAAGCACACGACGCTCAAAAGGTCAAGTGATTAGAACAGAAAGTAAAGAAAATAAAAACAAAGGAAAACGCATTGCTCTGGCGCGAAGGGGCGTGACCCTTGCCCCCCCCCCCCCCCCAGCAACCTGCCAAAAAAGAAGCAACAAAATTAAATAAAAGTGAAAAATTCAACGAATGTTCATAAGGTTTTTCCGTTATTTATTTTCTTTGTTTTCGATGGCTGCTTATTTGCATTTCCACTTCAGTCACTTTCCCTTAACAGTTAACTGTTAACAGTCGGCCGCGCTTTCCTTTCAAGTTTTCCTTAATTTGGCAGCAGCTCACACTAATGCAATCCGCTGCAGTCCTTAAATACAGGTGTGTGAAGATCTCAAGGTGTCATCCAGCTGCCACCTGGCGTAATAAAGTCGCAATTATATTTGCGGGCGGGGTCGAAATTCTCGAGCATAAAATCGTCGAGTGGAACGGCCAAAGGACTTTAATCCCTTGAGATGCGAACAAGTTGGGTGGAAGAAGCACTTTTATCCCTATTTTACGCGACTCCACGCTAAGCTTTATATAATAGGGAGAGAATGTTTGCCAATGAGAAGCACAGTTAGTGGGAATCCTAACACAATTAAATGCGAATAAACTAATTAAGTCACAAATTTCTTTAGTTTTCGATATGTTTAAGATGACAGCGAAGTTGTTTTAAAAGTGGAAAAAAAAACAGATTTTTATGGCGAAAAAAGAATATTTTTATATGTAGAAAATTAAGCTGGAATATTCCTCTTATATGAATTGTTTAATCTTTAATTATTTATGGAGTTGTTGTTATTAAAAGTTAAATGGAAAATTTTGCTACATATAAAAAATTATAAAAATTATGCTTCATATATAAAAATATCACTTGGCAAATCTATTCATGCTGTTAATCAAGTGGAACGCCTTTCTAAGTCATTGTTTTATGGTATTTAAGACGTATAAAAAGGCAAGTAAGAAACTCAACTTTTTATTATTAATTATTTATGGTATTAAAAGTATATAATAAGAGTGTTCAAAGAAAAGTATATAAATGTATATAATAACGTGTTCATCTATTAGATACCCTAACCCCGTGCAGAGCTACTGTTAATAAAATGTTGTTTTTTTTTTTTAAAGGGAAAATAGGAAGGAAATAGGAAGATTTGGTCTCCCTTAGTTGAATACACACATATGCCCATAAATGTGTTATCGATAACACTCAAACGAAAAGTGTTATCGATCTTTTGAACTAAGCTCGATCTGCCCGCTTTATAGGCAAAGCAACATGTGAAGTTTCAAGGCTTTGGCGCTTAAACATTCAGAGATGGTTGGATTTATACATACGGAGAGCCGGACTGGCTGGCATACTTATCCTGATCACGAATATATATGTAGCCGGCCACGCCTCCTTCTCGCTGTTAGATACATTTTCACAAAAACAAAAAACACTCTGTTTGCTAATTTGTATTGCTTTGGCACCTTCCAACAGCTTCGAGTTCTTGTGCAGCCTTTCAACACACTCAACACTTTGCACAGGGACGGACACAAGGGAGAGTTTACCGTTAGGTGGTGTCAGCAGTGGAAGCCCGTGGAAGCCCGTGGACTCGACCCTGGACCTGGAGAGGCGCCCGTTTGCAGTGTGCTGCATCCCCGAGATAGTTGCGACCACTGATAATTGCGCAGATGATGAAAGATGGACAAAGTTCGGATCACATGAGATGCTTAGCGAGAGCCACACACACAGATACACGCATACAGTAGTGACACACACATACACACATACACACATCATGGCTTGCTCGAAAGTATGCAGTGAAAATACACACATCTAGAGACTGTTGTGTGTTTGTGTGTGTGTTTTGACCAGCTGCAGTTTTCAATTGCCGGCTAACAACAAAAAGCAGATGGCGAAGGGAAAACGGGAGGGGAAGGGGAAAGTAGGCTAAGGCCAATGGATGATGAAATTGCTCAGAAATTGCGATATAATTTTGTATGACATTTGAGATGAACCACCGCATAATAAGCGCAATTAGAGGCGAACGAGAATGAGAAACTAAGAGAGAGAGAGAGAGAGAGGGAGAGAGATACATAAAGATACATAGAGTGTGGGGCAGATAAAAGCGACATAATTAACTTGTGGCGTGTCCATTGTAAATATTGTATGGAACTACGAATTAGAATAGAGTACGCAAGCATAACAAGCCGACAATAACGGCTGTTAGATACCCTGTAAAAGTCTTTGCATGTATGCAAAAGTTTTAACTACTTCAACTTATACAGATAGAGGAATTTAAGTATTGCATGAGATAATATTCAACTGAAGTATAACATTTGGTTATGGAAACTGCTTCCAGATGGAAAAATATTATTGCCATAGCTTCGTAATTTTCTAACGATAAGGCAACTCTGAAATATTAACTAGGCTTTAACTGAGTACAATTTTGAATAAATTGAAATTCTTATCTGTTCAGACACTTAAGATCTTAAACATTGCTCTCAATGCTAAAGTTATGGCAAATGCTTAAATATCGTAGAACAATGCTTGTTAAACTTCGCAATTAAAAAAGTATTTTATTTTCCGCAAGAATTGTTTTTTTTTTTGTTGTTGTATCTGTTTCTAGTATTTAGTTCATGGCCCACCATTTGTTAAGCAACGGTAAACAGAATCAATAACATTTTATTTCATTTCTGCACAGTCCCCATCTTAGCCTTAATTGTTCTCCAGTTTTTCAGAATATTTCTGTTTGCGCTGCTCTAGCCAGTTGGCTTTTAATTTTGGCATTCGCATCCTTCAGCATCGCTGTTGCCTTTTCTTATCCTGCCGCTTGCAATTAGACCGGGCTACCTGCCATTGTCCCGCCCATTGACCCTGCCGCTGGCCACGCCCTCTGTTGCATGGTTCGCTGGCTGTTTGCAGCACAACAATTGCTCGAGGAAGGTTTCGCCATTCTTGACTTTTTGACTGTCCTTTATAAGTATTTCTGCTATATTTAAATACCCATCAGGCCTTAAGCGCACACACACTCGCAACACACACACACACATGTTTACACGCCCTCTGCCTACGCCTTTACTAACTACGCCTTCACCTACAACGATTTTTATTGTCTTATGCGGGATTTGTGCGCGAAGTCCCAAATGAGGACAATGCACTCCTTGTTTCCCACTCTCCACGCACACTCAATTCTCTTTAAGTGCTGCACACACACACACACACACACACGCGCAATGAGAGTGTGTGCGATGGGACAGGAGAGTGGGAATAAGTAACTGGCAGCTATACGCGAGGGTTGCTTGACCCCTTCGCTTAGGCTTTATGCCACAAATTACAAGCACGAACATCGACTCGAAATTAGATTTTAGTATCTTAATTTTTAGCCATTTATATTGAAAATAAACACTACTTACACAGGTAACTGTACAAATGTAAGCCCAGCATAACACACAAATATTATTGGAAACTCTACGTTCTGCCCTCGCAGGAATCTTCGCAGAGGTTCGTGCCACATACAAAATGGGCGACACATGAAAGTTATTACACTTATTATATGAAGAAAATAATTTTATGTGCGTGTCTGTGTATGCGTATGCGTGTGCGTGTGTGTGTGTGTGTGTGTGTGTGTGTGTGTGTGTGTGGGTAAGTGTATGCGTATGTCTTCAACGCACTTGGTCCTGTCGATGGCACCAGAAAAAAATAAAAATTAAAAGCAAAGTCTTCATCTGCGTGTGGCTTGCAGCTGGGTGATAAGAGTTCTCTGTGGGCGTGGCACATACATATACATATGTGAGTCTATGTGAGTATGTGTATGTGTGTGTGTGTGTGTGTGTGTCTGTGCGAGTGTGCGTATGTGCACGTGTGAATTATATGCCACACTTTATTATATAATAACGAGTAATAATGATTACGCACACAAGCCAGCACACACACACCCACACACATACACACATGTATAAGCACTCACACATATAGAAATTTCATTAATTTTCGCCGTTAATAAAACTACTTGAACTTATGTATTTGCTACCCAGAGAAAGGAGAACAAGCTTTATTCTATCCTTAATTTATGTGCAATCACAAAACACTTCAAGATTTAAGATTTAAGCTGAAATAAGCTTTAAGATTTTTCAATTAAGTGTAATTTGCACTTCATTTGGATAAGTCCTTAAAATAAATATGTATATATTTGGTATATGTATAAATTGAAGCTATGTTTGTATACAGTTAAGGTCTTAAGACATTGACATTCAAGTTGAGAAGTGCTAAAGAGAAGAAATGCTAAAGGAAATTTAACACATACATTAAACACTTTCACATACATAAGCATACATATATATGTGTATGTAGTTCGAGAAAGTTGCAGTTGAGGGCGTAATTAGAATCCGAAAAGGAATTAAAAGTAATTAATATTTACTTTTCTCTATTTTATGAACAAACTTTTTATATGAACTTTTATATATATATATACATTTAATTAAATTTCAATAATTACTTTAAATTTGTTGATTCCGAACCTTTGAAAATGATTTATAATAATAATTACAATAAATTAAAGTAGTTAAAAATTTGTTTAATTAAAAAAAAATGTTTATTTTTTCAGCCTTAACATGATTATTATTGTTGATATTTTCATTCAAATCTTGACAATTCATGAAATAAATGTTTTTAAATTAAATTGTTTTTTAGACAAGAAACATTTTAATCAAGCTGCTTAAACTTTCAGTGAAATTTAGTGCAAGTTAGCATTAGGACTAGACTGATTTAATTTTATTTTAAGACTCAAACTTGATTCCTTTTTGAATTCGTTTATTCACATAAGAAATTCGTTTTTAAATAAGAGTTACCGGTATTATCGTACTTTCAAGATCAAATTTTTATGGTTCAAGCCAGAAAGTCTTGACTTTTTCGACGAAGCGAACTCTGTTCGCTGTGTAGTTATAAATAGATAAATAAATAAAACAATAAAAGGCTGTGACAAATATTTTTAATGTGCATTTTATCATTTTCATGTCGTGCTAAGCGGACGACCCAAATGACATAAAAAACAAACAGAAATGGAGGCAAATATCAAAGGAACGAAGTCTAAAGCAAACAAAAAAATATAAAAAAGAAAGTAGAAATGATATTTATATAGACACGTCCCAGCTTCCCGTTCCACGTTTCACGTTCCACGTTCCCAGTGCTCATCGCTCGCTCGGCTGTAAGTCCTCTGAGCCGGCCTCCCTGCACCCGCCCTCCGGCCACGCCCCCTCCCACTACCACCGCCCACTCGGTGGGCTGTTGGCATTGTGCAAATGCTGCCCCATTTGTCAGCTGACACAAATTTGCATAAGCGCCGCACAAGCACGCGGTCGGATGACTTATGGTTCGTAGGTCCTTTCCCGGCCTTCTTCCTTACAGCCCCCTCCTCCTGGTCACCCTGCTCCCAGTGCACATGACGCAAACTTGGCCTCCTTGTCACCGCCTAATCTCACGATCCAAAAATTTCTCGTTACAATTAGCTGTTAAGTACGACCAGCAGCAGCAGCAGCAGCGGCAGCGGCAGAAACGACGGAAATGACATAGAAATGAAACAGAGTAGAGAAACAATGGAAACTGCAAGTAGTGCGTCGTAGGAGCTCGGGTGGGGCACCTGCACAGGACACGGCGGGGCCGGCCAGCAGGAGAGTCGGACTGATTGTGTGAGCGATTGAGACACACTTGCCCCAAAAGACGAGCGACAGAGGCTGCCACAAATGTTCCACTGCCAGTTGCACAATGACAAAGTCGCCAGTCTTGAGCCCCATACGTATCCCTAAGCTGCATTATTCTAGAAAATCTTATATCTGACATATTATTAAATACATTTTTAATCACACTATGAATAATAGGAAAGTATTAGCTACCCAATACTCGATTGTAAATGAAAGGCAGAGTAGGGAAATATTTGTGGAATATCTTTCTGATAAGCCCCAAGTCCGAACTATTCCCCTGCCGGGGAACAGGGCACAGCTTCAAAGCAATAAACTCGCTTTGATTTCAAAAGCAGTAAAAGTAAAAGAACTAAATTTAAAGCTGCTCCTCATAAGGTCTGCAGACAAATTTACTGTTACAGAAGTTGAGAGGCTGTATCTTAATCTTACAACTGCTTCTTCTGTGCTTTAATAGCAGGCATAACTCATAAGCTTGTACGCATACTTTTATTCTCAGTGTTCTCGGTGTTCGCAATGTTCTCAGGGTTGTCGCCGTACAATTTGGGGGTGGCTAAGCCCCTAATACTAATACTGGAGAGCAGTGCAATGCGATGCTTCGAGTGGTAAATTGCTTCACAAATCACGTGACACTCAACGTTCCCGTTCGCGTGTCCTTCCCATCGCTCCCTTCTGTGCGTCCCCGGTCCAGGTCCAGGTCCAGGTCCAGTGTTGATAAACAAAGGAGAAAATAAACTTTAATGGCTCTAAAGTGGAAAGGGGGGCAGGCGACAGGGACAAAAAAATATATACAAAATATGAAACGAAGGAGGGAGCCATGAAATAAAATAATATAAAGCAGGGCATGGGAAAGATAGCTAAAAAGAAAAAGCCCGCAAAACACACACACACACACACACACACACACACACACACACACACACACACACATACACACACACACACGCATGCAGAGCAAATACTTAAAGTATAAAGGAAATTTTGAGAAAATCATCAACATGAAGTCGGAAAATGGAATGGTGGATGGTCAGCCGCCGCTTGGGTCGCGCATTCAGCTGCTTGTCGTCATTGTCGACGTCATTATAAGCATAATCTTTAATAAACGAGCGGACGCCTGGGAGCGGAGTTGTCCCCACGCTCGGAAGGACGTCCAACGGTCCAGCCGCCGCGGGCAACTCTCAAGCGGCCGCAAATGAACGCTGAGAGGGTAGCAGCCGACCAGCCGACAAGGAAGCGCAATGCAGGATCTGAATGTGGACCTGGACCTGGACCTGGGGGTTGGGCGTGAGGCCTGTTCTTCTTCGAACGAAGCAACTTTGAAATTCATTTAGACATAAGCAGCAGCTCTTTAAAACTTCTCGCGCGGCTCCAACTTCTGGCTGCAGTCGGTGCTTTAGCTGTAGCTCTTAAGGGGTTTCCAGCCTGTTTGCTCTGACTCGGCGGCGGAGCAAAGCGTTCGTTATGTGTCTACCCAACTCAGCTGCAAGTCCTTGGGCTTGTTGGGCTTGTTGGGTTTGTTGGCCAAAGGAAACGTAATGTACACTAAATGGATATTTAATTACACTTTGCCCGTCCATCCCCGCCACCCCGCCACCCCGCCATCACGCCATGTTGCCATCCAACGGATCCGGATAGCTGCAGGCCGGCGCCAAGTTGGGTCCACACTTGCACCTGGCCAAGAGCAGGTGCTGGGCGTCAGCTTAATGGGTGGGGCGACTCATTTTATGCGTCAGCGCCTTAAATACTTACAAACTAGCTGCAAAGATGTATTATTTAAAGCCCAAAAAGAAAAAAAAAAAAAAAACAAAAGCCCGGAGTAATTGAATTTCGTAAAGGATTTTATCGATTAACTGGGCTATGCGAGCATTTAATTGCCCCTGGAGCACGGGGCGTATACATAATTTCTGCATTTAATTGCAGCCACTCGGACACATCAAGCAACAACAATTGAGCTTAAACAATCCATTTGCAAACATCCGCTGGGACCTCAGACATTGCTACAAAATGTGTGCGGCCAACATTGCGTATACGCAATACTGGCCATTTTCCACTTTGCCTAATAATTTAATTGACACCAGATACTTTGTCTGTGTGAATGGCTCACCAGCAGCTTGCAGGGAGAACTGACAATTAAGGTTGGTTATAGATATGCTTAATTAAGAATTATTTCGAATTCTAAATCAATTTATTTAATCGGTGCGATTTATGACTCGTAACGAAAATGTGATGTGCAGCACTTATGACAGCCAATTGTATTAAATATTGAACATAATTCGAGAGTTATTATCACAATTATTATTGCGATTCACTTAACATTTCTATGATGAGAATGAGAGCAAAGGAATTCCATTTTCATGCACAGCAGCAAGTAAATTGGGAAATCTGCTCACATTGTGTGACATTTTGAAAGATACAATTAAACATTAGCCGAAAGTGAACTTTAGTTAAAAATAATCGAATTGCTGAGGGAAATGCTCGGCTTAGCGATTTGAATCGACTTAAAGCCAATTTTCGTTCCAACTTGAGCTCCAGCTGGCAGCCAACTGCTCTTTGGACTATGGAAATGAAGTGCAAGGCTCGCCGACTTTGGTTTATGCTAAGGACTAACTGCAAAACACACACAAACACACACACACACACACACATACACTTGTAAGTCGCTTCTGATTGTCATTCCGGCAGTCAGTTAGCAGTGACTCCAGAATTCCGGACTGAGGACTCACTTGCCAGCAGCCAGCAGCCACTTTTATGCATAGACAGTACTATTTAAATATGTGTCTATGTGTGTGTGTGTGTGTGTGTGTATATGCAGATATGTACATGCCTGCAGACACAATGCTCGCACGTACAGATAACAAGGCTGGGAGACAGTCGTAGACATGCAAATTGAGCCACTGCGCGTCGTCTTCATTGAAAGTTTAGATTCTTTTGTTATTAATATTTAAAAAGTTCGCTGCGATTCAGCAAATTGAAGACGTCTCCGGATAGACTGGAAGGCTGCAAAACGAATTGCAATTCTTACATTGAATATGTATGGCAGTCAGTCATGTTTAAATTCAAATTTCCTCAGTTATTAAGAGAAGAAGAACAAGAGAATGAGAAAAGACAGAACCGAACTGCTGCGAACCCGAAAGTCCAATTTATTTTGTACCATGAACCGTAACCCAATGCAAAAAAAACAACCCAAGCCGAAAAATAAATAAAAATAAATGTCGTTAGAAGGAGAACGCGTTAGAAGCCTGAAACCACATTTTATAGCTGTAAATGTTAGCTGGATTTCAAATTAAACGCCTCTTGTGCCTAAATACAGATACATATATATATATATATATATATAAATATATATATATATATATCTTTTCGGAATGCGTAATCCGAGAAGTTGAAATACAGGTAGACAAGGCGAACCGCAATTCAAGACACTATCGAAGCTGTCAATTCGATGTCACTTTCGATAGTTTTTTAGCACTCGAATCTACTTTTAGCTGTTTCTTGCAATCGAGATAGTTTTTAGATATCCCACATTCGAAGTTTTAATGGAACCCCTTTGCAAGCGTTTGTCTGTTTGTCTTTTTTTTTATTTTTTTTTTGTTCAAGCCGTGTTGACAACTGCAGCGCATTGTGACAGACACATACATATACATAGATACATACATACATGTACACAGTTATGTGAATGTGTGTATTTACATGCTTACATTTCGTTCAAGCATAAGAAAATATTTGCACTCACATAGTTTTTTTTTTCCTCTTTCATATGCGTTTCTCTTACTTATGTGTACTTTTGTCTGGTTTTCTTTCCGTTTTGGGAGCTTGCTTTCTTAATTTTTCTATCCCTTTTTCCCATTTTCCCCCTCATGCTTCTGCTTGCTGCTCCCCTTTGAGCGAGTTGTATGCAAGTTGCATGCGTTTGCTCTGCGACAACTTAAAAGTGTGTGTGTGTGTGTGTGTGTGTGTGTGTGTGTATGTATGTGTTGGTAAATGTTTTAAGCGAGGCATGGGGAAGTTTTAATGTGGCATCCATAAAGCTTTAAGGCGGCTTTAAGAGCGCCAGTGAAAACTAATTGAGGCCAGAAGCAAAAGGCGGAGATTTTAGAATTTTCACAAATTTAGAATTTATCAATTCAGATTGTAACATACTTTTATAGGTGTATGCGTGTGTGTGTGTGTGTGTGTGTGTAGGTTCATTCTTTTCGATTTCTTGGGATTCTCGTCGCTTTTCGTCGCTTTGTCAAATTTGCGTTGCTGATTGGTATTTAGCGATAAGCGGAACGGAGCAGAAGACTCGATAAGCGGAACGAAAATGTTGAGCTGCGGGTTATGCGACAGCGTTTGTGGGTGCGAAGGGGTAGAAGGGGGGTGCCGGATGGGCGGGTGGATGGATGGGTCGTTTTATGAACTATGCAAAACATTTGACAGCTGAGCCCCTGCAGCTAAGTTGTTCGCTTCTATTTACATTGTATGCATATTTAAGCACATTTCATTTGCGTTTCAATTTGATGGGCAAACAGTAAAAGTAACGCAGCGAGCTGCAGGGTACACCCACACACACACACACACACACACATTTATATTTCCTCCCACACTCAGCCATAAGAATAGGACAGCGCAATGGATTTAAGGTTCAGATGCTCTAATTAAATCGAAACTCGAATGAATTCAGAATACAATTAGGAAAGTGTCCTACCTTCCACCTCTAAAGTGAAACGAGAAAAATGCGGCACCTGCGTCTGCAGCAAGATTATGATTAATGTATTTTGTGTAATTAGTTATTACACACTTAACACGCAATTAATAATAACTTAAGATATTAAGCTGTATCAGCTAATGCCCTAAGCATAAAGCCTATCCACATAAATTTCTTTGACTTTTACGATTACACGTTTATATACATACATATAAAGTAAGGTTAGTTTACATATGTACATATGTACGTATTAAAATATTAGAGTTTGTAATTTTATTTCTTGTAGAATATAGTTCGAGAAATTTCGTTCGATGGTGTGAGTAATCTGTGAGAGTGTGGATTATGGTTGCACAAGTCATCTAAAAGATGAGTGTGGGAAAATCGAAGTCCGACAAAGTATACGAATTGAACGACTTGCAAGAGGTTGGAGGTTGGAGGTTGGAGGTTGGGTAATTAGTTAATAAGGCTTTATTTTCATTTGTAATTGTGTTGTGTGATGAGTATAAATACCATTCACCCTCTATTTATATTTGAGGAATGTATCTTAAGTAACAACTCATGTCTGTGAGGGTTGAGCCTAATACTTTATTTGTGTCAATATATAAACTTATATATATACATATATATATATTTTTTTACTTTATATTATGTTGTACATAAAGTATAAATATTTCTTATGGGGGAAACGTAACCTAATATATAGCATAATTGTATAGTTAGCAATTAATTAAGCGAAAATCTTCTTGACAATCAAAACTAGTAAAATAATATCTCTTAGAGATCTATCTTTAATCCTCGCTCTACAGTCCTTTACTTATCAACCATAATTTAAATCAATAATAGACAAAAATAAGTGAATATAACGGATAACCCTCCTGTATACAAATCTAAAAAAAGAAAATAATAATAAATAATTTCTTTAATATTAATCTGGCGACTTGTCTAAAGGACTCATCGTGAGATACACTTCTCAACAAATCCCTGATTTGTAAGCATTGGACAAACTCTTTAACCCATGATTAATTTCATTCCTCATAGAGACATGAAATTAATTGCATCTAAATTAGTTAAGAACATCTCCTCTATAGAACGATTAGCCCCAATAAAGAAACTTGTAATAAAACATCTGGAACGTTGCCCTATAAGCTGTTATACTCATATCTTTATCAGTTGTCAGTCTGAGCAAAGATGTTTCTAATTTAGATAACACAGAATAATAAAGTGTGGTTAACAACTTCCTTAAATACAAAATTTTTATCTGCTTTGTATATGTGTAATTTTTCTATTCACCTCCGATAATTTCTAAGCGATTAGCCTCTAACAGTAATTTAGAATATATACTCGTTATCTGCTGATATTCATTGAAAAAATATGTGATCATTAGATTGCAAGTTTCAAACAAAATTGGGCTTGATATTCTATCAACTGTTCTATAAGGCGATCTAAATATTATTTACTGCTAGTAGATCTTAAAATTTCAGAGCTAGAATCACAAAATTGGGCTTTTCTTCAACCAGATTTTGGAGAATTAACAATTTCGTACAAATGTAAATGGAAAATTGGAATAAATTTTTGGCATTGTCGTTCATTTGTTCCATTAGAGAAGGCGATTTCCCGCTTCGAGGATTGCTTTTGTAAGAAAAAAAGAGTTCGTACAATATAAAGTGTCCGCATCCGGTCCAAAAGCGAATTCGCCAGCCAAGGACTCCCTTGTCCCACATCTAACCAAATGCGTTTGGCCGTGTGTGTGTGCGTGATTGTGTGTGATTGTGTGTGTGCACTCATGTGCTGGTGTCTATCCGTGTGCATTGGGTAAGCTATTCGTGTAGAGGCTCGGACATTTTGCAAATTTATTGCATTGCACCGACAAGTTTCGCGTGTTTCGTTTCATGGGCCTACACTCCACTTAACAGCAACAGCAACAGCAACAGCAGCAGCAGCAGCAGCAGCAGCAATTCACCCACTTCACCCACGCAACCACCACTCAATCAGTCAAAGCCACCCACTCCCACCCACTGTGCTGGCAGAGTGCGCCGGGCGGAGCGTTCAATCCGCTTTTTGGCCAGTCGCCAAGTGCAACATTTTGCACCTAAGAAAATGTGCAGCGTACCGCGGGCCACAATTTTTAATAAGCGAACCCCCCACCCCAAAAAGTTGGCATCCACGTTGGCGTCGGCGTTGACAAGGCAAAATGCCAAATGCCGCGACTTAAAACGAAAACATCAACATTGGTGGCCATTCCCTGTCCTGGCCCGGCTTTGCATCCGTATCAGAAGAGTGCCAGAGAGAAAGGGGTGTGCGAATGGGAGTGGGAGTGGGAGTGGGAGTGGCACTGGCAGTAGGCTGTCCCCCAACTTTTTGTGCCTTTCCTTTTGCAGTTTTGCCAATGCTTCGGGTGCATTGACCGGCCACAAAACGCACCAGGAGCCGCAGTCGAAACACACAGCACAGAGCACACCGAGAACCGAGAACCGAGAACCGAGAACCGAGAACGGAGTAGCGAGAGGCTCGATAAGCACAGCAGAGCCATAAGCCCCACAGACGAAACCAGCCCCATGACCCCATCGTTGCGTTGCGTAATATACAAAAATCACAGGAGACCAAAAGTCGAAAATGCGAATAGGCAAAGGGAGACCCGCTCTTAAAGTTGAGGCCAGATAAAATATAAATTTAGGCAATTTTCAGAAGAACTTTCAGCCGAAGTATAAATGTGAAAAGCAATCTGGATAATCTATTAATGGCATTAATAAGCCACAGGGCGTATGATTGTTATCTCTATTTATTTATTTCCTTCGATGAGAGCCTTGCCGCAAGGCTTTCAATTTGCTTCAACTGTGAGTTGTAATTCGCAACTGCTTAAAGCACGAAAAACAGTAACAAAGCTGCCTTTTAAATGTGTTAGTTGGTCGTAACGCCCGCTTTTGACCTGGCTTATTGCCTTCAATTTTATCATTGGTAACTTTATTGAGCCAAGCTTCTTTTGCCCTCATTGAGGTCAGGGCTGAAATTCAATTTAATTTGGAATACCCTAGGGTTCCGCTTGCTGCTTACTTATCTTAAGGTAATGCAATTTCTCTCTTTGAATTATCGAAGGTTTTTTAAAGGTACGACTGCGAGGCAACTTTTTGTATTTATGAAATGTTTGCTTTGAACATCATTGAAAGTTTCATTTATTCGCGGCTTTCGTTGATTAAGTCAAAGTAAATACCAAGTCTGCGGTCCTTGCTCCGGCCACATCCCCATTTTTCCCGCCCCCACCACCTGGACCATCTGCACCACCTGCACCACCCGCTTCCCCCACCTGGTGCACCTGGTGCGGAGAGTCGGAACCGTTTTCAATTGCTTTTCATGTGCGTTGAAACGCAAAAGTCAAAGCTCTGGGTTCAATGAATGTCGAGGGCCGCCGTGAACCTTAATGCGCTCTTGAAGCTCGCCAAGGCGCGTTCTGCAGACAGAGCGATGGAGGGGTTGGGCTGGAGCTGGAGCTGGAGGTGGAGGTGGGGGAGGCTGGCTTAGTAAATAAGTGATAAATCTTTATCACTTATTCAACAAACAGCGGGCAGTGCCAGCTAAATTGATTAATTGCGCAAATAAACGCTGCGCTGCGAGTCCACTTGTCTCAATTCGCCTGCACTCAACTCTTAACCGTTTGCCGCGGGCCCTTTAAGCCAACAACTTGGCCACAAATCAAAGCCGCCCCGCGGACTTCTGCTTGCGCTGACAACTTTCGTCACGTCGCGTCCGACGGAAATAATTTATCAAAGTGGGCTTATATTAAATAATGACTAGATGACACCAATAACGATTTCCAATGCCCACAGCCCAAGGCCCAAAGTCCACCAACATAATTAGTACAGATTGGGGCCGGGGTGGGGGGCGGGGAGGAGCGGAGCGCAAATTAAGAAACGCCAGAAATAGATTATTGATGGGTCGACGCTCTTTTGGCCGGGGAGCACAAATTGAATAAATACGGGCAGATTGGGAGTATTAAGGAATTACATTTCTACACTCTTGTACAGCCTTTTTTGTTGGCCAGCAAATATTTACATTGGCCTAAACCAATTAAAGGCGTCCCTCCCGGAACAAGTTGAAATAAGCATAATGAAAACCATTTAGAGACACGGCTCAAAGGAAAATTATGTGCACAAGTGGAAAAGCGTTTTTTTTTTTTATTTTTTATTTTTCATTTTAATGAACTCAGTTAAAAGAGCGCTAAGCAAATTGCAAGGGGTATCTTTTTTCATTTGTTTCTTTTTTTTTTACTTTTTTTTGGCTCTTAAAAAGTTATGAACGCTTAGCGGAAAACATTTTAAGGTTTTCCAAGATAATTAACTAAAGCATAAGCCCTTTTGCAAAGTGTTTATCTTATGCATGGAAATTGTTCAACTGAGTTCTGCGTCGCGTGTGCCCGACCAGACGGTTTACCCTATTCGGATGTCACCCATAAGACAGCCGAACGACATCAGAATGACAGCCGAAGTCTGTCACACCCACTTCGGGAGTGCGTAAGGGGTATATTGAGCTCATGAGTCGCGACTTTCTTTGCACTTTTCACACATTTTGGCTATAAGCTTTAAGTGCTTACAGATTACTTAAGCCGATTTTTATAAGCAATTGCTTCGCACACACACTCACACACTTCCTTGATCATGCTTGTTGGCAGTCAGTGAAACGTCAAAGTCAATATACAGAAATTTTTAGAGGCTTTGCCATTCAGTCTGTTTAGTAGGTGCTATAATACAATCAGCTGAATCAGACAGACGACGAAACGTGGCCACATTAAACAGGTGAGTGTTGACACACCCACAAGCAGCAGCTCACTCGCATATACGCCCTCCCCCCCTCACCATTTACACAGACACGCCCGCACGCACACACACACATACACAGACACACACACACGCAGACACACACACAAAACGCGAGCGCATTATGCAAAACTTTTTAAAAGTCAGGCAGAAAAATGTTTTTTAAACGCTAAATTACTTTTGAATGGCAGCTGGGCGGGCAGCCGCGTTGATAGAGGAGCGCCAGCAACGTCACAATTTCATTTTGTGCTTCCTCATCCACCTACCCCACCCCTTCCCCAGCACCCAACCACCCAACCACCCACTAAGCAAAGCGTACATAGCCACCTAGTCATTGCGCCGCTTCCTCTTTCCCTCCTCTTTACCTTTCTGTCTGCTAGTGTGAGTGTGCGTGCGTGTGTGTGTGTGTGTGTGTGTGCGGCACATTTTAAGCGTTACGTCTGAAGAGCGGAAATGCTTATCCCAACACTTGAGCATCACGTGCTGCCGACGCGACGTCGACTGCGCTGTGCGCTGCCAACTGTAGAAGAAAAATCGCTGCCAAGCAGAGTCTCAAATGCTCTTTCTTAACTGTGAAACGTTGACCACAGACCATAAGAAAGAGAAACAGAAAGCGAGAGAGAGACAGAGTGAGAGAAAGAGATAGATATCTATTATTCAAATACGAAGTACTCGATAAATGATTAATTAAATATTAAATAGTTAATATTGATTTCTTGGCTTTAGATTTCACAATGATTATGAAACAAATTGCTGAATAAGCTTAATTAAACAACTAATTGCTGTTTAATTTGCACAAGATTTAATTAAATATCATATTTAGTTAGTGCTATTCAAATGTAAAAGAGAAAAACAACCCCTAATTTTCGCTTCGCCCTTCTCAAGCGGCTGGAAAAAAGCTCATACCCTTCAAAAGCAGGCAATCTTACATAACTGTGCCATGGAGTCTCCACACGATGTCTAAGCCGCAAGCGTCTAAGGTCGTAGCATTCGTATAGGGCGGTTAGGGGGTGGTTGCGGGTGGTTCGGGGTGGTTCGGGGTGGTTCGGGGTGGTTGGGGGTGTGGCAATGTCGTGTAGGTGATTTGAATGTTTAGCTCAAGTGGCTTTTTAAAACATATTCTATGCTAATTAAGGGTCTGCGCTTGGGGCAGGTGCTGTTCGAGGCGTGTTCGGGGGCGTGGCGGGGGCGGATTGGGCGTTTGAAGGCGTTTGGGGCGTTGGCCATGCCCACTTTAAATGAGTTGTCGTCGTGGACGTCGTTGTTTGCCTTTGATAAGCAGAGATTGCTGCCAGCCAATGTCAGCAATGGTTGGCGGCAATGCGGCTGTTTTTGCGGCCTCATCCATTGCGTAATCCTTAAAGTTGAAGTTGAATTCCTGTTTACAAGCTGTCATCGAGTGCCAGCCAGGCCAATTTAATTAACGAATTAACAAAGCCAAAAGTTTTTGCGGTTTTTAAAGTGATTTCGGGTTTCACCACTAGCTCTGGGACTCTCGAGATCTCGAGTTCTCCAGTTCTCCAGTTCTCCAGTTTTCGGGCTGTGGGGCGACAAGCGGCGCCCAATTATTTTGCGGCCTTGTTGTGCATAATTGAATTATTGCCATATGCAAGCCCAAAATAAAGGCTATGACCAAGTCCGCCCAGAGTACAGTGTGACCCAACTAAACCCAACTAAACCCAACCGAACCCAACCGAACCCAAAGAGCCCAAAATCAACCCTAAACGACGGCCGACAGACGACGAGACGACAAAGTTTTCTCTTGTGGCTTTTTATATTTTGGCGCCTTTTGCTTGTTAAATAAATCAAAGTCGGTAAAGCTTAAATACAAATAAAAAAAAAAATAAAACAAGGAAAAAAGAAAGAGAGAGAGAGAGAGAAAGAGAGGGGAAAAAAGGCAAAGACAAAAGGCGCAAAGCCGAAAAGGCGGCAATAAATTGAATTATAAATTTAATTGAGAATTGCTTGCTTCGGCTTTCGCTTTGCATTTGTTCGCGCTGCCCATTAATATTAACGAGTTTCTTAAATTATCGTTATGCAACACTGGCTTTATCATCACCCAAAAAAAAAAAAAAAAAAAACAACAACAAAAAAGAACATGATAAATCGATTTGTAGGAATATTTGCTTGAATGTTTTCGATTCAAATCGTATCAAACACTGATTTATAAATAAATTGTGAAAACCTCCTCGATAGTTGATTGACAGCGATACCCTTGATGTGGCTTCAACTGGTTTTGCTGTCCCTATTGGTGCTGGCCCTGTTCTGCGGCTCCGTGGGATGCGTCAACAACCGCTACCTGAACATACTGAGGCGCCTCTTCGCCTATAGCTCCAGCCAATTGCAGAAGGAGCGCCGCCGGAAGCCCTCCGACGAGCAGCTCAGGCAGCGGCACCGGCGACTGTGCCAGCGGCTGAGCAAGGGCCACCAGCTGCAGAAGCTGCCGGCGGGACAGACAGAAGTTGCTGGCAAGGATGCGCTCAATGCTCGCATGGAGCAGTGCTGCAGCCTGATCGCCGAGGGACTGCGTCTGGTGCTGGAGGATGACGTGACGCCACGATTTGCGGCCGCCGCGCCGCCGGCAGGCGAATGGAATCTGCTCACCCGGAATCTTCGCCACCAGAAGCGAAACCTTAACTGGCGTCTGTTCCTCATCTGGCTGCTGGCCCTGTTGCTGCGTTACAGTCTGCTGGTGCCGCTGCGGACATTGGGCTGCTCCGGCTGCCTGCTGCTGGTGACGCTCCTCACCGGTGTGCTGGGCCAGCTGCCCGACTGGAGCTGCAAGCGGCGCTTGGTGGAGCTGGGGCTGCGGTCGTGCTTCCGGCTGACCACCTGCTTCATTCCGGTGGTGCGGCGCATTCACAACCTGGAGCATCGGCCCCGCATGGGCATCTGCGTCTGCAACCACACCAGCCCCCTGGACGTGCTGCTGCTCATGTGCGACGGACACTTCTCCCTCACCGGGCAGCGGCACGACGGCATCCTCGGCGTCATTCAGCGGGCGCTGCAGCGGGCCTCCCCCCACATGTGGTTCGAGCGGCAGGCCCACGGGGAGCGGAAGGCCTTGGGGCTGGTGCTGCATCTGCACGCGTCTGGGCGTGGCAAGCCGCCCATTCTGCTCTTCCCGGAGGGCACCTGCATCAACAACACGGCCGTGATGCAGTTCAAGAAGGGCAGCTTCGCCATCTGCAACGTCGTCTACCCCGTGGCCATCCGGTACGATCGACGCTTCGGCGATGCCTTCTGGGACAGCACCAGGTGCTCCATGCTGCGCTACATCCTGACGGTGATCTCCTCCTGGACGATCATCTGCGATGTGTGGTACATGCCGGCACTGAAGCGACGATCCACCGAAACGGCAATCGATTTCTCGAACCGTGTCAAGGCTGCGATCGCAGCCCAGGCTGGCCTCGAGGATCTGCCCTGGGATGGGAACCTCAAGCGTTGGAGCCCGGTGCGGGATTGGCAGTAGATCGTGTTAGTAGCCTTTAAATTGTTGGCAATAAGCCCAATCATGAAACAGCATGCGAGCCGCCACTTCCACTTCCCCCTTCCACTATGGAAGCTTAGGGCCAATAAACTTGATAGCATCGTTAATAAAATGCCTGGAATAGCCTTTTGAAAAAGTGTAATCCGTACGTTAATCCGCACACTCGACTATCGAACTATCGTGACAATTAGCTCTTTGGAAACTGTGTACTATTAGATCCCACAATAATATCTAACATTTGAAATCACGCGTTGTCTTTTTTTATACCAAAGGACCTCTAGTTGACATACAAATGTGCAGATCCTGAGTAAACTTGACTTTGGTTTCATTTAAAGTGAGGCTGATATCGGTCGAATAATCTGATCGGTGGGTTAAACTTGTGTCAATGAATTTTAAATTCAACGTTCAATAGTTTATAATAAATGTTTTGGATCTTCGTATGAGAGTTGCTCAAATGTTTTCATTTACTTATTGTCTTACGTAAGGTTTTTCTTGTTGGGTAAAACCCAGATAGATTTCCGAAGATGGGAAACTGGATGAGACAATGCAACATGATTGAAGACTTCCAAATGTGGTTTACATATTGGATGGATATGCGATGGGGAAGGATAATTCACCTGCCGAAACTGGATAATCGACCTTCAGTTTCTTTCTTGAAGAACCTGAATAACCCGGACTTAGGTTTTATTTAAAACATCCATCATATAATCTGATCGGTGAATTAAACTTGTGTCAATGAATTTTAAATTCAGCGTTCCATAATTTAAAATAAATGTTTTGGATCGTCATATAAGAGATGATCAAATGTTTTCGTAGGGTTTTTCTTGTTGGGGTAAACCCAGATAGATTTCCCAAGATGGGACACTCGATGAGGTAATATGATTGAAGACTTGCAAGTGTTTGAATGGGAGTGCGAAGGAGCGTGAAAATTGACGTAGAATAGAATTGAACATTCTTTTTTGTAGATCCTAAATTACCTTGACTTCGGTTTCATTTTAAACGATACTGATATCGGTCGAGTAATCTGATTTGTGGGTTAAACTTTGGCAAGCTGTCTTAAATTCAACGTTCAATAGTTTATAATAAATGTTTTGGATCTTCGTATGAGAGTTGCTCAAATGTTTTCGTAGGGTTTTTCTTGTGGGGTAAACCCAGATAGATTTCCCAAAATGGGACACTCGATGAGGTAATATGATTGAAGACTTACAAGTGTTTGGATGGGAGTGCGAAGGAGAGGGATAATTGACGTACCGTTTCGGCTGAACAATCTTTCGTTCGTTGTTGCGAATGGAGGCGTTGGCACCGTAACGTCCGAGCAGCGCGCTCTGGGATTGAGAGATGCCACCGGCAGTGGCGCTGGCGGCAGTGATCGCTGCGATGCCGCTGCGGAGGGAGGTGCCTAACTCACGATGGTGGAAGGCGCCAATGGCTGACTGCGACTGCACTGCATAGTCGAGGCCGGGCAGCTCCAGCGAAGCAATCGGATGGATCCGGGTCAGCGAGAGCGTGCTCTCCAGCACCGTGCTGAGCAGCGGTGCACTACGCAGAGATCTCAGACTGCCGCGCCTCGTCAATGTATCGGGCTTATACATTTAGCCACTGTGCTCCCACTCCCACCATGGGGAGCTGGAGCCAAATTGCCTGCCCACCAGTTCGACAGCCTTTTTCACACTCACGCCTGTCGCTTAATTGGTCGAGTGCCCGCAATGCACACGCAGCTAACCCAGCCCCGCCCGCTCCCCGGTTTCCTGGCTTTCCCGCTTCCTCGCTTCCTCGCTTTCCGGCTCCCCGACTCCCTTTTCCGTGTGGTCCCAAATGGCTGCTTGACTCGTATAATTGTTATAAACGATTTGGGTTTGTTATCGGCACATTTTTGCGGCACGGCGACGTTTTATAAGCAATTACGTTGCCAAGTGTGTAAAATTTGCCGGTCACGCGACCGACCGACCAACCGACCAACCGACCCACGGACCAGGTCTCCCTTCACCTGCACCTCCAGGTCCAACTCCAACTCCAACTCCAGCTCCAGCTACTGTTACAGTTACAGTTACAGCTCCAGCTCCTGCTCTGGGTTAACATTCACGAGCAATTCGTAGTTGACTCGTGACCGCCTGCGTTTTGTTTGCGCAAATGTTTGTACAAATTGCTTGTCGCCTGCGAAATGTCCTCGACGACCCCGCCGACTCGTTCACCGTAGACGTCCTGTTTTGCATATGATTTGCATGAGATTTGCTCTGTCAGATTGCGATTGAGCAACTGGACAGAGCGGTGGGTGGACGAGGTGGACGAGGTGGAGCTACGCTAGTTACAAATGTACAAAATGCGCTCTACGTGGCCCCCCAAGGGGGGCAACCAGGAGGAGGGGAAGTGCTGCGGTAAGTGACTGCTGTTAAGCCGCAATCAATACACTGCAATAAATGCTGCACTATGAGTGTTTCGAGTGCATTGTGAATGGCCCAGACCCGTCAGTCCCTCCCTCCACTGTTGGACTAACGGATTACATACAGACTACTTCCAAAGTGAATGTGTGTTAATATGTGTGTGTGTGTGTGTGTGTGTGTGTGTGTGTGTGTGTGTGTGTGTGTGTGTGTGTGTGTGTGTGTGTATGTACATACTAACCAAACTGAGTCGCGCTTATGAGCATTCATATAAGAGATGTAAGACCCACTAAATAAATATGTTTATACATATATTTACAGATAGAGAAGGCGAATGACAAGAATATGGGAAAAAGACAGAGAGACAGAGACAGACAGAGAGAAAGAGAGAGAGAGACACAGAGAGAGAGAGACAGAGAGAGAGAGAGAGAGAGACTGAGAGAGAGAGAGTAGGGGAAATATAAATTGCATAAGTTAATCTGTGGATTAATCTTAATCCGATGAACTCCTCTCCATTCAACTCAATTCAGTTTAATTTTAACAGTTTCAAAATCCGTTATTTAGTATTACAAGTTATAAACCTTCTATAATTTGGATAACATTACGTAGAATTCTTTGAACTGTGACCCAATTGTGGAAATAGAAGAGACTTCAGAAGATTTAGGGTGGTCCAGTCGGGTGCAAATACCCTGTAACATATGACAAGCTGCCGGCAGGCTTAAATGTTTCAGCTTTATATATTAAAACACATTCGCACATACATTCACACGCACACATATGAAAGGTTTTGGTTGAGTTGAAACAAAGTAAATTGACGGACGGACAAATCAATGAAATATAGACAGATTCTATAAGATCGGCCACGCCTTACTCTGCTTCTTACATAGATTTATACAAAAGAATTCCCCTTTAAGCGAGTTTTTGAAGTTTCGAGAGTAATGAAATTAATGCAACTCGGCCACATCCGGATCCGCTAATATGTGAGTTATATATAGTAATTCTACCAATAGGTATAATTATAGGTAAGGTTGTGTAAAATAATTAAGTGTTAATCACCACTGTGTAGAATATTACAAATAAAATGATCGATTAAAAGGTAAAGACTTAATTTACAATTAATAAATTCATATGGAATTTCGATTTTATATAAATATTGTTTTGATTTCGATTTGGTTGACTTTCAGATTCGCATCTTAAATTTCAGAACCTCAAGCAATCGATAAATGTAATTATCGATGGCTTGAGTCAACTGTACTTTCTAGCCTAACATGAGAGTATGTGCATATTATACAAGAGTTAATGCATCTCGCAGATGCATACATTAGTATATCAGAGGACACAAAGTAAATTATGTATATTTATGTGCATACATATGCATATGTAATTAGAATATTGTATGGGCATGCTTTGATTGTTGTTCTAAACTCACTTGTGTCAAATCTAAACAAACGATGATGACGTTGTTGATTAATTATGATGGCAATGAGGGCATTGGCAGTGTTGAGGCGGTTCTTGTTATAGAATTATAGTTGCTGCTGCTGCTGCTGCTTTTGTTGTTGTTGTTGTTGTTGTTGTTGCTGTTGTTGCTGCTGTGGCTTCGGTTAAAAGTATTGACTCTTCCACTGGGCCAGCAAAACCGCTGCATGGGTCGCCCTCTCCGTGCCCGACTTCTCAATCCAATCCAATATTGTTTTGTTGTTTGGCCCACACTGAGATTAGTTCAATTAACACTGCACTTCATATATATATATGGGTAAGTTGTGATGGCTTTTCGATATTTACAGTTTATGAATGCCAAGACTTGGTCTACACGTTGCGCTGAGATGGATCTGGTACAATCGATCGTAGAAACTAGCGATTGCTCCGTGTACTGATCAACTGACTAACTGATTGAGTGGGTGACGTGTGCACTGATTGATATTGATATCGAATTGCTTACTGACTGACTGACTGACTGACTGACTGACTGACTGATTGACTGACTGACTGGTTGGCTGTGGCTGACAGGTTGACTAGTTGTATGACTGATTGAACCTACTATGAAGCTGGACGAATCAAATGGGTAGCCACTGGCTCTGCTGATGCTCGCAATCGCAAAGGTTGCTGCGGATGCTGCTGCTGCTGCTGCTGCTGCTGCTGGTGCTGCTGCCAGCACTGTCTCTGGCTTTAGCGTCTTGCCACCGAGTCCAATCCATGTTTACCAGTGCTGCGTCCAGCTTACTCCCGCAACACACACACGCACACACCTACACACGGCGCGCGTGTGTATGCGTGTAACTGACTGCAGTTGTGTGCGTGCTGCAGTAACGAACCAAACAAAAACAAAAAAAAATTTCACACGCAACGCGTTCAGTTTGCCGGCGATCTCGACCCACGTTAATCGATATCGATTACAACTTTGACGACAATCCGATAATTTTCACTGCAAAGAGAGGGTGAGAAAATAAGCAACGGATTAGAAAATCGAAAATATTCTGAATTCCTTAATCTATCGAATTATAAATAGTTTAATAACTAACTATTCCTTTTTTATTTTGCATGCTTTGCCAAACAGTATTTTATGTATTTTTTTGCTATGCATGTTGATTTTGTTTATGGAGAAGTTCAATATTTGTTATGAGTTTCAGCTTTGGGGTTCAGTTTACACTCAGCTACCCCGATGGCTCCTTCCCCTTCCCTTTACAGATGGTCACTTTTCTAAGCGACGGACTTGATTGATGGTTTTGATTGTTTATCCATTTGATGCCCTGTGCCTCCAGTCGAGCTGTTGGATTTCAATATCAATACATTCAAAAAGAAGACTACAGAGCGGAGTAGGAGAGGAAACAGCATGGCCACCCCTTAAAATATACCAATTTTCCTACTGGATACGGTTGACAAGATTCCAGAAAAAAAAATAACAGCGACTTATGGAGAAATAGATGGAATCAAGACCAAAGTTCCAATTGCATATTATTCAATGACTCGGCAGGCTTTCGCTGTGGTTAACCTTTTAATACTATATTAAGTTATTTATCAGACCGGATTATAATAAAAAAAACTCATCTGATCGATTTCTTAGTTCCTGGAAAATTACAAAACAAGCTCCCCTGACAACGGTACTAAAAATGAGAAGGGCCGAAGATTTCTCCTAGGATATGATGAATAGGATGGTACGGTAAAAGGATTGGGTGACCAATAGACGAAAACTAAAAACGTTTTGAACTGATTGAAAGAAAAACAAAAACAAAATAAAAGTTTGCTAGAACTGAACTGGACAGTAATATAAGAATTGGCAAAGTGAAACCTGTTCTCGAATCATATCAATGAATGCAACGGAAAGAGATGAGCTGCACGTTATCGCAGTCTGTGCTACCTTCACGGGGTGTAGGGTGAATAAGGGTAGGAGTTGGGGGTGGGACTTAAGTACAAGATATAAGAGCATAGGCGCTGCACACGTTGTCAGCGACTCGCTCATGCGGCTAGCCCGGGTCAGCCGCATCTTCACAAGACTTCACAAGACACCTCTAAAGGAAGCACACAGCTACAAATACTTACACACACATACACACACGGACACCCACACCAAGAGACAGAGAGAAAGGATACCCAGTGAAAAAGGAAAAAAAAATGATGTGAAATTTACTTTGACATATTTTTGTGCTTGGCAAAGCAAATACTTTTATTATTTTTGCTGTTGGCATTAAGTTTCTTGCATTGTTGTTGTTTTAGGCGCTGGCCATGTGCTGCGTAATCACGCACGCACACCCACACACTGGCACACACACTCGCACACACACTGGCACACATACCATGGTGAGCCACTTGCCTCTGAGCTGCATTTGAGTGGCTCAAAACATTTGTGGTCACGCCCACAACACACAGCACACACACACACACACACACAACTGAGGGGCTGCAAATACTGTATGAAGATGGCCAACGTGGACAAAAGCGGTATTTTGTACACATTTTGGTGTGCGCCAGTGGACAACATGCCTGGCCAGCAGGCGGAGGAGGAGGAGAGGGAGCGGTACTTCGATAAACGCCACTGGACCATTCCATGCAGCAGGAAAGGGGAAGGAGGGGTACGGGGGAGGTGGTGGGCTGTGCTGGGTCACGGTAGTTGTGGAATTTGTAATTTTTGCTCAAAACAATTTTATATGCCAGAGCGCTTGGGAGACTGGAACTGATTGTAGATAGGACACGCTCCTTTGACTCAGCGACCCAGCGAGCAGCCGACCGACCGACCGACCGACAGACTCACTTTCTTTGTTATCTGTGTGTGTAGGTATCTGTATATATATATATATATATATATACATTAATACATATACTCAAATACACATCTATATATATATGTGTGTGTGTGTGTGAGTGTGTCCTACTCTGCACACATATGTGAGAGCATAAGATTGTGTTGTGGCGCGTCTTCTTTTCCAGAGTTCATGACACAATTTCAACGGCGATACGCTTAAATAGACTTTTATTTATGTTACGCCCCCTTTTCATCCCCTCCTGCACGCCCACAGCATAGCCAAAGCCCTGGCAATCATTTCTCTTGTAAAAACTTTAACAAAATCTTTTGCTACTCGAGCGACAAAAATGTGCTACATCTTGCTTATTGGTCGACTCGGCTTTCATTTGGTTTTCGCTAAGATTTACTTTGAAGTGTTATTAAAAAATAGAAAATACAATTTTAGCACAGTATATGAACATAAATAATTCATATGAACACATAGCTTAGTTGTAGAAGTTTATTCCCTTGGACATTATTTAATGAACATTTTTAATTGGATTTATCCCAAGTATTGTAAAATATGAAACTTGATGTTTTTTTAATGGCACCTCGATTCCTGTTCAGGCAAAAGATATTTAAAGGTATTTAAAGAAGAATGCCTATAAAAAAGGGTCGCTATCATTTAATATCGCATGTACTCCATTTAAACTGATGCAGCAAATGGACGTCTTAACCTTTATGGAAATGTTCAATTGCTCACTTTTCGTTTTCATATGCCCCGAAATATATCCAGGAGGATTTACTTGATCTCATATAAATGGTGTATGAGGCTTTTCCTTATGGTCTTTGGCTTCAACTTGAGGAATTGCTTTGAAGCATTCCACAGCTGATTGCTCATCCTTTCGACCTTATTCCGCTGTCGCACTTTGAGGGTCGCGATTTGTCAACTCAAGCGGCATCATTAGAGGAACATCGTCATCAATATAAGGTTACATGATTTTGGGCTTGGCTTGGCTTGGCTTGTCTGCTGTCTGCCGTCTGCTGCTCTTGTGCTTCCTTCCACTTGCTAGTAGTACTTTATTATGTTCCAAGTTATTGTTGTTGCTGTTGCTGTTGCTGTTGTTATTATTGTTATTGGTATCGTTGCTGATGTTGTTGTTGGGCAATATAAAAGGCTACCAAAACTCTTGGCCGCTCGTAAATTTTCTGAAATAAAATGGCAATAAAACAAGCCAAATTCTTATGCTCTCATGTTTTTCGTACATTTGGCAATTATTTGATTACTTTAGCCCGAAATTTATTAGCTAAGCAAACATTGAAATTCATACACCCACACACACACACACACACAAAGCAAGTTTCCTTTCAACAGTCAGACAAAATAGTAGAAAGGGATTCAACTACACATTACATGAGACAGAGTGCGGTAGACCGAGAGAAAGAGAGAGGGAGAGAGAGAGAGAGAGGGCATCTCTCTGTAAATATTAAATTAATCAAATTTCATTTTTCGGGTTTAATTATTCGTGTAGCTGTTTGCGTCGCACACACACATGTAAAGTGACACTCACACGGTGTATTTGCCAAATCTTTATCGCTTCAATCTACTCACACGCACACGCACACACACACACACGTACTTCGCACACATATTAGGTGTGTACACACGAAGCGCCTGAAATTATGCAATACTTTGTGCCTCTGAATAATTACACAGCTGTGCAGCGTCAACATTTATCACCCACTCATGGAAAATATTGCTTATTAAACATGGACAGGGTTCTGTAAACTGTCAACTTTGTCAACTTGTACCTTTGTGCAGAATAAACAAGGTTCCAAACTGGCTTTAAGTTCAGACTTAACTATGGGCGAAGCCCTCAAAGCCAAACAAGTTACCCAAACAACGATTTTCAACAATATTTTTGCGATGACGCTTATTTAAAAGAAAGAACAAGCATGTTTCTCTAATCCCATTGAGATCAGACTTGTATATATAGTAGGTTTTATATAACTTTTTTTTAAAAATCTTACATTGATTATTAGGTTAGGTATTTATTCATTTATTGCTGAATAACAGGATCTAAAATTTGTCATGAATACTTAATACTCTATGACTAATACACTATACCTAACTCTGAGGGAAATCTTGACACAGAAATGGGTTGGCATTGGGTTTGGGGTTAAGTCGGTAATGGGATCTGCTTTGGTGCGGAAAGAAGCTTAGCCCAATAATTGGGTAAAATGTTAAAAAATGTTGCAGTTAAGCGAAGAGCAGCCGAAACGAATCTCAGAAATGTGGATAATGCGATTTCAATAGTCATATGCGTTTATCATATTAAAATACACTTTGATGTTGTAGAACCTAAGCCAGCAGATGAACGGGATAACGGAAAGAGACATTGTCAATCCTTTTCGCAGAGAGGTCCTTTAAGTGCGAAACGGCGAGCTGGCTGAATGGGGCTGGACCAAGGGAGATTAGGCCCAGGCAAATCATCAACACATCATCAAGGACAGATGCAGATAAAAGCCATGGGACGCCTTCCGATAGGGGAGAGTCCAAGAAAAAGGAATGCTCGGAATATCCGGTAAATGGGCTGCTAAGACACAGACACGCCGAATTGAATCAATAAAATTCAAATTAGTTTTGGGTAATCATTGTTGAGGATTCAACTCTCTCTCTCTCTCTCTCTCTCTCTCTCTCTCTCTCTCTCACTCTTTCTTTCGGTCTCGTTCTATCAGTCGGAATTGTGTGAACAGGGGTTCAATCATTTATCCATTTCAGTGGTTCACCATTGCAAAAAGGACCCAAATTGATACCGTGGGTGTGGGTGTACGGCCGCCCACTTCGCACAACCAAAGTTTGACCAAAGTGTTTGCTGGCCTAATCCAGTTGAGCGACAAGCGAAAGGGAAACCCAAACACAACGGACGACCGAGTGCTGACAACCCGCATTTTGGCGTCTCGACTTGGCTTTGATTGTTGCCTAGGCAAATCAAATTAGAATCAAGTAATTTTCTCACGATTCCCAACGTTTGACCGCAAGCTCAATTAAATTACCAACTGCAGAAGGAACAACGTCCTCGTTGCCAGTGTGACTAGAATAAATATCAGCGCAAGCCGCTCCATTAATACCCTTTTTCTCAAGTACAATTGAATTTTAAGAGGCAGACTTCGAATTGGAATTTGCCGTATTACATAAGATATACTCGAACTCTTTCCATTTATACACTATATTGATAAATGGGCTTAAGCTGGGTATGCATATTAAAGTACGCTATAAATATATATCTGAACGATTATTTATGAATTGAAAAATATTGAAGATGAGAAATTAGTTAATAAAATGCCTTTTCATGAGCAAAGTATTCAATATTGTTATCGTAAGTTTCTACCGAAAATGAAAAACAAAATTTAAATTATAAAAAAGAAAAAGTTAATGACATAAAGACGAGAATACAGAAATGCGGCTAAAATTATTTACTGAATTTAACCTTCTATAAATTCTGTTTGTGAATAAATACATTTATACATTATATGTATATACATGCATATATATATTTATCAATGTCTGCGCTTTCATAAGTACTCTTTGATCAGCTTTGAGCTGCTACAAATGCCGCTTCGATTCGTCTAGGGTGTTAGTCTGGCAGATAAGAAAGAAATCCCCCAATGGATGCTACGGTATTGTGGCATATTAGTGGACCGCTGCCAATCCGTTTGCCGCTCCACTTCCTCCACTTGCTCCACTTCCCCACTTCTCCCACTTCTCCCACTGGCAATATTATCCTTCAACTCAATTCGCCGCCCTGTCGCTTCGTTGGGATTTCGGCGATTTGCATTTCCCTGAGGAAACAGTAAGCAACCACCTAACACTTCCCTCCGCTACTCTCCCTCTCGCCTTCCATGTTTTACTCCCTTGCAGTCGTATCCTCAGCTCCTCGCTTCATATCCTTTAACTAGTTTGTGGGTCATGCTTGGCGGCTAAGGCGTTAAGTGTCTTGGATTTATTATTAGATTTGTCTTTGCTTATATGAGTGTGTGCGAGTGTGTGTGCCAGTGTGTGTGCTTCCTCTCAAAAGAATGTGTGTTTTGACGCTCGTTCTTGTTGTTGCTGTTGTTATTATTGTTTCGCCTGGCAAATCTCAACAGCCGGCTGGCAGCCTTAGCAAAGCCTGATCCGCTCTTCCAGCTCCTCCAGAGCTCCCCAGCCAATTGGCTCCCAACCCTCCAACTAATGCGGTTTGTTAGTTTTTGGCTGCCATTAAAAGGCTTTGCTATGGGATTTGTGTACGTGTTGAAATTAACAAACTTTCCACACACACACATACTCACTCACACACACATATATATATATACATATATATAGAAAACATTGTCATATTGGCAACTGTATAATAATCAATTTAGGTGAGCATTGGAAAAACAGGTTAAGACCATAAAATGTTTTACAGCCAGTACCCCTTCCACCTCCCCGCTCACTCCTCTCCATAATCTTTAGATCCGCTACAAATTAGCCGCCTACGTTTAATGGCCAAAATCCTTGAGTAAACGCTGATAACCAGTCGACCAGAGTACTTAATATTTAAAGGTAGCTCTTAAAGTGGGCGACTGAATGGGAGCTGAGGACCTGCTTTGTATATACAAATGATGGGCTAAGGTTTACGTTCAGCAAGTCAAATTATGTAATTATTAGTTTATTGTCTTTTGAATAGCTTCAAAATAATTAATTGACTCGATTTAGGAAGGATTTACTGCATTACTAAATATTTAATGTTCTTTGTCTATGTCTGTTTACTTTTATAACAATAAAATGCTTATCGATATACAAGAATCAGAATAATCGATAACACAATATCAAGTGCTATTAAATACTTTTCCAACTTATTAAGTTACGAATAAAGAAACAAACTGATAAACATAAAGAAATAAACAGTAAGAAGATCGACTCAGTGGTTAATCATATTGGATATATAATGTGAACTATGGGAAGGAAAAACAAGCTCTGCATTCAATTATATATCTTATAGCACAGATCTGCCAAAAGCTCCCTTCGCTTAGCCCTGTCCAATATTTTCAAAATCTAAACTCTTTTAAGGCTTAAAGCTTGAACATTGATTTGGCTAACTCGACTCCAAGGTTGATAATGACAGACTTTAGAAATGGAAAGAAAATCTTTGCTTTCAATTATATATCGTATGCCACAGATCTCGAAGCCTTCTCTTCCTTCTGCTTTCGTCTTTGCAATATATTCGCAGCAGGTCTCGTAGACGCGGCTGCCTCTAATTTTTGTTAAGAGGTATTTGAAGATTTGTAATAACAAAATGGCTTTGACTTTAGCCAAACCCTCCGCCGAACCGCTTGTACACCCCTCTATCAAAACACCCTCCCCCCATCCCCCCTCCCCGGCCACAATGTGTCATTGTGTACTGTCTCTGTGTTTCGGCAGCGGTTTATTTTTATAGTTATTACACTTTGCCTTAGTGCAATGTTGTTGCTTTTGTTGTTGTTACTGTTACTGTTGTTGTGCGGTTGTTGGTTGTTGGTTGTGGCTGTCTTTATTGTGTCACGCTAGCCCTTCAACTCTTGCCTCAATTCTCAATCCACACCCATACCCTCGCCCCTCGCCACACTCCCCTTTCGCTTTTCGCCTTCCTCTCCCGTTTTCCTCGCACATATTCTCGGTCTCATCCAAAATCACCTTATTGTTCTCTTGGCTTAGTCACAGCCGCCTTCACAGTGTCTGTTATTTTTTATTCCGCTTTCTTCCTTGTTATACCCTGTACACATTCAGAGTACCAAAAGAGGGCATTATCTGTCCGTCTGTCAGCTGGAGACTTGCAAATATACGAGATCTTCCATTGCATTGGATTTTTGTTTTAAACCCATTTCCAGACTCTTGGACTTTTGGTTATGGATGCGTGGTATCTCGAAGTCGCGCAGCAGCTAAATCGCTCTTTCCTGCTTTCCGGATTCTTTTTTTTTTTTTTTGCGGCTCTCTGTTATGCTCTGTGTCTGCCTTTGCCGCTGCTTTTATGTGCTCTCAGTTTTAAAAGGATTAAGCTGTCGTTAGATTTTTGTTGTTACCGCCTTTGCCGCCCTTCTGCCCGCCTCCAGCCTCCCTCCTCCCGCCTTCCGTCTTCCGCCTCTCGCCTGACGCCTGACGCCTTTTGGCCGTTCTCCAGGATTGCAAAGCCACATTACTGGGCCCCAGCGCCGACATGTTTGAGTTTCTGGCAGAGCATCCTGGTCTCGACTTTCCGAATCGATTAGCCATAAAACGCTGCAGCCGGCTCAAGTGCCGCAAATGGTCGCAGTCTCCAGTCCCTGCCGCAGGCGCAAGAACTCTTAAGGTGGAGGGCCTCGAGCTGGAGCAGCTGGAGAAGCTGGAGAAGCTGGAGGCTGGAGGCTGGAGGCTGGGATTGCCAACTGGCAAATGGTAGACGGTAAAACGCAAATGAAAAGCCATGCAGTCAAAAAGTCGTATACACGAGTCTGGCCAAGAAGCTAACAATCAATCGGCTGAGCGGATCCTTTAAGGGATTAGTCTGTGTTCTACATATATATGAGTATATGAGATGCGTTGTCAAGGATTTGCTGTGATTCACAACATCAATTGAAGATAGTTTTTTTTTCCCAGCCCCAAACACTTGCCATAGAACATCATCAGATAATCAGAGGACTAACACTTATATAACATATGGACATTGATGTTTTTTTTTATTATTATTATTATTATTTTTATTAGCTGCACACACATTTTTCAGTTCTTGAATTCAAAATGAAGTCTTGTTTAATCCAATTGTTGGATTGCGATTTAATTTCATTTTCGAGCAATTTCTCTTTCCTTTTGAGAATATTTAACAAAATTAGGAATACAAGGTATTTATATTATATTATTATATTAAAAAGAATATTATATTAATTTTCAAACGATTTTCGCATTAATTCCTTTTGAGAAAATTAAACAAGTTTAGGAATACAAAACAAAATAGACGAGTGCACATAATAATGTGAATAATTTATATTTATGCACACACATCAAATTCTCAATTAAGAATCTTTGCTTTATCCCTGAGAAACAAAAATAAAAGCAAAAAACAAAATGAGAAGTCAACACAACGTGTCTGGAATTCTGGTCAGCCGGACCACAGACCCAAGCTCAAGCCTGTCCGCCTGTCCGCCTGTCCGAGAACCTCAACGCACCGGAGCATACCGTTGCGAACCGCTCCGAACCACAAAAAAAAGAGTGCAATAAAATGGTTTGGAGTTGGGTAAGTGATGTGTTGGTTGTGTTGACTGTGCTGAGGGAGGGGCGGGGGGGTCAAAGATTGTTGTTTTCAAAAAGCATATTTTGCCGCCTCGCTTCCAGCTGGGTTCTCGACCCCGGCGAGCCAGCCAGGCGAAAGGGTTAGGCGCACATAAAATTGTGGCCGGTGTTGGCGATAAAAATTTCTAAAAAAAATTTTAAGGCCAGTTGGCCTAAAGACGAACTCTGGCCGTTAGAGAGGGCAGCGCCTGATGGATGGCATTGGGAGCGGGGAATAAAAGCATATTGTGTCGCTTCTCGTTTTGTGGTCTGTTCTTTAAGGGTTTTCCGTTGATTCCCGTTGCCCAATATTTAAAAGCGGCGTCCGATCTTAGCCATCTGTTGGTCGGTGGGCGTGGCCAAGCTGACATATTCCTATATATCAATCGCTAATCGTGAACATTAAAATTCAATATTTTGCATTGGTAATTGAGCCTGCGACCCGGTTAGTTACCACGGCAAATAGTCCACAGCTGTGGCTAGGCTCGGCCTTTTTTCGCGGATAGGTTGTCACACGCACTAACACACACACACACACACACACACACACACACACACACACACACACGCACAGGGGACACTTTAGGCATGCAGTCCGCACAAGCGGCAAAGCAATTAGCCTACAGCTCGTGGCCAAGCAATCTACCTTAAGCCATATGACTCGACAAAATTTAAGTTGGAACATTAACCCTTAAGCCATATGTGTGTGTGTGTGTGTGAATTCTAAACTATTGTGTACATAAAGCGGAACTCTTGCCCGAGTGACTGTTACATGCTTCATTAAATTATGCTTTATTAGCCCTACGGGATTTGAATTTAAAGAAGTGCCCGACCGGCTATAAAAGCTCAGCGCCTTCCATATGCTCAACACAGACGCACAGGGAGAAGGAGACAGAGAATGAGAGAGAGAGAGAGAGAGAGAGAGAGAGTGTGTGTAGAGAGGTAAACACATAGAGTGCTCGCTGAGCTTGATTGGGACTGTATGTGGTCGAGATTGAGGACGGGGTTGAGCCGAGAAATTTATGTTTTTTGTCAAGTGATAAAATTTTTCGCTTACTCGCAAAGGCTCGCACATAATTTGTGGCTATAAATTGAAAATTCAATTTCTTGAAGTCTTTGATAGAGGCTGGCAGCTCACCTGACCAAGCAAATAACCCCTTTCTGTGGGTCTAGTTTACGATTTGTTTGGGTTCGCATTTTTGGCGACCCTTTCACTTGGACTTTGTTTTCTCTGGGCTCCGTCCGCTGCTGCCTTTGAGCCTGGTCCCGTTTGTTTAGGACATATAAAGAGGACGTGACGTGGCGGCCATTGTTGTGGCTGTTGCTGTTGCTGTTGCTGCTGCTGCTGCTGCTGGTAAAGCTGGTAAAGCTGCTGCGGGCTGATAATTGGCGCCAGTGAAATGCAAATTGATCATTTCAGCTGGCTCTTTAATTAGTCAAAGTGGCAGCTGTGAGTGAACTAAGGGCTAAATAAACAACCTGACAACAATGCCCAGAATCTCGCCTGATTAGCAATCTAAAGGCTAAGCCCCGGTCTATAGATAAGCACGCGCCCGCATAAAACATAATACACAGCATCTACTTGAATACTTGAATACTTGATTTACATTTATGCAACGGCATCAAAAGATTTTCTGCTGACGCTGCAAACATCCTGTATCCATCGTCCCCTTTGTAAGACCCTTCAAGCCAGCCCTATCCGAGACGAAGAAATACACTAGATTCACCTTGAACACTTTTCCTTTACCCCTTTATTCTGTTTTCTTGTTCCTTCTCTTTTTTGCATTGATTGATTTGCTTTGATTGACGAAAGCCAAAGCAGCAGCCTGTGAATGAGGTTCTTTAATCTCAATCTATTCCACCTTAAGGACAGCGCCGCAGCAAAGAAATTAAACTGCTGACTGTTGGAAAATGCACACACGTAAGTGGCCACGGACTTAGCCTCTTTTCCCCTTCTTTCACACAAATTTCACAGATCACACTTGCCTGCCGCTGAGGCTGAATTCCTAATTAGCCCTGACACGCTTAACCTGAGTCTTGGCTGGGAGGCGGTCTGTAAAAATATCAAGTTTGTGCAATCAAGTGGCTTCTGAAAGGACACTGACATTGCGCCTACTATTCCTACTGATAGACTCCTTTATAATGCCCTCTAGTGCCTATCCAGGCGAGACTTAAAACTCAAGCGAATACCCTAGGTTCCTAGCTCTACAGTTGTCTGTGCCATATGAGACTTCTTTCCACATTCTATTGCTAGTTGAGTGGTGAAGATTCCTTCCTTTATCTAGACTTTTTCCTAAGCGTGTTAGTTTGGCTAATAGCTTATACCTATCAGCTGTACCGTTAGTACTGTCTATACTTTAGATAAGCTTTCAATCTATATTCAGTTGCTAGTTCTTGACGGGTTACTCTCAGGCATATTACACAAAGTCTAATTTCAGAACATTGTTCATATGGAAGCAATTAAAATGTTTACAAAATTCAAAGCAAATATCGAAACTTGATTAGAGTGCTTAATTAGATATGCCCATGCCCAATTCTGCCGATCAATCAAGATTTCGTCTATTCAAACTATGAAACTTGTCCACAACCCAAAATATTTCTTGTGCAGCTGATTTCTTAATTGCCCCAAAAAGTATGCTACGAATCGGGATTTTGTGAATTTAATTGCTTTGGAGGCTGCAACATTTGATTTGAGGGCAATTCTATTACCAATAATTGAAACTTAAGCATGCCATTAGCTTTGGTTTAGTTTGCTGCGAGTTCATAAAACACAAACCCACACACACACACAGTCACACACACACACACAGTCACACACCCACACGCCCGGTTAGGGGTGGAGTCGAAAATCGACATTAGCATGTATTTTTATCATTTATATGCATGGCAGGCGGCGCATGAAAGTCAGTTTTATGTGATCTGAGTGTTCAGCCACACACCCACACACCCACACTCGTGCATATACACTCGTATATAGTAACACACACGCGCTTCAACTAACTGAAAAAAAAGTTGAGGCTGTGCAGCGAATTGCAAATACTCTAACAGGACTCCAACAGGACTCGAAAAGGACTCCAACGGAACTTCGAGCAGCAGTTCTGTCAAGTTGTTGGGCCAAGCCTAACGGAAAAACAAAATATCCTTCGCTGGCGTCCGTTAATAACATTTGATGGAGCTTTAAAGCATTTACGAATTGCAGTCCCGTTCACTGGCTTTGCCTTACGACCGCTGCGACTGCGGCCGCGTCCAAGTCCGTGCCCGTGCCCGTGTCCGTGTCCGTGTCGATGTCCGGGTCCGTGCCGCCGTCCATTTCCGCTCAGATATATGTACACATATATTTATATATAAATATGTGTGTTTGGGAGCTGGCGTGACGTAATAGATTTTACGCGACCATTAACATTCATATAACATTCTTACGCGTAACTCACATAATTTCGTAATCTCACATGTTCTTTTATTAAATAATTCATTTAGTTTGATTTCGGTTTCGACTGCGGCTGCGGCTGTGGCTGCGGCTGCGGCTGCACACACATATTGATTAGGTATGTGCGGCACATAAATATAGTATATGGTATGAATATATGTAGCGTGCTGCATATAGCTCATGCTCATGCCCTGTGGGGCATGCCCCATTGTGTGAGGCTGTATGAATTGTCCAGTCGAATGACTTTTATGCGCTTCGTTGAAATTTATTTGCAGCGCATTTACTGAGAATAAATCCCACATTCGAATTGATCAAATAAAACCACTCGCCAAATTTTGCTCCTTGCTGTAAATGCGGATTCCAACTGAAGTATTTGATGAGTGCTTTAATATCTATTAAATAGATTGCTGTTCGTGTGGTTTCGATTAATAAGGGTTTCGGGGAGGTAAACAACAACAAAATCACAGCTGCTTCTTGGAATGTAAGACTATTTTCTATTGCAGAGCTATTCAGAATTTTGATGGAAAATGTAGGCGTGTCCGACTGCTTTGCTCAGCTTATCTCTATTTGTATATCCTCCATCTATTCTTTATACATATTGTTCATCTAGTTCAAAGGCGGAGTCCTCTGCCTGTCTGTCTCAAGATCCAGAGACTGGAAATCTTACCTTTCCCTAGTAAGATCGACAATTCGACATAATTCTTGGCTATACGAAATAGTTTTGAAAAACAAAGTATGCTTTTCCTTTGTGAGTTTAGTTAAAATTATTGTACATTTATTTAAAGTAATCTGTAAACTGTCTGGAAGCATTTACAAAAGAAGACGAAGCTGGCAGAATGCTGTTCTCTGTATGCACCGTTCGATTCGACTGCAAGCCCCGCCCACAGACACAGCCACGCCCCAAGAGCTTGGCCTCCGCTGCAAGTCCGTGGGAGCAGACCTCCAGATGTCTGTAATGTTAATTCCGGGTTATTCTTTTCAATTTGCACAAACATCTTTCGGTGTGTATGGGGTGATGGGGTGAGGGGGGTGGGGGAGGGGCAGGGTTCCGGGAGGATGGGATGTTCATATGCAGATTATGGCCAACAGTCTGTGAAGGAGGCTGCTCTCCACTTTGAAGACTTCGCCTGGGCCGCAGATCTTGAGGCTTCAGCTCTATGCAAGATATGCCCGAAATTCATGGAAAAAGCGACTCGAGGAGCGCCGCATTTTAATTTTTCCCCATGTGCCGCACCGCGAAGAGGCGGTCGGTGAGGGGCGTGCCACGGAATTGAAAGAGTTTCGGCTTGATGATGCACTTTGAAGACGGCAAACGGCGGGGTTAAGTGTAGAAATAATGGGTTGCCAGTGCAGGAAAAATGGTAAGCGAAAAGTTTTTGAACTACGTGCCGGGCCAGGCAGCGGGTTAGCTTCGTGGCTGGCTTTAGAAATGCTTTTGGCCCAGTTTGCAACACGTTTGTTACAAATTCAGCTTTCAGCTTTCAGCTTTCATCTACGCGCTCGCCGGAATTCGAGAATAGTTTCGGGCAGCACCTAATGGCCAAGAAACCCTCCCCCCACCCCCCCTCCGCGGCAACTCCCATCCACTTAAAATGGACAATGCCTGCGGATGGGCTTGTGGAAAACTTGCGACATGCTGACAATTTTCCTTGCCTTGTTTTAAGCTGCGGAATTTTGATTATGCAACAATAAATCTTTGGTTCATTTGCCAATAACTGGTCCTAAAGGCAAGGTGAATGCTCGGCTTTGAAGGGGGAGCTGCAAAAGCTTTGTGAACTCTGGTATTTGGGGCGGCAGTGTTTTGTAGGGGTTGGGGAGGGGAGGGGAGGGGGTGTGGGTGTGGGCTAACGTGAAATTAGTATGTGAAAATATTTGTCAAAGATTTGCAGAAAATTATGCGCAGTGTTTGCACAAAAATACACGAGCCGAAACTTTTCAGAATTTTAATTTAAATTTTCACCGAGTTTGCGAGCATACACATGCACACACACACACACGGACACACGGACACACATGCGAGTATGTGGCCAGGAAAGTTTGCTGACTGAAAATATTTGGGGGATAAAAATGATGTTGCATCACAGACTAAAAGCGCTTCAAAATTTTGCAAATTTCCAAACTTGTTTGCCAAGTTTCGCCTCCTGCACCTCTGCAATGCGAGAGTCAGAGGGAGAGAGTGCGAGAGTGAGAGAAAGTCAGAGGGAAAGGGAGAGAGAGAAGAGAAGAGAATAATTTTTGCTTTTAGTATTTTACTCTTGTTTTGATAAGCTATTTACATAAGCTGATGTACGAGCAGAAGCATGTTATATGAGCCAAGTTTGCGCTGTCGCCGTTCCCCAAAAAGTTTTGAAGTCAAAGTAAGCCGGGTCAGTCGGAGGGATTGTTGAATGGGCCCAAATTGTTGGCAGCAGCATAAAATGTGCGACAGATTAACGCACAACAAATGCTGAGATCCAATGTAGGTAGTGGCGATGCTTCGAGCACTGAGTGGGTGAATGAGGAAGTGGCTGAGTGGAGGAGTGGGTGAGTGGGTGAGTGGATGGCTCCCCTCCACGTTTCGTATTCATCGCTCAATGGTCGCTCTTAATGGCATTGGAAATAAGACAGCACGGACAGCAGCCCAATGATGACCACGCGACGCACCGACGTCAATATTCTTGTCGCTGGTGGGGATGGTGGGGCTGATGGGGCTGCTTGCTTATGTTGTCGCCGGCGGGCGGGTGGTGGTGGTGGTGCCAGTGGTGTCCAATTACGTCGCATAAACAATGCGTTTTTTATGGCGCTAGCGATTATGGCCTGGCAACAACAACAACAGCAACAACGATAACAACAGATAAGCCACGGCGTATAAGCCTCGGTGGCGTATACATGATTTTTGATACCTCCCGTAAACAAGTTCATTTTGAAGACTCTGCACATAACAGAATGTGCTTACAAATACGCACGCACTCACACACAAACTCATGTATTCATATATATATATATATATATATATATATATATATATATATAAATGTGTGTGTGCGTGTTTCTTTACATGTAAACGGAAACAAACAAAACTCGAAAGCATTTCAAATTGAATGGATGTTATTTGCAGCCAAAGGGACGCAGTTCGACTTAAGCCTTAAATTTATAGATAACTACAACTACTTATGTGTAAATGTACCTATTTATATTGTTATTGCTAATGTTAATTTTAATGTTAAGATGTTTTTACCCAGAAATACACACGCACGATTATTTGCTTGACATCTATTGGTAAGAGGGAGCCAGACCTTTTTTAATACGCACTCTGGAAGTATAGAGAAATGGAGAGTGGGTTAAATAGAAAGTAAAGATAAAGAAGAGATAGGAAGAGGGAGAGTATAAAGGTATAATACTTACAATTGCTTATAAAAACAAAATAAGAAAAGACTTGAAAAACTCTTGACTGACTTCAATTCATGAGAATTGCAGAGAAGGGCACTATTTCGAAAGCAGCCGTTTAGACCACATATACAAATGCTATATAAAACAGAAATTACAGAAGATTGAAACCAATTCGTTAATTTGCCTGATTAAATGATTAAATTGTTTAGTATATACCACTTTTTAAATTGTTTTCCTTTTTTTAAGTTTAAACAATATTTTGTTTATATTGAAAATTTTTTAAAATGAGAACTTTTGTGGAGAATATTACATAATTTTTATTATTATTATTTAAAATGAAAACTTTTTTGGGATATATTACATAACTTTCGATATAAGTTTATATAAATCCGAATAGAGAGACGATCAATATAATAAATCAGAGTGTAACGAATTCGTTGATTTCGTTAAATCTAATTTTGTAAATATTCTGCCTCTATTTAATGTTTTAACATTTGTCGCAAATATTGAAAATTGTTCAAAATAAGAACTCTTGTGGAGAATATTATATAATATTCAATATGATTTCAAAAACGAATCATTAACCGCCCTATAAACGTGTGCACGTCTGTAGTTGTAAGGAAAAGCTGGTTGGCCAGTTCTAAATACCGGTTTTTAGCGTCAATTAAATCCGCAATTGATTTCGTGCTCAAGTCATTTGGCTTAAATCGATGACATCGACACAATTATTCGCTCCCTGGCAGTTGCTGTTGGTCAAACAGTCACACGCACAAACACACACACACACACACACCAGTACACAAACACTCTGCTTGGCTTTGGCCTATTACTTCCCTCAGCATTTGCCTTCTCGGGCAGAGCCTCCTTTCGAGCAGCTTACGCATAGAATTTGATGTTGGGTCCTTTCGTATTTCGTATTTCGCATTTCGCATTTGCGTTTGCGTTTGCCAATTGACAGTGAAAACTAACGAGACGGAAAAGTAAACGCACTGTAAGTAATATTAGTTTGTAATTTGATTTTATGGTAGTTGTTGCTTTTGTTGCTATTTGTTGCCCGTCCGTTCCAATGCTTACAATTGTCGTGACGTCTGCTTGAATTCAACTGCGTATAAGCTTATTTATGTACTGTTTAGATAGGTGTGCAGCCCCTCACACACACACACACACACATACACTCACACACACATACACAGAAGCACATATGGTTATTCCTATTCTTGTTATTGTTAGCCAGCTTCTACCAACTGTTCATGCACTGACAATAGTTTCAATGAACTGGTTCATTGAATGTTTTTCTGTGCCATGTGAATTGGTTCCACATGTTGACTAAAAGTGCAATTGAGAATAATCAAAAGTTAAGGATTAAAAATCAGTGTATGCTTTACGCAAGTCTATATTACATATTTAGTAATAAATGATATCGATTTGCAAATGATATCGATTTGCAAACTATCGATTATTTAAAGCATCTTTAACGGATTCAGGTCGAGAATACAAAATCGACTAAGCTTTCTTGGAGCTTAGCCTAAAGTAAGATTGTTTAAGCTAGCGTTCGTTAAGTCAATTTTAAGGAGTTTTCCAACACTGGCGCAAGCTATCTAAAAGCATCGAGAATATTGCCATTAAATAAGTGTGTTTTCCATTTAAAGAGACGCTCCTTTAATGTGGCTCGAATTTCAGTGTTTTGGCCAACTAGGAACTGGTTACCGGTTACTGGTTACTGGTTACTGGTTACTGGTTACTGGTTACTGGTAACAGGCAACTGGCAGCCGGCGTCTTGGCCGACTGGCAACTTTCCCTTTCGCTCCTGCTGGCTGGTATCGCCGACTCTTGCACTCAGTGAGTCACTGATATGCAAATGATAGTGTATTGTGTATGGATATATAAAACTGATATCTGGCGCACAAATCTTAGATACAAACAATATATTCAAAAAGCGACCTAGATCCTTGCTCAACGTTGAAAAACAACAATAACAATGAGGACTACAACTGCGATAATAATAACAATAGTAAAAGTGAATGCCAGCTCGAAGCGGAGCGGAAGGAACGTAGTGAGCGATGGCTCTAATGTGCCAGGGCAGAGGCGAGTGGGTGGGTGCAAAGGCAGAGGCAGTGGCAGAGGCGGAGACGGGGGCGGGGGCGGAGGCGAAGGCGGATGGCAGTTAAAAGGGGGAACGTGACTGGCTGTGGTTGTGCGGCATAGATGATGAGGCACTCGCGACCAAAAAGAGAGAGAGTGAGAGAGAGAGAGTGAATCGAAGCGGGAAAGAAAGTCGAGCAATGGTAAGAATGAAACTCGTCCAGCAAGTGAGAGTGTGTGTGTCTGTGTGTGTGTGTGTGTGTGTGTGTGTGCAGTGAATTTTTGCTTAAAAATTACACTGCTGTTGTTGTTGTGGCTTTCGCTGTCCCACAACAAAACAACAATTGAATGGCAAATATGAGAGCAAATATCTAGGCAAATGTCAGTGCAAGTGTGGAGTCCAAGACAAACAAGAGACACGAATGCGACGGATATAAACAAATAGACATACATACATATATTTATGTGTCGTTGCGTCATTAATGTGTGTCACTGTGTGCGAGTCGAATTCATTTAACTGCGAGTTCATTTAGTTTTATCTGCCTTTTCAACATGATTTCTCTCGTATTTTGTAGTCCAATCACAATTTTGACAGATACTATATATCTTATCATATTTATTTAATATTTGTTGCCTTAAAGGGGGATTTTAAGTTTTACCGTAAATACCCCTCGATTGCGTAAAATATACTTGAATGCAGTTCAGAGTCCAGCTTAAGCTCCAGTTCAAGCCGCAGTTCAAACATTCTAAACTCTGGGATTCGAGCCTCGAACATCCGCTTGTGGGTAATCAAGACAACTTTATGCAACGTCTGAGCTGCTTTTCCGGTCCTGAATATGGCATCGAAATCTGTTTACAACTGTAGACCTGCTATTCAAAATGAATTATTCAAGCTTGAACCAAATTGGAGATCTATAATAAATCTGTGTATGCGGAAGCCTTCAAAACAATTTCGGTTCAACTTGTTTTCATGTCTGCGAGACTAAATATTGATTTGAAGGGATTTTAGGGAAATGGGATACATTATATATGGAATACGGGAATGTGTAAAATCTGCATAAGTAGCTCTCAAACTTTTATAGTTTCCGGGCCACATTCGCTTGCACAGACAGACGGACGAACGGACAGACGGACGGACGGAAAGAACATGATTATGATTTAATTCCAGCTCCAGATAGAGAATTTATACATCTGCCACGCCTCCTTCTAGCCTGGTTTCCCATTTCGAATGTGTTTTGGGTGAGAAATGATGAAATAGAAAATGCAAGTATTGGTGCAGTTGCAGCTTGCAACGCATGTGGCAAGCGTGGCAGCGAATGTTTGTGTTTGTGTTTGTGTTTGCTGCTCGTAGACAAGCGCATTATTGATTAGCTACAGCAACTGCTGAAGTTGTTATTGTTATTGTTTTTGTTGTTGTTGTTGTTTTTGTTGACTGCAGCAAATGCGGAAACTTGCACTGGAAAACTGTCAACGTGGCGGCGAAGACAAAAACTGCTGACAAGGTCGTCGCTTTTGAGGGTAGGTCAGACTCCTGCAGCACCTTGCAGCACCTTGCAGCACCTTGCAGCACCTTGCAGCAACTTGCAGCAACTTGCAGCTGGCACCACCCACTTTGCAACTGCACATGCCGCACACTTGCTTGGCAGTAATTGTGTTTGGCTGCAACAACAACAACAACAGCAACAATAACTACAGCAACAACAATTTACGACGTCTCCTCTTTTAGTTTATTTTATTGCGGCTTATTTGAGTTTACAGCTAGTCGAGCCCACATTGCTCATTTATATTGAGACTGTACATATTTCCGCTATGTAGACCGAGTCCAGGCCAAGTTGCTGCCACCTCCCTCTGGCCCTCTGTCCCTCTGTCCCTCTGTCGCTCCCTTCCTCCTTACCCCCCGCCCGCCGTGACCCACCAGGCCTGGCAGTCATCATGCGGCGTCGCACCGCAATTTGTGTGCCTGCAGTGACCCACTAACATGGAAAGCAGCCACATCGACAACAACCGCCTCACACTCTCTCACACCACGGCCCAACGTCATCCTCATCCTCATCCACATCCACATCCATATCCACATCCACATCCACATCCACATCCACATCCCCATCACCCAGTCCATGTCAATCCTCTGCCTTCTTGCATACCCTTATTGGCCCGCTGTGAAGCGCTTTCCGCACAAATTCTTCCATTTGACCCACTTAAATGTCGTAATTTATGAGTGTACAGTGTGAAATTGTTTAAAAGTGCTGCCCCTTAGCCCCTTAGCCCCTTAGTACTGTCCAAGAAGAAGCCTCTCCTCTCCTCTCCTTTCCTCTCCATATTCTCGTAGGCCAAGTTAGTGAAGTGTTCGATACAACAAAATAAATACAAAATTATGGAATGCAAACGAATTACAAATCAAATGCATATTTAACATAATATTAAGAAAACGACTCCAAAGTAAACAAAATATTTTATATCTACATATATAATACATATTATATTTGCAATGGTTTTCATTTAAGAAATGCTCAATCAACTAAATTTCTGAATATTAATATATGTGATACATATTCACACACATACATATGTATAAGCATATGCAATAAGAATTTGCTAAAATGTTGATGAAAGAAATATTCAATAAACTACAAATATATTAATGTATATATATATATATATATACATATATACATATGTATATCAATATGTATAATATTCAATTTATAAAATTTGCAATATGGATTTGCTTTGATTTTGATTAAAGAAATAATCAATAGACTTTTTTATGTATTTTTATATACATATGTACATACAATAAGAATTTTGAAATTTGCATTGATTTTGATTCAAATTTTATTATTTAAAGTAGTGGAAAAATTGTTGTTCAAAGCTAAAGCTGAACCCGTTACGGGGTGTATCTATTATTATTATCATACGTGTACATACAATACGAATTTTACAATTTGCATTTATTTTGATTATTAAATAAATAAATACATATAAATATATTAAAATTCTTTTCGCATATATAATTTAATATGTGACAAATAGACCTTAAGAGGAGTATGAATAATATTAAAGGGAAATTTAACAGCTCAATATAATTGTTATGAGTTATTTTTATGCCCATTATCCGAATCGGAACATATTTTTTATGACGAAATAAGTTTTTTTTATTAGAGACAAAACTTTCGAGGAAGATACTGATAGATTTACCCCCAATCTTTTTGTATATCTAACATATAAATAATAAATAAAATTACATCAAAATATCAGATAAGAAGATTTAAATCAAAATTTGGGCTTTGGGTGGAGGAAAATCAAAAGCGGGACAAATCTGAGTTGTTCCTCTTCGAACTCTCTTTTAATTAGGGTATTCTCATATATTTTATATTTATAGGCTTTTAGCAGCAGCTGTTATCGGCGGTTGTATTACCACACACACACACACACACACACGCACTCACACACTCGCACACACACATATTAATATATGTTTGCATAATTTAAGTAATAAGAGAAGTTCCACGGGCCGTGAAAAATTGTTGCAAATTAATCGAAAAGGCTGGCAACGCTGCTGGCATTGCCAGAGTTCGTTGGGGCTCGAAATGAGCAGCGGCGGCAATTTGTAGGCCATAAATTGTAAACTGAATTAATCGCGTTTGAAATCCAAACGGCGCTAGATGTCAGCGCAGGCGGCGACTTAAAAGTCGCCCATCGAGTGGCTGAGGGCGTGAGTAGTCGTCGGCTAAGGGTGGGGGTGTAGGTGGGGTTGGGGTTGGGGTTGAGGGTGTGTGTGTGGGTGTGGGTGTGTTGGTCGCTGGCTTGCGGTCGCGATGGAGAATGAATTGGAATCAATTGAATTAATTATTGGCGCTTAATTGATTGAAACGAAGCGAATTCGGCTTCAGACCCTTCGATTGCCTGCCCACCCACGCAGCCACACCCCCAACCCCCACCCCCACCCCCTCTCCACGTAGCAAACACCGCTGCGTTAACAAGCCGTCAACTGTTTTCATTAATTTCCACCCGCTGACTTCTCATGTAACACGCGGCTTTCTGCTCTCCAACACGTTGCGTTGATTCCCCCCTTCCCTCCCCACTCATCAACACCCCCTCGCTCCATCGACACATCGACGCACCTTTCGCAGTCACCCTTCGACCATCATCCACACTGATTTACCCTTCTTCGCGCTTCTCACATTCATTGTCGCTGCTAAATAGAGCGCATTTTAGCCATTTCATTTTCATAAAATCAATTAGCCGTTGCCGCTGTTGCCGCTGTTGCCGTTGTTGCCGTTGTTGCCAACCCGCGCCAGTTGCCCCATTTCTGTGCTCGCGAATCGGGCGCAATAATAAAAGCAACAGCAACAGCAACAACAGTTAGGGGAGCAACGGGAGCCAAACAAAGCGTGGCATGCAAAATATCAGCAGCAAAGAGTTGCAAGCAGCTTTGGCAGCCCCCCTCGCGGCTTGCTGCCACAAGATGTGGGGCAGGCTTGTTAAGAGGGTGAAGGGTAGTGGAGCGAATACTGTTGTATTGCGTTTGATGGCGGCAACTGAACGAGCTTATTGATTGGCCACGTTACCCGCAAAACCTAACATGCCACAGCCCGCCGCCCAGTCCCCACCCTCCCCGCCAGCCCCCCTTTGCGCTAGCTACTTTTGTTTACAGCTTCAATCCGACTATCCGTGTGTGTGTGTGTGTGTGTGTGTGTGTGTGTGTGTGTGTGTGTGTGTGTGTGTGTGTGTGTGTGTGTGTGTGTGTGTGTGTGTGTGTGTGTGTGTGTGTGTGTGTGTGTGTGTGTGTGTGCGGCTGCTCAATTTGTCGTACATATTCTGATTTAGACCGTGCGCTCGCATTGAAGGTCTAATTAATTTGCTACTCCGACTTCGACTTCGACTGCGGCTGCGACTGCGGCTGCGACTGCGGCTGCGACTGCGGGTATACGGGTTCGACTTTGCGACATTACAAGATAATGCAAACAATTAATATACCAATAGTATTAACCTTGTCAGGGCAACCAATAAAGGCCCAGCAGAGGAACACAAATATATGCATGAGATATACATGTACATTTGGTATAAATATATATTTTATGCTCAAACTGAGTCCCGAGCCTTGTCTAACCGCAATCCCATAAAATATGAGATCACGTAAGGTCGGCGAAATGATAAATTGTATGGCTTGTATCTATATGAAATCCCCTTGGAGGTCTTCATCTATTACATGCTCTGCAATAATGATGAGCGCGAAGCTGCGCGCAATCTTAAATCGTCCGCAATTGTCATTTAAGTCGAATCTCAAATCAATTTGTGAACGAGCTCATATTTCGAGCAACAATTCTGCTTTAATCAGGTGTAATTGTGTTCGTAGAGTGCACCTGGATGTTTTCCTCGTCACAGGAATGTGACAAACAAGCACAATGAAACGGCGGAGCGGGATTCAGTCCACGTAGCCCTCCTCTTTGTCATAGTCATCCATTTGGCATACTTTCAGGCGCAGCCTTAAATGTAGAGGAGGGATGGAGGGATGGAGAGAGGGAGAGAGGCAGGGGGAGGGGGAGGGAGAGGAGGAGCTGGACTGACGTTTGGCAGCTACAGCAGCGGCTCACGGTGACCTTATTTGCATGTACCTGGGCCGCGAATCAATTCTTGGCTGCATCTGCAGCAAGCGCCCCGCCTCCCCCGCCTCTCCCGCCACGAGCCTTTATTGCGGCAACGCTGGGCGCAACTGCCACAAATTGAAACGAATTCCCGTATTGGAGTTCGAATTGCAATTGAAATTGGTTTCGCTGCATTGGATACGGCGGGGAGGCGGGAAATGGAGGCGCCACAGAAGCGGCTTAAACGAAGCGGAATGAAACAGGACGCCGCTCGGTTGGGCTGGGTTCGATTTGTATTTGTGAATCGCAACCTCCCCCACTCACCCCTAACCTTAGTCCTGCTTCTTCGCTCATTGCGGTTGCCCCTCGCTGCCACCTCGCTGCCCCCTCGCTGCCTCTTGGTTGCTTGCTGCATGTTGTTGATTATTGTTGGAGGCGCTGATTTAATGCAAAAAGCCGCCAAATACGCCGACGTCGGCTGCTTGACTTGCCGCACGGCTAAAACAGGCAACACAGACGAAGAAAATAGAGAGAACTGGCAAAAAAAAAAAAAAAAAAAACACCCACACACACACACACACACAGAGACAAACACATGCAACATAAAAATGTTAAAAGGCGCTTCTAAGTAAATAACTGGGTTTATGGGTCGATTGGGTGCACCAAATCGTAAGCCCCACACTAAGTGCTAGACGATAAGCGTACGGGGTGGGGGAGGGGGGTGTAAGTGGGGCGGTTAGGGGAGGGGTTGCTAACTTAGCGATTGATGGCGTGACTGCGACGCAGACTGCGGAAAACACACAGCAAATAGGCAGAAAAAACAGTTCGAGAATATCTGTGATGCGCAACTATCGACTGACTGATTGACTGATTGACTGATTGATGACTGAACAAGCAGCTTACTAAAACATTCAAAAAAAAGGCATCATAATTGAAATACATCTGAGTGTAACCGAAATGATGAACGTTACAAAATAATATTTATATAATTATAATAATATTTTTGATAAATATTTAATCGCTTAAGCAGCGTTTTGGCCCACTGTGCATCAATTTTCACAGTCTGCGGCAAATGCGAATGCGGCCAAAAATTGCAAAGTGCGTCTCTAAGCTACCAGATTTAGCATCATATCTGTGCATGTGCATGCGTATGTGTGTGTATGTGTGTGTGTGTGTGCGTGTGCGCCATTGCGCTTGAGAGAGAATAAGTAATGAAGCCTGCCACAGCTTCTAGCTGCAGTTTAATTTTAAGCCAAGTTAAGTTTTTCCCTCTGTCAATATTCATTAATTGCCTTGGCATTGCGGCTGTCAAAGCAAATTGTGAGGTTTAGTTCTGATTATTCATTTATGGACCTGTGCATAATGCACACCTGTGGGAAAGGTGGCCAAGAATTGCAATTTAAAATGTAAAATTGTTGTGCATTTAATTGCGAGCAGGCGGCAGCTCGAAATGCAATTAAATTGGCGATAACCGATTTGCGATTTTGCGGTCGATATCGATTACCAATTTAATACTTGCCATACCTATCGCAATGCGATGCGTTTGCAAATTGAATTTAATTTGATTCAACGCGCTTCCCACCTGCCGCAACTAATTTCCAACTGCAAATGCGAATGCGAATGCAGATGCAAATGCAAATCCAAATCCAAATGCAAATGCAAATGCAATCAAAAAGGATTACAGCTGCGATTTCAAAGCCGAATGTAATCAGAGTTTGGCCCAGCTGCAAACAATTTTAAAATATCTCCATTCGGATTCTCTTAGATAGTTATTCGAATGCATTCCATTTGAATTTACGAACACGCATTTTCATATTTTCATTAACTGTTTCCCAGCTTAGTTCGAATTAAAGTTGAATCTATTTGGAAATTTTGCTTTATTGCTCAAATCAATCTCTTTTTCTTTTCTTTTCTATTCTCTCATCAGTCTCATCCTCAAATATTCAAATTCAATTTTGATGACACGAAAGTAAGCAAATACATACATACGCATATGTATGTGTGCATATATGATTTCTATGCAGCTATTTACTATAATGCCAGCAATTTTCTGACTTGGCCAGAACTGAAAGGTAAGTTGTGGGTAAATGTCTTTGACTTTGGGCCTAGTCAAGTTCAGGCCAGTCGAGTGACAGACAGTATAACCTCCTACACTAATGTCACACACAAGGCACTCATACACAGAAGCTGCCCCCCACCCTCACACACACACACACTCAAAGGCTGTCGGGCGGCGACATTGTGAGGCATTTCAACTCAAGCAGAACCAAATGCAAGCAAACAAACAAAGTTAGCGCCTGCCTGAGAGCTAAGCATGTGTGTGTGAGCGACTGTTTGTGCACATAAGTCTGTGCCTGTGCCTGTGCATGTGCATGTGCATGTGCATGTGGGTGTAAGACAGAATATAGACAATTACACATTTCCCACTGCGGTACGCAGTATTTAGATAAATGACAAAAGGTTAATGAACTTTATCACCCAGCAGCAACAGCGAGAATAACATGTTATGAGATACACACACACACACACCCACACATACATGTACATATAGCAGCACATATTTAAGTACATATGTACAAGTGCATTTGTATGTATTTGCTGCGAGTCACTAACGCGACTTTCCACCTTTTGGAGCTGAGCCATGCATTTCTTTAGAAGCCGCTTACTTGCCTCCCTGCTGCTTGCCGAAGACGTCGCAAGAGCTGATCAGCTGGTTGAATACCCTGTAACTTATATAATTCCATGTATCACTTAACAAGTTGGCAGCTAAAAGCTTTGCTATTGATTCAATTTCATTTAACTTACAGAGGGGAAAAATGTTATATCCAAACAAGTTTAAGTTGCTTGAATTAATCCACAAACCCAATATGATACCTCACTCTAAGGTCTTAGTATTGGCTGCAAAATGACGCCCTCTCATACGCATTTCTAGGGTATCGCCATATTCGTCTTTAATCGCATAGATTTGAGCTTTCAATTCCTTCTTCTAGAGTCTTATTGCATTTGCAGCTGCAAAAGTGTCAGCGAAATACACGTATACATATATAAAAGAATAACACACAGGTTGGCATAGAAAAGTACACTCACACACCCACACACACACACAGAGTTGTGGGTGTTTACTCATATCGTCGGCATCCATAATGAAATATATGCAAAAAAAAAAAAAATATATATATATATGTATAAAATAAATAGAAAAGCAGGCAATGCACATGAGCAAACAGAGAGAAAGGCAAAAAGATAACTGCAGTAATAAATGATAAACAAGTGCAAGCTGGCCAAGTTACAAGCGTACGTTGTGGGCGGGGGTGGGGGCAGGGCAAAAGGCAAAGGGCAAAGGGCAAAGGACAGAGCCAGCCAGCCAGCCAGCGAGGCTGTTATTGAAACCTGCATATGTATGCATCTTTCTCTGTGTACGTTCACATGTGTATGCGTGTGTGTGCGGGTGTGTGGGTGTGTGGGTACTACGTGCCTCGAAATGCAATAAACGTGCGTCAAATGCAGCCTCCACCCGGGTTTTAACTCCGGCGTCAGCTTTACCCAGAATCAGAAGTTATGATGAAACATGGAATGCGAAGCAAAGCCCATATGCGAATGCACACATGTGCATATTACAGAAGCTTATACGTATGCTCCCATACACATATATTTCATATATATAAATATATGTATATATATACTCGTATATTCATATATGATAAGCTAACTCACAGTCAGCCAAGAATAAAGACTTACTAGTCTTATATGGGTTCGACGTTCCAAAATTCTTATGGCTTTTATTCTTTCATTCTCCGCCGTTCTGCCGTTCATTGCAATCGATATATGTGAAGAACAAAAGCAAGCAAATCAAATTGTAACCAGCTAAAGGGACAACCGAAACGTTATGCAACACATTTGGCAGTTGCCAAAAAAAAATAAATAAAATAAAAAAAAATAAAAATAAAAAAATAAAGAAGTAAAAAGGATAAACAGAAGAAAAGTCAAACCGCTAACACTTAATTTTAGTGCAGCTAGGCAGGAAGTTAGAAAATGTTAGGACAAACATAAAGTAAATAAAAAAATAAAAAAATAAATAAAAAATGAAAACAAAGGCGGGATAAAGGAAGGCAAACAAAAAGATGAAGAACTAAATGGACTGTCTTAGTTTTATTAAAATGAGTTTTTATTAAAAGCCAGTGGCCAATCTCAAAAGTTCGCTGTTGCTGGGCGAGAACTTGTCAAAGACAAAAGCAGCAGCAGCAGCAGCAGCAGCAGCAGCGGCAGCGGCAGCAACAAAAAGTGCTGCCAATTTGTGTGCAATTTACAGCATAAGGGGTTTTTTCTCGAGGGTTGCTGAGGAACATAAAAAAGTTGCCAACTATTTAGCTGCATGGCATAAAAACTTGGCAGACACGCCAGCAGACTAAACTGGTCCGACGGCGACGGCGACGGCGACGGCCATAAAGCGTTCAACAGCAGCGGCAGCAGCGGCTACCACAAAATACAGCCAAACAGCTAAGGATATGCGACAGGCTGGCGATGGGGCTGGGGGGTTGGGTGGGGGTTGGGTTTGGGGTTTGGGTTTGGGGTTTGGCCGCAGGGTTGCTGCATTAACGGTGGCCAAAAATCTGTGCAGTTGCAGCTGAAGTTTTTGAAATGAACAAAAAATACAAATAAAATTATTTCGCGGACAAAGCAAAACGCTTTTTAGTCCCCCTCTCACTCCCTCTCACCACTCACAACACTCTCTCTCTCTCTCTCTCTCTTTCTGACTCGCTCAGTCTGCAACAATAACGGTACATTACAATTGGCAAGCGTCGAGTTAGTTAGTTTGCTTGTCCGCCTCGGCCCCACCCCTCCGCTTGGCTGCGGTCTTGTTAGCCTGGCTGGCAAGTTGGTTAAAAAGTTGTTGATGTAGTTGCTGCCCACGGGGTGCCGCAAGAGCGAGAGAGCGAGAGAGCTAGAGAGCGAGCGGTTGGCCAACGACCTGGCGGGGACATGAGGCACATATGGAAAACGTGTTGCCTACTTTGCGGCGTAAGCAAAAATTTGTGTTAGCTGCGGAGTCGAGTTGCTGCTGCATGTTGCAAACATTGTGCAAACATTGTTTAATTAAAAGCAAGTACGAGTGCTCCACTGCAGCAGTCGCGCAAAGCGGACAATGAGATACCCTGTAGCCAGTGCCAAGCAGGCATTCCGTTTGCATACATCCAAGCGAAAAGCTGTGCACCATCACAAACTTTCTATATACCTGTGAGTATTCTATTTCAGAAAAGTATTTCAAGCTTGATGATCCTTATAGTAAAGTCTAACTTAATGTGCAGCTCTTTAAATAATTGAGAGCGACAGCCAAACTTTCATCGATGAGCGATAAATGTTGCCAGGAAAATATTGGCTAGCAAGAGGGAAAAGGCCGAGTACTAATACAATCCACTTAATCTTTAAATACTGAAATTATAATGGCTAGTATTTAATACTAAAGCTTATATGAAATACACGTAAGGTGATCAAAAAGATAAAAGCTGCATTGTACTCAACTTGAACATAAGAATTGGATCAACTGTCTGATGGAGTTCTTAAAAAAGAAGTTGCTAAAGCAAGGATTAGGCAATCCTTTAAATAAAACTCAAACATTCAACAAAAGCTCTTCGCTTGGACTGTGGCAGGGATTTCTCACTGGCAGCAGCAGCGATTGTTGTTGTTGCTTGTGTTTTTATTGTTGCAACTGCTGTACTATGGTGCTGTGGATATGTGGCAAGCAGAAACAATGTGGCAACTCCCGCAGAACATCTTGTTGCATTTGCAATTTCCGGTTTGGCACACTAGCGGACCCGCACTCACTCACACTCACACTCACACACACACACACACACACTCACACACACTCACACACATTTGTAGACGCGGCATGTTGTGCTAAAAATGTGTCAACACATGACAAAGCAAAAACAAACAACTCAAAGTTCTTGTGTTGTGCAACAGCAACAACCATAAAGGCAGCTACAAAAGCAACACCAGCAACAACAACAATAATAACAACAACAACAATAAGAACAACTGCAATAGCAATAGCAATAGCTATAACATCTTTCAGTGCTGCTGCTGTTACTTGGACTCAACTGCATCTCGGATTGCCTTTGCCACACCTCCTTCTCAACCCTCAACCCGATCCCATCCCCCGGCGATTACAATGCAGCAGCGTAGCAAAGAGAACCAAACAACAGCTCAGTGGGACACATACGAGTATATAAAGAAGAAGAGAGACTGGACACAGAGAGGAGCTTGGGGCATGGCAGCGAGGGGCAGAGTCACGTGCTTGAGCCATTTGTTTATTCCTTCTGCAACATCTAGTTTTACTTCTATTCCTTAACTTCTTCTGCTCCGACTGCCGTTCGCTGTGGGGCTTGTCTTTTGCTTCTGTTCCGTTTCTGCGCTGTTTCTTGCTAGTGCTTCTACTTCTGCTTCTTCTTCTTCTTCTTCTTCTTCTGCTTCTTCATTGCATGTCGCCCAAATGTGTGTGTATACGAGAAAATTCATATAGCACTCCTTTAAATGGAATGCAGGGAGTCGAAAACCTGAATATTGTTGAAATACAGTTAAGCAACTCATTATTGAGCCCACATTCAAAATCATCTCTGCTTCGGTCACACTATATCGGACCATGTTCAAGAAGCTTATAGGTGTACCGTTATGTGCATATACAGATGTTTATATAATTATTTAATTAACTTTCGATTGTTGTCTGCAGAATTCTTATGATGTGTTTTTCTTCACAAATCCAATTTTCATCATTTTTTACTTCCGTCGCACGCGCACACATCCAAACAAAGAAACACACACACACACTAGATGTGTATATGTGCGTGCGTGTGTGTGTTTAGGCAAGTGTATCTGGGCTTAAGTAAGCAATTAGTATTTGGCTTAATTGCTTTCAAAGTTACCTCTTATCATTCTCGACACATGGCAATACACTGAAATAAATGTTTAAGTAGTGTCTCAGCTCGGATGAATGGCAATTTGTGAATTTGATATCAAAGTTAACTCATAATCCTAGGCAAATACCAACACAAACACAAGCCTCTGTGTCTGTGTGTGTGTGTCACCATCAAAAGAGTTTGCACTGTGGGATTAACGTTAGAGAGAGGGATGTGGGGAGGAGGGGCGGCTTTTTGCTACTGTTGTTTACGATCCTGCTGTTAATTGAAACAATTTTCAGTCCACTTAAGCTGAAGTTTACTCATTTGCACTCACACCCAATGTCAGCGACAGCCGATGGCAAATACGCAGCTCTCAGCTGCAGGATAGAGCAATAAACTTGTTAAATGGCTGGCATAAAACAAGCAACTTCCACACACACACGCACACACAAAGACATCGGCGTACACGCATGCACAGCTGAGATAATGGCTCTGGCTGCATTGTCTTAACTAGCCGCCATGGAGGGGTAAATGACAACGGCAATTACGAGACGAAGATGACGTGTAAAACAATCGCGAGTAGTTAATTTGTGTGCGATGGCAAGCAAACACACACACACACACACATAATTGAAGTTGCAGCCGCCTCTCGGGCCTTTCTTTAATTTGCAGCCCCATTGGACTGTGCAAGCCAACCCATGCGTCGTATACGCAATGTGCCAAAGCTTATGCGAAATTTAACTTAATTTGCTCGAGCAAGAACATCGGCGAGAAGCGAGCAGGACCTTCAGTTACGAGTGTCTGTGTTGACCATTAAAACAGACCTGCTGCTGCTGCTGCAGCTGCTGCTGCTGCTGTTGATGCAGCTGCAGTCAGTTTTACTTCCAGCTGCAATTTATTTGCGATGTTCGCTTCTGTTAGACCTTTAACAGCTTTCGAACGGCAGATCTTGGCACAATGTATTAAAGTAAACAACGCACTTAATTACGATAAAATCTATAATCTCACTAAGGGAAAGAGCTGATTTATATACATATACATATATACATATATTATATATATAAATATACACAATTGCTTTTCGATGTTTCATTTAATGCATTTCCTTATTATTTTCTTAATTAAATTTTTCCATTTTTTTTTATTATGTTTCTATTCATATATTACTTATTTTTTCATTATTATTTTTTGTTATTAGCTTAATATTTTTTTGTATTTTTATTTACATCATTTTTTTTTTTTTATTTAACATTTTTTTGGTTTTATTATTATTAGTGGTCATTATTTAAACACACTTTTCAATCACGATTTTAATTTGACAATAATTGTGTTATTATTGTTGTTATTACATTGATTATAATTACTTTGCTGTCGCTCAAAACTGGCAACACAAAAACCTCGCTTATGTAATTAAAGTGGATTAATCTGGCCAGGTATTGCGATGCTCTCTGGAATTTATAGTCGCATTTGACAGGGCGTAAGTGTGCTCGTTGACATCCCATTAAAGTTCCACACATCAATCAACCTTATCGACTAATCAATTGGAATTCCAACATCCCTGGCGGCAACCGACGCGAGGCATCCAACACATATACACACACACACACACACACCTATACTACCTACACATTCACCTCGTATATGTATGAAAAATCCATCTTAAGCCATCGGCTATTCACAAAGCATATTTACAATATTGAACAACATTTCCAGCTGTCTGCATTGTGCCAGCAGCTTTAGACATTCCCATGCAAGCAGAACCTGGGCCGACGAATCGCGCCGCGCCACGCCCCCTGCTTGTTGCCTGTTGCCCTTGCTTTGTCCAGGACTATTCATCACACGCTGCTCCACGGGTCCTTGGCATTCTCCATGATGTGGCACAAATGGCAATGCGCTTAACGTGTTTCGTGTTTCGTGTTCCGTGTTCTGTGTTTTATGTTGTCGCTGTTGTTGTTGCTGCTGCTGCTGCTGCTGCTGCTGCTGCTGCTGTTGCTGCTGTTGCTGTTGCTGCTGTTGTCATCGTTGTTGTTGTCGTGCATTGTAAGGCGCTGACACTGCAGCAATCGACGCGACGGCAGCAGAAACAAGAACAACAAAGTGCGCCGTCATGACGCTGTCTTTGGCACACTGAATAACCACACACACACACCGACACACAGTTACATGCGCATACACAGCAACCAGACACTACACAGAGCAGACACCTTGGCCCACGCACAGACAATTTATAAGGCCACAACAAATGTCTGGGGCTGTAAACTTTCCTTAAGTCTTTGCAGCAATGTCTGTCAAATGGCGGCAAGGACAACGCTGCGACGCGACTCTGAATGATTTTAAATGCCTTTTGCATTGTTGTGTTGCTGTGTTGTTGTGTTGTTGTGTTGTTGTGTTGCTGCTGATGCACGTACGCTGCATGTTTCCGTCAGCATGTCAGCGGGCACCAACACACACACACATACAGCCAGACACTCGCACACTCGCACACTCACAGACACCGTGGGCCATAAAAAATTGGCTTTCGACACGCCGAAGTGCCGTTGCACTCACCGAATATCGAGCACTTCATGAACTGAATGCGTAATGTGCAGAAAAACGTATTTTATGATTCATCTGAGTGTTTTATGCGACCCAATTCAACGAAAGTCTTGTAACTTCTATCGTTATGCAAACGCTCTGAAAAGTATGCTATATTTTCTACACCCAGTCAAAGTTTGTTCTAAACAACTTTCAGCACTTTAATATTTTTAATTAATTACTTTGTTTATTGTGTTAGCTCTTTACGTCTTTATCACTCTTAAGTGTTACACATATTCTTAATTAAATTAATTTTCAATAGCTGTTATTTACTATTTTTCATATTAATTTGATGAGTTTGATAGCAAATAAATTAAATTTTGTATTTTTGTAATTTTGTACTGACTTTTTACTATGTCGACAACTCGAAAGAGTAAAGAGTTGCATACCCTGTTAAAGAGCATTCACCACTTACAGACACACACACATATACATAGCTTACTACGTGTATTTGTGTCTGGCTTTGGAGACATTTTCTGGCATCTTAGTGTTTCATGACAGAATTTTCATCGTTCGCTGGCAACATTTTTGCCAACAGCTGTTCGCCGTTCGCTCTTGTAGTTGTCGCTGTTGTTATACGAGTATTCCCTGCTTTGGTTAAGTTAATCCAGACATGATCATGCATACATTTACATAGCAGGGAGTCTCACACTTGTAGTTGGCAACGACGACCCTTGAACAACAATTTTTCGCCAACACCTTCTTAAGACTTTTATGCCCATTGGCTGCCTGCCTGCCGGCCGCTACATGCACACAACCTCTTACATATATATATATATACATAAATGAAATATCTCTGTGTATATATATATATATATATATATATATTGTATTTACTTGTGTCGACACGTGTCACCTGCCGCGTTCCAAGTCCCAACAAATTTGTTGTTATGTAGATTTTTGTGCGGCTGCTGCTGCTGCTGCTGCTTCTGTTTCAGTCTAAACTTTTTTCTGCTCGGCATTTGTGCACCTGCTCGCTTTAAAAGAAGTTTGCATTGTTATTGCTGTTGCTGTTGTTGTTGCTGTTGCTGTTGCTGTTGCTATTGCTCTGTGTTTTCATTGTCTTAAAGCTGTTCAAACAGCAAGACATGCCTGACTGGGCATATTATTACCAGCAAAGCGGCGCACAGATTTTATTTGACTTTTACTTTGCAGACGACTTTTGAAACCGATTTGACAAAGGCAAACATCTAAGAGATACCCCCTGTGTACATGATGGATGTGTTGACGCCATGTCTTAGCCATGAAGGGCTCCGCATTTGTTGTTTTAGGCTTCATTCAGACTTAATTTATGTATTTTATGTGCACAAGTACACTTTAAATACTTTCGACTGATTTACTGATTGATAAGCAATGCAACCCAAAAAGTTAAGTTTCGGGTTTTCTATTTTGAATACAATTTTCGATACACCTTAGTGTGCACCTATGCTTAGGTACATCCCACTTGGTTACTCGAAAAATAGATAACAAAAAAAATGCATCACTCAATTGAATAGTAAATCAGGCAACTGTTTCAATCAGTCGACTACTCACTGCTCACTCAGTCAGTCTATTACGAATTTAGTCAGTCATTCAATCAATCTCATATTTAACTACGCAGCATGTTACTTCTTCAATCAATCAGTCAGTGATTACGCTTTCTGTTAACCAATCACTAAGTCAGCCACGCTCAATCAGCCAGTCAATCAACGAATCAATCACGACTTTATACTCTGTTTATGTTTAGCTACATTCCACTTGTTAGCCTTAGAAATAAATAATGCATCAACCTCTCAATCAAATAGTTCATTAGGCAACTGGGTCAGTCAGTCAATCAGTCTACTTCGCAGTCAATCAGTTATTTAATCAATTACATACTCAAATGCGCAGTCAGTCAACGAATCAATCGCAACTTACAATGCTTTATACTCTGTCTATGTTTAGCTACATTCCACTTGTTAGCCTTAGAAATAAATAATGCATCAATCTCTCAATCAAATAGTTCATCAGGCAACTGGGTCAGTCAGTCAATCAGCCTACCACGCAGTCAATCACAAACTCAATTGCGCAGTCAGTCAGTCAATCACTAAGTCGGACGCTCTTGCATCTAGTAAGTCAGCCAGTCAATCAACGGGTCAATCAAGACTTGCAGTACTTTATACAAACTGCCATTAAAATTCGTTATTTAAACTTTACTCATTTTGATTTCAGCTCCAAATTCCTGAATAATCTAAGTTTAGACGTAGTTCAGCGTTCAGCAAATGCGCTGCAAACAAAGTTCAAAATCTTTCAACCAAAAACAAAAAAGCAAAAAAAAAAAAAAACAAAAAAAAATAAAACAAAAAACAAAATGAAATTTGCAACCATCCAATGAAAAGTTGCTGCGATTTTTGTGGGCGACGCAGCCGGCCGCATAAAGGGGAAATTAATTGATTTCGAACCATGCTGGAAAGCCATTAAATTGAAATAAAAAAGTTTCGGCCAAATTATTGATAAAGTGCACACCGAGGGCAGCGAAGAGGAACAAACTTCCAGTTGCTGAAAGTTAAAGGTAAAGTCAAGTCGAGCTGTTTGTCATCGGCTAGACAGTTGTGCGAGTCATTCGATTAGATTAGACAACTAAAAGCCATTGGGGGAGAACGTGTAGCGCAAATCTATTGGAAAAGCAGTCAGGTAGAACCGCAACCTAACTAGCCGCATACCTAGCCAGAGCTCCTTATTCTTACCTTACCAACAAAAACAAAACAAAAAAAAAACAAAAAAACGTAATTCATTGCAAAGCAATAACGTGCCTATAAACAGCATGTACGAGAAATCCAGATGGGACTGTCCGACTAGATATAATACAAGCACGAATGTTCTTCTTGAATAATTCGGATTCCAAAATGTTTTCCGTTCTCATTGCTTGATGCTAATGAAATTTGTAAGGCATATCTATGTATGGCTCCATCTCATAAAATTAGAAATGGCCTGAACAAATTTATTATCTAAGATGCAAGAAATAACTTGACCGAGATAAATTTAAATTGATTTTATGAAACAAAAAAAAAAAGATTTTTAATAATTTAAAAAAAAAAGTAAGTAAATATTAAAAATAGACGAAAATGATTTGAATGGTCTCGCAGAATCTAAAATCAATAGATATGAGAATTTCTTATTATATTCAAACAAATTATTTTTAATGATTACATCATTTACTCATGCATAGCTTGGATATTAAATACTCTCTAGAAATTAGGATTCCCAACTAATTCTTGCATGTTCGCATACAAAGCTCGTGCGCGTGCGCAGAGTTTGAGGTTATCTTGAATAATGATTGCGCATAATGTGATGATATAATGAAGATTGGTAGAAGAAGAAAAAAAAGGGCAAATATAAAAAGTCGAACAGAAATGGCTCCCAGCTGGAACTGGTCTCCACCCTACCCCCCGTCCCTCTCACTCCAGCGACTCAGTCATAAATAAAGACAATAAATATGATGATAATTAAGTGCGTCGCACATTCCCTCAATTTAGCCTTATTAACCCAAAAAAAAAAGAAAAAAAAGATTGAAGAAAATAAAGAAAAAAGAAATGACACAGATATTAATTTCCCACACGAAGCGGTCGCAGTCACGATACACATACATGTGATGGTCCCGACAGAAGGGCCCTACAAGGCAATGCCAGTGACAACAACCACAACAACACGAACAACAGCAACAACATGAACAACAACAACAACAACAACAACAATGAGAAGAGCTCCCTTTCTGGGCATAAAGCCTGAACGTAAACGAGTAAATTGGCAGATTTTAGCAGTAAACACAAAAAGTGGGCAACACAGTGGGCCCCCAACCAGACGGACAGACAGACAGAGAGACAGACAGAGAGACAGGCAGAGAGCCAACCAGCCAGCCTGCCCATACGCGTGTATGTGTGCGTGTGTGTGTGCGTGTATGAGATATGAAAATATAAAGAAAAATGTCAACAATCTATTGACAGCTGAGGCTGTAACTGATTGTGCGGCAGTTGGGGCATTAAAGCAAAGCAGGGCACGTCGCAAACAAAGCCATAAGCACACGAGGCACACACACACACACACACACACACACTCGTACACACACACACACGCAATGCTTGTAATTTTGATGTCAATAATTTTGCAGTACATACTCTTAGGGGTGACAAATATTATTGCCTGGTCTACATCGAGTGTGCCTCTCTCTGCCTGCAAAGACAACAACAATAACAACAACAAAAACAATAACAAGAATAACAACAACAACAATAGCAACAACAGCGCCAATTGACAGTCCCCATCTTCAAGAATGAAATAAGCCAAAAATGCTGCAAAATTTATAACAAATACATAACAATTATATGAAACACGTGTGTAAATGCCACACGCCGCCCACATCCTGGCATTAATTTATGTCCCCATTACAAAAATTTGTCCTTTTAGTGCGGGCATGGGGTAAATTCTGGCAGCCACTCTTACTGTGGCAGGGTCGCATCTGTAGCCTAGGGGTTTATTTGAGACCCAGCCCTCGTTCCTTGGCTCCCTTTTAGCTTATCAGATTGTTCATATCATGACATTAGTTTAACTCTATGTCTTGGATTGTTTAAGCTGATTGATTGACTGACTGGCTGGCTGATCGATTGTACAAAACTCTATTGAAATTAATCCTTATTTAACCTTAGTTCAATATAATTGCCCATCTGGCAGTGTTGTATTATTTAATGCCGAACAACGTGAGAGACAATTATGCCTGTGTTCCGTTACTTCAAAGTGGCAAACAAAGCGGTAAAAAAAAAAAAAGAGAGAGGTGCGACAACAGCTATTTGCATAATACCCATTGACTTTGAGGTTGCAATAAACAATTAAAATAATGCCTAATATTGTGGTTAAGTGCGGAAAATGACAGAAACATTGTCATTGACAGACATTCATCCTGTCAAAAGGGACCGCAGAGAGGACAACAAAGAGGAGAAGGCCAATGGCTAAGCGAAGGCACAATAAGCCACAATTAAAAGCTGGGTCTAAACACTGCAAGCCGGAGTTCCGCTCCGAATGGACTCTGCTACAAAGGGGTCTATTGCAAAGGGGTTCGTTGTGGAAGGGTTTACGGTTGATGGGTCTGCTGTGGGCTCCGACTGTCCAACTGTCCGACTGTCCGACTTGGCCCGGGCCTCGATTAAAAAAGACAAACCGCAAAAATTACACAAGTGCACAAGAGACGTGAAAGACTTTCAAGCTTTAAATATGTTACGTCTAAGTAAAAAAGGCTTAAAAGGTCTGCTTACTGCTTAATGTTGACTTGTCCAACTACGAAGTAGCGAAATCCGTTGCAAAGCGAAATTTCTTTCCGACCCTAAACAATTTTATTCTTTCGTAGGCTCATCTTCTCTTTTTTTCTTGCTTACAATGATTAGCTCGTAATCTTTCTGCCAGCTCGCTCTAATTGACTTATCTTCATTGTCTGTCTATATAACACCTTTTGCATTATCCATCAAATTCTTTAACAGTTCACATCACTTCTTCTTTTCCTCTTCTGTATGTCTGCTAATAACTGTGTCGGATAATCGTTTTCCGTGTAGTCCTATTCCTATTTTCCTTTTCAAGCAGCGGAAAGTTTCTAATTTACATGCAAGTTTCCGCATTGATCAATCTTCCGCATTTCAATTATATAAAGATAATATGTTGATCAATTAATAAACGTTATATTTAAATCAAATTTGTATTTTCTTACCGTTAAGTAAAGGCGTGGTTTAATAACTATTCTATAAGAATACATTACAAATAAATGTGTGCAGACTTTGCTATTAAGTATGTACTTGACTATCAGTTATTATCTAATCTCTAATCTATAATAATAATGCCTTGCAATACTCTTTATGTATTGAATGCTTTAACTATTGATTAAATCATTAATTTTTACTCTCCTCAGTATTATCTTTCTCTCATAAAATCTTGTGTCTGGGAAATACAAAATTGTGCAAGAATTTTCGTATCAACTTTCAACTTTTAATTTTGCATTTTACGTTCATTATTTCTTATTCGCTTTTGTAACTATGATTAAAAATAATAACATTGTTAAAGGTATTTCATTTCATTTTAATTAACACCTTCCTTTTTTCCAACCTCTCTTTCAACAATTTCTCTATTCAGAATAATAAGTAAAATAAAAATAAAACAAGTTTTGGATGATGTTGTTTTATCTGTATAGGCTTTCAATTTTGCAACTCTTTCAGCATTACCTACTGATGTTTATGCTTAATAAATTGCATGAAAGGAAAATGGAAAAGAGAGAGGAAAACTCTGCAGCTAACTGTTTAATGTGCGTGTTTGACTGTTGTATAGAAAAATGTGGTAAAGTAAATAATTTCTTTTTAATTTCCACTTATGTAATTACTTTTTAAATGATTTACAAAAGAAGTGCAACACAACACACGCACACGCACACACACACACACACACACGCACACATGCAGCAAGGCCAGACGTCATTTTAACACGAGTGGTGCTTAAAAAAATGCAAATTCTGTCTTTATTCAAGCCTGGAAATAACAGCAAGTGGGCGTGGCGGCCGACAAGGCGGAGGCCAGGAGCCGCAGCTGAGGACCTTCTCCTATGCGTGCGAGCTGGAGCCGGAGCCGGAGCTGGAGCTGGAGCTAGAACTGGAGTCCTGTGCGTTTGTTGGTTGCCATTTTGGCATCGTTTTGTTTTTCTCCTGCTGTCAGTTTGTTTTAGTAATCGACTTATTCATAGCCTACAAGCGGTTCAGGGGTGGAGGAGGGGTCGGGGGTTGAAGACTGGGGGCTGGTTGCTGGTGGATGGGGTTGCTGTACGTGTGTGTGTGTGAGGGGTGGGAGGGTGGTCACAGCTTGGCTTGCCAGTGATTGCGATTTCACATTCGCTTTGTTTTCTTTTTTGCTGTCAAGTGTACGAGCAAAGGACGACAACTGCGTTGTCAGGATCTGTCATTACCATTATTTATGGGCCGCATTTTAAAACACATCAAATGTGGGCCCACTGGCGGGGCAGTTAGGCAGAAGGCAGAAGGCAGCAGGCAGTAGGCAGCAGGCAGTCGGGCAACCCAACAAAAATGTTCAACCTCATCAATGGGAATGGGAGCGGGAGCGGAAGCGGGAGCGGGAGCGGGACCCTGCGAAATGCTAACCAGAAAAAGCAGCAAACATTTATATTGACAGCTGAGCCTGTCCTGGCCTCGCTTTTCGGTATGCGATTCCAGTTCCGGCTAACAAGGACATTCCGCCAGCAGGGAAGGGTGCGCAATAAAAGTTGATCAAATTGCTTGTAATACACTCAGCCGAAAACCAAGCTGAAAACCCAATGGGGTAAAAAGCTTCCAAAACTGGGTATACGTATTCGAGAAACGAAATACCAAATAAAAGGAGTAAAGGAATACGTGAATTGAAATAATTGGACGCTAAATAATTGTTTAATAGCAAACAGAAATTTCATTCCATGCATTCCACCTGGATAAGTAGGTTGAAAGCCAGCTTTACGTATCCAAATATTAAAGTATTTGAGAAGGAGTTAAAAAACGAAATGATTGGCTTAAAGCAAAGTATTTATAATTTATTCAAAATATCGATTAAAAGGAGTTGCAGGCATGTCGGAAGTTTTCCACATGTGAATCACCAATCGTGTAAATCCAGTGTAAATGGAGTGTTAAAATGGAATGGGAACATTTTCAATATGCCTGAGGCGAAACATAGTTGAAAAGTGAACCGAACAAAGCCGGGTAATGCCCGCTGGCATAATATATTTCTATTGAATTGCTTCAAATGCTCAACTGAAAAAGTTACAAAAAAAAAACTTTCCGAGGATTTGTGTTTGGCCCAACAAGTCGAATGCGAATCCCAAGCGTTTGACTCGATTAAGCAAAAAGAGACCAAAACAAAAAATAAAAAAAAAAAAACAGAAAAGAAGCATCAAAACATCAAACCCAAAAGCCAAACCCTGAATTCCGTAAACCGTACGCCGTATTCCGTATGCCGTATGCCGAATGGCGAATTCCCAATTCCGAATTCCGACCGGGCGACCCATTGACCAACTTATGTTATAATATCCGCTGTGTCCCCTACACACATACATGTATATATATATATATATATATATTTATATAGATATATATGTGCGGGTGGCAAGTCATGTCTTGATATATCTGCGAAAGGAACATACACACATGTACCCACATATATGTATATATATGTGTGTGTGTGTGTGTGTGTGTTGGTTTTTGAGTTATGCAAACTATGGTAACTGTTTGCTGCAGCGTATTTCATTTCCAGCAGCCACTTCAAATGCGGTTGGCAGCATTTGGGCCGCGGAATCAAGCGCCTAGAGACCTCATAAAAACGACTAACGGCACACAGCACACCAACACATATTAAAATGTGGCTTAATGGCACACACACACACACACACACGCTCATCCACGACGGAGTCGCAAAGGGTTCAAAGTTTGCAAAAAAAAAAGAAAAAAAAAAGAGACAAATGGGAAAAGCGGAGCGCGCGGAACAAGCAAATGTATTTCGTTCCATTTTGTAGCTGTTCTTGTTGCTGCTGTTGTTGGTGTTGTTGTTGTTGTTGTTGTTGTTGTTGTTGTTGGTTTACCCCTTTTATATTTCGTACTCTCTGGCCTGCGAATTGGTGCCATGCCATTGCGGCATGCAAGGATATGCCGGGCTCTATGCATGCACACGATTGCATAATTCGAATCAGCTTAGGCTCCTTCCTTGGCGACTTGCAGCTGCCACGTGTCAAAGTTGAAGCGGCCCCAAAATAACGGAGGCCAGCCCAAGGCCCGCTTCGCTGGGATCTTTCCGGGCAACAACTGCAGCAGACAGCCACAGCCACAGCCAAGCGGTTCCACAGCTCCTGCTCCTTGTGCAGCGGCAACAGTTCATTAATCTATTTACAAGTTCACGCAGACAGTTCGCACAATCAATCAATAGGGGGCGCGTGGACAGTGGGCGTGGCACGGCGATGACTAATGGCGGCCATGTACCAGCTGTGGCTGCCGCTGCGGCTCTCCGGGTCTGACAACCCGTTCCAGATTTTTCCGGCTGCTCATGTTTGGCCTTTCCGCAGGCATTTTGCCCCATGCATATTTTTGGAAAGTTCGGTAGTATGGATTTTTATAGTTAAGACGGGAATATTAAAGCTCGAACTCCAGACCAAACAATAGACAGGAGAATACTTTAAGACACGAATAGAAAAAACTTTGAAGTGGAAAAGATGTCGACGTCGAGAGTCGAAATTGAGACAACGATTTCTGCAGGACTTTTATAAGAAGTACAATAATGTGGAAACTAATTTAATAATCCTAAAGACTATCGATTTTATTTAAACATCGAGGAATACAGAAATCCTATCATATCATATTATTTATAAAGTGTTAAGTCTCAGACTTGAATGGAATTATTAAAGTCGGTCGACTTCCTTTTGCATAAGGCCAAAGATTACAATTCCGAATATATAAAAAACTGTTTTGTAGTGCATTTTATGAAAAGATTTACTTTAGCTGCTTAAAATAATCGACTAAGACATACCTTAAATCCCGTTAAGCTCTGCTTAATAAACTTTGCTTATTTTTCTTATGCTAATTCGAATATGTTAATGCCAATAGAGGAAAATAGAGGGACATCTCAAAAATTCGAAATATCCAAAATCTACTTCTCCTTTTCATGAACATTTTTAGTAAATTCAAACTATTTAGTATACAAGATGTGGTCGCCATACTAAATCATGTTATCGATAACAAGCAAACGGAAAGAGTTATCGAGTTTCGGAAAGAATCTAAATTGCGTGCGCAATTGAATACCCTACATATACAATTTGAAAACCCTTGCTCTAATAGCTTCGGAGATCGACGAGTTCGTACACACAGTTAGATGGACTCGGCTGTAGATCTGATACTAAGAATAAATACATTCATATATAATACTATAGGACCTCCTTCTGCATGCATTACTACGAAGTATTGTCCATGTTTAATGGATGCAGGGTATAATATAAATATTATCCGATATTTTCTTAAAGCTGAAAAAGAATATCGGAGCCCGGTATTTCCAGCAAGAGTTAGTACACGCATTGAGAATCAAATGCGTTATTTAATCAAAAGTTGTACAATTGATGGCAAAGTGAACAGTTAATTAAGCACCAAACAATTCAATAAGAGCATTAACAATAGCCGAATAAACTTAAGAATTATAACTGCGAAAATAAAGTTGATCGACAGCAGAGAATGAATCAACTGTTGCTTTTTGTGACTTAATGTAGGGGGGATTAGGATTAGAGCTCCACTGGCTTGGAGGTTGCTGAAACGAGGGTCTTGGACTGGGAGGCCGGCTCCGCCTTGGCCCTGACGCTGCCCGAGTCGCCAGCTATCTCAGTGGCCTTCTTGGGGTCCTCCTGAGCTGGGGCCGGCTGCTGGCTGCCTTGGTGACAGATGCTCTGGCAGAGCTTGTTCTGCTTTTGCTGCTTCTTTAGACGATTCCGCAAACGCACCTCGGGATGGCCGCAGCAGTGCTCGCACTCATCGTCCGAGGACGAGGAGCTCTCCCCGAAGTCATGGGGCTTCCGGTAGATGCAGCAGCACTTGGACTTGCGCCGGTTCATGCCCTCGTTGTCAACGACACCCTCATGGAACGTGACATGTCGCTCCGTATCCAGGCACATGAGCAGCAGATGGACACCCGAAACGCCGGGCCTGTCGTCCGGCATTGTCGCCCCATTGCCAGACGAGCCCGATGCCACATCCGAACCGTTCACAATGGTTGACGCACTGTCCCGCTCAATGCTGATCGGCTGTGGTGGCTGCTCTTCCATACTGTAAGATTTTTGTCAAGATTTGTCGAGAATTGTCAAGAGTTGTCAAGAACTGTACTTGTGCTCGTGTGTGTCTGAATTTTAATGCCAGGGTACGCACACATGCGCACGCGCACACGCACACGCATTTCCAATGCAATGTACAATGCAAATGCACAAACACACACCTGAAAATTTGAAGATCACTTCTCGAAAGGAGGCTGCGCAGGTATCAATACCGAGAATTTGAATGCGTGCGAATTAGAAAATGTTTGAAATCTGTATGCAATTCGACTGTCTCCAAGCCCAGCCAGGAACTGACGTAGTTCTCAAGGAAAAGCCAACTCTGTTCACTCGTCGTGTGGGGGACCCAGGGTTAACCTAACTTCGCACAGTTTGCTGACCTTTGCCCCCTGAAGGCAGATGGCAGAAGGCAGAAGGCAGAAGGCGCTGAGCCGCATTCATTTGGCTGCCAAAATGTTGCACACGATTAACGTCTGCTGGGCGGCAGCCAGCAGTGGCATCCCTTCCAAATGCCACGCCCCTTTTCGCTGCTGGAACTCTACTTTATCATCGATAGAGCAGCTCCCCCCTGCCCCTGGCCCTGCCCCAACCATCACTCTATGTTTTCCCTGCGAATAATATTTGGACGGAATGTCGAATTGCAGCCAACTGAGGTAAACGAACTTTGTTTAGACAATTTTTTTTAAACAGTATTTTTTGTATACCCTGTACGCATTTAAAACCTCTAAACAGGGTAAAACAATTTGTGATAATATATGTATGCATGTAGGCATTGACAATCATAAAAGCTAGAGACTAGAAATCGTATTTGAAGATACTCCAATAGCACGCGTATATCGAATTAGTTTCAGAAAATCGATAACTATTTCCTGTTGCTTGCAATCGAATGCAAACTTTTGTTTCTATATCATCAAATATATACATATTCAGCTAGTAGACACCCATATTTTGGATACTGGAAAATTTGAGAAAAAAAAATAATTTTTCAACATAGAAAGTTGCGCTTTAGAAGCGGATTACTTAACGGTTTAAAGTGTATTCGAATAAATGGGTTGCTTTAAACATTTAAGATTGTTCATCGAACGACTTCACAATCCACTTTCAAATATATTTTCAAGAGTTTCTACAATTTATTAATTGTAAAATTTTTTTAAAACATAAACATTACTCTAGTACAGCAGAGGTTTTAATAATAGCAATAATAAATAAATAAAATGTTGATTACTTTTATTGCATGGAAAGACTCTCAAGAATTTATGTGCAAAATAGCAATTGACATTCCGCATTATTGCCCTGGGAAATTTTGAAATAAATTGGTATTTAAATTGGAAAGTGCAAAGGCTTATGTGATAAGCGATCAATCATTGCTAATCCAAGAAGAAGACAAGCCTCCAGCTTCAAGCACGTGATGTGTGAGCAGCAGAGCTTCAGCTCCTGGGAACCGAATTGAAATAAAATATTGCTTGAGAACCATTTAACAAAAAATAAAAACTGAAATTTGTTTGTGGAAGTTGGGCTAATTTTTTTCGACAAATGGAATGAGTGGATCTTAACTATTTGTGGGACATATACATAAATGTTTTGCGGCTCGTAAAGTGCATTGAAATGTGGCCCCACTTTGCGTCTCCCTTTTATGAGTTATTGAGGCTGATAAATTGTGCCGGACAAGATTTTTTTCGCAGCCATTGAAATGAAATCTAAAATTCATTACACATCCTATGCGGCAGAGCAGAGCGGGAAGGCTGCACAGCGGGAGATTGGGATGGGGGAGTGTGGATGGGGATGGGGATGGGGATGGGGATGGGGAGGGGGAGGGGCAACCCGAATTCGACTCAAAGTAATGAGACGCGTGCCTCGCCATCCTCCGCCCGGCTGAGCGGTGCCACATGCCATTTATGTCCCAATGGAGACACACTCAGCGCGATGACAGCGACGTCGACGTCGACGTCGGCGTCGGCGTCGGCTTTGCCGGTGCCTCAGTTAGTGGCACCGGCTTATAGAGGGAAGCGAGTAGGCGAGGCAGACAGGACTGGCTAGCATTGTGTGCTTGGGAGGCTTAGGTTGAGGCTTCGCCTGCGCCACTGCCTCAGCGTCTTTATCGCCGAAGTCGCCGTCGGAGTTGTCTTTGGGGAATAAGATGAATTACATGCTACTTCAAGACGCTGGCAGCTTAGACGACAACGACGACGACGACGACGACGGCTGCAGACTCTGGTAGCCACTGAGAGGCATGTAGATAAGATGTTACGTATACGCACAAAAAGGTACCAGTAACTAAATCCCCAAGCAAATAGTTTTGCTGCAAGCAACAGCAGAGATACGAGCGAGCAGCAGAGAGAGGGGCAAGGGGAAGGGGGCGTTGGGCTGTACGGGAAATCAACCGCACGGAAATCATGTCTACGCATCATTCTTTGTGCGCTATTACTTTACCAGCAGGCAGGCGGACAGCAAAAATTTTCTTTTTATTTTGATACATTTTTCTTTCTTATTTTTTTTCTCTTCTGCTTCTCCATTTTTTTTTTAATTTTTTGTATTGTATTTTGCGGCACTTGTGTGAATTTGCGTGGCTGTGTGGAAATGTGTGATAAGCAGTTTCCGCCTGGGAAAAGACCAACAAAAAGCCGTCGAGTGAATATAGTTTTGGTCTAGGCCTTCCTTTTCGGTCTCCTCCTCCTGCCATTTTCTTTTTGTACAACTAGCCATTTTCCTTTTCATTGGCGGCGAACTAGCGTGTCGAGTGGGAGGACTCCGTCTCCGTCTCCGACTCTGACTGCGATTGCGACGGCGACTGCGACTGCGACGCCGCTGACTGCCGGCAAATATGAGGATACAGTTAACCAAAGGCGAAAGGAAGTCCCGGCTACTAATGCAAATATAATGGCAAATGTTTCGGAAATATTTTCCAGATAAAATTGATAAAGGCTTCCACGCATACAACACCTCCCAGCAGCCTCCCCCTTGTAACCCAACATCCACATTGCTCAATGCTCAATGCTCAGTGCTATGTGCTATGTGCTATGTGCTATGTGCCCGCCCTCTGCCACGCCCATTGGCAGCGCAATTCTCGTTCATGTCTGTTCGTCGGTTCCGCTTCCATTGTGCAACCGAATCGGAACGGAAAACTATTTGATGGCATTTGTACCCCTTGTGCCAATAAAATAAAAAATAAATTCACATTCAAGTAAAAAAGTAGGCGTTGCAGTCCTGAATAGGATTCTATGCTCTGTTCGCAGTGAGCAAAGGGGCATATTCAATGTGTACACAATTCTCATTATTTTACTGTATCCTCGTGTGAAAGTAAGTCCTTAACTTTTGACATGTTCTCCCAACCATAAATAATAGCTTATATACTTATATAAGATTCGGAATGAAAACATCTGATGAATCGAATGCAAGCAAATAGTTTTCAATTTTAAGCTATCCCATATTTATCTTTGATATGTGATCTGCACTAGTTCTGAATAGAATTTACTACAACAAGGTATTCAATATTGCGTACTCTGCGACATTTACAAGCCAATACATATGCAAATTCCGACACACATACGCACATCAGCCCCAAACTGAGGCGCACGTATATTTATTTGTTTATGTTTACGCTTAGCTCAGATTTGAGCGACAAAGTTATGTTTATTGTTTGGCTTAAGTAATCGAAATAAATAAGCAAAATATTTGACTTACAGCTCCAGCTACAGTTACAGCTACAGTTAGAGGCCATGCCCAAAGCAATGCCTATTTGGTAAGTAGAACGGATTGCTTTCGAGTATCCATCGGGGTCTGGCCAGAGTTTCGGCTTGTGCAAATCTAATACGAGTTTCTAATACAATTATCAACATTTTATCTAACTCGAGTGAGCTGAAAGCAACCCCTTGCCATTACACAAACGAGTTAAGAGCTCCTCCACAGTCTCCCGGACACGACCCACACTTCGACGAGGCGACAAGGCGACGGGGCGACGAGGCAAATGTATCTTAAATTTTTATGTTGCTCCAAAAATACGAATTGCGATTTTCTATTGTGCTTTGCGAGCTGGCGGGTGGCTCTCGACCCACAGCGGTGCGGATTGCAGTCGAGTGGATCCAACGGTATGGAACTGGCATAAAATCCGAAGCCCAAGACAGAACCCGACCCAAACAGTAGTTCCTGCTGCTGCTGCTGCTGCTGCTGAGGCAGCAATTTGTGTGTCCAGCCATAAAGCATAAAGCGAAGCAAGAGGAAAAACCAGTTCGAGTGCTCTAGTCGGGTGTGCGCGACTAACACATACCCTAACACATACCATGAGACTGCAGTTGCAAGCATTCTAGAGCTCATAAATAAGGCTTACATATGCACACATACACGCGCAGAAAATATGTTATGCAATAATAATGCTTACTCGATTCTTGTACAAAACGGAGGAAGGCTGAAAAAGAAATCCAATCTATTGATTCAAAAGAGTAAATTTGTTGACTCCACCAATTTGAAACCGACTTTGAAAAATGTTTAACTAACGGAAAAGTTATCGCTACTGATGAGGAAACGTGATCTGTTTCACGTAAGGTTTCAACTCTCGAGCTCTGAATTCCCATTTTCACTGAGTTCAGCGTACAAAAAAAAAAAACAAAAAAAAAAAAGAAAAAGAGAACGAAAAAATGCAATACAATTTCGTTTTATGCAAGAAACAAGGAACTGGACAGGAACTGGAGTGCTGGAGTGAAGAGCGGCAGCAGCACGGTGGAGAGTGAGCAGTGGAGAAGGCATCGAGGCAGGAGGCAGGAGGCAGAAGGTAGGAGGCATGAGGCAGGAGGCATGATGCAGGAGGCAGGAGGCAGGAGGCATCCAGGCATCCAGCAACATCTTTATGGTGAAAAATTTTAAATTCCCATTAGAATTGCGCTTCGCTTTTCTGGGTTGGTTGTCGCCCCGCCCACTTCCCTTTTCCACGGCCCGCCTTCGAGCCGGTTTGCATTGGAGATAAGTTGGCGTGAGTTGAAATGAAACCAAACAAAAGCAAGCCAGCAAACCAAGAGGCGGGCGTGCGGAGTGGGCGGGGCTGTCAGTAAGTAGGGAAGTGTATCTTACATACAGACAAACATACAAACATAAATAAATAAATAACACAAAGCTTGCAAGGATATGAAAGCAATAAAAACATAAAATGCGCAGCTGAAATTAGATATACAAAAAATGGCAGCAGACGAAAGAAACGCGTCAAATTAAAGTCAAACACGGAGCCAAGTGCAGCAAACGCCATAGAAGGGAGGGAAAGAGAGAGAGAAAGAGAGAGAAAGATAGGGAGAGAGAGAGAAAGAGAGAGAGAGAGGGAGACAGTCACATAGAAACAGAAGCAAATAGAATAGAAGATCGAAGTCTTAGGTTGAAGATCAAAACCTTTCCTGAATTTGTAAAAATTCTATTTAGTTGCAGCTGCGGTTGCATCTGCAGCTCGCTGCTTGGGTGGAGTCCAGTGGCTACTCTGGGCCTTAAATAAATGGCTTTTCATTCCCCTACTGAGTACTGATGCCCTCTAGAATCCTCCATTTGCAACTGTTTCGCTGCTGCTGCTGCCTTTCATGTTCGGTGGACGCGAAGTTCACGCGTGCTGATGTGGCTAATTGTAATGGCACACACACACACACACACACACACACACACACGCACACGCACACGCATATGGGATTAGAAGGAGGAGGGAAGCTGCCCCTGCGTAAGACGAAGGCCGCTGCGGAGCGCTTCCTGCGAGTGGTCGAAGCTGCTGCTTTTAGTGCTTAGCTCAATGCAATTACAAAAAGCAGAAGCTTTGCACTTTGCAGCGGCAGTAAGCAGAAAAAACCGGGCTAAGGGAAGCCGCACAGCCATCAACGTGCAACGACCTGTTCTCAAAATTCTCCTTCGCCTTTCCGTTTCGTATCTTTTCGTTTCGGTGTGTAAGCCGTTCCGTTCCGTTCCGTTCCGACCCCACCCGACCCGACCCGACCCGTCTCGTTCTCTTCCGTTTCGCTTTTTTGCGCTTGGACCATAATTTAGGGCAAGTTAATAAGTGGCCCGTTCACATTACTCAGCCAACATCTCGAGACCAAGCACACACTGAAGTGTAGACACACACACACACACACACACACACTAAAGTGTAGACCCACACACAATCACAGTTTTCTGCTGTTCTTTTAATTAGCGCACACTCGAACAGCTTTATACGACACCAAGCAATCCCAATGAAGGACCACTTTTTCTCTCTCGCTTCTCCACCTTTCTCCTCTCTTCTTCCCGTTCGCCCACAATATATATGTTTTTTTTTTTTTTTGACAAATAAAATTTTCATAATGGACTGCACTTGAGTCGAGTTGGCAGCTGAAATCGTCGGAACTGGTAAAATTGCCAATCAATGCACTCGTCTGCAAAAAGGACACGCCGGGACATGGCGCCGGAACATGGAACACTTAGCTGGCAATCAATTAAAGTGCCGTTAGAGTTCGCAGCTCACAGTTCACAGTTCACAGTTAGCAGTTCACAGTTAACAGTTGTTGCACTCGCATTCGTACCTAGCCATGGCAACACATTCAGCTTAAAGCCAGCATTTTTATGGGCTTAACTAGATTTAGAGCAATCGGCTGCAAATGGCATCGCTTCGAGTGCAACTCCAATACCGTGTAATGGCAAAATATACAAAAATAATATTTAATAATTTACAAAATAAAAACCATTTTCAGTCTTTTTGGAGTCAATCAAATTTTTGTTAGGCCGTGCCGAGGATATTACATATGTATGTATGTATGAACGCATCAATTTCAGCACCTATAAAACTAGAGACCCGAAATTTTATTTGCAGATTTTGCAACATCAAGTTTGCTTCGAAAAATCGATAACTCTTTCCGTTTGCCTGTTATCGATAACAAATTTCAGTTTTTCAAGCATACATCTCGTAAGTCTTAAAAGCTAGAGCCAGCAAAATATGTATATATATATATACATATATATATATATTCAGCTTAGGAAGAAACACGTTTTGGCTTTGTTAACAAAGTGATTGCTTAGATGGACAAATGTTAACAAGCTTACATTGCTCGATAGGTACTGTTAATGCTGTATGTACATCTAAATATACATACATATATAAATATATATATATATATATATACAGATGTACTAGATATAGTTGAGTACTTTATACTTTAGAGCAATTCTCGCTCTTAGCCAAGGGAAACAATTTGCAAGATGACTTTCAAGATTTGCGAACCGTCTAAAATATTCAAGTACTCTGCAAGGGCTTACAAGAGGATAGTTTGGTTCTTCGGCTTCTGAAGCATGTCCTAATGCAATTGCCTTCCATTTGGATGGCCCAGCAGTTGCAGCAGCAGCAGCAGCATTGATGCCAATTTAGATTCAGATAAATGATGTTGCCAACTGCTCGATGAAATTCATGTATTTTTGTTGCCATTGTTGCTGTTGCAGCTGCAGCAGTTGCTGCCGTTTCTTACCTACTTTTTTGTGACTCGTTGGGAAATGAAAAACGTTTTTCGTTTGCAGGCGAATCACAAAAAATTAAATAATATCGCACATTTGCTTGCGGAAATCAATTCCACTTCTTATTCAACATTTTGATTAATGCGACCAGCCGACGCACGGCCAACAGCGATTGCGAAATGAATCTGACAGATAGCGAGGCACACACACACACACTCACACACACACACATTGCAATGGCGGCTGCAGCAGAAACGAATCTGGCGGCCACTTGACACGTACTTAAGCCCTCGCTAGAAGAGTCGAGTTAAGAGGGGGTGGGCGGGACTTATTGCAACTGCATTTGCAGTTGCAGTTGCAGTTGCAGTTGCAGTTGCTGTTGCAGTTGCAGGTGGGAGTGCAGCTGCAGTTCAGATTTTGCGGTCACTTCAATTGGTGCTGCAGCCAATATGTTGTCGAATAATATTTGCTCGCACTCACACAGATAGTGCCCGGCTCGTGTGTGTGCGTGCAATGAATGGCACACAATTTCGTTGCATACTTTGTGGCGCATGTTATTTACTAACAGCACAGCAGATGCAGCTGCATCCGCCGCAGCGACAGATTGGCCTAGCTTAAACCTAATTCAAGTTTCTGCTGCAGTAACAGAAGCTGTGGAAACACTGACTAACACAATGCATAAGCCACATATTGACAGCTTCTTGCCACGTCTGTCAGTCCGTTCGTCTGCTCGCGGATTTCTTTGTCTGCCGTCCCACACAAGCTCGAACTGTCAACATGTTTCTTCACTTATTTCCATATTGCTTAGCACCGATTGCTGAACGTGTCTACAAGACATGACTTCTGCATTATTGAATAAAGAATTCCTTTTTCTCATTGATTCTCTTCTCTTCAACCTCACATTTCAAACTTGTTCAACTGCTGAGCTGAACACACAAGCTGCACAACAATTACAGATCTAGATGGGTATTTGTCCTAACAATTACTCCGCATTAGCATCGAGAGCTCTCGATTTGGAATGTGGAAATTGCAGCTGCTGCTTTTATTTAATTTGGAATTTCTGCTGCATTTGGTACTCGAAATGCGAAACTCTTCAATTTTGGCTTGGCAGGACTTCAAGGTATTTCCTAGCAATTGATTGTTTAGTTGACTCCAACATTCCATTTTCCCCTCCCCTCTTTTTTTATTGTAAAATAGATTCAAATTACACGCCTTGTCTGTCATGCTCTGCAGTTTTCCAAACAAAATGAAAATACGAAATACAAATAAATAGGAATGGAAAACGTATCGACTTACAGTTATCATGTAAGCGAATACAGTTAGCTGCAGAGACAAAGTATTCTTGTTAGTTATTAGCAAAAGGTGTTTTAGTCTAGCCCCTACCTAAGCCTAAGAAATCAATGAAATACGAGGCCCTTTCTAGCTGCACAGGGTATACAACGTAGTCAGGTGCATCCTTACACACACACACACTCACACACATTGATCTGCATAAAAAACTGTGGAGCGTGACGGCAGGCGATGACGATATCGAGTTTTCACTGCTCCGTTAGCCCTTTTCAGCAATAATTTGCAACTGTCCATTAATTTCGTCATTTCGCCTGCTTTCTGCGAAAGCCGAAAGGCAAACATTTATGTATACTCGTATATTTAATATGAAGAAGGGGACACACACATACGCAGGCAACGGCATTCGCATAGATAAACAATGATATCTTTTTATTTACAGCCCTCAATAAGCCCGCCCACGCCGCAGCCCCTGCCCGATTCATAAACCAAGTCCTGAGACGACAAACTTTTGGCCAAGACAAAGCGAAGGCAAAGTTGGACAAGCCACTTGCCAGCAAAGCGTTTCATAGATAGCAAAATCACGCAACACTCAAATGCTCAAATAACTGGATACGGCACACACACACATGCACACATGCACACATGCACACATGCACACACGCACACATGCACACACGCACACACAGTCGCACACACATGTCGCATATTGCCTGGGCAACTGTGAAAAGTTTTGTGCTGGTCTCCTCTAGCTGTTGTTGCTTGTTGTTGTTGTTGTTGTTGCTGTTTGCATTTTGTCAGATGGCATAAATTAGATACGTGCCGCCGTCCACATTGGACACATTGCGAGCTTTAAGATCGTTCCGTTGGCCACTTTTTAAAAATAGCTCAGATTATGCCGCTTAGCCGACAGTCGCCGTCGCAGTCGAAGTCGCAGTCGAAGTCGCTGTCGAAGTCGCAGTCGCAGTCGAACTGTCTGTCGTGGCATAAATCATAATCAGCCGCCGCCTTGCATTCTTCTTCCGGCAACAACAACTGCTAATGGCTGCCCGCATGGGGCACACACCAAAACGCGCCTCGAGGGGTTGCCACTGGGATCCACAAGATGGCTGGCAGGGTGGTTGGGTGGTTGGTTGGTTTGCTGGTTGGGTGGTTCTGCTGTGGTGGCGCGTCTTGTGTCCACATGCCACACGATGTTTGCTTTCATCTTTAGAGGCGGCGGTCGGCATTTGCACATTGAAGTCGGCGACTCGGGCAAACACATTTTTTGACGAACTTATTTGAAGTTTTGTGCAAGCCGTTCAAAATGGCCCTGTTAGCCAGCTATTTTGGCCAGGCAAACGGCAACCGGCAACCGGCAACCGGCAACCGGCAAGTGGCAAACGGCAAACGGCAAACAGAAGCTAACGAAACGAAAAGTTTCCCACGCGCCAACTGTAAATGGGAAAGCAAACTATAACTATCCCCGCTCACATTTCCATCACAACTCAAAACTAAAAACTCGCCATCAGCAAACAGTCGTCCAAGCGGCTTTTATTAACTACTTTCAAAGCCACTTCACATACAAGTTCACATAGTTCACAAATTAAAATTTGTTAAAATGAAATACTTATAACTAAAATAAATTATTATCCTTCCCCACTTTCGATTCGAGACCTTTGCTGCTTGTCCATTCAAACGATTTGTCGATCCCTCTCAATGGAACATTTGACTGCATTGTCAAAGCAAATTTCTGGCAGTCATGGCTTACACTTAAGGCTCTTAACACTTCCATGACTAAGCACTCGTACACATAATAAGGCAAACGTACGGCATACAAATTGTGAGCAAATTGTGACCAAATTGTGACCAACATTTGCCAAACTTACAGTTGGAGTTTTCAAAAGCCGCGACTAAGTGCTTACTTTTGACCCAAAGGGAAGCTTATGTAACGGTTCTGCTTTTATGGCAGTTGGATTGTGGGTTGATCGCCAATCAGTATGAGCCAACTTTCTATGCCCTCAACCCAAATGCCATTCAGGGAATCTTTTTTTATTTTTTTGTGCGAATGCGAGTAACAGGCATATATATATATATATATATACGTATATATAGCGAAAAAAATAATACCTTATATTATCGATCACATTTCTCGCTTGTTTTCTATCAATTAAGATCGATAACATTACATTGCTTGACTATATTTCGCGCTTTTTACAGATTAAACATACTTAGCCTTAAGGAAACCTTAAACCATCATGTATCTCTTGATTATATTATTATTATATTCCGATTCACTAAAAATTGCACTATTTAAGAAGTTTCTTAAGAGTTTTCATATTCATACGACTACACCTAATTTATTTAATTAATACTTAAGATAATCAAAGCCTACTTTAATTAATAACTCAAATTTCACTTTGAATACTGTATCGATGACTCTTTTCTGGAATCCAAATAATACCCTAGCCTGAAATATAAGCAACAGTATATGTGATATAGGTCAAAGTGCAACTTCTTTGGACTCGAGAGATGCTCGAGATTTCTAGATAAGCAGAATGCGATGTGCTAATGATACAAAGAAAAGGAAAAAAGAGCTTGGCTGTTGATGAAGAAAATTCAATTGGCGCAGGATAATTTTATATTAAATTATCAGCAAGACCGACCATCGACCCGCGAACCACCAACCGCTGGGCCATCGGGCTGATCAACCACACGGGTTCATCTTTCCGTTGGCACAATTTAAGCCATTTCATTTCTGGTCGACAACCACAACGACAACGACTATGACGATACCACAAAATGTCGGTCACTTGCGGTTAAAAGGCAGCGCACCTACCACCCCACCTATCAACCCTCTTAGCGGCCCACCGACCACCCCACCTGGCCCACAACTCCATTTTCTTTGCCCCATCGTCGCGGACAAACTGCGAATAGTGCAAATAGCCAGGAAAATTACCTAATGCGCATTTTCTTATTACAGAAATGTGCATAAGAAAATGAATGTAATGAAAAAACACTCAGCAGAAAAGTTTTCAATTTAGACCAAGCCGAACTACGAATACCCTTCAAAATAAATAAAGGCAAAAACTAAAATATTGAAAAATAATTGATATTCAAAAGTCACAGAATTGAAATAGATCTGCCATACATATATACATACCATCAACTTGTATTAATCATGGAAAGGGTATTTCAAAGCCTTGTCACTGAATATTAGAGTTTAATATCACAAAAGACGAAACTGTTGGAAGAGATGCCACTGAGAGGTGGAAAAGCAAAGCAGTAGAGGAGCCGAGGAAAAATTTAAATGCGCCATGAAAATGACGCGAAATGAAAATGTATGAAATTGAAAATGGGAATGGGAATGGGAATGAGAATAGAGAATGAAACCGAGACTGAGAGACTGAGAGATGGGCATGAGAAGTGGGGCAGATGACAGCTGGTCGATGGGTGACGGAGGTTCGGCTGTGGTCCAGGTTCTGCACAAAAGCAAAGAGCAGAAAATGAAAAATAATTAGCGCAATTAATGACCACGTAATTAGAGCCTGAAATCTGCAAGCAGGCTGGCAACTCTGCCACAATGTGTGCAGCTGAGCACGGTGAGCACGGTGAGCACGTTGAGTCGAGTGGCACCACCCACTCCACTCACCCCACTCGCAGCAGTCGCACCACCTTTCGCCAACTGTGGTCATGGTTGATAAATCTATCGTGCCACAGCTTCCTTTTGTCAGTCGATGCGGTAGTGTTGGACAACTCGCTAATGAACGCGACCCATTTGCCCATTTGCCCATTTGCCCATTTACCCATTTGGCCATTTAGCTATTTGTGCGCATTTGCAATGGCCGCCAACGTCGGATCCCGTTTTCAATGGATGACTAACGGGAAATTCAACGGCTGTCATGACGTTTCTATATCAGCGCCATCAATCAGCTCTGACTAATTAAAAATTGCCTTTGATAATGCCAAAATGGTAATAAACGAATAACCAACTGGGTGAGTGAGAAGCGAATAGAGAGGCACTGCAAATGGGTGACTGAAAAGCGACTGCAGAGAGGAAATGCAAATGGGTGATGGGGGAGTATACAGGGAGGAGATGCACTCGTTCCATTTGCGGCTTTTCGTACACTCCACAGTGTGGGGCATTTATCGATGTATGCGTATGCGTATGCGTGTGTGTGTGTGTGTGTGCGTGTGCGTGTGCGTGTCCATTTTATTATGTGTGTCAATGTGGTTGCTGCGCCACAATTTGTCAAATTTCAAGTGGTTGGAAATTGATGCGCACTAAAATTAATGCCGCAATAGGCGCACTCAAGAAGTGCCAGCGGGCATAGACAGAGACAGAGATGGGGAGAGTGAGAGAGAAAGAGAGAGAGAGAGCGAGAGAGGGAGAGGGGGGAGAGAGAGAGACAAACAGCAGCGCTGAACTTATAAACAACTTAAAAATTCATTGTGTGCACATGGTGCCCATGACTTGGGCGCCGTGTCCTGCCCGTGGGCATGTCCATGTTGGGAAATAAACACACACACTCGTACACAAGCACACACACACACACTCACACACAAACACAGAGAGAGGACTAAGCTGTGCAGCGCCACAAGCATTCACATAAGAATTCGGAGCTGCCTTGAACTGAATGAAAAACGAAAAACTGTCAGCATGTGACGGGAATCAATCTAAAGTCATTTTATAACCCGAAGAGTCATAAATCTAACTTTAATGTTTCAAACGTGACTGCGGCACGAGGCAAGAGCAAGACCAGCGCCACGAGGCGATGGGGCACTGGGGCAGCCACTCCATGTGGCAAGAAGCTGAAAACCTCCGGCATTCGAATTGGAAAAGTAAAACAAGCAAATGAATGTATTTCCGTTTGGGATTTTTCACTTTCCGGCTTTGTCGCAGCGTGCTGAAAAGTGTTGCCACAGCGGCAGCAGCAGCAGCAGCAGCAGCAGCCACCACGAAACGAGGCAGCCAGGCGGCGAGGTGGCGAGGCAGGCAGGTGGGCATGCCCCTGGGTGGGGCCGACAATAAAAATGACAAAGCGGGCACATGAATATAGGGGAGAAAAGGTTTGGGCTTGGGTTTGGGTTTGGGTTCAAGTCTGGGCTTGGGTCTGGGGCGAGTGCCAAGCAAAATACATAGATAGCATTTTTATTAAATGGGTATCAAAACTATTTTACGTGTTTGGGATCATAGTTGAAAAACGTTGCATCTCCCTCCCCTCGCCCTCTCCCTCTCCCTCTCCCCCTCCCTGCCTGTGTCTGTGCTGCTTGCGTGTGTGCGTGACTGGCGAAAAACAAACAAACAAAAGAATAACATGCTTACGTGTGCCCCATAAAATGCATGTGCGGTCAAATGGCGAACACCGAAGACGAACAAAGCAGACACCAAAGACATGAGTCTCTCCCTCTCTCTCTCGCACATTCTTTCCTTCGCTCTCTTCCTCTCTCTCTCTCTCTCTCGCTCTCGGTCTGCCTGTGTGCGTGCAAAGAGGTTTAATTAAGTACGACCGCAAAATACAGCAAAAGAATCGTAACCCAGATTGCAATATGGGAATTTAAACGCTGCTTGTTACGTAACATGGAAACATGGAAACGGGGTCCCATTAATAACATAATTGCGGTACTCGTAGCTAAACACATAATTAAAATTGTTCAGTTTAATTAGTTGCTAAATACTTCATTTAATACCAATTGAGAATTCTATCACAAGCCGCAATTATTGCGCCTAGTCACAAAGACATTTTAATTTGCGGCTCTACCGACTCGCAATACCCTACTTAACAAAAAAAAAAAAAATTTGTTTTAAGTATATAAAAAAGGGTGTTTAATTTTCGCTACAAGCGAGCACAATTTAAACATATTTATTAAGATATAATGAAAAGCAACAATTTATAAATAAAATAAATCTTATTATTATTTATATATAATAAGCAGTATATGAAATTAATTATAATGTTTATTCAGCACATTTTAATCAGCAAATACCTATAAACCCTTTTTCAAGCTGAGAACAGAATATAGATGAATAACTGTTACCTATGTATAATATTTTTGTACTTTGGGCTAAGTTCTATATGTATAAATTGGCTTTTTTTATAAATTGTGTCAGAATACTAAGAAAAGTGTTTCCAAAGGAGTTAATTAGGTGTCTAGCTGTCAGCTCTAGAGATACGATCGGAAAGGTGGCTATGCTTTGGCCTTAATCAATAAATTTAATAGGTTGATATGCAAGAGTCTTAATTCAATATCGTTTGTCTCCAACTAAATATATCAAGCTTCAACTTTGACGGTTGATCATTTTAGATTCAAAATAGAGTATACGATATATGTAAATAACATTCATGAGCGATCAATTTGAAAACCCGCTTTTCAACACTGAGATTTATAAGATTAAGTACTTGCTCAGTGGAATTCAGGAGCTAAGCTTTAAATTACATTGGTTGGGGATATTTAAGCCAACCGCAAGCCTGGCTCCAGTGCGGCTTCCAATGGAAAGTGGCAAGAGAAAATTGACATTTTAATATTCAGCTGTGTGGCAAATTTATTGACACATTTTCCGCACACACAGGCATGCACACACACGGACACGGATACCCTCGCAAGGGGATGCCTGGGGGACACACGCATAGGGGCTGAGTAAAAGTATGCGTAATTTAATCAATATGAAAATCTTATTATTCACTTACTCACATTTGTATGCAGAAATATATATATATATATATTTGGGTCTCTCACCTGCAATGAAATGAAGGGGAAAAGAAAGGCAAATGTGTGAATTATTTTATTTCATTTTATTTTCGTTATCTTCTTATTATTATGTATTATTATTATTTCGGAGTTTCTAAAACTAAACCCATTTACGTTTGGCTGCGACCCCTGCCCCTAATTTAAAATTCAATTTGGCCGCCAAAATGGGGAATATTTTGGGGGTTCGCATTTTGGCGACATTTTCGGAGCTCGAATCACATTACGGTCATATTTAATTCATTTTTTATTACAATTGCTGTTGGGCTGTTTGCCGTTATTGGTATGGTTATTGTTTAATGGTCACCACAGCTGGAAGAAATGCCTCAGCGAGCCGCCAGAGAAGCGTGAGAGAAGCAGGAGAGAAGCAGGAGAGAAGCGACAAACAGCATTCACATTGTTACAATTTAACAAACAATTCAATTAATGCAACAAAATGGGCCCGGCTAATGAATATTTAACGACTTAACTAATTTGATTTTCAAAATTTCACCCAAACCACACGCTTAAATAAACAAAGAACCCGTCAACGAAAACGAACACAAACAATGGCCCAAACCACATCCAATCAAAGGTCGGAAGCAGCAGCTGTGAAGATATGCGATAAAGCAATCGATTGTTAATTGCAAATTGTTTACTCGCCGCAGGCCAAAGGCGCCAATCAACCAGTTAACAGCCAGCAATGGCAGTTAACGGCAACTGCAGTCAAGTGTTCTGCCAACAGATTGACGGCCGCTCAGCTAATGCTTCAGAAGCACCTGAGCACCTGAGCACCTGACGAGGAGAGCTCAGCCAAGGTTAACTATTTCTCTTGCTGTTACATAAGCATCTATTTTTGTTTATTCAAGCAAGCGATTGATGGATGGATCTGGTTAATTAATTGGAGTTGTAAACCAGTAAACCAGTAAACCAGGGCTTACCATTAACTGTTTGAATTTAACGCAATCTCGACTCAATAATTGTTACATTCATTATATACCCATCAATTTTATTCGAGCCTTGTTCTTCGCTCTTCCTTATTCAGCTAGACAACTCGTCCGAGTCTCTGCACAAAATATTTGTCGAATGCTAATCAAAACTAGATTTATTGCCACTTCAACAATTTATGTAACTATTTCTAAATGTCATATGGTAAGTAAAAACTTACATGAATTCAAGTAAGGAAAAACTTGCTGATCAGCCATCAGTCTGTCAATCATTCAGACAATGTCTGTTAAGCACTCAGTCAAACAATCAATTCTGCAATTAATTCCCCTTTAAATTAAGGCCAAACTATCAATTAATCAATCAACCCGTCACTCAATCAGTTCAATAACCAATTACTCAGTCAATCATTCGTTCAATAGATAGTTCGCATAACAAGATCTATTGACCTGGTTGAAACTATTTTGGTTCGTAGTTTTCAATTACAATGAAGTCTATTCAATGAGACTTTTGCCAGGAATTATTTTAAGTATCAAATTCGTATTTCTATTTATTTTCATTTAAAATAAAAAGCCAGTTATCCAAAAAGTTGGTCATTGAATTCCAATCGATTCTCTTGACTTTTGCTCAACTAGTTAGCAGGAGTCAGCGATTGAAAACCGAATATATCAAATAACAATTCCCTATCGATCCATTCGCATTGTGGAATATCTTTTCCTGAAAGTATTTTATGTTCACCCCAACCCCTTTTCCTCACCCCTTTCTCCCCGTGAATTGTTGGCCTTTGGCCTGTAGTCTATAAGGAAATTCAGGTGTTGTTTTTGGTCTTTGGCTTGTGCTGCTTCTGGCCTTATAAAAGCAGTTCTGTAATTATGCCACTACGGCTTTGGTGTTGCTTTTGGATTTTGTTGTTATTGTTGTTGTTATTGTTGTTGTTGTTGTTATTGTTGTTGTTGTTGTCGTTGCTGGCTTTTTGTTCCAACTTTGCCAATTTGGACGTTGTCGACAAAAGTGACACAACTTTTAGCCAGCTCCGACTTCGTTTGGCTACACTATTGTCGTTCATGTTGCTTCTGTAACTTATTGTTGTTGTTGTTGTTGTTGTTGTTATTGTTGTTATTATTGTTGTTGCTATTTTTGTTGTTGTCGTCATAGCTATAACGTTTATTAATAAGTTTGGCTGCACAATTATTGTTGCTACGCTGCTGTTGCTACTCGTCTGGTCTGGAGCTGGAGCTGGAGCTGGAGCTGTTGTTTTTCCACCTGGCAGCTGGTATCTGGGGTCCCTCTGTTGACATGACTTGACATGAAAATGGCCCCACAAAAAGGGCAAAACAAAAAAAAAAAAACAAAAAAACAGTGATAGGCCTAGTCATGAGACATTGCCGAAAAGAGCGAAAAACAGCGCGTTAAGGAATTAGAGCAAAGTGCACTTTTTGATGACTTTTGATTTGTTTTACGATTTCCAGCTATGAATATTTATTGTCGTGCCGTTTGTCAGTCGTCAGTCGGCAGTCGTCTTTAAAATGCACGAACTTTGCTGTCATGGCAGCAATGCTAACAACAACAGCGGCAACAACGTGGGCCAACAAATTGACACGCGGCATTACTTATACGCCCTGCTGGTCGCGAGGCTTTGCGGCGGCGGCAACGACTGGTGGACAGACTTTTTAATTGATGTTTATTTAACGTTCAACATAATTTACTCTGTGGCAATATTTAAAGCATCGTAAATGGGCATTATACGAGCCATTAAATGAATTTGTAAACGCTTCACTTGAACTAGAAGTCAGCAAAATGCCATTTGGCTCTGCTTGAGTTCCAGCCGTTCCTTTTATGTGCGCCGTGATTGCCGTTAACGCATTTCGTTCCATCCCATACCATCCCATACCATCCCATTCCACTTTAAACAGCACCATAAACGCAGCAAGGCGATCATTAACACCGTCGAATAGAGTTCCGCTCTCCGTATCTACGAGTAGTTCCCATCTAAACTGTCTCCCATTTTGGTGGCCTTTACGACTTGCAGAGTCGCATATAAAAGCATCTGCTGCCACGGCCCTTGCTTGAGGCCAACTAGTCTAACGACCTTCCCTCATCAGCCCGGATTTACAAACAATGGCATATAACACTAAAAGCTCTACATGGTACTCCATGTACTATCCCTTACAACTCTCTATATAAAATCGTTTCCAAATGCAATTTTGTTGCTTATAACTGATTTTCTACTTTTTTACTTTTATATAAGAGTGTCTGCTTTTTTGATTATTTAATAAATAGATATGTATGTGTGTTTATTCCGTAAGACAAAACCATCTATCTTTCTAACTATCTGAAGTCTCTATTTATACCCTGCGCCAGTTAAAAATGAATAAACAGGGTATCATGTTATTATGAAAATGTATGTAACAGCCAGAAGGAGACTTGTCCAACTCCATAAAGTATATATATATTCTGGATCGGGATCAACAGCCGAGTCGATTAAACCCTATGTGTTTGCCTGTATGTATGAACGCGTCGATCTTCGATGTTATGAAATCTAGAGACTTATCCTATTGCACGCGCATATCCCGTTTCTTCTCAATAATCGATAACTTTTTTGGTTTAATTGTTATCGATCGCGCATTTTAGTTTTTCGAGCATATCTGATACATCTTAAGAGCTATTGTATAATTCTTAGTCGCTAGCGGCATGCGTTTGTAATGGCTTAGGGTATCTCTTAGTCCAGCACACTCGACAAAACTTTTCGTATTTCTTATTTGCATTTATTTCAATTCCAGCTTTGCTTACTTGAGCGTTATTTTGAATATATATATATGTACATATGAACAAGTGAACCCAACTGATTCCAACTGATGAACCATTAATTAATCGTCCTTAGAGCAAGCAAATAAATATAAATAAAATTCTGGTTTCATGCAAGAGTTGAGTCAATATATTTTATATGCTGAACACTTGCATTCCAAACATATTAATTTTGAATACATTTTTATAGCAACAAAAAAAATGTTATTCCTTTGAAGTTTTCATGTTGATTTTCAATGCTGAACCAAAGTTAATTGATTCGAAAGGTTAAATAAGTTTGTCATATTTCTAAATTAAAAAGCAACAACTACAAAGAAAAATGATAAATCGGACAAATGATTCAATCAAAAATGCATTGAGGAAGACCTTTGAGTGTTGATCAACGCATAATTAAGGCAATACGAATATGCGATTGCGGATGGCTTGGGATAGATATAGATGGGAGGCACTTGTCGCAGGCGCAACGTGATGTAATTAATAAATCCACTTGACAACGTTCACTTATTAATTTTGTAGAGCTAAATCAAAAGCCAAAGTGCAAGAGGCAACTTTTGCCTGGCGTACGTGACCAATAACAAGAAATTTCTTATTTACAAGGCTGCACGAGCAGGCGGGAAGCCTCCGTGCTTGTCCCTCTCTCTCGCTGCATGTCCTGTCTATACGCACACACACAAACACACACAGATGTATATGCGTATGTATATATGTATGTATGTATGTATGTATGTTTGTGGCTGGCTTTGTCAGTCGGCATATGCGACACAGTCCTTGCCTGCCCCATGTTGCTGCTGCTGAGTCATTGTAAAGTCAGTGGCCTAAAAAAATGATGAAGTTGCTCACTTGATCGTGCAACGTACCTTTTGATTTTGTTGCCCAGCACTTGGCACGTTTCAGGCAACGGGAATTTGGCAGAATGGGATGATGCCTACCCTCTCTCTCCCTCTCCCTCCCTCTCTGCGGTTAGCTTGTAACTAAATTAGCACAACTGCTGACTAAATCGAGAAATGGGCAATGCCTGTCAGTAGATTTATCTGCCAGTCTGTCTGTCTGTCTGTTTGTCTGTCAGTCCTCCAGCTTGTCCGACTGTCCGTCTGTGTGCCAGTGTCTGTGCTCGCCTGCCACTGATTGTTTCTCCTGATGATGTGTGAAAAGTTTATTTGGCCAGTAAACATCATGAAATGCTAGACAAATACACAATGCCAAATGCGAAATAGCTGCAACAGCCACAACTGTATTTATATATCTATTTTGACACGCAACCCACAAGCGGCGTTCGCCGTATGGCGGATGGCGGATGGTGGAGTCAAGAGCCAAGTGGAGCAACTGGATTAACAGCAGAGACCAGCCATCAGGCATCAGCCATCAGCCATCAGACGCATCATCAACACCAATGGGGCCACCATCCAAAATACAGGCCATTTAATGGCCAGATGTATTGACCCATTGGCAGCCGCAGCAACAAAATGCATTTAGCAAATGCAAATCAAATTTATAGACGCCGTTCGAGGCGAAGCAAACAAGCTGCGTAAGACCCACAGCAAACAAGTGAAAGTCTTGCATTTCGTCGGGTCTAATCGGCTTGGAGATACCCTGCAAACAGCTTACAGCGCACAATTGTATCTGTCGATTACAGTTGTTCACCGCCAATAGGAATTTTCAATTCGGAACACAAATATCATAAGCTAAGACCATTTATCAAACACATCTGTAAGAAAACTCTAGTCGAGTGCGCTCGATGAGGAGATACCCTGCACACCGTGCAGTGCAAATTTTGCTAAATGATTGGAGAAGAACTTGCGTTGCTTATTATTAGATCTTAATGAGCTGGAATATGTTTATGACACTACTGAGAGGTATCCCAAATCTAAAGTCTCTAAAAATGTGTTCCTCACTCAATAGAATACATGTGTAATAACAAAACTTACGAAATGTCCTCGACTGTTATCGATAACAAGCAAACCGAAGAAGTTATCGAGTTTTTGAAATAAGTTTTATATGCGCGTGCTATGGGGAAACCTACTTATCAAATTTAAAGTCTCTAACTCTAGTAGTTGCTGAGATCGAAGCATTCATACACTTGGATATACGGACCCACATATGAAATTTCAAGTCCTAAACTCTCGTAGTTGTGGAGATCGAGGGGTTCATATATACGGACTCAACTCGAATGTTGATCCTAATCAAGAAGATATATACTTTATATGGTCTGCCACCCGTTAGCCCAGCTATGCGTTCAGGGTATAAAAATGTGGATTGAGAACAGATAGTAGTCATTAAATCTATTTAAACGCTCAAATTGGCAATATAGATGCTCTCTTTTTTTGTTTTTGATTCACTCAACCAAATATTGATAGTTTTTTTTTATCAATGGTAAACAATAATATTTTAATTATTTTAATTAATGAATGTATTTGCGTTTGAATTTCAACGAATGCTCATGAATAATTTGCTTTAAGGTTCATCGGCCTCTGACTGGCAAATTTCAACACTGTGCAGCAAATTGAATGCAGTTGCGCAGCCACAGCTGCTCCCGCACCACCCACTCACTCACACATACACAAACAAAATGGCGGCCATATAACTGTAGCAGGCAGCTGCCCGAATTCAGTTCGAAAAGTTGACGCGTTGGTTATTTATTTAAATTTTGTGTGCTCTTTGATGCAACGCCATATTTGCAGCCATATTTTGTCGAGCAGCATAATTATATTAATTAAACTAAAATGAAACAACAAAAATGTATAATTTAATAAGTGCAACGGAATGTGCAGCACAAGTTGCAACCAGTTTTGTGGCAGCTGCTTTAATGGCCAACCTAACTATACATACTAACATATATATTTATATATATATATATATATATATGTGGGTATGCATTGGCATATATGTAGTATCTGCCTACACATGTGTGTCTGATGATATTAGCCAATTGCCAGCCTCATTCAATGGTCCGGCTTTAAGACCAATTTAGCTGACAGCATTTAATTTTTGACCTCATGTAATCTCCAACTCCTGCCCAATACACAAACACCCCCACTCCCACTCCCACCCCCACCCTCTGGTCATGCATTCCACAAACGCCGGCAGCATTGTTAAAATTGTCGCAATTTCTATTCATTCAGGACAGGCTCTGCAGGACTCTTCTGAAATTTGATTTATTTTGATTTAGTTACAATTTATTTATTTTGCTTATTTTTCTTCTCCTCCCTTCTTTCTTTCTTTCATTCTTTCTCTCTGGCTTGGTTTTTTTTTCCGGCCGACAAGCTTAATTAACTTTGTTGGCCGTGAGCATCGAGTATGTATGTATTCATGTATATTACAATTTGGCTTGTTTGCTATTTATTTATTTATTAAATTTTATACAATTTCACGAGCCCAGATTTTTCGCTTAGCCAGATTTTGTTCGCTTTGGTATTTCGTGAAGGCATTTTTAATTATTTATTTTCTGCAAATAAATTCGGCTGTTGTATGTGCCACTCAATTCGTCTGTGTGTGTTAGTGTGTATAAGTGTGTGTGTGTGTGTGTGTGTGTGTGTGTGGGTGGGCGCAGTCATAAAAATGGCGCACATAATAACGAAAGCTTGAATGAAGCACACACACTCACACACACACACACAACCACCCACACGCAGTGAGAAAGATACCGAAACACTCAGAAACTTATTAAATATAAATATTATTTTGTTGGCATTTCCTCCCACTGGCAGTGCCCAACACTCAACACTCAACACACAACACTCAACACTGAACACTCTAAACCGCAAAAAGAGCCGCTTTAGCAACATTCAGAATCCTCAACAGCCAATCAACAGACCGCAAATGTGCCACATATGACACCATTTTGCATTCTGTTCCTTAAAATGTATTTATCATTATTTATTTGCTGAGTAAACCTCTCCTGGATTTCCTTTATTGATTTATATATACTTAATGTATAACTTGACATTTTATTTTGGCTGCTCAGTTTACGAATTGTTAAGATTTCTTTATATATAGTAGCCTATTCTTCTTTTAGAGTTAAGATTCAGCTTTTTTTATAGCTTATTTTGTAATGCAGGAAAATACTTTCCATTAGGTTTAATAAACTTTATACATAACAACAGTTAACGATTTGTTAGTTAAATCATCTTTATAAACCTTTTTTGAGTGTCTTTAAACTCGAATAGAATTTCCTGCATAAACAAGTTCTAAATACGCCTGGAGAGAGAAGAGAAAACACAGTGCAGGGCAAAAAAGAAGCATAAACAAGCTGAAACACTGTCATTTCAACAGTCTTAGCATGTCATTGATACACTGAGAAAAAAAAAGAGGAAGATGGGGCAACATTCCCAGCGAGCGCGTGGCTAAAATTTTTAAATTGAGTTTTTTGTGTTATGACAACTAAAATGAGAAAACAAGCAGGAATAACAGTCGCACTTGCACAGCTTGCATACCCTGTAAAAAACGGAGATCTATTATGGAAGAAGCATGTTTCATACAAACAAACTTTGTTTATTTTTTCGATTAATTAATTGTAAAATTTTTTGTGACAATCTCTAAAGTAGAGTCAAGGAGGAAAAATAACAGTTTTGAAAGCACTTGAAAGCTTTAAACAAACTAATAATAATAATTAGAATAGTTAGCATGAAAATGCTTCGAAAGAGAAAACCACATCTCGCTTTCTCTCTCTCTCACTCGTTCTCTCTTTTTCTATTTATTTTTGTTTTTTGTGTTGCAAGTAATACCCTCCCGAGCATATTTGGGCAGAAACCTTTGTCAAATTGAATGAGCTATCCGCAAGCATAATCGTGGACCCACAATGTCCAGAGTCGAAATGTATTTTGGTTAGTGGGTTCTCCACTAAAAAGACAGCACCTGGCTGACAGGTGCAAAAAGGTCGCGCGTACACGACACGGACACGGACACAGCACAGCACAGCCGCCAGCCAGTCTCTAAATATGTGTGTGTGTGTGTGTGTGTGTGTGTATGTGTGTGTGTGTGTCCACCCGTGTCCTGTTGACAAGAGTCGGTGGTTCGGTTTGGTGGGTGAGTGCAGCGCGTTTGTCCATGTTCATTACTGTGGTTAATTTGTTTACTCTGCCCGCTGCTCTGTTTGGGGTTCACTTGAAAACCTCTATCTAACAATTTTTGCGCTCGCCTGAGTTATATTTTTTTTTGTTTTTTTTTGTTGTTGTTGTATTTTTTGTGTTATGTTTTTTAATAAGCTGCGTTGTGGACAGGTGCAAAAATAAAGTAAAAAGTGTTGGTGGTGGGAGTTGGGGCTTAGGCAATCATCTGCTGGCACGTTGTTGACATCAAAATAATGACTGTCGGTCTGGGGATTGGGGCTGCGAATAAGGGATGGAGGAGCGAATGGGAATGGGAATGGGGATGGGGATGAGGATGAGAATGAGGATGTGGCCGGGCAGCATGGCCCCAAATATGCCACAGGAACAACAAGAAGCGCGTTTATGGCAGCGCCAAGGCAAACATATGCACAAAATATATAACGCACACACACACATACACATTTATACATATATATAATACATATATAAGTACAAGTGGCACATAAAACAGAAGCCAAGCCGTTTGGCCCACTCATCAGTCGGCTTCATCTTGCCAAGGCATGCAAGGCGCTTGGCAGCCACACCCACCAATTCACCCGCCGCCCCTCTCCTATGCTCACGCTTGGGATCATCATCATCATCGTCATCATCATCATCATTATAATCATCATCAGAAGCACACGCTCGTGTTTCTGCTCTTGTTGTTGTTGTTAATTACAAAAAAAAATGCAAAGGCACGAAAATGTTGCTGTTTACCAAATTAAATGCTACTAATTGGACGAGTTTAGCGGCTCTGAAGTATACGAGTATGGTCTGCGACTGTTGAGCTGCTTAGGCTCTTCCAAGGGGTTGTCGGACCACCCTCCCACCAACCCCCAACCCCCACACCCACCATGTGGTGGCTGTTTGAGTAGGTGGTTTAGGTAATGCGCTGCGTGCCAAAGCGTGGGTAAGTACACTGATGCCATGGAATTTTTAATGAAAGAAGTTATTAGCATGTATCTGCATCGTTAGCATCAAAAATGAAGTCGCATCAAGCTTTTGAATATTTAAAGATCTCTTCGCTTCGCCTGGCAGACAGTTCCAAGTCCTAACTTCGACTCGTATGTCATCTGTGCCAAGTGGAGCTCTGCAAAACTGATCTCAGTTGATCCTTGGAGTGAAAGCTGAAGCAATGGGTGAACCAGAAGCGTAGAATAGAACTAGATCACAGCCGAACATCAACGGAATGCCATTTATTATCATTAGAATTCAAAATATAACATTTTCAATACTTAAAGAAAGCATTAAGAAGCAAAAATTATCTCGGTTGATCTTTAGAAGGAAAGCTGAAGCAATGGGTGAACTAGAAGCGTAGAAAAGAACTAGATCACAGCCGAACTTCAACGGAATGCCATTTACTATCATTATAATTCAAAATATAAGATTTTCAATACTTAAAGAAAGCATTAAGAAGCAAAAACTATCTCGGTTGATCTTTAGAAGGAAAGCTGAAGCAATGGGTGAACCAGAAGCGTAGAATAGAACTAGATCACAGCCGAACTTCAACGGAATGCCATTTATTATCATAAGAATTCAAAATATAACATTTTCAATACTTAAAGAAAGCATTAAGAAGCAAAAATTATCTCGGTTGATCTTTAGAAGGAAAGCTTAAGCAATGGGTGAACTAGAAGCGTAGAAAAGAACTAGATCACATTTGAAACATAACAATTATTCGGTAAACAGCGAGAGAGACTAAAAAACAAAAGTCTTTTTCATCATTGGAATTCAAAGTATATCATTTTTGAAATATTTCCCATATATCATTAAATATTATATTAAAAAACCTCCGAACCCTCGATAATTCTGTAACATTTGCTACTCTCTATATTATATATTTGTTAATGTTGTCAAGTATTAAAATAGGTGCGTGAGATTCGTAATTTTGATATTTCGTAAGGCAAGCAGGAAAATTAAATTCTCAGAAGCAATTTTTGAAAATAGGAAAGCCAAATAAGCTCTAAATCCCAATTTTTGCTTCGAATGAATTCAATTGAAAACAAGAATAGGTCTTAAGCTTTTCTCGGGTTTCAAATAGACCTTATTACGTGGCACAAGGGAAATTTACAGCGTTTAAATATAATTACTGCGTCCTCAATCTAATAGAAAAATGTGTCGAGTCATGTTTTTTTATGAGCAAAGACTTTAAAATGGGCTCACAAAGTGAGTTGGCAGATTAGATAATCGATACAGCTAGAAAGAGTGGCACAAAGTATCGATAGATTGCATCTCGAATGGACTGCAAAAGAGTGTTGCATACTTTGCGGCGCCAGAGCAAAGCCAAAGCAAATAACGAACCCCATTGATTGAAGAACGAAAATGTAGTCAGAGGTGAAAGAAAACTAGAAAAAAACCCGCTTTGCGGTCACTCAAAGGCAAGTCCGGACAAAGACAGAGCAGTGGGCGGTGGGGGCGTGGCGTACGGTATTGAAACACTCGCTCGCCGGCCAACTGCGGCTTTTGTGGCTCTGCCAGTAAACAAAATGGCGCGCACATGTAAACATTTAAATCTGTTTGCAAATTATGCGCGGCAGCCACAAAGCGGATGGAAGAGATCCAAGCGATATGTGAATGGCGACAAAAACGCAAAACGCAGTAAAAAGAGGATAAAAAAAAGGGAGAAAAGAGCGGGGAAAAAATACAGAAAAAAGCGTGTGGGCCATGCAAACAAGAGACTCGACCAGACAGCTGCAGCGCATATTTAGAAAGAGAGAGAGAGAGAGAGAGAGAGACAGACAGAGTAAGTGGGACAGCGAATGTGCCAGCATAAAAAGGATTCTCTTGCCTGGCTGGAAGGGAAGGTGGAAAGCGACGTCGATTAATAAACTCGACATGCCGGCATAAAAATATCCATGCAAATTAATTAAATATTTACAGTTTACTAACATAAGCAGCCCATTGAGTGTGTGTGTGTGTGACTGCGAGGGGGTGGGGGGGTGGAAAGTTGTGCATGCCAAACGCTGGCAAAGCCAAAGCCAAAGCCAAAGCCAAAGCCAGAGCCAGAGCCAAAGGCAGAGTCAAGTAAGCTTTGCGCTGAATTGCAAAAATATGCAAAGGTAAGCGCCGGCAGCCGGAAAGGCATATGGTTGACCGACCGACCGACCGACCGACCGACCGACCGACTGGATGGCTGGCTAGCTGGCTGGTGGGTGGTTTTTCAGCTTCAATGCGGTGGCCCGTTACGGTGGTTTAGCTACGACTACGGCTTAGCCATGTACCGCTCAGCTGCAGATGAGATTCGCCAGCTGGCGGCTGCTTGTCTGATTGAAGCCCAGCTACAGCCACATCCACATCCACATCCACATCTACATCCACATCCAACTCCGACTTCATTTCCACCTCCACCTCCATTTCCATTTCCATTTCGAATCCTCCACTCTGGCAGCTAAGCTCATAGTTGCCACGGCCAGGATATGAAATTAGCGCTAAGCTGCCAGCCGGCCAGATGGGCCAAATGAAACTCTGACAGCTCCAACAAGGCAAACAAAATACAAATTAACTTGCATGTCTCTAATCATAATTCTGCCGCGTTGCCAACGCCGAACGCAATAAATTTGAATCAATTTAAGCACAGAAATTACTCAACATTTTTCACAAAATAGTTTCAAAATAGTTTGTTCTACCAATATGTTGAAATATCTTAAGCATTTCAGTCAATGATATAATATTATTATTAGTTACACATAAATAATTACATTAAATGAACATTTATTGTAACAAGCGATATACCTTATTTCTGAATTATTCGAACGTCAAATTTATGAAATAAAAAATAAGCGAAGTCGATCTATGACTATCAGTCCTATACATCTGTATGAACTCTCATATCTCAGGAGATACAAGAGCTAGGATCTCAAAATTTGATATTAAATTCTTATCTATCATACGCAAAATAAGCCTATTATATGTTTTCCATTAGCTCATACGCTATAATCGATAGTCGTGGTGTATTTACAAATTTGCCATATTTTGACATTCAACTTGTTAGAATTTTTGAATATTTTGTACTATTTTTAACGATTAATAACAAACAGTTTTATTTCTTGGTTTATCAATAGAGTAAGTCAATTTAGTTGCTCTTCCTCTGAAAGTATTTGCCCACTTAATTTGCAGCCAAATAGTCTCGGAAATGTACTATTAATCAATTTTCCCAGTGAGCGTGAAATACAGTCCAAGAATCTCCACTAAGTTCCTGATATCTCCTTACATAGTAGACTCTTGGGCTTAGGATAGTAATCTAAAGGTTGTCAATCTAACTTTTTCGAGGAAGAGAAAGCAAATACTGTCTGATATGTTAATTCAAGAGTATCACATTGTCGTGAACAAAACCCGACGTCAGCATTCTTCTTTCCTTTTTCTTTGTTTTCAATTTTCCTTTGAACTTCTTCACTTTTTCGAATTGGAGATTGCAATTTTGTTTCGAGTTGAATAATTCCAATAAGGAAACACATAAATGCAATATAATCAAAATATTTCCAGTTAAAGCATTGTTCTCCAGCTTGTAATATAAATTATGTCAGACGAGTTAGCTGAGAGCCAACGAAAATTTAAATAGGAGCTTGATGCATCTGAAAGATCTGATCTTTAATTCAAATTGTGGCACAATTTATTATCCATTTGGAACAGCAAACAGTTTTTGGAACTCTTTAAGGACAAAACCCCATCGCCGATTTATCTGGGCTGAAATGCTGGGTGCATAACTGTGATCGCCTATCGACTATTACACACACATTATTCACATGCTGTCCCCAGCTGTAAACCCTCCCCTCCCGACCACCCCTTGCACATCCTCCGGCACTTTCCTGCCCTTGGAGCCTCGGGGGAGTAGCTAAATTGTTGCACTTGTGAATGCCGAAAAATAAATAAAAAGCGTTACGAAATGAAACCAAACTCGAAATGCCAAAGTAAAATACCAACTGCAAAAGTACTGAAAAGAAGTTTAGCACAATGAATGGGCCTCCATTTCGAAGCCCAGATGGAGAGAGGGGAGAAACGAGTGAGGGTGAGAGAGAGAGAGAGAGAGAGAGAGAGAGAGAAAGGGGGGTGAACGGCAGCTAAAAGGAGCCCTTAAGGTCCAACTTTTAATGGCAAGAGCAAAGAGACAAGCGTGTGCATGGAACACATGTCCTGGCTGCGGGCAAAAGGGGGATGGGGATGGGGGATGGGGAATAGGGAATGAGAGAGACTGGGGCGAAGGCGTGGCAGCACAGTTAAGTGCATGTTACCCAACAATTTAGTAGCGTAAGTTGGAAACATTTGAAATGGCCGCAGCCGAGAAGCGGCAGAGAAGCGGCAGAGAAGCGGAGAAGCCAAAAGACGCCAAATGAAAAGTGCAAGAAAATAAGTAAAAGCTGGAAAAGTATTGCATGGCAACGAGCTGCCAGGGAAATGAGATGAAATGCAAAAGTCGAATGCAGAAGGTAAGAAGAAGAAAGTTAAAGAAAGCCCGCAAAAAGTTGCAATGAAGATTTATTTGCCTATTTGCTTATTTATCTTCAGCCAAACTAGAAAAGAGACAAGCGCCATTTTATGAGCTGCTTGCACACACACACCCACACACACACGCACACTTATGTATATACTGGGTACGCTTAAGGAAATTAAAGCGAGTACCGTTAGCTGAAATGCGGGCTGCGGCGGCGACTGATGAGCCCCATTGCAATGCATTTCGTATCTGGTGTCCTGTTGCGGGTAACTTATGGTACGTAGTTAGCACGAATTTTGCATGACTTACACACACACACACACACAGAGAGAGAAAGAGAGAGAGAGGGGGGAGGCAGACAGTTATCGTAGCTGGCCCTCTGCTTGCATATCCGTTCAAGCGGAAAAGTTTGTGTTTATTTCCTCGTTTTTTGTGCTTTCTGCTGAGCTAAATAGAAACTACACCCGGTTAATGGGCAACTTAATTATACGGAAATCACACAAATTCGTCTAATTAGTTTGGCTTTTTAATTGCCAGGACACTTGAGCCGGACGAGCTGCTCCTACTTCTGCTGCTGCTGCTGCTGCTGCTGCTGCTGCTGCTGCTGCTGCACTTCAGTCCCGAGACAGCATAAAGCGCTGCTTACCCTAATTCCTGCCAACCTCCTCACACACACACACACACACACGCACACAAATATGTTCATATATATTCATATATATAATGTATATATATATATAATGTATATATATATATATATGTATATATATGGCTGCTTTTTGCTACGCGTATCGCTTTCAATGTAGTTTACCTTGTAAATATATTAATATTCTTTCTCGCTCGCTCTCGCAGTTGCCATCTCTTTCGCGCCCTTTGAGCGAAGTTCTTTGCCAGGCATTTTTATTAAAAATTGTCAATTGTGAGTTGTGCCTCTTGCAACTGCAACGGCATCTGCAATTGCATCTGCATCTGCATCTGCATTGTTGTTGTTGCTGGTGCAACAGCAACAATTGCTGACAATTGTCTCTCGAATTCACTTTCGAGCCGCTGAGCCGCGTCCTTTGCCTTTATTCTCGATAATTGGTCCGTGAATACAACGTTCGACAATGCGAACTGCGCACAGCCCATAGATACCCTGTAACATTCAAAAGCCGGCGATTTCCTCCTTTAATCATATACAATTTAAAATTGCAAATTTATGGCATAGGAAAAAAAGCTCGAAAATAAACGAACTGTCGAATCTTTCGACCTAAACAATAACTCAATACGAATTAGCATAACAAAATATATCATGATATAGAAAGGATAATGAAAGTGCGATGGGACTCCAGGACATTTAATGGAGCGCTGTGGAACTTTAAGCAGGCTTCACATTCTGAAGGACTTAAGGACCTTTGCACTACAGAAATGCCAGCTTTTTAGCTGAAGCAAATCATTTAATTTATTCATGTGACTGAACAGAAAACTTTTAGCAAAGATTCAACTTTTGTTTAAGCCCGCTTTCTACTGATGCTTCCCAGCAATATTTTTATTCTATCTATGTTTATCCTTATTTAAGTTATATTTAAGCAATTATTAACTTAACATAATTCTACGGATTTTCGAATATCGGTCCTTGGCCTAGATTATGAATGTACAGTGAAATCTCGATATAACGAATCTGAGGAGGCACACAAAATTCTCCGTTATTACTATTGATTCGATTTGGGTATTTATTTACCAAAACGATGATTTTTTTTTATTTTGTATAATGTGTTTTATATTTAACGAAGTTCGTTATATCGAGGTTGAATTATTCAAGACAAAGCTAAAACTTATTAATTTAAACCCGTTAAATTCTCCATTTCGAGCTGTTTTCTGTATGGGAAAGTTGAGTTTCATTTTTCTATCAGGAAATCTATATTCAAAAATTATATCTGTAGCTTAAAAGTAAAAATAAAAGAAATTACAATATGTATATCTTATGATATATCAACATATATATTCAAAGTCTTAGGCTTTTCGAGATCGGAGAAATCTTATAGCTTGACAGAAAGCCATTGCTAGATCGAAATCATGCATATATATTGATACAAATGCCTGACATTACATTTTTAAACTAAAGTATAGTGAGGAAAACGAATATGACATTTTATAAGATATATTTATTTGAAGGGTTACTTAGATATAATTTGTATGTATACATATTTATTACATATGTGCGATGCACTACAGTTTTATGATCAAGACATAAAGGAAAAGCCATAAAATTGCGAGCATAAACTGAGAAAACAGGAAAACTCGCAGCGATGGGAGTTGAACGCTTTTCCATTTGATGTGCGTTAAGTAAAAGGTGATTTTAATATTTAAGACGCACACACACACACACACACATGGATACCCAGCAACTAAAATGAATATGTGTGTGAGTGTGTGTGTGTGTGTGCGTGTGTGTGTGCACTCTGGAGGATGCTAGAATGTATCCACTTGAAAGTGCTGATGCCCACCGAAGGTTAGTTAAAAGTTGGGCATTCGCCACTCGACGTGCCAAATTTCACGCCACTTGAAGCGAGGCGGAGCAAGTGGCAAGCAGCAAGCGGCAAGCGGCAGGCGGCAAGCAACATGCAGCAGCAACATCCGCTCTGCCACCAGGTGGAAGGCATCAAAGAAGCACCTCGAAGCCTGCTGGCTGCCACCTGGCAACTGGAAACTGGAAACTGGCGTCTGGCGTCTGGCACCTGCCATCAGACTGACGGACGTTTTAATCCTTTTCCATATCGCGTGCAGCGTAAAAAGCATCGTTAAATAAACATGAGAATATGAATGTAGGATTTAAAACCGCTTTCAAGCCCATCCGCAACATAAATTGGCCGTAAACTTGATGGCTAAAACTACCGACAAGCCGAAACTTGTCTCGTAGTCCTTCTCTTTTATTTGAATTTAGAATTTTTTAAACTTGGCCGCGATTTCGAACTGGCTTTTGGGTTTTTGTTTTGTTTTTTTTTTTTTTTCATTTAATAACCAAATGCAAAAGTCTCAAGCAAAACAAGTCGGAAATTGATTTATAGGCCAGCGCCAAGCTAACGGCTCGCAGCCCATTCTAACTGCTCCCGAATGGTAAACTGGGGCTTCAAGTGGAGCTCGTTCCCAGAACAAATGGCGCAGCGATCAAATTAACATATTTCAACCATAATTCCTAGCTGGAACTCCCAATTTATGCGGCTCGCATTGTTTGCTTGCAACCCAACTAGAAATACCCTTTTCCAACACCGAAACGGTTTTTATCCTTTCCATTCGATAACGTTTTGCAGCTATGCTGTCAAGCTTATCGCGATAGGCAAATATATCGATTTATCGGAATACATTTTTCACTGCATTTTCACAATTCTGTTTTTCGTTGCAATTCCCAACAGGTTAAATCCTCCGCAAAGTCGAATGATAGTAAAATCAACCAGCTTAAGCTAGTTGGAATAGCAAACTTTTATACACTATCCACCGTATTTTAAGCTAATCCAGTGACCAAACAGACAAACAAACAAACAAACGAAACAAATTACACTGCTCAGCAGAAAGCTGGTTTATAGAGCAAAACTTTTAGCCAGTTACAAACCAACATAACTTCAATGGCAACCCTCGATATTCAGTGGATGCAAGCAGTTCAAATAGAGCTGGAATCCAGAAAATCTGGTACATAAATTGAGGCAGAACGTAAGACAAAAGGAAGTTACCTTTAAGCCTAGTCTAAAGTTGTGCAACACCAGCATAAAATAAACACTAGTTCACTTAAACAATACTCTTCGTTGGCAGTGTATTAAACAAATTGAAGTGAACAAAATTAATAACAAAGAGGCTGAAGAGCGACTATAAAACCCGCAACTCCCACATGAGTCCGTTGGATGTCCCATCTTTGTTGCCCAACTACTTTGTCTTTGGCTCTTTCCTTTTTCACTCTTCCAACTTTAGTTAGATAAATAGTACACTGTGTGTGTCTGTGTGTGTGCGTTAGTATGTGTGTTATTTATGGTCTAGGACTTTGAAGCGAAATTTTCGTGGCTCTATTCACTGCTCAGCTCTCGGTGCTTTATTAAATCGCAGGCCATAGTTTTCAATAAGATGCCAGCGCTCCGACCAAAACACGCTTCTTTCTTCCTCTTCTTCTACTTAGTTTTTTTTTTTTTTTTTTTTTTGAAAGGGGGCGTTCCCTTAATTTATGTACTTGGGGCTAAGTTCGCAATAGTTTTTAGCATGAATGTGTGGAGCGGGCACCAAAATTTTGGCGGATACCTAAGACTCTGCTTCTTAACAATTAGCGGCAGAGCTGGAGACCAGAGAAGGAGGGGGCAGGGGGCGGTGGCGCGGGCGGAGAATCTTGTCTGGCGTCTGGGTGCCGGCTACCCTGGACCTCGACTATTGAGTCGTTTGGAATGTTGTTGTAGGCGCGACAATTCCAGCCATTCGCCAAACGCCAAGCAATGCCTTTTCCATGTCCTTGTAGCCGTAGTCGCAGTCAAAGCCGTGGTCGTAGCCGTAGTCGTAGCCGTAGTCGAGGCTGTAACTCGAGCCATCGTGATGTCTTATTTTGTTGGGTTGCTTGGGTCCTGGTTGGCAGCTTTGTCTCCTTGCTCTGCCGGCTGGCCGATATTTTATTTTTATTTTTATTTTTATTTGAAAAAATCAATTTATGGCTTCTTTGGCAATAAACGATTTCTCTTTTAGTTGCCTTCTTCTTTTCTTTATGGCCGCATATCTTAGTAATATTTTCTATCATTGTCATCGCTTGAGTTCCCAGCACTCATCCTTTCCCGCCTCCACTCTCCCTCTCCCACTCCCTCTCCCTATCCCACTCCCTCTCCTCCACACTCACGCGAACCTTCGGCGACGTCATCTTTTTCCCTCTTTTTTATTGTATTGTTAGCAGTCCGTTGTCGCACCCACTCCCAATTTGACCGACCGCACGCCCATTATTCATTGTGTACTTTGGACTCGCTTCCTATTTTTCTCCATCTCGATGTGTGGGAATGTGTGGACATGTGTGTGGGGAATATGCCTTAGCTCCATAATGCTGCGATAATAATGGCCTCCAAGAATTTCATCCAAACACTTTTCTTCGATGCCAGCTTCAATTGAATTGAACTGTTTGTCCGATATGAGCCACGTTCCTCAAATATCGTCAAATGGTCAAGAAGGCGCAGTGCGAATAACCGTTGCAAATGCATTCATAGCATTGCATTCAAATTGCGCAACAGGGCGTATGATTGACGAGAAAGGCTTCAGGCAAAGCATTCGAACTTCTCACATTGCTCTCATCCATCAGATAGAATAAACTGGATGCTGAGAATGTGTGCTAAGGGCTCAATTGATTGGAGTCCATATGCAGCCGTAATTGCAATTACTAATACATATGCATATATTGATGTACATATATATATTATATATATATATATAAACACTATTCAACCATGCGTTAAATAAATAAACTAAATCCTGTTTACCAAAATAAGCCTTTTGACTAACATTTCGATTGGGAATTTTGTTTGACTGAAATAATTGAAATGACCTTTTATACCCCTTGAAAATGAGTAGTCGGAGTATATTGTTTTTCGTTGAAATTCGTAATATACGGAAGTATTAATATGAATAATCAGGTCGGTCTCCCTCTCTATCGATAAGTATCAGAATTTCTACCTGGTTCAAGATTACAGCTAGAAACTCCTCGAATTTTCATTTCGTCCGGCGCAGTGTGTCCAAAGCTTGGATATCTGCTGCAATTCTCCTAAGAAGAGGGTATCTTGTAGCTGGGCATGCCCCGACTGATAATACTAATAATTTTCTCAATAACCTGCAATCGGTTTGCTATTATTATTTGTATTAACCTTTGGTCAGATCAATGAAACTCAAATTTAATTAACAGCTATTGATGGCAAACCAAACATTCAGAAGCACACACACACACACACAGACAGACAGACACACACGCTCAACACACACTCACACACAAGTCATAAAATGTTGGTTTTCCTTTAGAGGCGGCAGACAAAAAAATGCGTCTGTCGCTCGCACAAATGTGCAATGTCCATAAAATACTTGATGGCCTTTTTTAAAAATGACAAATAGAAAGACGGTTTTGGGTAGGGGGACGGGAGAGGGGCCGTGGTAATGGGGTCCACGGGGAGTCTCTTTGTTGGGCTCGCTCGCTCAGCCATCCATAAAGTTAAGTTTTTGTAGTTTTTACCACTCACAATAAATAAAGCTGTTTTATTATTGTATTTTTTGCAGAGACGGATGAATAAATTTTGTCTGGCCAAATAAAATACCAATTCACACACGCACAAACTCACACTTACACATACACAGCACACACGCATTTGACAAGTTTATAAATTATTGGCTATGAATGAAAAAAACAAGGCAAAATGTGCAACTGATTGTTGAATTTCATTGAATGCCATTTGAGATCAAAATTATGGCTTTCCATGCTTTAAGCCGTAAGCTGAATCATATGCTTGCAACTGTCCCGGACCGAAAACATGGCCAAAAGCTGAGTTAAATATATGTGTGATGTAAACAACAGAAGAGGGGATCAAAATAGTGAGCAAAACAAAAAGTTTCTTGGACAGATTGTCCTCTAATCTGCACTGACACTACACAACCAAAACAGATTAGGATCGAATCAAGATATAATTAAAAAATGAAAACTCTAAAAGGTGTTAAGAGAGAGAAATGAAATGAATGGTACCCAAAAACTAAAGTCATTAAAACTATTTTTGCACTTAGGATTTATAAAAAAGAAACCCAAAAAAATAAACAAAATATTTCTAGCTACAAAATTGATTTCAATTTTTACTTGCACTAAAAAAAACAAAATACAAAATAATCCAATTTTAAATCTGCTCTTTGAAAGCCAAGAAATTCGACTTACATCAATTTTTCATAATATTTTATTCTTGATCGCTAAAAAAAGAAAGGTAGATTATAGCTATTATATTACTATAATTCGCCTCTTCTAATTTATTGAAGCATTCATATTTTGTATGAAAATCTTTTTAGGGCAGCTTTCTTTAAGTATTAAAATACTATTTGACATACATAAATAAGTATATTTATTTCTTAAAAAATCGGCAAATACAAACTTTAAAAAATGATATAGTTTCAGACTGGACGAATTCATCAAATCTGACTTGTTTTATAAGAAAAGTTAGGGATAAATGACACGATGAGTAAGAATTAAATATTACAGCATTTAATATTATAATTTGTATCCTTATAAGTATAGCAAATACTTGTGCTATTGTTAATATTACATCTGTAACATAGTCTAAATACAGTTTTTCGTGTTCGTTTGTTCCTTAATTAAATGTAACAGCTTTGAAGCGTAACAGCTTTCGAGCGATCAAGGATATCGAATTCGATGGAAAGGCAGTTCATTCAATACAAGGCCGTTGGGTATTTAAGAGCATTTGTGAATGCAGGCATTCATCAATCATCAGTCATCCGTCATCAATCATCAATCAAGCAATCATAATGGCAGCCAGCAAATTGGCAACACCCGCAGCTGGCGAAGGAGCCAAATAACGAGCATTGGGCCCATTGTTCGATTTGCCGAGCCGCAATTCAAATTAAAATTAATTGGCAAAATAATACACAATGCGAGGCTCTATTGATGAACATTGGCAACAAAGGGCTCAATGCTGGCAAACAAGCATATTTAATAAGCACCTTAATTACGCAACATGCGATATAAAACAACCAACAACAACAGAAATAAACACGATGCGGCACATGGGGCGTATACGCAACGCCGGCTGCCAGACAAAGGTCGAAAGGCACCCCATCTCCATCATAGAGATTTAATCATCCAGCTAAAGTCTTGGCATTAATAACAAAAATCAAGCGACACGCATGTGAGAAATTCCTATAATTTCCCTCTCTCTCTCTCTCTCTCTCTCTGTCTCTCTCTCTCTCTCTCTCTCGCAATCTGTCGCTCTCACTCTGTTTAATCGAGTCTTGTTTTGCAGCCAGTCGTGGTATTTAATGTGACAAATTCTCTGACTGCGATAGGTTATATTATCTGTTTCGGTTCGATTCGATTCAATTCGATTTGTTTCGATTTGATTTGATTCGATTTGATTTTAGTTTTACTTGGCTCATTGTTTGGCTCCCGAGTGTTGGCAATAAGTGAGTATATTTTGGCAACGCAATCGCTTGTTGGAGCCGACGTGGCGCTGACTGATGTGCAGCAACAATAACAATAATAAAAGATATATACATATATATATATATATATATATATATATATATGTGTGTGTGTGTGTGTGTGTAAATATGTATAAATAACAGCAACAACACATCTCTAGACATGTTTGCTTGTTTATAAACGAACTTTTTATTGCCACAAAGTGGCAGGCGACAAGCCAAAGAAACGTTCCACGCAAGTGCCGGCTGGGTGGATGATGCGTGCTTCTGTGTGTGTGTGTGTGTGTGTGTGTATTGTTGTTGTTGTTGTTGTTCATTGTCTTGTTGTTGTGGCAAGCACACAGAAACTTTTATTTGCGGCACGAACAAAATTTTAAATGCATTTCTTACACCCCAACAAATTCAATTGACAACTTTCCAACTTCGATTCGCTTCAAGTGCATTGAAATATATTTTTTTTTTGCACTCTCCAGAACCGTTATTTTCTGTATCTTATGAACAATTTATTCATAATGATATTTAAAATTTTTTATTATCTTTAGCTTGTCACAAATAAATATTTAATTGCCATAATATTTAGAAAAGTTTCTTTTATTTTATTTGTATCTTGTATTAGGTCAGACAATCATCACAATAAAAATAAAACATTTATAACAAGCAAATTAAAGTAAGCATAAAATTTATCTAACTAAAAAAAATAATAAGAATTTCAATCACATTGATATTAAAATAATACAAAGTAAGACACAAACAAAATAATTAAATAAAACGTCAACAAAACATCGAAAGAAATCTAATTCACATTTTTTTTTTTTCAGAAAATAGCAAAGCAAATTTAAAAATATATAAGAGAAAAAACAGTTGGATTTTTATAATATTTCCAAATAGTTGAAAATAATATTTAAATCTTGTCAAAGTAAAAACTCGCTGGCAACTGGGAATGTGAAGATTTGAAACGCGCAACGCCGGGTGATTTCTCAAATGTATAAACAAACATACGTATGTGTGCGTGTGTGTGTGCTTACACAATTTATGTATAATTTATTTAATTTTGAAGCTGTTCGGCAATGGCCCCACCCAAACCACCCCCCTGCCCCCCTACCCCCTACCCCTAACGCACCACTTGCCAATCGGCAGCGTTTCCTGTAGAAAGTTGGTGGTTCGTTTGCTTGTTTGGACCAACATGGTGAAACGGAAGTGTTTGTGACTTTTATGATTTGGCAAGTCTTTGATTTGATTAAGCCTCAAAGTGACACACACACATATATGTAGAGCTGTGTGTGTGTGTGTGTGTGTGTGTGTATTGATGTCAAGCTGATTGGCATTGCCCGGGACAAGCTGCTCGATTCCCAATGAATGAATCCTGTGAATGGCCAACGAATTTTCTCTAGCAATGCGATTTTCCCAGCAACATTGCGACGATTTTCACACAGCTCTATAACGTATTTAGGTGTTTACCCATTCCCCCCACCCCTTTTCCATTCGCTTCGCTTTAATCTCATTTTATTTTGGTACTCTTTACGTTTTCAATTGATTTGCTTTAGCGTAAAATGCTGCTGGATTAAAAATTAACTTATTTTCCGGCAAGAAAAATCGTGGCCATTTATACGGTTTTCATTTTACTTCTTATTGCAACTCTGTTCAATCCTTTTTTTTCTGCTTAGCTGAACTGCTGAACTACTCACATATCTGATTATCCCAACAACCAATAAGTGAGTAAGACAGTCAATCAGTCAGTCAATCATTGATTTAGTAGGTCAGTCAGTAAAACATTTAGTCAGTCTATGAGAAAGTCAGTCAGTCAGTCATTAAGTGGGTCAGTAATTAGATAATTAGTCAGTCAGTTAATAAGTCAATCCGACAGTCAGTTAGTAAGTCCGTTTATCAGTCACGCAATCAATCACTCAGTTAATCAGTCACTCAATGAATCAGTCATTCCGTCAGCCAGTTAGCTGTTTAATCAATCAGTTAGTCAGTCGATTATTCACTCGACCAGTCAATCAGTCAGTCAGTTAGACATTTAGTCAGTCAATGAGAAAGTCAGTCAGACATTAAGTAGGTCAGTCAGTTAGACAATTAGTCAGTCAGTCAGTCACTTAATCTATCACTCAGTTAATCAGTCACTCAGTGAATGAGTCAATCAGCCACTGAATCAGTCAATCAGTCACTTAGTGGGTCAGTCACTTAGACATTTAGTCAGTCAACGGGTCAATCTGATAGTCAATCCAATAGTTACTCAATCATCAGTTACTCAGGCAATCAGTCAGTCAGTCATTCTGTCAGTCAGTTAGCCCTTCAATCAGTCAGTGGGTCAGGCAGTCAGTCGGCTAGTCAGTCAATCAATCAGTCACTCAGCCAGTCACTCTGTCTGTCAATCAATCAATCAATCAATCAGTCGGACAATCAATCAGTCATCCCATCTTGTTTGTTTTATTATTATGTCACATGTGGCTAAGTTTCTGTCTTTCAACGTATTCGCAAGTGAGACTTTCACACACACATGCACACATATGGAGGCGCACACATGCAGGCGCGGAAATTTGGAGAAGTTTGGGGTAAAAAATTACATAAATACTAAACGAGAATTTTATGGGATTCGAATTGACGGATTGAATGGCCGAAATGCTGCTCAGCTGCAGCACAATTTCCACTGGAACAATTTCCCGCTGTCAAATGAGTGTGAAAAAAATGTGTGGAATCTCGCGGTGAGGGAAATATTTTCGTTTTCTATTTTCCCTTTTTCCCGTTTTCCCGTTGTCCCGCTTTCTTTTTGTTGTTCTCTCAAATATTGTAGAATATCAATCAGTGGCGGGCCTTACCCCAGCAACTTACCTGGCTTGATTTTTGTTCTTGTTGTTGTTGTTGTTGTTGTTGTTATTGTCGTTGTTGTAGCTTATGTTGCTGCTGTTGCTCCCTTGTTGTTTTTTTTTTGCATTTTCTTTATCGAATTAAATTTTGTTTGCATTGGCGCCGCGTGTCGCTTATTGTTGCTGTAAACATTGTTGCTGTTGTTGTTGTTGTTGTTTGTTGCTGTTTGTTGTCGCTGCTGTTGTTGTTGTTGTTGTTGTCAGTCCAGTCAGATGACGCCGTGGCGCCTCTTGCACACCCAACACACAAGCAATTGTTTGTTTGTTTTCTTTGTTTGTTTTTAGTCACTTTTGTACACGCGTGTTGTTGTTGTTGTTGTTGTTGTTGTTGTTGTTGTTGTTGTTGTTATTATTGTTGTTGTTATTGTAACTGTTATTAATTAATAAATTAATACATTGTTAATTGTTCATAAACAACGAATTTTGTAAGTTGCAATTTGCTTTTGGCTATGGGCTGTAGTTGGATTTGTTTGTTGTTATTTATTTGTTTGTTCGTTTGTTTGTTGTTGTTGGTTGTAAGTTGTTGTTGTTGTTGTTGTTGTTGTTGTTTCGGCATTCAATTTGTTTATGTTAATAACTTAAATGCAATTGCTAATTATTTTATGATATGTATAATTAATTGCATTTACTTTCGTAATATATTTGGACTCTATTTCAGTCTATTTGAGCTTCATGTATTATTATTATTTTTATTATTATTATTATTATTATTATTATTATGTGTTTATTTTATATATTATTTAATTATTATGTAAGTCGATTTAAATAACTTAATGATTAAATATTCGACTATTTAATGCATTCTTCTTCTTCTATTGTATTTGTTCTTCTTGTCCTTTTTGTCTTTAATCTAAGTCTTTAGCTGTTTAATACTTCATTCAATCATATTCTTTCCATCATTCAATTGGTCAATCCGACTTCATTGTGTGCTAAAATGAGAAAAAATTTAAAAATAAATTTAATCGAAACGCAATTTAGGAATCAGCCATTTTTTTATTAAGTGTATGTGCAGAAAAAAAAGTGTCTTGGAGTAAGATTTATTTCTTTTTTATTTTAAAATATATGAAAAATTTATTTATTCTGATTGAGAAAGTCTTGGATTTATTTAATTTCTGAATTTGTTGTTTTTGAAATTTTAATTATTAATTTTCATTCTTATTCCAATTGCATTTTTCTCATACACCCTTCACCACATTTCATTTTTATATTCATAAATATTTGAAATTATCTCAAAGAATTATTTTGAATATTTATTAATTTTTTTATTTCAATTGCAATTCAAAGTAAATGTTGAGCCCGAGCGGTTTTCTTATTATTGAATATTTTTGCTTGGAAAAACTTTTGCAACCTGCCGACCCGGAAAAGCTGAGAGCTTGTCCATGCGAAGGAAAGGGAAGATAGCGAGAATGTGAGAAAGAGAGAAGGAGAGCGATTGGATTGGAGAGAAGTTTGCTGCGGGGTGCAGCATTGAGTTATGCTGCAATAAATTTCACCTCATAAGCCAATAATAACGGAACTTTTGTGTTGCACATTTCGTGCCTGGCAGCCGCAAGCGCCAGAGCCGTGCCCCCGGGCAGCCCGCTTGCAACAGAGTGTCCTACTTTTGCAACAAATACAAGTGCAGCGGCAAGAATGCTATTTAACAGCGAATCACACTCACAGAAACACACACACACACACACACACACACACACACACACACACACACACACACACACACACATGCACATAGACAATGAAAATGTGAAAATTGCATACGAAACGTGCCGCAAAGAAGAGCCGAAAATTTATCGAGACTTTGTTAGAGAGCGAGCGAAATGAGGAAACAAAAGGAAGGCACTTAAATGAGGCAACGGCCACGAGGTGAAACTCACAGACAAGCCTACAAACTGCACACACACACACACACACACACACAAACACACACAGGCACACATTTGGGGCTTATATGCATAATGAGGCACACCTTGCCGTGGCAAATATAAATGGGGCAAAACACAGTGCTGGCATTTCCGGGCGGCTTTCGTTTTCGACACCAACACAAAGACAGCTCGCAAAGACGATGACGATGCCGATGACGATGACAATGCCGATGACGATGACGATGACGATGTTGTACTCAATGGGAATGTCGGTCAGTTTGTTATTGCCTCCAGCTCGACCTGTGCCACATTAATGCAAAGCGCTCTGATTGAAAAGTCATGCCATCCACTAATACATTGTAAAGTGCCGCACACACTCATAAACATATATATATATAAATATATATATATATATATATATATATATATATATATAATGTACGTGCTCTGCCTTCACATAGTTTCTATCCCTCATTAGGCGCTCTGCTGCCTACTTATCGAACTATTTTATTTATGGAAATATTTAATAAAGCTTAACTTTTTCTTTCTGTAGACATTGCAAATTTTATAAGGAAATTAATCTGTAGCAATCCTTCAATCAATGAATCAATCCCAGACTGTTTGCTTGATAAAATATAATTATATTTACAAATTAAATATCCTCAACATGAAAAATTTTCTAAATAATCATTCTAAATTAATAAAAATTACAAGCAAATTGATTTTAATCGATTCTTAGAAAATCAAATGAGCTGTCGTTAAAAATAAAATGCAAATAAATAAAAAAAAAATATATTTAAGAAGTTTACTACTTTTCGGTACTCTAGTGCCTGATAACATTTTACAACACTAAACGCCATGAAAATCATGTATTTTACGTTCTTAATGTAAACTTCTAAGAGTGTGGAATTATAATTTGCATATGTCTAAAAAATAAACAACAATTAATTAGTATTCCTAAATGTTGCTAAAACAAAGCTTGGAATTTAGTTTTAATTTTTAGTTATAAGATGTAATAATTATTTAAGAAAATAAGCACATGGAAAACTGTTCACAATCGATTGCACGATTCGAGGTTCAAGAAGAAGAATCGCAAATTTTTATTTTTATGTGTATTACGAGACATGGGAGACAAACAAGAGGCCTGCGACCAGAGCACAGACTCCGCCACAGCAACACTTGCAACATGAGCAACATTTGCAACATGCCCAACAACAATCCGCAAACACAGCCGAGACAACTTTTGCTTGCCTCCCACCCACTTCCCACCCCCTTCCCCCTTTCCACACGCATCGCAAGCACTTTAAGCAGCTGCCAAGCACAATTTCCGAAGCATATTTTTGAGCGCAAAGCAAAGTTGTTTCTGTTATTGTGTTGTTTTTCCCGTTATACTCGTGCAGTTCGGTGGAACTGGAAATCAGCGTCGCTGCTGCATTCTTAATTTCACAATATTTTTTTGTCTTGCTGCATTTGCGATCCACTCCCAAAGGCCGCGACTTTATCACGTGCAGTGAAAGAGAGGGAGAGAGTGAGAGAGGGAGAGGCAAGACATTCCAAGTGCAGCAGTGTGAATATAATTGGTATTTAGCCAGGCTGAATACAATTACGTCTGCCAATATGCACTTGTGTGTCTCTGTCTGAAATAATGGCAATAGCTGCGACAAGCAAGAAGAAAGAGAGAGAGCGAGAGAGAGAGAGAGAGAGGGAGAGAGAGAGGCGAATGAAGTGCAAGTGTATTTAAAAAAGTTTAGTGCATGCTCTCTACCCTGAAGCGACCTAAAGACCATTTTGAAGTAGGCCAACGGGGCCAAAACCAACAAACAACAAACAACAAACAGCAAAACAACGAAACAACAAAACAGCAAAACAACCGAACAACCAAACAACCAAATACAAACACAATGAAAGGATGTGTCGCAGATAATAAAGGAAGCGACAACGCTTTTGTTTTAGGCCCGCATTGCGAGCATTTGCCGTTATGTGGCGACTGGGCCACGAGTCCACATTAAATATCTAAGTGCGAGGCAGCAGCTGCCGCAACAACTGCAACAACAACAACAACAAACAACTACAACAAGCAAGTGCAACAACACGATTTTTGGCGACAAATGTGTTTGGCACTTGCCTGGATGCAATTTATATATAAACTATATTGTAAATTAAGCCCTACGGATATGCACATACATACACATACATATCTTATATATATATATATATATATATTAATTTGCAATTATAAAGAGAACTTCTATTGAATACACTTTTACAACTTTGACTGATTGGTTTAAAAAACAAAACTGAGCTTCCAAAAATGATCTTAAATTATTCAATTTATTTTTTTAACACATTTACGCCAACTTTTTTATGCACCTACTTATAGAACGTACTTGTAAAAAAGACTATCGAAACAAAGTTTTGTTTTCCTTTCTAAAAGACTTGATAAAGTTAAGTCTTGACTGATTGCTGGCTTGGTTCTATATACATGTATATAGATTATGCACATGTACAAATCAGGCTATAAATATTCATATATCTGTATTAAAATATATGCATATAGATATTCATACAGTTACGCAGTTTGCGACTTAGTTGTGGTACCCTTTCGTTAGGGTATTAGCATACGTATATTTCATATCAGTTTATTGTCACGTTTTATAATTTATTTGTTCTTCAATTTTCACTCCTATATACATATATATATTTTTTTATATATTTTTCTTTTTTTTTTTTTGCAACTATATTTTGCGTTAATTCTTTGTATTGTTTCTGTTGTTGTTTTTGCTATTATGTGCAGAGAAAATTTTGCAGTTTATGGTTATGATTTCCTCTTCAATGTATTCTGTGTTTTTTATTATTTTTTTTTTTTTTTGTTTTTTGCATATTTTCGCAAATTAAAATCAAATTGAATTTCAATTTTTTATGTCATGGTCTTTGTTTTTTTTCTGTTGTTTTGTTTTATTGTAGTTGTTTTTTTAATAGCAAAGTGTTACATGGTGTTAAAATGGAGCTAAATGTAAAAATACTCGAACATTTTGTGTTTATGTCATCGAAAGCCTGTTTTCACTTAAGCGCGGAAAATTCATAAATTAAATGCTGGAAAGTTTTCGTTTTAATTCAATTCCATCAGTTTTTCAATAAGCAAAACAAGTTTATTATTTTTAATATTGGAATCAATAAAATATTCAAAATGTGTTCAATTACAATCAAATTTAACTCTTGTTCTTGCTTATAAATTTTATTTGCAAGATATTTCAAACAATTTGTTCATAAAGAAAATGAAGCAACGAATTCAATCAAACAACTTTTTAAGCTTTTTAAATAATTATATTTATAGACAACATTTTATCTATAAGCAAAGCAAACAAAAAATATAAATTAAATTGCAAATTCTAGTCTTGAAGTCTTTATAGCAAATATTTATGTTTAAATCTGTTCCTTAATGTATTGATTAGAGCTTCGACTAAGGCTTTGAACCAGCTATTTTTCTATGTTTTTGTACTAAATTGAACTGGTTCATTGAACTGTGCAAATTCAAAATGTTCGGCAAAAAATGATTTTCATTCTGATTCCTTGTTAGGAAAAAATTACTTTTAATTCGATTTTCTGTTCCACTTTTGGTTTTAAGTGAAGAATAATGAAGTCAATATTTGAAGTATTGCGGTTTATCTTTATAACTATTCGTCTAAATTCTCTGATTTGAGTAATTAATTTAAATGCAATTTTTAAAGATTTCTTACAAAGATTTTCTTTTTCTTTGAATATTTCAGTTTTTATTATTTCAATTCAAGAAACAAATTTCATAAGTTCTAAGCAATAAAAACTTTAGAAATATTTCTTTGGCAGCTGTTGAGGCAAATATTTTGTTAAGATTTATTAAAACTTAAAATAATTTAATATTATTTATTATTTGTTTTAGTTGAGATTTTTGCTTTCAAATTATAAATAGAAAAAAAAGAACATCATTTATAAAGAAAGCTTAGCTAAGTTGAAAAGAAAACTCACCTAAATAAAACTAAACACATATATATATTTATATACATATACATACTTATGTATATATAGTGAGAGATTAAAAAGGATCAAAGTTGAAAACGATTTTCGATAAAATGTGACAATTTGAGAGATTTTGAGGAGATAAAAGCGATCGCTAATTGGCCTCAAGATTGAGCACTAGAGAAACGAAATGAGGCGTTTATTCAATGAACAAAGACGCCGACCACACTGACCGGAGATGACGATGAGGCCAATGCATCAAATTATTAATAGATCTATGTGAGACCCGAATGATTCCCCCAGTTGCTGTGAACAACTGAACAACTGAACAACTGAACAACGGAATGGCCGGAATTTCAAATACAAAACAAAAACCAAAAACCAAAAACCAAAAACTAAAACTGAAACAGAAACAAAATCAACGAAAAATCATTTCAAACTCAAGATTTATTCGATTTCGACAAGTTGAGCACAAACAACAATAATTATACGCAAGAGAATAATAGTTTTTTTTTCTTTTTTTGTGTTTTTTGTGCGTTTTCTTTGTTTATATTTTGCACAGCAGCTGACGCCATAATTTTTGTCCAAAACGTGTTTAAATAAATACCAACAACAAAAAGCAAGTAAGCATATTTTAATCGGCTGTAACCGACTACAAAATGCTCGCTCGCCGACCAATGACCAACATTACAAAGATAAAGCACATATATAGTATACCACATATCATATATATATATATATATATATCTATATATATATAAATATGTTCAACATTTTTATCACATAAACATTTCATTAAACCAATATTTTCTATTTTTTCACTTTGCGAACGAGTATGAAAATAAAATCATAGCTAAGAAATATTATTGTTTTCTTTTTTTTAGCTAAAAAAAATATGTTGCACTATTAATTATAGCTTTAATAATATTTTTGTTTTTATTAATTAGAATTAGGGAAATAAATTCAGTTGAATAATTGCTTTGAATTTGTTTTTGCCTACTTTTCAAAATTCAAAATTAATCATTTGTAAGCAACATATATGTGTTTAATTATATATGTATATAAACTGTTACAAAACTCAACTTTATTTATTTCTATATATACAAATTTCTTTAAAGCAAATAGGAAAATAAATCATTTTTTTTATTTGCTTATAACACTTAAAATAAAAAAGAACTGATTGATTTTTTTTTATTCAACTTAGAAAAAAGTAAAGAATGAATAATTTGAGATGTTATTTTAACTTCTATTTTATGCATCTTTCCAGGCGAAATTCGAAGTTCGAAATTTAAAATTCATTTGTTTTCTAAATTGTTCACTTCAAAAATGTCTTAGAATATTTGCCACACTTTCCGCAAATGTTGATCGCACACACAGACACACACACACACGCACACAATCAAACACACTTATTTCAGTTAATTTTTGTGGCGTTTTTCATAAATTCCTTGCATATTCTTATGGTAAACTATTTGAATTGTTTTTGTGGTTAATTACACTCAGTTACTGCTCGAAAGTTGTTGTTGTTGTTGTTGTTGTCGCTGTAGGGCTTGTCGTTGCTGCTGCCGTTGTTGTTATTGTGTTTTATGCACTGAATTTAACAAAATTTTCATTGAATTTTTACATTTTCAATTCGCAAAACGTTTTTCCAGCCGACAACACCGCGAATTGTTGTTCTCGCTTTCGAAGATATCTTTTATTGTTGTGGATCACAGTAAAAAAAATTGTGAAAAAAATTGTGCAGATGAAAAAAAAAATGAAGAGATTTTAGTTTTCAAAGAAGTCCTGTGTATGTGTGTGCAACGTTGTCTGTGCGTTTGCGCACAGCAGTCGTTAATTTGCCAAGCATCGGGAGCTAAATGTATGAAATGGTGTTTTGTTAACAGTTTTCAACTTCCGTTTCCGCAGCCGCTTTTAACACTGCACTTCCGCGCGGGGCTCCGATCTCGACACGACTCGTGACGCGTCGTCCGCAGCGTTCAGCGCTAAGCTGCAGCTCCTCTGCTGGCAGCGGCTTCGGCAGCGAGCGACACGAGCGGCTGCGAAAGATAGCGAGCGATTGCGAGCGGCCGGCCGAAGCCGAGCTGCAGTCGAACTTCAAATCAAAATCAGAAACGTTTCGGTTTTGGTTTCGGTTTCAATTTCGGTTTCGGATTCAAAATCGAAAATGAAAACGAAAATATATGAGAACCAAAGTTTCGAG